>CM062567.1:119392864-120134114 GCA_031468815.1 Morus bassanus | reverse complement strand
TTTTGGGAACCTTTGCTTTGATTTTTTGTCTTGGCAACCAGAACCATATATTTCTACCTTATAAACAAATCATCAAAACTGTTATCTGTGTAAATGTTTTCTAAAATTAAGGAGAACTGAAGGAATTGTCCTTGATAGAATTATCTTGTATGACTACATGAATAAATGTGGTCATTACTGCACTAAGAAACATTGCAACTATTGCCCTGTGTGGGAAAATGTTCAAGTAACAATTACAGATACAGATAGACGTACACATAAACACACATATATAAATCCATATTCCAACTATATACATATATATATGTAGTATGTACACACACACACACACACACATACACACACATACACACACACAATCTGGTTTTACAGAAAACATCTGTTATTGATTGTGGTTTGACTTGCTTCCACAAGGCATTAAGTTCCTTTATCATAACCATCTGTCATTTTTGCTGTGTACACTGAATTAATTACAGAATTTTAAACAGCTCATTTAAAACAAACCACAGACAAAATTAGTATCTGGTGAGAGACATTTATGAATAATATGTGTATTCCTACTGTGAGGACAGTAGCCACTGTTAAGATTCAGACATTTAACTTGTTTCTGAACTTTTTGGGATATAATATTAAGTCCTGCAATGTAAAGAAGCTCATGCTGTTATGAGCACACCTCAGATCCTTCAGAATTGCAGAACTACACACAAATCGATGTAAAGGGAAAATAAATTTAATCCTTAAACTCCATTTCTTCATGCAACAGTGGGAGATCAAACCTTTGAATGGTGCCTTGATGACATTAACTTTTGGCATAAGTAGGAACAATCCTCTGAGTAAATAGAAGTATACCATTTACATTTGCTGATGTAGAGCCCTGAATTTACTTTAAACCTCCTTTTTAAGCACAGGTACAGGAGGCTTGCTTTTAGAAAACTTTCCTATCCTAAACCTCTGTACATTTTAGGATGATTTTAAATCTTTTTATTATCCCTATCATTGCTATAATATTGTGGGGGAAGGAGGCATATTGGCCCCTGTACAACACTTTCTCATTCCAGTTTCATAGAGGACAAAATGGGAACAAATTCAAAAAATGCAAAATGTGACGCTCTCTTCTATGTGTGGACATTCTTGACTAACCTGTGTAATAAATATTAGAAATGGTCAAGCTATTTTATTGAGAAAGAAGGCATACCATTCCACATTAATTATTTCTAAAAGAGTACACAGTGGAAATATTTGGGTAAGTGCTTGCCAAGAGTCAGGGTTGAACAGTCTAACTCATTATACTAATTGTGTTCTTTATTCCTTTGTTTACATAGTCTGTACCAATTACGGAGACATTAGTAAGATTAGATGTTTCCAGTTGTGCCAATTATGCAACAGTACATCCTGATTTTTGATATGAATATGGTTTCTGTTGAAGAACATGTCTAGTGGCTGTTACCCTCCCACTTTTCAAGACATAGCCTCTGACAGACTACAAACATGTGGTTGGGCTACTTTATGTCTTCATTTGCTGTCTTATAGAAGCTCTCCACCTTCCCACTAAACTAATTGCTAAACAATTACTTTGCTTATCATCTGCAATGTGCATTATAATTTCAAACTTTCAATCTGAATTTTTGCTGAAGATCATGGGTTCCTTTGATCTTTGAGATAAAAGTAAAATTCTCAGTAAGTATGCCTTTACTGGCACCTTTCTAGCTTTCTTTTCCTGTTCTCTATAACCAAACAACTGCATCCCAACATTTTAAAATACAGAGCTGTCACTATTTTAAGCACTCAGTCCCATTTGCTCTTAATTACTGCACATTTAAACTGAAAATTCTCAATTTCTAAAGATGATATATATCCTAATTAGGCAAACTAAATTCATTTTAACTACATAATAAAGTAAAACAAACAAAAAGAAAGCTGAAGTAGGAAGAGAAGTGCACAGAAAAAGCTACTTTATGAGTACATTAAGAACTTTTAATACTAGAAAGTTAGGAAATGTCATAACTGAAGCTGCCAAATCAACAAATGATTTATGAAAGTCTTTAATTGCATGACCTTACAGTACTTATTGTGCAACTGCAGGAAACACATGCCTTGAAGATATTACTCTGATTCATCTGTAAAAGAGGCCTGATATTGTTTGTTCAGTGATGCAAGTGTTTTTTGGAAAAAAAATAGTGTGACCATGTAATTAAAAATTGTATCAGAAAGCGTACCACAAAAGCACAACTCTAATTTAAACAACTCCTTTTTTGAATGACTTCATAACCCTGACAGCTGTCATTAACAGCTTTATTCTGGTATGTACTGTCTTTCTTTAAGAGTCCCCTTTTCAAGACTGATATCAAATTCTGTCATAGAAAGTTCTATATGGATTACAGGAATTATGTGAACTCATAACCTTTTAAACTGTGGTCGCTGATGGCATATAAGGGTGTTGTTGTCTGTGTAGGACATGATCAGATTTTGCCAGAAGCTGTCAGAAATATTTGCTCAATAGAGAGGAATTATACTGGCTTTTCTTACGCTGTTTTCTTACAGTACTTTTATCAGCACAGAGAGGCCAAGTTCTCTTGCTGGCCTAGTTAGTCTAGGTTTTAAGGCTCACTCAGCAGTGCCATGAAAGTGACATAGCTCCTCCACCTGAACCTCCTGACTGGTCCACTGTGCTATCCTGTGCAGCCCCATAGGCTTCATGGGTGTGTTCACACCCAGAAACCGTACTGGCAGGAGTTTTCCTGGGCTGTCCACCCTTATCCCAGGAAACAGGTTTGTGAGGTTTACAACACCTCATCTTCTCATTTCAGCTCCTTTAAGTACATGGCCCTGGTTTATCTGCAAAGCAGGCCAGCTTCCAATGCCATCAAAAGCTCCCCAGCACAAGCAACGTCCCCAGAACTTCCCATTTTTTACACTGCTTCTGCTGTCACAACAGCCACAGGTTTCTACTGTCCAAAACTCTTCCACATGAGACGTATTAAAGAAGGTGACATGCATATGCACAGCAGAGGCCAGAATACTTGTAATCCCTCTTCCAGTGGTTTAGGTTTTCTGCACTGCTTTCACCTGGATCCTGTGGTCTGACATTGCCCTTGAACACTGTAACCACAAATGCTGAAAGGTCCAAATTTACCAGGTAATACTGGTCAAACAGTATACTATGCCAGCCAGCATCATACACAAATGCTATAGCCCTTATGCCAGATACCACTGAGACCCATGGCAGCTACTCTACGGTCCCTGCTGTACTTGCCCAAGCCCAGTCTCTCCCTGCTGGTAGATACTGAACCACCCAGATGCACTAAATTTTAACAAGCAACAGCCCACACCTGCAACAGGGATGCCCTCTCCCTCACCCTCTCCCTCACCGAAATACAAATAGAGAATGGTCTGATGAAAAGCTGAAGAAAACTCTTTCCAGAGTGTACAGGCACTGCTGCCAAAACCCCAGTCCTATCCTAACAATGCTAAAGCAAGCAATCCTGTGCTAACAGTGCTGCTAATACAAGGAGTCAGACAGAGTCCTGAGAAGGCACAGGAGTAGCTGGGTGAACACTGAGTACCATAAGAGGGCCAGGCAGGTTCAGGAAGGCTGAAATTTCCACAAATTCTAGCACATAAAAGGCAGCCAAAATATAGACTAAACATTTTCTGAAATGCAAAACTCTCCTGTCTGACTATTACAGATGAAAGAGTCTCTAGCTTGAAAGAGGTCACCTCCGAGGAGTTGAAAACCTGATTGACTCCATCTCTCTGTGTTGTGGAAGACTGAAAAGACCCTTCTTTCAGGCAAGGGCAGCCACAGTACAGTTGTGTGCATGTGGAGCATATAGTCAGCTATAAAAGCCAGTGGGAATGGAGCCTTTTAACCAACAGGTCATTACCAGTGCACATAATTAATATAATCTGTATTAATTGTATATTAATATAACTACCATGTCAGTGGGTTGTTGTTGCTGAAGAAATATTTGCATTTTTAACTGAGAGATAAGTAGTAAAGGTCTTCACCTAGAACTGATTTTATTTTTCATGTTCTATTTATTTATAATTCTGCTGAGAAATATACTACATAATGACTTTACATTTTGCTCTCAGAGAAATATATTATGAGGCTGCACACTGACATTTGTACAATTTTGTACCACATGGCACATACAGAATAGACTAGGGAAATTAGTCTCAGATTTATAAACAAAACTTCTTACACAAGTGACTCATTTTAGTTGAATGTGGATGGTTCTTAATGGGAACACATATGTTTATGCTAAATAACCTGTAATACCAACTGGGGTGGCACAATTCTCTCCGCCATTAGGAAGATTGATTTTGCCTTGGAGTGCTGCTACTCAACAGAAGTACCCTTCAGGTAAGTTGAAAAAGTTATCAGGCGTGTAGTGTAAATGAGCAGTGGAGATTCTGGAGATGGAGGAAAACTGTAGTGTGCCATTGAAAAGCAACTTCTGTTCCCTAAGATACTAAACATCCATCCATTAAAAAAAATTAAAAAATACTATTTAACTGGGATAACTAAATGTATCTTATAAATTGCCTAACAGTTAAGGAATGGAAGAAGAATTTTGAAGTTGGGAAAAAAAAAAATCCCAAACCCCAGAAATACTGAAATTTAACCTTTCAAATCATAAAGAATAGAAAATATTTAATGACAGGTATAGGAAACCATAGGACAAGATTAATTCTGTTAAATTGCTAGCAATACTCCACTGTAAATCTGCTGTAAAATCAGATTAAGTTTAGATTATCTATAGGGTAGCTGTCAATATGGAGGGAAACATAAGATGATTTTTGGTTAATCAAATGCCTAAATGAATATGACAAATTTGACAACATAATTTTTCTGGAGTTGTTTTCAAACACTGCAAACTAGTTACAGACAAGACACCAAATAATCATGCAAGGCCAAAAATGATAATGAAAACCATCGGAAGGGAGGGCAGAAAGAGAAAGGAAGAAGGAATATTTTACTATTTGTTTTGACTTTTATATATTTAAATTAAGTTATTGGATTCTAGTTCTTGTAACTGGTTCCTCAGAATTATAACTCCTATCTCCAATCTTGTCTGAGAGCTTTTGTGAATTCAAAGAAGGATGAAGTGTAGATACCCAGAGGGACTAGATATACATTTATACATACATATAAAGCATATCTTTGTTATATAAATGTATTCCACAGGGTTAAATTATGCATTTCAGTATGGAATTATCAGCACTTTGATTCAATGAACTCTAAGGATATCTCTTTCACGAGATATGTCTGAAGTTCCATTTATTTATTTATTTACTTTCACCTGATAATGTATGTATAAATTAAAATGCTAATTTTATTTCCCTACCCTCTTTAATTTAGGTCCATGAGGTGCTGGATGAAGAGAATGAAGGAGCACTTAATGAGGTGACAACTATGCTCAGGCTTTCAGCTGTTCAGACCAAACAAGGTGTTATCTACTCTTTCAGAAAACAGTCTATTCTTTTAGCAGGTAACACTAGATTTATTTTTTTTCTCTCTGTTCTAAATTTTTAAAATTCTTTCAACTTATGCCAAAACTAAGCAGTAAAATAATAAAATACTCCACAGGTCTGTCACATTCCAAGAGAAGAATTCAGTTCTGTGAAGGCAGTTTTTTAGCTTTCTTGAGACATACAAACCATCCTATTGCAAAAAAAAAAAAAAAAATACCCTTTGCTCCTTGATTTTCCAAGTATTCTCATGGAATGAAAAGGGATTGTGGCAGGATTAAAGAATGGGAAACTTGATGTAGTCACACAACTGTCCAACACAAAAATAAAAATCTACTTTCGCAGGCCAGTTAAGTCAAACCCTTATTAATTGTTGAAGATGGACTGTAAAGTCTACCTGTTATCAGACAGATCTCAAACTGATTCAAAATCATGACAGTCTCCATAAACCGTTTATCCTATATTGAAGGGGATGATTGTTAACTCAAACACAGACAACAAATCTACTTCTTGTTTTGGAATGTGAAGGGTAGGAGAAGAAAGGTCCTCTAAGCAACCAGGAAGCAAACCATATCAGTTGTTGAAGCTCAGTTGTCAAATTTTGGAAAAATAACAACAATAACAATAAGAATAATAACAATAAACAACTTCATAATGTGTCAGTGCAGTCTTTTAATCGTGGTGTAATGTATTCCTTATGCTAATGCCTGTAAAATGTTGTAATCATAGTGCCATTGGTACGCCCATTTAGGACACAGACAAATAGGACAATGGAAACAGCTCCTAAATCAGGAATGAGGACTGTTAGATGAGTAAAAATAGGGTAAAAAATAAACATGAAAAAATGATAATTTTTTTTTTTAATAATCTTGTTTATTTGTATTGAAGGGGAACAATCTTTTCCAGACATGGAGATCTTCACCCTATACCACTGCTATTTATTTATTTGTTTGTTTGTTTGTTTGTTTATTTTAATCAAAGTTTGTCTTTGGACCTAAAACATACCTGCATCCATACTGCCTGCTAGTTTCACATGCAAAGAAGATTTTTCATTTCTAAAAGGGCAAAGTATTCAGGAAATTATAAATAATTTGCTGCACAACACCACTGGTCTCCTCTGCACCTCTTTGCTGAAGCACACACCATAGCTCTACCCTTTTCGAACTGCTCAAGGAACTGTTCACAGAATTGAATCTGTATGTAACCATAGTCAGTCATATAAGTAGCTGCCTGACATCTTCAATGAGTAAATACCATACAATACCTTTGTTATTATTTCTCATAGAGACTTTGCCTTCCATCTTTTAGGGTGATTACTCACATTTTTACACAGAACAAGTCAAGATCTGTGGGAAGGAGTATGATCCTTTCAACATGAAAGCTTCATCTTGTACATTTCTTTAGAGTATTCCAGATACAAACAAGTCTTCAGAGCCCAGTGGAGCACTGCATTAGAAACATCTGAGCACGCTGCTATGTCTACACAGTGAACTAGGGTAATGAACACACATATTTTCCAAAACAGTGCAGGAAGATCAGCACAGTGCTACATCCCAGCTAAACAGATCTGCCTGTAGTGAGGCTCTGAGCAATCCATCACAGGCATCTATACATTGACACATCTTCCAGCTCTGGAGTTTAAACATCTACTAGCTTGGGGACCTCTGCAATGCAACCTGCTGTGGAGAGTAAAAGCACCAATATCTGTGGTCCAGCCACAGAACTCTTGTGCAGAGCCTGCAGAGCTCAAAAGGCAGAAGCACCTCAACACTTCCAAGCTTATTTCCCCTGTCAACAAAAAGCGATTTAAAGAGCTCCATGATTAGCGAACTCCAAAGATTCAGGTTAACAAATTACTGGGCCTCAAGTTACCTACAAAACAGCCAGTATTTTGCAGCATGTATTAGAAGTGCTACCAATATTGAGTTCTACACATAAGATGGTAATCTGCTAGACTATTATAACATTCTCTCCCTGTGAGACATCGTTTCTCCATATACTGAGAAAATGATAAAAATGTGCAGATATCTACTGTAACCAGCTCTACACTGACTGTGTATACAGGAAATTCTACCTTTAATAATTACTCTGTATATAAATGTTAGTTCTAAAGCTCAGTTTAGCATCAGAGAGCACCTTAGGTCCTCCCACAATTTTCCTTCCACATCCATAAAATATGGATCTAATATAAAATTCATTAGAAAAATCGAATCTCCTGACTCTATATGGCTGACTTTTACTAATAAGTGAAAACTTTTTACCCTTAGCTCCTTTGGTTCAACTTTTGAAAGATAACATGATGTACTTACTGTTATCATTGCTTAGTGTGAAAAACTGCAATTTCAGAGGCAGCTATTGAACATATCAATTAATGTGCACATTTTATGTCTGTATATTTCTGGGTCCTTCTAGCTGATTTATTCAGGCTGCACTGTGCATATCTGCAGGGAAATATTTTTTCAACAAAGACATGCACCCTGATTCTCTGAACAGCTGCAGTGCAAAGGATGTAGGTTAACAAACAAGGAGCTTCGATACGCAGTTGCCAGATGTGCAAGTGTTTTCAAGCACGATGGCTGCACTTCCACCCCTGTTAGAAAATTATCTCAGAAATCTGTACTAGTATGTATTAAAGAAATGTAGCACCTTTCATGCAGTGTTTTTTTCTGTATCCATGGAGTAGGACTAGACAGATACTGAAATATTCAACTTCTCTTGCTGCCTGAGTAGTTTTACAAATACATAACCCAGACACCAGAGCAGTACACTATTTTTCTTCCTGAGAGCGCTGCCTCTGAAAGATATCAGTTGCAGGAATAATGTAGAGAGAATGGGAAATGTGTTCTGCCTCAACTACCAGCTCTAATTCAGCTTTCTAGAGCTATTGCTTTGATACTACAGGGGGATCACACTGGAGTGCTGAGCCCAAGTCCCCTTACTGCTAACAGTAGACATTACTGTGGCAAGCTGGTATTCAGTTTTGCTCAAAAACAGCATAAGGAAATTGAACTATTGGTAGGCACCGTGAACAACATAAATGCTGATAAGTAGAGGTAAAAACTAGACATTTCTCAGCAAAAGATGAATCTATAAGAATACATTTGCACTTCTTCAAAAACTAGAATGGAACAAATGAAGGAAGTTCCCGAAAGTTTATTCCAGAAACATAAATCTGGTGTTCAAAGAGGCTATTCAGCTATTTTGTGAGAGAATATAATAGAAAGACCTGCTGTCATGGTTTAACCCCAGCTGACAACTAAGCATCACACAGCCACTCGCTCACTCTCCCCTGGTGGGATGGGGGAGAATAAAATTGAGAAAACTCGTGGATTAAGATAAAGACAGTTTAACAGGTTCAGCAAAAGCCATGCACACAAACAAAGCAAAACAAGGAATTCATTCACTACTTCCCATCGGCAGGCAGGTGTTCAGCCATGTCCAGGAAAGCAGGGCTCCATCATGCATAATGGTGACTTGGGAAGACAAAACACCATATCTCCAAGCATCCCCTCCTTCCTCCTTCTTCCCCCTGCTTTATATGCTGAGTATGACATCGTATGGTATGGAATACGCCTTTGATCAGTTGGGGTCAGCTGTCCCGGCTGTGTCCCCTCCCAGCTTCTTATGCACCCCCAGCCTGCTTGCTGGTGGGGTGGGGTGAGAAGCAGAAAAGGCCTTGACTCTGTGTAAGCACTGCTCAGCAATAACAAAAACATCCCTGAATTATCAACACTGTTTCCAGCACAAATCCAAAACATAGCCTGATACTGTCTACTATGAAGACATGACGCCAGCCAAAACCAGCACACCTACACATTAAAATTATTATCTGCAGTTTCAGCAGAAAATATTCTAAAGAGAACTAAACATTTGAAAGTACTTCCAGTGGTTGAAAGTAAAACAGATGCTGAAGTGAACTATGGCAGTATTTTTACTTCTCTAACTCTGTCTTGCTTACAGCTCTTCTCATCTTCATTTACTGGCATGGCCCTTTGGGCCTCTGTGAAGCTCTACTGACTTAAGTGACAGGCACAGAAGTCTACACTACCAGATCCGGAGGCAAGATCAGGGCACAAGGTGGTTCATAAATAAATGTAAGAGAGGCAGGTACCTCTTGGGCCTGTGAGATTTGCAGCTACCAGTTTCTCATTTGGGAGAAAAAGGTAAGTCTTAGCTTTCAGTAAATACAGAAAGTTAACGTAACTGTTCCTTGCAAAAATATATGTACACAGCACAACGATGAAAACTGGCCTTAGTCAGAATGATCTAATTAAATGTCTCAGATATGCTACAATGAAATGTGAGCCCTGGATGTTGAGGTTGTAATCTTTCAGCAGCAACTGTGCTGTAAGATGCACCAGCACATCCTCATCCCCCAGGCTTTTTCTGCTCCAGAAGCCCCTGCTCAGCGCCGACACAAGTGTTTATGCAGCCACAGAATGGATTGGATTGATGAACTAATTTATCCTAAATTATCTCTGCAAAAAATGTTTGAGCTCTTTTGCAGCTGGATCAATTCCCCTGTTCACCACATAAACAGCTGGATGCAACTGTGGGTAGAAGCAAACACAGGAGGCAGCCTGATGGTGGGAAAAAGTGCCTGGCAATAGGGTGGATATCAGCTTACGTAGCCATGTCACTGAGTGTGAATCTGCAACCTAGCAAAAGAGGAATGCAGCCTAGGAAATATATGATAAATTAAGATACTGCTGTGATAGGAAATGTGATACATCATAGATTTTATAAATTTAGTTAACTAACTTCTAAAGATGCATCTTTTTCTGTAAATCTTAAAGCAGTTTAGGATTAAGTTGGATTCAGTCATCAGCCATAAATATTACTGTCTGTTATTTGTCAGGTAATAATGGCTACTCAGCTTCATTCTGTAAATACAAATTTAAACATATAAAAGAAAATTATATTTAAATTAAGGTATCTTAGGACATAAATATTTATCTTACTATTTGTATTTGCTGAATAATGTTACATAGAAACAGTGCATTTGAAAAGAAAATCAAAAAAAGACTAAAAAATCCTTCAATGAAGGAAGCTGTTTACGGTACTTAAGTAGTAATGTGATAATTACTCATGCATAACCATTCAATTATAAATATGGAAATGCTTAATTAATTAATATATTAAATTAATCATAACACAGAAAGATATCAAAGGCTACATTGCAGCATTTACTTAGAATTTTGCAGTTTGTGTACAGCTGCATTGATTCTGGAAAAGTTGAAGGTCAAATTATGACTAATGATACTACAACATCTTATCAGAATCCTCTGATATATAAGGACAGTACTGAGGGATTTCTCCCCTCACACACACTCCTGAGATGCTTTATGTTGGTTCTGAAGGGAGATGGGACCTTGGCTTTTCCAGATTAGTTAAGCACATATGAAACATTTTTTTTTTTTTCATGTTCCCAGCTGTGGGAATACTGTATTCCTCAAGGTCCTCAAGAAGAGAGAAGTTAGGGTAAAAACACTCTACGTCATCTATACCTCATGATGATTCTGTAGGGAAATCAGGAGAATGTTATGAATAAGGTATATAAATAATATTTACATTGTTCTTACAGTTTAGGTGAAATTGATTGATTTTTCCTCTCAAAAACACCTGCAAATACTCATTTGCACCTTGAAATCAATAAATGTGTCTGCACATTAGCCTCATTTTTATCTCTATTAATGATTTTGTTGGAAAGAATATTTGTGGAAAACTGAGAGTTTTAAGTAAACGTTAGAGAAAATTATAAAATTTAACCTTGTATTCATATTTGTACGCTTATCCTGACTGTCTGATTCCAGGAGCAGTATTGACTGTGTATGACACATTGCATATGACCTATCTAAATTGACCACCTAAGAGTTTCACTATCAAGACCTTACAAAGAAACGCCAAAACAGAAGCTGCAGTAAAAGATGTCACTGAGAGCTTTTTCTGGTGAAAAGTGCTAGAGAAGGTTATATGTTGTGCTTGATTTGGGCAGTGATGTTCAAGCAGTAGTTACATGAGATTGGTTCTCTAAGGTGAAGAGGTTTCCTGAACCTCAAACAAGGCAAGACTAAGGCAAGAAAGCTGAGGCTGGTGAAACAAGTTGGGAGGGAGCAATATTGCTCTCATTGATTTAATAGTCAGTTACCATGCTGTAGTTACTACCACGATCTACTGGTACTTACAACAGAGGCATGATTTTAGACTTCCAGCTGGCATTTGAATTGTTATACAAATGCTCCAGTCAGCTTTTTATCTTCTGCAGTTAGTTTGTGATACAGATTCACTGTTTCACATGCTTTTATGTTCTATTCATTGTACAACTCCACTGTACAAATTATACCATGCATTTAACACACTCTACCATATAGTTTGTATATTATACTATTAGACATAGCACAAATCAATAGTAGTATACCAAGTAATGGAAATATGCCAAACAATGTCTTTGACTAAAAACTGCCCATCACTATACCATACCTTAGTACTATTCAAAAGGCAAAGATGTTGAAATGCAAAACAGATGTTCAGAGATTGTCAGTGATTGTCCATTCATCTTTTCAGGGAATATAAAGACTTGGTTATGATGTATAGCAATTTGAAATGACCTGAGATTAGTTTATAAGAAAAATCTCTTCACTCTCCTTATTCTGTTTTACCCATTGGGTCAGCAGAAATGCTTTAAATTATTCTCTTTCTTAATAAACAGCAGAAGGTCAGTAGCTGGAGTTTTATGATGCAGACTATGGAATTTTGAAACTGCCCTCCGTTCTGGACCACAGTCATTCCAATGTTGTGATTCTTCAGGGAAAAAAAAAAAAAAAGGTTGAAGGTCTGTTTGATAAATTATGAAATAAGGATAATGATTTGTGAAGTTCCTATGGAACAGGTCATCTTTGTATTCCTGAGGTTTACATTAATTATACTTATTCCACACTGACTAACACATCTTCACTATTACAGTAAGTAAACAACTCAAAGGCATAAATACTAAAACTTAATTAAAAAAAGTCTTGAGACTTGATGTATTTTTTTGAGCTGCTAAATGATTCAGAAGCATAAATCTTTTCCTGATACTGCTTTTGAGACTTATTTTCCATGATTTGCAGTAAGATTTATGTCACTAATTGGGTAAGTCATATGTCAGAATAAGACATGGACTTTTAAGTCACATAATTTCATTTCTTATCATAACAGTTTATGAATTTCAGAAAAGATGACACTGCTTGTTAAAGTCAGAAATTGTCTGTAGTACAGCAGTAGTAACAGCAACCATTGTTATGACAGCAACATTGTCAACTAGCTAATTGAATATCATTTACAATGTTGCTAAGACTGAAATTTTGCAATTAGTTTCATGCTAGTAGTCTGCTACACTCACTTCAAACTCTTCTGGGCGACCAAGTCAGGGCCAGGATATGCATAGTTGTGAATCTGTCAAAAGAGTCTGCTTTCCAAAGAAGGATAACTGTTGCATTTTACCCCCATATAGTTGAAAAGGAAATAAAAAGTGTAACAATCATGTAGAAATAAATTAATTTAATTTAGTTTCCAGACCACAGAAAAGCACTATGAGTATGTGATCTTCATTATCATACTGTTCTGATGATGGGCAAGAGATGAAAGTCATAGTTTTCTAATCTGCTGTGTAACACTTTTTAAAGCATTCCCATTTTTACACAGGCCTTTCCTGAGGATACTGGTTTAATAACATCATTATCTATGATTAGTAGAATTCCAGCTATACATAGAGAGCACTAATAGAGTCCTAATATGATATTATAAATCAGGGCAGCTATTTGGAGAGCCTGCACTTTCCTTCAGGAAGAAATTAGTTTATGCATGTGGTGACTGTGTACCTATTGGGTCCTGCAGAGAGGCAAGGACCTCAAGGGTACCCGAGATGGTAAAGTGTGGATAGGCAGCAACCTCAGGGAAGGATCTATGGGAGGGCTTAAAGCTATAGTCCTAGAGGGGATAATCTCAGGGTCTGTGGCAATCAGATCACTGGAAGCCCTTTGGCACCATCAACTGCCAGCCACCTTTTTCTCTATCAGGACCTTCACCTCTACGAGGCCAATATGTGGATGGCACTTCAGTAGCGCAAGCAAACCAGCTGAAAGTACATCAGTTGCATCCCCTGGTTGTAAATTTGTGCTAGAGGTTCCAGTACTTCACAGAAATTGCATGCTGTCCATAAAATTATATACATCAATGACATGCATTTCCGACAGGCATACATGAGGCAGGATGTTAAAGCTCTATCATTTTTGGCGTTGAAGGGTACCTCTTGAATTGTTAACATAAATGTTAACAATAAGGTACATTAAAATGCATACATATTACAATAAAAACATAAAGACAAATAATTACCATGGGTTAAAAAAAATGTCAGTTCTAAAGAGATGAAATTTAGGGAATATTTTCATTGCTACATATTTGTGAAAAACAAGTACAAATTCTCAGTCCACTGCATAGGATATTATTGTGGTTTTTTGTTCTACATGAAACTTCAGTGCCAGTTTTCAGGCATTTTTACTTCCCTACTTGCTAAATTGGGTTGAACCATCCAACAGCCTTAGTATTGGCTACATGCAGTTCCAAATTCTTATAATGCTCTATTTTAATTATTTACAAAAATATGTTGCAAAAACATGCAAATTCCCATGCTTTGCTCTATGTGAATGGCAGTTATTAAAACAAAACTGCAGTCTCATTACCTTCAAATGATCTTTCTCTAAATAAGTACTCCCAAAAGGAAAGGATTTCAGTAAAAAATCACTCTACTTTCGCAGTATGTCCTTATATATGTAAGTTGTATTACTTGAAACTAACAGAATCGATGTTCAAAAGCTGTGTTCAGAGAAGCATTCAGAGAAATTAGACTGCTACATGAGAAGATGCAGACTATGTATGCACTGAAAATGAGCAACCAGTCTGTGGATACTGACATGAAATTTTCTATTGCTTAATGTACAAGCTAGAAATGATACTAAAAATGAAGACCAAAATCTGATATTTAAAGAAGTCAGCAATATGAAAGGAACACAATTAATATAAAAACATAAAATTGGGATTTTTCTTTTTATTTATTTTAAAATATTTTGAAAATTGTACTTCTTGGAAATTACAAGTATTATTGGGTTACAAACTTGTAAGCAAAAAGACCTTCATTTATTCATATTCATGAGAGGTAACCAAAGAAATTAAAGTTAACACCAGTTCTTGTACTGAGTTGTCTTATTGTGTTCTCAAAGCTGGAAAGAAAGAATCATTTTCTTTATCTCAAAGGATAAGAGTATCAAACAAACACATTCTCTTTGGTTCTTCTTTTATCTGAATAGTACTGGACACCCTTAATGGCATAATACAATATGTTTTGTATGAGATGCCATTCTGCAGTTATTTAAGTGTGTCATTATAACTCTGAAATTAGCTGAATTAATCATATAAATCTTAGAGAATATAACATTGTGATATGTATGTTATGTTATAGGGTGATTAGCTTGGAAACAAGGCCAATGACCATTTGCATAGTAATGAAGCATTCTTTCATAAAGGTGTCAAAAACAATCTAAGAGGCTAATGAAATTTTATGCAAACCACCTGCTGGTCACCTTCACTTCAATTAAATGTCTTTGGGGGAAATGGGAGAACCTTTCTTATTAAACACAAATTAGAATGCAGATAAACACAGGGCAAGCAATAAGTAATGAACAGAATGCAATATGAAGGAATAAGACCACTTGTGCTGTACAGAAGATTAACCATGATTGCCCTATAACAAGAACCACATTTTGTTATTGTTGAGGGATTCAAAGGACAGTAGAGACACTTCTGTGTGACTTCTGTCAGCAGCATCACTATAAAATGCCTAAATCTAGAACAATAATTCTGTCATCCTTCTGGATTCTGCATTTCAAACAGGATACTTGGTTTCTGTAAATGGATCAATGCCAGATCACAGGAAAGTGTAAAGGACAGAAAAAGAATGAAAAACAGAACAGACAAACAACAACAAAAATATTGAGATTTCAACCTTTCTCTTATAAAGAAGAGAGTTTGTTTTCCTGGCTAAAGCATTCTCAAGGACACAGACATTCAGGACTAGAGCATCTCATCAAAACCCAAAGGCTAAGAAAAAATGTTGTGCACTTATATGTCCTTTTAGAGATATTTAGATTTTAAGTAGGCAGGGACATCAATAATTTCCCATTGTCTTATACCACCATCATGAGCCAATTTTTACTCAATATGAATTTTATCAAGGTACTTAAAAGTACATCATATGTTAACTCTGAAAAACTTTGGGCAAGATCACTCAGTAAAGGTTCTTAGATTTTGTGACTTAACAGTCAGCTAAAGGACTTGGGAAGAAAGGTGTAAATAAATGATCATTTTTCAGGTACATCCCACAGGGATTTGTGCCTGGACTTTCTCTGTTCACCATATTGAAAAATAATATGTAGAAGGGGGTAATTAGTGAGATGATAAAGTTTCCTGGTGATTCAAAATTACTAAGGATAATAAAAAAAGCTGTCTCTAAAGAGCTACAGAGAATATCATGGTATCAAGAGACTAAGTGATAAAGTGGCGGACGACATTTAAGAATGATAAATTCAAAGTAACACACATGATGAAAAATAGCCCTAAACATATGAGCTGGGTGACATGCTCTAAACCACTTATTTTACACAGGAAAGAGATTTGGAAGTCATTGTGAAGACTGTTAATCCAAAAAATAGTCAAAATGTAAGAATTTTTCAGAAAAGAATAGATAATTAAATACTCCACATCATTATACAACTGTATAAATATGATGTGTCTGCATCTTGAGTACTGAGTAGTGAGAGCTTGGTCCCCACCACTCAAAAAAGTTATAGAGGAAATAGTTGCCTTTCCATGAGTAAAGATCAGGTTGGAATAGGATGTAGAAAAATAGACTTCAACTTTGAAAAGAAACAACGAAGAGGAAATGATTATATAATCATGGGAGGTGTGCAGAAATGGAGTGATTATGCAATATTTCTGATAATCAAAGCACTAAAACTAATGCAAAGAAATAATTATGCAGAGCTTTAAAACAAAAGCAAGTACTTGTTCCATTCTGCAGACAGACTGTGGAAGAGCCTTGTAGCAAAAGGAAGTAGTTAATGTCAAATTATAAATAGATACAAAAAGCAATTAAACACATAAATGAAGTAAAAAATATTTCAAGTTTTAAACAAAAAGATAATATCCATAACCTAAGAAGCTTCTAAGCCACAGAGTCCTGGAAGATGGGTAAGCATTACTGTATATTTTATATTCTTTGCTTGAGGACTGCTATCAACTACTGTCATAAAGTAGATAATAGTTTTCCTGATCCAGAATTACTTACTTATGGTTCTTTATATTAACAAGTCATATGCCCTTAAGAAGAGAATTTATATATTCTTGTGGGAAGCAATTGTGAAAAAAAGAAAGAGAAACAAAAAGCCTCAGCTTTATAGGATCATGGAAAAACGTTTTCCTTCTTTTTGTCATTTACCTTTACATGTTGACCATTTCAGAATTTTATCCTGTAATAGTCTTTATGAGTATTTTTAAAGTTTAACATCTATTACTGTTGTGTTATTATTGTTTATATCTAGAAAAAAACCACATATTTTGTCTTAAGTAGTGAAGTATTAAAACATTTAGAGAAGCATTTGAGTAAGAGCATTTTCCATGTTCCAGCTATGCACTTATGAGTGCAAAATAGATCGCAGGTGACTCAGTTGGTTTATTTGTGTGCTTAAAGGCCTATTTTTTACCTATAAATAATTTTACTCCTAGTGAACAAATGTGTATCTGAAATTTATGTGTGTAATTTGGAGATCTAGAACAATTGCATATTTGTTCTTTACCTTTTTTAAGTAGTTTGAAAATTGCTTGCCATGAATTTGGAAGAATTTACTGTAAACTTTTTCAAGTTATTTTGTTTGCTGTCCTGTTTAATTACTCGAAAAAAGACAAAGCATTCCTTAGAATTTGAGAGAGAGCTTAATAAATGTGTACTTTTATCAAAGGATTCTAGTAATGATATCAGGCATGAGAACAAGATTAAAATAAATGAGAATTTATAAATATTACATATAAAAGGACAAAATCAATCTTTTCATGTTTCTACGACATCATTAGAATTAACAGAGAATAAAAAAAGTGTCAGCTTGTAAAACAAAATGACTTCTACCTGAAAGCTTGTTCAGTGCTCCCTGAAGGGGAAGGAGAAGGAGAACATCCCTTCTTATAGGAGTTCTGAAAGTTGGGATCTGCATGAAAAATATATTTGATTTTGTAGGCGTAAGTAGAAGTTCAGGTGTACTGGATCTGACAAACTAACATGCCCTGAGATTTTGCCTAGAGTTCAAGGGAAAGCTGTCCCAGACTAAAAAAGTGTTCTAAAATTTCTAATGGAAGAAAGAAAAGAAAACAATGTTTCTTTCTAGGTCTATTAAGGCTAACTTCAGAAGCATGTACAGACAAGTGTTTAAATGTCCTTTTGCCTGTTTCGTAAAGAAGTACTGTCCAGATAACATAGAGGTTATAATAAAGGTAACATAGTAAATGGCATATTTAGTGTGATAAAGTTTACCAAGTTGGTTCAAATATAATTTCCACTTTGTTTATTTTAAATTAGTTCTTAGCAAGCATTTCATATTATGCAATACTATATCCAGGCACCAGTTTTTGGAACGTTCCCTAAATTCAGGTCTGATCCTGGGACTGAACTACTGACAGGAAATAAGGGTTTTTTCCACAATTTCCCTTATCCTGTTCATCTCTGTTCAGCAGCTGCTCGTTAATGTTGCTTACTGTCCTTCCATGGTTAACTGATACATACACAGACCAGCTAAGACACCAGAATCTAGTTTCCTTTCTTGCAAATATTCTCTCACAGGCATTTAAAAGTTTCACTACTTAGTGATCTTGCAGCCAAATCATTGCCAAGCACAGTCCATTGATACAAAGACCACCAATTTAATTCATTCTATTTGCCCACTATGAAAATATCACCATAATCATATTGTGATAATGGAGATATTTACAGAATATCCATCTACACTACAGCCTACAGCAGAATGGAAACTTTTCCCTCAAGTATGGAGACCACTGACCAGAAAATACAGAAATCTGTGTGCTCATAGCATTATGGTCAATATGCCTGCTCTGTAGAAAAAATTATGCTGGTCCTGTCTACAGTTATCCAGGAATTACAAATGCTTGCTTAAAGCAAAGCAGAAAGCGCATAGTACCTTGCTGGACTTTTGGTAAAAAAAAACTCCACGGGATTTATGTTCACCTGAAGCGCAGCAACACATCTCTCCAGTTCAGTTGCAAAATATATAACTCCCAGGCAGTGGAAAGTGATTAGGAGATGCTGGGATTACCCACATTATGAACCTACTAAAAATTACATTAACATAGACACATTGGTGGTGAGGAATATTAATGGCTTTATAAAAGAAAAATACTAGATATTTCACCAATAGTTATTCCTCAGTTTAAAAGCTCTGAAAGGAGTGAGAGAAAACATAGACACATTCCGTTAAAAACTGATCACAAATATAAAACAATATTTAACTATAAACTCTATCTAGCACAAAAGTTTACTGAAAACAAGCCTAATTAACACTGGGAAAGTTTTCTTCCCTAGAGGTTACTTGCTTTAATGGAAAAAGAAACAGAGATGTGTGTTTATTGTAAACAAGTATGCTCCAGAAATGCTGCTCTTATCAAAAGAGCAACAAAATCAAATTATGTTGTGGTTCAGTGACTGCAGAAACTCTTAACTAATCTTTAACATCTGTTTTACCACTGTCTTTTCCAAGGCAATTTTCAAAACCTTTTGTGTTCATTCTGAAAGCTCCTCTGAAAACAACATGAAAGACTCGGTCTTGAATTTATCAGCTGGATTCTCTTCTCTTACCAGTTTTATGTCCCTGTAACTCTTGTGATTATACTGGGGTTGGTTATGAATTGAAAAAACATGCAGACCAATCCTACCCTGCTGGATTTTCCATTTTTGTTCCCTTTCCTCCTCATATTTGTTATATTACTCCAGGTGAGATAGGAGATTCCCGTCTCCTATATGTATGGATTGGGAAGAGATGAAGAGTCTAAGCACATAAAGGGTGCTGGAAAATGCGTTCCAACATTTAACAGTTTTCATCCAAAATAGAGATAGGAAGCTAGGTAATTTTTAGTGGCTACTTAGATGCTTACTTCCCACTGACATTTCAATGTTGGAATAATTTTAAATTCAAAATTAAAACTTAGCTCAGATTACCTAAGGTCCAGAGCAGTTTCTTCTCTCAATATTTTAGTCACCGGTATCTTTCGTTAACTAGAATGATGACAGGGTGTATAAAAATGTCTTTAATGGTGGAAATAATTAGGGAAGGAAATAGAAACATTCCAGCTTCTTCACAAGCATAAGCTTTTGAAAAAATTTGGCTATGCAGCTAAATTAATTTTTAGAATACAGAGGTAACAGATATAGAAAAGTATTTGAAACTGGCTTTAAAACGTCTTTTTTTCTGCACTGGATTCACCCCATAAATATTATCTCCATATCTTACAAGTTTTAGAAATGCCAATAAATCTTGGGCTTGGTTGAGTCAGATTTGTTTTCTGTGGTTCTACCTCTGTAATGCACTTCCTTTCAGTACCAAGCACTAACCAATACTTTAAGTCTAAAAAATTGCTGCTGATGATATCACCATTAATCAGGAATGATTCAGTAATCCTGGCACCTTCACTCACACAACATCGTCGATCAAACCAAAAAGGTTAGACATGCAGCAGATGAAAAGAAGTATGTTTCCATTGCATTAGACAGACACATTATCTACAGTAGCAATAGGCAATATCATTGCCATCTTCACAAGGTAACATATTATGTTCTCACAAAAGCCTGGGAGTTTAATGCTGCCAGTAGTCATTGTTTCCAAGGAAAATAATTGACATCCAGTTACTACAAGCTGGTGTGACCCCAGCTTGTGAAACCACATGCTGCTTATTGTCTGGGAGGATGATGTATGTCACCACTAAGCATTCAATTTCTGGTTCACAAAGGAAGGGTCTTACAGTGTGTTCAAATACTAGAAAAATACATGTTAAAAACTTGGCTGGCAGCACCTCCCTTTTTGATCATTAATTAATTGTAGTGGCTTTCTTTGATGAAGGCCTCTCACCTGCTTTTTATTTGTTTCTTTGCTTTCTTGTTTTTTAACGGAGCAAGAAATTAAGTTTTTTCTTTCACTTTCAGGAAACAATGACTGATCTGCAAGCTACGGTTAAAACAGGCCTCTACATTTGTACTTGTACAGTGAATGAGAAGGGAGAAACATTTATCTGCTAGACAGTTTAAGCAGTTCATACAGATTAATGCCTGGTTATGCTATCATTTACATGTTGAAGGTCTTAAATTGTGTGTAAGTGGTGACACACAGGTGGGCTACCTTCATGTGAAATCAGTGGGGCTGTGTGGAAGGATCATTGCATACCATGCAGACAAAAAGGAGATGTAGACTTGGAATTTTCAGTTGTATCAGGGAAAGGGATAGAAAATGGAAGCCAGAGTTTGAAAATACAGCCCCTGAAGTGAAAAGTCAGTGGGTGCATATACATTAATGTATGAGCATGCATGTGTTCATGTGTTTGCACAATAATGGGGTGTAGTAAAGCTGAATCTTGCATTATATCAGGTGTGCATTATTTTAGTATAATTTACAAACTTCAGTAACATGATGGAAAAAAGCAAAAATAGAATCCTGTTTCTCTACCATATTAGTGAAAATAAACTCCATCACAGTATCCTCAGGGACTGCTCTCAGTGACAGAAAATTTAGCATCCCATTTAAAATATGTTATGCAGACTTCTTAATCCTAAGGAGCTCCAATTAGAGTCTGGCATGACAGAGTAGCATTGGCTCAGCCTGGGGCATTGTGGGAAGGCGAGCATATTTCTCTTCAGTGTTTTCCAGACATATGTCCGTATATGTGTTTCTTTCAAGGTAGGCTTAAGCCTTTCCATCCAAGTTGAAAACCTAAGCTGTCAAAAGAGAAGGGTCTTCCCTTTTGTAAGCACTCCTAGCAATGACCTCTGACACTGAGAGGCACTTGAGGCAGGACCCTGGCCAGCCCAGTGACTTCCCTGGAATAACAAGGAAGCAGAAGGCAATCCCAGTCTAGTTCAGTCAATTGCAGCAAGTCCCTGCAAATCCCATTCTGGTTGTCAGCCTCTTCTGAATCCTAGCATGTTTATGTGGCTCTGGTGTGATGCTACCCTGTCCTCTTGTCTTCATTACATGTACAGAAGTCCAGCAGATTTCAGATTTCCCACCTCTAGCAGGCAGGATCTAGTGTATGGGTAAAAATGTAGTACTTCAGCTACCCTCTGGCTATGTCCCTACCCCTACACCAAAGTGCTCTACACAGTCCAGCACAGCACCTTGCACAAAATAATAATTTCAATTTGACAGGTAGATTTAATTCTGAAATTTCCTAACTTTAAAATATTTTACAACCATAGTGTTCATTTACCATTCTTATCTTTGTAGTAAATTCTCAACATAGCAAGAAATGTTCTAGCCACATATACAATGGCACATGAAAAACTGTAGTACTGAACAATATTCTGCTCTGCTTTGCAGTATACACTCTACTGGGAGAAAGCAGTAAGTGCTCGTTAGCAAGTTCTTAGTTATTTGTGATAGTATGTTAAATATGAGAAAAAACCACAAACTACAAAATAACTATCTGCCATGAGATTAAAAATGGCCTGTTCATGAAAAATACTGAAGGCACTCTCCTACTCTTTGTTTCTGTGAAGTCATCTGAAAAAATGAAAGGACATGTCATGCATAACAATTTACAAGGGATGCTGTTACACTTGCCACAGAGGCACTCCCTAGACAGCCTGGCACCTTCATAAAATGGTAACAAAAACATTTGATGGCACCTTTCACATAAAAGGACTATACCATGTGAACTGAGGCACAATGGACAGACACAAACACATACATAGACCTGTGATCAGAGAAAATTCTATCTGGAAAATGCTTTAGGAGTCACAGGGAAGTCAGTCCAGTCCAACAATTTGGCCATTCGTGCCCAGTTTCTGGAACTGGAGCTACCTTTTTGCTGTTCATTTTGAAGTTTTTGTTCCACAATCCAAATACATAAGGATTAAAGAGGTCAGGTAAACAGGTAATTTCTCTGCAAATGATTGATGACTTTCTGACATTTAGGTCTGTGAAACACTATCGTTTTCTTTTTCACCAATATTGGTAGATTAAAATACAATATTCCTTAAAAATTTAATTGTCATCTTTTTGGCATATATCCATTTTTTTGTTTTAAATAATCGCTTAAAAATTTTAAAAAGTTAATCTTAGTTTCTAGGGGTATATTAAACTATTGGAAGCATGGCAGTAAGTAAGTAGAATTTTCAGATGCTTGCAAGATATCCTGCATCAAATTTAATGCCACCAGGTACACAACAGTCTGACATTTCCCAGGAAATAGAAAAAAAATGCTTCTTACTTTTAAGTCAGTTTGGGTTTTGGTTTTTTTCCGGAGGGGGGCTTGGTTATTTTTTCATGATATAGAGAAAAGGAGAAGAGTTGAATAAGGAAATGTATACGTCCTTTAGAGTCCTGTATGGGCTTCTTTCTTACTGTAGATGATGAATCTGGAAGATTGTAAAAATTGTGAAGTAATTTTCTTCTTTTTTCCCTCTGTGGGATAGCTAAATCTTTAATATATTGAAAGTATCCACACTTTCCCACATGGAAAGAAACATTAGGCTTTAAGTACATTTACAGCCAAAGAATTCAAAAGCCATGACACAGAAGAACAATTATCGTGTTAATGATAATGGAGTAGAAAGTTTATCATGTGTCTGTGAGCGGTGGAGTTTTAGGACTGACAAACACCAAATTATCTGCATGAGACTAGCCTCTAAGCCAAATAAATTCCTTTGTATGACTTTAGTAATATTACCAGAGTTATATCAACAGTGAATGTTATCCTCTTTATTTAGGTGCCTCAAGGTCAAGAGAAGTATCCTTATCACGCAGCAGACAAACATACCGTACTTCCCTTGCTTGTGAAATTTGCAGTTCACTTTTGTTTTTATTTTAATTCCCTTGCAGTCTTTGGAGACAGATTCTTGTATCTGAGATCCAGCTTTCCTAGGAACTCTACTAAATTTTCTCAACCTAAGTCATATGGAGCAGTGGAAGTTCAGAATGAAATGTAGTAGAACAAGCAAGTGAAAATCCAGTAAATATAATTTTGTAATTGCTAGTAAAAGGCCACAGGCTTTTACTAACATTGCAGGGTGTCAGGACATGTTGGGCTTATCTGGGCTTGAACTCTTTTTAGCTTGTTTTAGCTGTGACAACAGTTGTGTAGCAGTAAGATGACTATTACCTGTACTTTTTCTAGCTTTGGGCAGTTATGTGGTGTAACACCTTGTTAATTACTGGATAGGAATAACAAGTAGTTAGTCAGTGTGGAGCAAGCTGTCTATGAACCTAGAACAAAAACACAGTGCAAGAAAGCAAAGATGCTGGGTGGTACCAGGGACCCCAAACTGTAAGCGCAAAGCACAGTGGTCATTTACTGATCACTAAAGGAGTACAGCCTTGTAAGCCAGTGGCCATCCATGGACCCAGGTGTGAGGGAGAAGAAATATTTCTCCCAGCAAGGGACTCAGGATGTTGATAACTTGCCATAACTCCCATCCTACCTATTCTTATTGAAGCTGTTGTCTCTGAGATCTAGAGAGACATTTAAAGGGTGAATTTAAACTGGAGGAAAAGATTAGAAACTAGAAAGCTTGTGCATAGAAATCTTCAGTGCATTATTATCTGTAAGAGTTAGTAACATTGTAATTGTGCTAATAATAACTGGTAGGCAATTTGGTTAGACTGTTCAGACCTTATTAGACTAGCAATAAATTCTTGGATAAGATGTGTTCCCTTTTCCCAACACAAGATTAGTAAAAACTTCTAAACTCTAATATGCAATAACTATTGTAGAAGAATAACTGTGAATTAACTCAGAGGATACAGACAAAAGCAGAGATAATTCAGCACACCAATGGTCTTTGTTTTGTATAGCAATGATGACAGCAAGAATGACAATTTAGGTGTACTTCCATTCTCTATTTCAATCTGGTCTTCCTATTCCTTTCTCAATTATTGTAGTGCTTTTCTGTTTAAGGGTTATTCACCCATTTCCCTAGATTTAGGTAGTTTTAGTTTAAACAAAATTTCATCAGCTGTTCTCTGGATTATTTTATGTAATGACAGAAGAACCCACAGTGCTGAAGATTATTATGTTTTCTACTTTCTGTGTTGAAAACCCATGCCTCTTCACCTGTGCAACTATCTTTAATGATTTTGGCTTGAGAGAAAGCACAAAAACTTAAAAAGCTATAGATACAGCCACACATTTTTATATTTACAGTCCCCTTGAGACAAAGGGGGATTGGAGAAATCAGAGGTATATGAACTCTGGTTGTACCTCCACAAAGGATCCATATCAAATTTGGAACTGCTTAAGTTCCACTCCCAATGGCCTTACCAAGACAGCGAGGCACACAGAGATATCAAGGTGGCATGAGAATGAAGAAGAGAGTTTTTAACAATAAAAATGTCTGCCAGAGTTTGCCAGTGGTGATGGTTATTGCTGTTGCCTGTTATAGCTGCAAGTTGGCTGCTTCTCTCCTAGATCTCACGCAGTGAAAATAACAACACTTATTTTTATGCAGTGTGCACTGCAGCTACAAAGGGAATATGGACATAAAAATGTTCGTTAAAACTCTTTGTGGCTATGATGCTCCCAGAAAAGCTAGATGATGGTTATTTGAGTAATTTGCAAATATTGCTGTTATCAGGTTGATCAGTATTCATGTAATACTTTCTCGTGCTCCAGAAATCCATATTTTATCCATCTGTTGTCAGTCACTTTTGGCCAAAATCTTTTAGAGGAGGGACTGTCTTTTGGTCATTTGTTTTCATTGGATCTTGCACAACGAAGGTACTATTATCAATTCAAATAAATGATAACGCATACACCACCACTGAAATAGCTGTTACCTATCCAAACAGATTGCAAACAACTCTTAATGTACCTCAACTACATATTAATCTACAACTAGGCAGCCTTAGGTTTTTTCTGGTTACTGAAATAATACCAGATCTATATTAGTTGACTTAATTTCTACCTGGTATTACATGCGAGAAGAAACACATCCTGATGTTGTTTCTTATGCTTCCTAGCGTACAGAGGCAGAACAGAAAGGTACAGAACTGCTACATTCTTCTGTGCCCACAAATATTAATAGTTATGCCAGCTTTCCTCTTCCCTCACCTCACAGATTGCTCCCCACAGTTTGCAACCACTGTGTCATTGGTGGTTGGAATCACTAAGGCTGAGGCTAGTCATCTCTTGTCCTCGTTTTGCAGAAGCCCATGTTAATAACATCAGTGCAAGATTCTGTTGAATCCAAAAGGACTTGTCATATGAACAGAGGGCTGAAATGATCACCTAATCTGAGTTTTCCTTAGCTTTACTTTATACAGTATATTTTTGTTCTTCAGTACAGATGTCACTGACTCGAATAGTTTTCTCTTTAGCTGTCAAAATTCAAATGTGTTATATGTTTTAAAGAAAATAACCAGAGCACCCTCTTTAATTTCCCCAACTCTGTCACAAGGCTAAAAATAAAATCTCCCAAATTGTTCTTTTTCTTTGTTCAAAATTAAGTTTGTCACTGTTCCCAAGTTTCCTAACATGAGCATCATCAAAAATCAGTCAAGATTTGACCAGTAAAGTTTACATGGTGACATAAAAATAAAACAAATGAGCACTATAGGTGAAGACTTTTACCAAGGTATTTGAACAGTGATGAGCTCTGAAAATGAGAAGCTAACCCTTAAACCAAACTTTTACAAGTCTGATTTTCCTTTTTTTTTTTTAAATTGTAATACAGAAAAATTGTTATCTGATACCCTGACATGTTTTATATCATATCCAAAACAACAAAATATTCTACTCTTAGTAGGTTTTTCAGATGAAAGTGACTGATAGGAACACTTCCATTTTCTTTAAGAGCACTTAAATTTGAATTTAAAGAATTCTTGGAAAAGAAGGGACTGTTGCCCCAAAATGCATCTTGCCAAGCTCTACGCACACAATCATTTTGTCAGTCAAAACTCTACTATTTTCAGTATCCATGCTTTAATTGTGGAGAAGACCCCATTACCAATGATAGTTTATTTTGCAATAGCCGCGTTACCCCACATCTATTATTGTATTATACTGTCAAATAAGTACATCATGTCACAAACCCGTTTTCAAATTGCAGACAAATTGCTATCTTTTGGACAACATCACAAGCTCTGTGGCCTGCAGAGACTTCAGTTGTGGAGGCAGCAGAATATATGGCCATATTACAGTCTGCTCTGCTTTTTTATTCTTGATTCCGTGAGCGCTGATGACATTGTGGCTGAAGTCAAGCAAGCTGCGAATGCCAGCATTGAAGTTTAACCAGTGCTTTGATTCTCTGCCTATTACACATGGCATATAAAACAAACATACAGTATTAGCTCTTTCAAGCTTTTCAAAGGATTACAGAAAGCCAAAAAATGATTGCTGAAGAGATTCCAAATATACACAACAAAAGTAAATGAAAATAGAGCTGGGATGAGAATGACTAACAATTTATTCCATTGAGAAAAATGATGTTGAAATAATGTTAAGAATAAAAAAGAAGCATCACTAGAATAAAGTTTGATATGCCTGTCTGAACTGCTACAAGATTAGAAATCATAAAAAGAATGCAGTGTATCCCAGTGTTCTCTGATTCTTTGTATTTGGTTAAGAACAGAATATTAGGCACCCTATGAGATGCTTTTGAAAGTCTCAATATTGGAGAAGACTTCCTTCTCAATAAGAAGGTCACAGCATCTTGCAGTTTTCCTTCATTTTCTAAGTAGATTCAGGTCCATTAGCAGCTCTTGTTTTGTACAGCTACACTACTACTACCACAGCTGCAGTATAGAAATACACTAGCTAAGTTTTCTCTAGATACTTTGGATACAGTATGCAAGCTGGAATCACAACAAAGAGATGAGTTCATGGTACTTTAGCATAAATATTTGCAATTTTGAGTCAAGAATCTATCTTTCACTCTTCTAGGCAGTATCAGTGCTGAGAGGCATCATTGGTGCCATGGTTTAGCCCCAGCTGGCAACTAAGCACCACAAAGCTGCTCGCTCACTCCTTCCCCCAGCAGAATGGGGGGGAAGAGAATTGAAGGGTAAAAGTGAGAAAACTCATGGGTTCATATTTAACAAGTTTAATAATTGAAATGAAATAAAATAATAATAATAACAGTAACAATAATAATAATATTAAATTGCAATGAATAGGATAATAACAGAGAAATAAAACCCAAGAAAGACAAGTGATGCAAATGAAAACAATTACTCACCACCAACTGACCAATGCCCAGCCAGTCCCCAAGCAGTGGTCTTCTGGCCAACCTTCCCCCTAGTTTTATATGCTGAGCATGATGTCATACGGTATGGAATATCCCTTTGGTCAGCTGGGGTCAGCTGTCCCAGCTGTGTCCCCTCCCAGCTTCTTGTGCACCCCCAGCCTGCTTGCTGGTGGGGTGGGGTGAGAAGCAGAAAAGACCTTGACTCTGTGTAAGCACTGCTCAGCAATAATGAAAACATCCCTGTGTTAACAACACTGTTTCGAGCACAAATCCAAAACATAGTCCATACTAGCTACTGTGAAGAAAAATGACTCTACCCCAGCCACCAGCACAATTGGATACTGCAGTAATACAAAAAAGGAGTTCCATATTTAGCTTTTCCTCTTGTGAGGGCATTAATAACATTTTATTTGGTCTCCTCTAACCTGCCTTTTTATAATCCTGAAACTTACAGAAACTCAGCATCTTTGAGACTATCAATTTGCTGTGAAATTTGGTTAAAATTAGCAATTTGATTTTAAAATTATGAAATGCAATGAACAGAATGGCAAACACATGAGAAAGTAAAGAGCACATCTCTTAGACTTAGCTAGAGCTCCTCAGAATCTGAAGAAGGCAGCTAGTTAAAACCAGCAAAGGGAGGAATATGCTGTGATAACAGATCCTTCAACCGAAAGCACTTGATCTGTTGAGCTGAACATATTAATTAATAAGATGTCAGACAAAGAGCATTAGCAGGAACAGGACATGTAATTTAACCTACCCTCATGTGTTCTGTGATTTTTAGGAATTTGTCTTTCCAGTGTACCAGCAATGATACATGCTTTTATTTGCATTGCAGAAAAAGAGAATGGGGGTATGGTAAGAATTCTGGATTTCTGAATGGCAAGCACTCACCTAAAAAGGGTTCTCAAATGCACTGCTTTTGAAATACTTAATTATTTAGACTTATAAACTTTAATATCCACAAAGGGTTTTGAACATGAACGCTACTTGGCAAGTGAAGCTCTCTATATATGTTATAAAGCTGAGATAAAAATAGCAATTCTATTTCACAGAGGACTTCAGCATTCCAGAAAGCGAGCTTCACGCCAAATCTGAACAAAACCTCTCCAAGATTCTGGAAAAGAATGTCTGTTCAGATTTATTTAAACTTTACTTTAGGAAAACCAAACCAAACCAAAAAAGAGCCTCTCCCCCTACAACCCCATCCCACCCACCCCCATCCCCCGTTTTGATTGTAACTTCATAATCTAGCACAATAGGGGGGGAAGAGCTGCAAAAAAATTTTCCATAACAAACCCCTAAACTCTTTCGTTCTGAATGTGTCACAAAAAGATACTTATCTATGATTTCTGGCAAATTTGGCATACTTTACAGAACTTTTTAACCTTGATGAAATGTTCCATCAACATTGTCACAAGCAGTTCTAACAACATGGAACTTTTCTAAAAAACTACAAGAGAATTCACCCTTCCAAACAAAGAGAGATAACCAAACTTAACCATTTTAATTGGGAATTTTCTTCCTAGGTTTAGGACATTTTCCAAATAAGTTCAGATCCTGCAATTTTACTGATCCTGTCACTGGGGACAGTTGAAGATACTACTACATGATAACACCAACTTCAGATTATTCTTATGTTCACCTCGGTAGGTGTAGTGATACATTTCTGATAGACAATCATGACCTGAAAGAAATAGCACTAAGCTCACTTTCTGTCTTAAACATGTCAACAAGACTAAAGCTGAAAGGGAATGAAGAAGATTGAAGGGCTTTTCTTGTTAAGGTAACACGTCTTGGAGTGCATGTAGGAAACAAGGCATGATTCATAAGATGACTTTTTTGTTGCAAAGTCTGAGATCAAAACTGTATTTTAGAATGGAACTACAAGTCTATCTGCAAAGAAGCATATCATCCATATCATCATTTTACATGCTGGTATGGTCTCTGTAGGCTTGTAGTGAAATCCTTGGAGTGTCATCATATCACTTTGGAACCAGTAATGGAACCATCACACTGTCTCTACGGATTTGCTGTGAAAGTATTTTGCTATTGCAGCTTCATATTGTAATGGCTTCATAATGGACTCCCCTTAGAGTGATATTGAAATCATCTTGCCATCATTAGCTCACATCGTAAATGGCACCATAATAGGGTCTCCATTAAAGACTTGCATTAAAGTCTTATGAAAATTGTTACTGTGTTATTGTCCCACCAAACTGACTGGGGATGAAGCTTGGACAACTACTGGTAATGTTCACTAGTTACTTTTCAAAATAACCTTTAGTATTTTAATACAATATATTTTGCTTACGCTTTTTATTGTTTCTATTATCACTATAATTTGTATTGTTCTCTAGTGTACTTTAAATGCTTTTCGTTTTGTTAAAATAGTTACGCCTGTTTTTTTAAAAAATATGTGTACTTTTAAAGTCTTCTAACAGGAAGATGTTTCTTTTAAGAAGCATCAGTAACAGTATTTAAGAAGTATAAAGGAGGTTTTAAAAGTACTGTCATAAAATCAAAGCTCTGTATAATTCTTTTTTCTGACTCATGTGACTGAAAAATGTGACAGTTCAAACCCAGTTCTGCTAAAAGAGAAGAAAAAACCGAAACATTTCAACAAGGACAATTTCCCGAATTCCAAAATACTGAGTTGTTTGCTTTTATATTATGGTAGTTGCAATCCTACTGTTATGTTCAAGAGACACCAAATCTCTCTGAACTTTAGAATATTTGAAACATCCTCTGAAAAGAGTGTTGCAGCCTTGTTTCATTTAATGGTGTAAACAGCTGAGTAGGAGAGGAGAGCAAGAAAGAACTGTCATTATAGATATAGCTAGCTAAAATACAGCTATGGAGAGACAGAACTTCAGTTACACTACCTACGCTACCTCTACCTAAATATAGGTTTACTAAAGGTTGAAGTGAGATGTTTATCCACATGCTTTGCATACAATGTACAAATAGATATGCTAGCAGTTTCAGGTCTGGAAACAAAGGGTGCAAGATGGGGATCACAGGTTTTTTTGTAGTCCATGTTCAAGTACATTCAAAACTGCTGCTGCCAGGCTGGATGGGCTGGGGTCAGGACATTCCCCCAGGTGTGTCATAGGGCTTCACATGTTTGACAAGCCTGATGCAGCTCCATTGGTACTGAAAAACAAGTGTTCTGGTTTTCAGTGTCAAAGAGGCCTAATAGCAGTACCCCACTGGTGTATTTTTCAAGTTGTGCATTCACAGTTAATATTTATCAGAAATAAGGAATGTCTCAGAGGATCCAGCATTAGACCTGCTTGTGAGGATTAGTTGTGGCAAATTACTCAAGGGATAAATAATACATTTAAATTACTTTAGGTCTGGGTGGTAGTAGGGAAATCTTAGTTCTGTGTATTGGTGTCTGGAAATACGTAGAATAATCTTCTGACTACTAGAGGTAAAGGGAGGAAGACACTGGAAAAAATCAGAGATGTTAGTAAGAAAGGCAATAAGCACTACATTATTCAAGTTTCAGTAACTTTTTGTTGTAGGTGGAAATTAATTAATCTAAATTACGACAGAACTCCTAAGGGATTACATATTGCAACACCGTGAATACTGAGAGAATTCATCATGATTAATATTATTACAGTAAATACCAGAGAAAGGAAGATATATTAGTTGCCTGTTACATAGCTTTGCAATATTTCTGTCATTTCATTAGGGGCTTTATTTACAAAAACATACATAGGCATCACACACAAAATTGTGTATATATACACATATATTCATACATGCACATGTATATACATATGTGTTTATGTGTATGCATAAATATACACATGTATGTATATGAATGAGGGGTCTTACTTTTATTTATATTTAGTTTTCACATTTTTCTAAATGACAACTGTATCTCCAAAAGGAACACATCTTGTTTTACACACATTTCCTCATCCTATCAACCAGTCCAAAAGTGATTCTAGCAAAAGCAAGTGTTACTAACACATTTAGTTCTGTGTTAGAAAAGGGCATGCTGGTAGTGTGAAATGACTGATCTTGAATATGACAGGGTGAGAGAGCTTCTGAAACTTTTTGTCACACAGCCAGACCTAGAGATTTGGGGAGATGGAGAAGAAAAATCTTGCAGCTCAGAAAGAAATGCCTGGAATCTGCACCTCAACAACCTGGAGATTTGAAGGAAGAAAACAGGATTCATATTTGGATCTGTACAGCTTTAAACTCTTTGCAAAACCCATCTGTCTAGGAACAGGAGTTTTATTTCTGTTTTTAACAATGTCTTGGGAGCTCTTAATAAAAAAAAAAACCCTGACAATGTGTTCACCTTAATGACTGAAACTACATATGTAATCTGGTATTTTCTTAGAGCTGCTTTCTGAAATTTATTTTTCTAGACATATTTTTCAATTGCCTTTAAAAAATTCAGAAATTCATAATTTTATTTCCTAACAACCACCTCTTTTTAATTTTTTCCTCCCTTGTCTCCACTTTGTTCAAGTACTGTATAGCCTAGTCTTTGTGGAACCCCCTCAGACAGTTTATGTTTCCCATTTTTTTTTTTTTTCATTTTTAATGCTTCATGATAACAAGGCTGGTCTGAAGCAAATTGAGTGATTTAAATAATGATTATTAAACTTATTTCAACACTGAAAAATGAATTGCAAGAATTTATCAGATTTGTAACATGAAATTAATTATGTCACCTGATCCTTAAACTGAATTAAAACACAAATTATATAATTTTGGCAGCTTATCAAGCAGAATATTAATTTTGGTTTTGGTTTCTGTATTCATTTGTCATTTGTGTTCTTTACAGAGCACTGGGTTCAACAGATACTTTTCAAGAAAGAGACCCAGTTGTGTGATACTTGGGCACAATGCAAGGAGTCAAAATGATGAGGGTACAAGCTGAGGCTCTCTTGGGGTACTTAGCTCATCAGCTAATAAAGAGGTAAAGGAGATTAAAAGCTCACTTGTTACTTTTGTAGGCTAATTAACATTTAGAAAAAAATTATTCCCAAGGCAGATACAGCAGTGCTTAATTATCATATTTTGATTAAGTTAATGATATGATGTATTTTCTCATTATATGTAGTAATATTCAGCCAGGCTTCACAGTTAGCCCTAGGCTAAGGTCAGAGACCAGTTACTGCAACATGGATAATACTTGTAACCTGTGTTCATTCTAACACATCCAGATTACCATCCTCCAATTTGGGCTTAAGATTTTTTTCAAGAAATAGTTAATTTTTGTCTTTAGATTTTGATTTGAAGTACTTTGTGCTTCCCTTGCAGTGTACATGGGTTTTTCATTGAGCAGTGACAAGATTATAACAAGATAATACTGAATTTTTGTTTGGTTTATTTTGGTTTTTTAATGAAAGGAGACTTGTAATTTCTGCAATGTCTGTGATCATTTGGACACTCTCTTTCTTAGCTATCAGAGTTGAAAACTGCACTGTTACAAAAGATCTTTGGCCTTTCAATTCTTCTTGCTTTAGAGCCCCAGGCTGATCGCAACTGCCATTATCTCATCAACCATGAGATTATTTTCAATATTTTAGCTGGTAGGACTAGCAGTGGATTTTCTCAGCCTGTAGAAAGATTTTAATTCAGCTGAACATAGTGGCAGCTGCTACTACTGCCTCCAGCTACAATCACTTTAGCCCTAAGAAAGTCTTTTTTGCATGTTAAATATGCAACATAAGTGCCAAGTTATCTTCAGCCTTTAACAAGGTTTTGGTTATTTCCCTGTTTATTTTAGTGCAATATAACTCTCCATACAAAGCAATTTAAGCAAAGCAGAGCTATGAATGGTATCTAGCCAAAATCGTGAACTTCCATCATGCAAATGAGAATACCTAATTAAGAGCCAATGGTCAAAATTTCCATAATGATGTAGCCAGATGAAATGTCTTCCAGGTTCCCGCAGGAATCTGAGTAGTTTGTCTTGCATTAATGTCTATTACAGAAAAGCACCTTGCATGAATATATTTCTTTATAACACTAGGGCTAGAAAGACTTTCTGTTTTCTTGGATTTTACTAAGTAAAATCTTTAAAAATTAGTTGACTTCTCTCCCTGAGATATACAGCAATCTTGAAATTAATGAAATGTCAACATCATTATACAATAGGAATGACTAAATGGGTTCATCAAAGTTGTTTATGCATTATGTAACATTTTTAAATTGTGTAATTTGGCAACGGTAACAGAGTATTTGTATGCATTTTTAAATTACAGAATATTCCTCAGAGTGAACTATTTTGGATATTCTATCCAACAAAGGTTATCAAAGCAAACTCTAAAAGAGGCAGCTTTAAATTAATATGTTAAAATTGAAAGATTCGTGCTAGTGAGATAACATTATGATTTAGTGAACAGAAGAAATTATTATGACCATACCCAATGTGAAATCTTTTCCAGATCTACCACCCTTCATTAATTGTAATGAACTGAATCATTTGAAGCTTTGATGTAGACCATTAAGTGATTTTATGGAGCTCCTCCAGGTCAGTGTAGCAGTGAACATTTTATATTATCCCACACTTAAAAGCATGTGCCTGGAATCATACATATAAAAAAATTTTGAATATATATTAGAGTTCTGTGTTACAGTGGTTCATTTGTACAAATACAAGTTTTATACAACACCGCCCACCTACTCATTCAACCACCTCCCAAAATTATAGAATCATAGAGTCATAAAACTGTTTGAGTTGGAAGGGACCTTTAAAGATCATCCAGTTCTAACCTCTCTGCCATGGGCAGGGATATCTTTCACTAGATCAGGTTGCTCAGAGCCCTCTCCAACCTGACCTTGAACACTTGTAGTGATGGGGCATTCACAAGTTCTCTGGGCAACCTGTTCCAGTGTCTCACTATCCTCATCATAAAAAATTTCTTCCTTATGTCCAATCTAAATCTACCTTGTTTCAGTTTAAAACCATTGTCTTTTGTCCTGTCACTACAGGCCTTGGTAAAAAAAAAATCTCTCTTCATCTTTCTTATAAGCCTCCTTTATATATTGAAAGGCCTCAATAAGTTGTCCCCAGAGCCTTCTCTTCTCCACGCTGAATAACACCAACTCCCTCAGTCTTGCTTTATAGGAGAGGTGTTCCATCCTTCCATTTCTTTCCTGTGCTGAGGGCTCCAGAGCTGGACAGAGCACTCCAGGTGGGGTCTCACCAGGGCAGAGCAGAGGGGCAGAACCACCTTCCTCATCCCGCCGGCCATGCTTCTTTTGATGGAGCCCAGGATACGGTTGGATTTCTAGGTTGCAAGGGCACATTGCCAGCTCATGTCCAGCTTTTCATCCACCAGCACCCCAAGTCCTTCTCTGCAGGGCTGCTCTCAATCCTTCAACCCCCAGCCTATATTAATACTGACGAGTGTTCTGATCCAGGTTCAGGACCTTGCACCTGGCCTTTCTGAACTTTGTGAAGTTCTCATGACAAATGTTTCAGGTTTTCTTTTTCAGCATATCTATTGTGGGTGTTTGCATTGAAGGATCACTGAATTCCATTCATGTGTTATCATCAGTCTGTTAAGTTAAATTTTGGAAATACAGGAAGTAAATTAATGTTATTTGCAAAGATGACTCCTCCGCAGCATAGAGTGCAGATCTTGCTTCCAAAGCCTACAAAATATCTTATTTATTTTCCCCACAACCAGAGTCCAGGGGAGCCACATGAATAACACCACATGATTCCACATGACGGGTTCTTTAGCCTGTAGAAGAGGAGGCTGAGGGAAGACCTTATCGCTCCCTACAGCTACCTGAAAAGAAGTTGCAGTGAGGTGGGTGTTGGTCTCTTCTTTCAAGTAACAAGTGATAAGAGAAGAGGAAATGGCCTCAAGTTGCATCAGGGGAAGTTTAGACTGGATATTAGGAAAATTTCTTTACTGAAAGAGTGGTCAGGCACTGGAACAGGACGCCCAGAGGGGTGGTGGAGTCACCATACGTGGAGGTGTTCAAAAAATGCGTAGACATGGCACTTCAGGGCATGGTTTAGGGGACATGGTGGTGTTGGGTTGACAGTTGGACTTGATGATCTTTTCCAACCTTAGTGATTCTATGATTCAATAAAGTTATATCTGCAAATAATTTATCCTCTATTCTAGTTATTAATGAAGTAAAGGATTGATAAGAAGTATCAGTCACATTATTTGGAATAATAGAATTTACATAATTACAGAAGACAGTAGAACTTTCCTTTCCCTCTCTAAAATGTATATCAATTTCCCATTACATATTAACAATACTGCTACTGAATGCTGTTTATAGAGCCATAGTAGCTGACCATAACTTCTCTAAGCCAGAGAACACAAAACAAACCAGGAAAAAACTCTCAGGAAGAGCTAATAAGCAGTAAGTATTTGTGGAGCTAATACAGTTACATGGATAAAGTAGCCCATGCTGATCCCCATTTACTCTCAGCCAGGTTGCTTCAGGCACTTAAGATGGCTGTGCTTTGCAGGCAAATTTGAAATATGAACAAGAAACAATGTGGTACAGAAAAAAAAAATAACACAATGCCAATACCCTGCCAATTCCATAATGTATGCTGAATTTTGTTTGGGGTTTCTGTGCAAATTGTCCTGCAGGAGAATTGAAGAAGAACAATGAAGTAGCTTTGCTGATGTTTTTGTTGGTGATATTCAGAGAAAATTTGTATAGATATGTATTTGATAACCCTGCGGGACTGAAGCTAGCAGAATGGGCTAAAGACTGGTCTCCCAACGTTTGTATGAGAGATGAGTAAATAAGGTAGTACTAGGTCATAAAAGACCTTGAAAATTAAGATAAGGAGTTATATTTTACATTGAAAATATTTACATAGCTTCACTGACACTAACATTTTCTAGAGAGGAAAAATTAATTTGTCTCTTCAGCACATTAAGCATGGAAAATTCAGCCATCAGAAGAGTTAAAAATGTACTCACAGTGGAACATTAGAGGAACTATATAAATGTTCCAGATTTCTTTTTCCCTCCTAAACATGTGGTTAAATACAAGGAAAAGAAACCCTAATGATAAACACAGAAGGGCTGTTCTATACACCAGGAAAGCAGAAGAACTTTAACTCAGGGGGTGGGGGGTGGGGAAAACAACAAAAACACCACAGGTATACCTAGTAGGGAACATACACTTCTACTTACATGGATAACAATAATGCAAAAATTTCTTATTTTTTGGCTGATGTCTCTTTTGATTTAAAATGTACTTGAATGGTATTATAATGATTGACCTGTAAAGTTTCTGTCCATATAGGTTGCACTTGAAGTGGATATTTTTAACGAAGGCATGGGAAGAAATATATTTCTATGTATTTATGCTGAAGCTGTAGATCTCTAACAATATACTACTTAATTTTACCACAGTGATTGCCAAGGTTTTCTCTGTCATTGGCTGCATCACTAATATAGTGTTTACTAATAGTTCTATAGAGGAACAGTATTTCCATAGCAACAAATGAACAATACTAGAGATATTAATCGTTTCTACATTATCTGTGTACAGTTTGCTGTAAAGCAACATTTTGTAGTTTGATAATTGCTAGACTGGAGTGATTGTACATTAGGAGATGATTAGCATAAACACTTAAGAAGATGAAGAATGCCTGTTGTAAAGGAGAGAAAACTGAAGAAAAAGTGGTACTACATTGCAAATATTACCGTAAGAACCAGCAGGAAGAACTAACTTTAACATCAGTCACTTTGTCTGGTATTAGCCATCTGCTATGGATTCATCCATGGAAGAAGATCTTTCCTAATGTTAGAAACATGGAGAGATGGATTTCATTCAGCCACCCAGTTTCTCACTGAAAAGATGTCTTTCAGTGGAAAAAGTCAGCCCATCTTGGTGGACTTTCTCTGATATTAGGGCACTTGAAGACACAGGGGCATCAATCATACAATATATAAGTGTAATCCAGGGCTTTAATATGTGACATTCCACAATAATTGTAAGTGATCCTAATTTTTTGTAAGCAATCCATAATGCCAAAACTAGCAGTGTTGTTAATACAGGAAGAGACATACTTCTAAAGCTATATTTTGTTTCTCAGGATATTTAATCAGGAGCACTGCACTAAGTATGGTTGATATCATGTCTTACTAAATATGGTGGATTTTATTGTAGCATGATAATGGTAGAAAAATCTAAGTAAAGTTTAAATGCTTTTTTATTACTATTTATACATGTCAGGAAACTAACTATAATGGACTACTGTAGAGATTAAATACAAACTACTACAAGTTTGAAAAGAACCAGTGCAGCCATGAATACATAATTCTCAGAGAGAAGATAATTTTAAATAATCATGCCATGATTGTTTTAATGTGGGATATGTTAATAATGCAGGAACTTGTTAGCTGTATTATCTGAAGGTGTGGAACAATGAAGAACTATATGGGAAGGGAAAGAAAACAAAAGAAAGGAAAGGAAAGAAGGAAGGAAGGAATGAAGGAAGGAAGGAAGGAAAAGAGAGGAAGAAATTGAGAGAGAAAGGAGGGAAATAAACAGCTCCATAAACAATCAGTGTTCACAAATTTTGCAAAATGACAGTAAGCAATATTAACAAAGGCCCTCTGGGTGCACAGAGTCTTAGGAGCAGATGCTGTAAACCTGTAAGACAGCTCTCATCTCCTTTATAATGGTGTAAACCCATAGCTTCTCTGTCATGATCAAGAATATGCCAATTCAAAAGGAAGCAGAATCTGGACCATGTATTTTATTTTTATTCTAATCAGCATTGTTTATTAAAAATAGGGTATCAGTGTATAATACGGAAGAACAGAATATTGTTCAAATGCAGCTGCTAAGTAATCAGAGCCTTATTGTCTGAACTGTGCTTGAAGATTCCATATATATGTAGACTAGTATGACATGTTCAACATTTAATAGTTTTGCAATAAATATCCTGCCTGTTCTTTTTAAGTTCATTAAAACCCAGCTCAGGATTGATCTAATGATGTGAATTTAATAGTGAGACCAGTTTAAGCCTATAGGAACTTCAATGATTGTAATGAGCCCTGCCAATGACCAGAATAAATCTCATACTGCAAAGTTAGAGCAGTTTTCCAGGTGCAAGTTAACTCTACTAAACCCTTCTGCTCAACAAATCAGCCATTTTGTTTACCATTATTATCTATTGCTTTCTAGCACAGCTTTTTAAAGACAAATGTACAAAACTGACTGCATTCTTTTAAAATTAATCTACATGTTCTGTATTTACTACCTTCTGTTCTTTTTTTTTTCTGGGTTGCTTCTGTTCTTCCTTCCCCTGCTCTCACTGTGATGTGGGTAAAAGTGCTGCACTATTCTTATCCCTGATACATTTCTCCCATCCACATTTTGCTCCCTGTGAGTAAAAATTTTCTGGGAGAAATCATTGGTAGAAGCTCTCTCCTATGTTACCAACACCTTGAGGAATCTACAATTTTTAAAGTCCCTGAAACTTTTTCTGCACATTAGGCAGAAAAGGGATAGATTAGGGTTACTTTCCTACTAGTATTCATTGTTTTGTTGACAAAATATAAAACAAATTCAGTTTCTATTTATTTTCAAAAGATACAAAAAGTTGTGCCATATGGTTTGACAAGGGTTAACTCTAGCTAGTTTAAACAATGAAGAAACAAAAGCAAAGTATAATTTAGAAAATACCTGTTGATCTCCTTTCATAACTGGGGAACTAAAGTACATAACAGTGAAATTACTTGTCCATTGACATTTCAAAGTATAAAGTAACCACAAAGTGAAAACTTACTTCCCATATCATAAACCTAAACCTTAGAGCTGTCCCTTTCTATCTTAGGAACATCTCTGGCCCAATATATGGTTTCAAAGCATTACCCAGGATACCCATATAATGAAACAAAACAAAAGAAAATGAAACAAAACATCTTCCATTTCAGGATTAACATACAAAAAGGAAAAAGTAGAGGTTAAACATCTAGCCAACAATATTTAACATCTCTACCTGATGCTAGTACCATTTAAAAGAGTTGGTAACTGAGGCTTTGAAAGGTTAAGAAAAGATCATGAGAATCATACAGTGTTATTTCATTAACTTTTGTTCAAATGGAGCTATTGTTCAATGAAAGAAGTGTTGTGAAGATGTAAGTTTTGTGATTAATCCATTGTTCCTCGCATCTAGTCTTTTGCGGACAGTATTTATATGAAAGGTTTGTAGAGTTGTTTTTCTGAACTTTGATATCTGCCTACCATGTAACTTTTTTCAGGAGTTCATGTGACCAGAAGTCTGATATTCCTTACTACGCACTGCAAGCACCTTTATCAAACAAGGCAAAAAGATGTTCCACAAGGAGCTAGTCAATTAAGGACACTCTGTGCATTGACTACATCGCTACAGGATTTCTGGTGCTACTTTCAGCCTTACATTACAAAGTCACATTAAAGTGTTATGGGGAACCCACTTAGGTGGATTTTCCAAGAATAGTTTGATCACTGCTCTAGCTGACTGCATGGATGAGTGTATTTATGCTTGCATTCTTAGTTGAGTTCCCCTGTCTTTCACAGAACTGCTAAGCTTGGAATTTCCTTGAGCTGTGTCATCAGTTTCTTTCATGTATGTCTTTAGTTTTCAGTACAATAACTGGATACCATTTTAAGGGCTACTATAGCAGATATTAGAAACTTATCAGCTGTGTTCAACCTGTAAATAATCCCTTTCAATTACTAGAAACATGCAATTTATTGTAAGAATATATAGGGATACATGAGAATCATGTAATGTAATTTCATTAACTTTTGTTCAAATGGCACAAAATTTAACTGTCAATGTATACATACACTGATTCAAAGCTGCTGTATCAGATAACCATAAATTAATTTATCACCTTTTCAAAAGATTCACATCTCATCTTTAGTATGTATTTGAGAGGTCATTTCTCCATTTCTTCATGGTGCAATGTTGCCAATATCAAAATAAAGTGAAATTGTTTTGTGGTATTATCCCATTAATTGATGTAAGTTTCTTCTTCCACTGATAAGCGTTTCACCAATTCCCTGATGTTTTAGCAATTCCCAGAGTTATATTATATAATGCTTCTCGTACCTTCATACCTGATGTCATTGCAAGATATCATTGACTTTTAGCCTTGCACCAAATCAATTATTTTCTTTTTTTTTTTTTTTTTTTTTTTTTTTTTGGATGGGGTGGGGTGGTTTGGTTTGGTTTATTTTAATCTACTTATCTTTTAAGGATCCAGGCTTTCTAGTAACACAGTTATGCAAAGATTTCATTACGAAATTTTATAGCATTTCACAGCAAATGATGCACTAAAGCATTGATTTGTTTTTCTCACTGCTATATGTTAAATGAAAGGATAACTAGCTGAGACTGTGTTTTCTTTTAACTATTGTTGCTAGCAGCTGGAGCTGTTCCTGTGGTGTTCAGAATCTAACCCCTTCTTCTCCATGGAATTTGGGACTCCCCAGTGGCACCTCATCAAAGGCTTGCTCTTCTATCTTTGTAAATTTTCTTTAAAGCTACTTATCTGCACTAACACAATTTAAAACTAAGTTCTTCTAGTATTTGATGTCAAATCCCAATATCATTAGGAGAAACAGTGTTGCACTTTTGGGGTTTAATGCACATTTGTAATTGTTTAACTTTGCAAGAAAATAAAAAATATTAAAACAAACAAAAAAAAATCATAATTTAACAAAATCTGTCTTGTAGTTGCTCATACCAAGCACCCATACTCCTTATTTCTTCCTTTTTCACCTTCTTACTATATATCCAAATCGATTCATCACCAAATAAAGGCACAGGCTGTTGTCCTAATTTGAACTTCCCATCTCCCTAAACAAAGACTCCAGTCCTAAACCCTCACTCACACAGTTTATCTTTCTGCTAACTCAAAAAAGTTATCCTCAGGACTCAAACCTTAAGACCTTATTCCAGAAGACCTCTATAACTAGCATGTAATATGGAAGACAGTTGATCCATACACTTGCAGTGTATTCAGAACAACAAAATTATGACTGCTGTAAACAAATTCTGCATTGCCGGAATGGTAATTCCAATTCAGCAAAATCACGAGTTTTCCATCAAAAGAAGTGGCTTTCATAAAACTTTTATCTTAAACAATGTACTGGAAGACATCTTTCAAATTCATAGATATATTCTCATTCAAAAAATTTATATGAACTAGTTCCAGCTCAGAAATATGCATCACTTCAAAATCTGATTATATTTTAATTTTTTTTTAAATATAAACCCTTAGAAAGAGAAACTTAGGAAAGTTAAAACTATTGAAATGTTCAGTTTAAAAAAGTTTCAAAAAGCTTTTTCTCTCATGTTGCTTCCTTACAAAGCATTGAGATTTTTTTCTGAACCATCCATAGCTGTCCTTATTATATTCTTCTAAGTACTTATTGTCTATCGGTACAAACAACTTCAGAAAGGTTTCATTCTTTCTCTGTCATTTTAGAAATAAAATATTTAAATTAACAAGAACAGGTGTCAAACAGCTGTAGACACACCTGAAGCCTGTATTTCATCTGCATTTCAATGGCTTTCCCAAGAAATGTTTATTTTACTTTACTGGGTGATAAGGTGATAGACCTGTGCCATAGAAACTCAAAATCAGCGGAAGCATTTTGAAGGACTTTGGAAAAGTAGGCACAATACCACTAAAGCTGATTGACAAGAAGGGCTTAAACAATCTTGATAACACTCCTGCAGTTGAATCATTTAACAATTGTTTACAGTCTATTGGCAGAAATATATGTTACTACAAGTCTACAGGAGTTTCATTCTATCTACAGATATTGCATTAAACGTTATACCATCTTGATCTCCAAGACAAATGAAAAAAAGCAGTACCTCCAGTCCATTTCTTTTTCCCCTCTGTGTCTTTTCTACCCACAGCTCCCTGTTTCCATGATTGTCCACGGAAAAAGTACCGACATGTTCATCTGCAACTTTCACAGATATGTTTTCATCTTACAGTATAACAACACCATGTACTTCCTTATTTCCACACCATTATAAAGATTCACATTGTTGTAACCATTCACAGCAGAAAAAGTGTCATTGCTGACTCAGTCCATCTGACATTTTACTTGTGCATCTCTGTGAAAACACAAATAAGTTTTATAATCCCTCATTGCTTTGTTAGTGCACAGAATAATCTAAATTCCCATCTATTCAAGGTCTATTAGAAGTCCTGTTAAGATGACAATGCTTCATGATGTGATTTTTCCCCTCCTGAATCAAAATATTTGTATTATTACTCTTTAGAGAAATTACTGCTGGGTTTTGTTGCTGTTGTTATTTCTGTTTTATAGTGACACTGAATCTAAAATGAAAATAGATTTCATTATTTATTCATAGGATTTGATTCACCCTGATTGTTACATTATTTTCAATGTTGACTTGTTGGTGAATAGTGTGGAAAGCTAGAGGGCATTTATTTGACCATGAAATGCCATAAATAATAAACTGATGTTGTCTTGTCTTGTTTGGGCTTTTTCATCTTCAAAACAAGAAATTAAAGTAAAAAGAATTAAATTAATCTTTGAGTTTTATAACCTCCATGTGAACTTCATGTCTTGCTATGCTACCTGTAGTGTAAAAATATTAAATCTCACTAGAAAAATTTGGATAATCCCTGTCAAGATGCAAAAATAACAAAAAGAAACTTGGTATCAAGACTTACCACTAAATTAGAAAAAAAAAATAGTCACTTTTGTTTGTTTTTTTTTTTTAAATGGTGCATGGACAGGAAGTTTGGGTAGCAAATGCAGGGAATTAATAAATATATGCAATAAAAATAAAAAACTTAAAAGTCAGGAAAATAACTGTGTATATTAAACTTTACTGTTTAAGCAAAAGGAAGAGTTGATTTCTGTCAGAATCCATTATAAATAAAATGTGTTTTTGAACCACATTTTTATGATTTAAATGAGTAAGAAAACATTACATGCAAGCTCCAGAATATAACTCTCGCACACTGGTCAAGGAATAAGTTGTTCAGCAATACAACCACACAGTAATATAGTTAAATAGAAGAGCTGCATCAATGATTGGTGGTTTTAAGGATGAATGAAACTACAGGAAATTTTAAATTGTGTCTCAAAGCCGCTGCCTAGATTCAAACTAGCCAGTTTATATCTGTCATGGGGAAAAACTGCTCACATAAATTAAACCAAAGCAGTTTTTTTGAATTATTAATAGGACTTACTTAACAGGCAATCAATAAACTGTACATTCAGTATCAATGTAATATAGCAGATAAACCACAATGCTAGACAGCTACAAACCATTAATAAACACTTATGAATTTCTAAGCTCCTTTCTTTAGCTGATCCCAGGTGGTACTGGTCATACACACATGCATCCATGCACATGCATATGCACAAGCGCACATGTCCCCTCTGACGTGCGGCCTGCACCACAAGCACCCCTCCTTATCGGGTGGTGTGTGTTCCCCGACTTGCAGACCCACAAGGGCCAGTACTCAGGACCCCAGCATCACAACCTGCACTGCCCCTCTGCCAGCTGGGTACATGTCCTGTCCCAGCAGCCACCCTGCAATGGACAGCAGTGCCAAACCACGCCTGGGCTGGGGCTTCTCTGGCTGCTACAGTTGGTCATCATTAACATGGGCAGTTTTGGCCAAACATCCTCTCACAGGGTTTTGTGTGTTTGTTCCAGACACGCTGTTTATGCTTGCATTTGTAACTTAGCAGTGTGTTTTTTGCCAGGGTTAGGCCACAAAAGCACCCCTGCAATATCTTTTGTATTTTAAGGAGTTTGTATTCTGAAAATAGTATTCTTTTGTGTTGTAATACAAACCATGTGCCCACAATAAGAGCCACCATCAGTGATCTTCAATATTATGAAATTACATTGGTAATTAATCATGAAAGAGGTCTGTCCTGTTTTGTTTTACCAGTTAAATGTACTAGTAAATCTGTTAGGAAATGCCTTAACTCCCAAATTCTCGATGTGGGTGATACGCTTAGGCACATCTGATACACAAATAACTCTTGGAGGAAAAATTCCCAATACTGATATCATTCTGTGTGGAGTCATGTTTGGGCTAGTTCTGTGTGGGAGTCTCGTTAGTGGAGGGCACATATCAAAATATTTCACGCTGCGGTTTGACCATGTCTTGTCACAGTGTGACTCTGGCTTCAGATGAAGTTGCATAACTCATGGCCACTTTCCAAAGTGAATAGTGGATTTAACATGCCTGGTAGCCTTGATCTCGCTGAAAGGTAAGTTTACAAATGCAGACACCTGCAGGTAGGCTCCACCTAGAGCTGCTTAAAACCATTTCAGCAGAACACTGTTCAACTCTAAAAGTGCAGTTTTGTTGAAATGGGGTTGTTCTAAAGGAACATTTCAGTTTTGAAGAAATTTTCCACAAGAAAATGTCAAAATGAATAATTTCATCTTTTTTGTTTCTTTCTGATAATGCCAAAACATTTCATTTCAAAAGTAGAACCCTGTTTCATTTCATTTGACTCTTAGATTATATCCTAATATTACTTTTAAGACAGTGCATTTATACACTAATTTATGTATACACACATTGCATATTTTTAAAAATTACTGTATCTGAATTGTTGACATTACAGCATTTCTATGTTCTCAAAACAAAAAGTTGGGATGTTGTCAACTGGAATTTGTGTGCTGGAGACAAAAGATTAAAAAAAAAAGGATCATTAGTTCCAATTTGAAGTGGTAGAATTTCCTACAAACTGTAAATTGATATTTCTGGCCATTGGCACTGAGAAGGCCCTTTTTTCATGCAGTGGATGTTGGCAAAACCCTTGCAGAGGTAAACAGCAAGGCAGTTATATCTGCAAAACATAGCACAAAGATACAACACTTTGGGTCAGTAAGTCTCAGTTTAAGACAATCTGCCCACAGTTATCAGTCGCTTTTAAGTCATGGGGAAAAAGCTCAATGTCTCCTCAAATCTCAGAGATTTGTAGATCCAGAGAAGGAGTGAATTCATGGACATCATGTTTGTTTACCTTTCTCATTAGCTTAGCTAATTAGATTCAGATGTTAATATACATTAAATCATCTTTTTTCTTTTGAATGCCTGTGAAGAACACTCAAGAGACAGGATTAGCGTATGAAAGTCTTTATGCATAAAATGTCTGCGGTCATGACCACAGCAATTCAATCTCACACATATCAGCCATCCAGGGAATCTCACAGTTGCCTGACAGGGATCAGGCGAGAGGATATATTAGGTAATAAAATCTCAGAGGCATATTCAGTCTTTGGCTCCTCTCCATCTGCCAGCAAGAGTGGAAATGACTACCGCTTCTACTGTGATATACATCTGCCCACTGGTTTCATAAACAGGCCAGCAAATAGCCACAACATCTGGAGAATTTCACCCACTATCTACTTGGAGCCTGTTAGTCCCCCAATACACACCACAGCCATCAAGATCTTAATTAGGCTTTTTGTAGTGTGGTGGTTTAACCCCAGCTGGCAACTAAGCACCACACAATTTGGAAACTGCCTGGTTGATTGTTTGGGTATGTCTCAGACAAAACATGAAGTGTTTACACTCAAACCCAATGAAAGTGCTGAAGAAAGTTCACACCACCCTGGGTGTTACTTTCCTCAGTCTGACTGTAGTCACAGAAGAAGAGTGACTTACACACAGATGTAACCTGCCACCAATCGCTACATGCCCCTGATAAATTAAACTCTAGCCAACATTTTCAGAGGCCATAACAAAAAGCTTCCCCCTTTTTTGCATGGCTCCTAAACTATTGACTTCAGGTACTGTGGCAACGTTCAGCCATTTACATTTCTTAAGCACTGCATTCTAGTTGGGGATACAAGTCAAATACAATCATTTTAAAGTTTGGTCAATCAACTTCGTTTATGTAATGACTAAAATGCATCTCCAAATAGCCACGAGGCTAACTCATGAAGCAGGTTAACCTCAGCAGCAATTCATGTCTAATTTCTTTCTCTACCACTCCTAACATTGTTATGAAAGCTATTAAATTAACAGATTCCTGTGACAGTGTTTCATTTCTCATTATAACGAAAAGGCAAGCAGCTAACATTGCAGAATTTTCATCAGCTAATGCCTTGTAGTAAATCCATTAGAATGTCATTGGTATCTAATTGTCTAATCACAGCAAAGACCTGGCACTGACATGGCTGTAATGGGATTAAAGTAGATTGTAGTGCACTGCCTACATTCTCTGATCCAGTCTGGAGATAGCAATGACCTTGCAGGTCATTTCACTTAATTTAGCCGGACTCCGAAGAAAAGACAAAAAAACTGCTTTGATTAAAAAGGTAAAGAGCAGACACTGGTTTGTTTACACCCGAAAGAGATAAAGTGGACAGTATGGCTGGAAAAATACACCATTAACTTGAAAGTAATCTAACATATCAGTGAAGAGCTGTTGGCAGGATCGAAGTTAGTTGCATATGAGGAATGGTAGCATGTGGTGTGATGAAGCAGGCAAAACTCTAGGTGTGCAGAAGGCACTGACTTATCAAGCATACACCTCATCAGTTCAGAGTAATTTGACCTCATGGTCTGCAGCTCTGTGGCCAGAAGCAGCCTTCTGCCTAATGAATGCCATCCTCTAAAGCTATGCAAACCAGCAATTTAAGGGAATGGACTTGCAAAAGTTGATTCAGTGATTCTGTGAGGTATTAGGCTTCCTTACAGTGGATGCTGTGGAAAAATGGGAGCCATGTCTTTGCTGAAACCATTTTAGGCACCTTGGAACACTGCTTTGAAATCTGTTGTGACAAACATGGAAGGATGCTCTAGCCTAGCCTTCATTTTAACAAGACAAATAATTTCTACTGACTTGCTGAAGATTCCCAGGAAATCAATTTGTCTCTTTCCATCAGAAATCCCTTTGGAATTTCTCTGTAGCTACTGACATAAGGTAATCATCAAGGTCACCAAAAAGGGGGAGGGTACGTGTGAGCAAGGGATAAGTGTATGGCTGAAAAATCACAACTAATGTGTATATATTTAATTGTTGTAACTACAGACTTTTGGTTCAGCTTCTGAGTGTGGACATATCCAAAGTGATCTGTTAATGAGGCATTATTATTTTAAGAACTGGGAACAGGCTCAATCTTAAAATAAATCACTGTGGTATCACATGGTAATTATTCAAAATATTTCAATTTATCTTAGTGAAGCTGCAGTGTTTAGGATAATTACTGAAAATGTATTATAGTACTTTCAGAAGAGGAACAAATCTGGCTTGCAGTCTGAGCAACATTATTTAGAATTTGCTTCTTATTCTTTTTGTGTTTTAATGGCAGCTGTGCCTTGATTAGTGCTAGTTTGAGAGCCTTCAAAATAATATTTGTAAAAATACTATTTTGCAGAATAGGAAAAAAATAAATAAAACACTGGCCTTCACCTACATAGGCCATGTTCAGATCTTTTAGATAAATGTCACCATTGTTTCCAGCACATGTTTTACTAATACCCAAACTGAATGTTTCACTGAGTATATTTTTCCCTTTTTCATCTTGTACTCATCTTGGAAATTCAGGAAATACAAAAATAGTTCAATCAGCTCACTTCGATTTGATGGAACCCATCTCAAAATTTAAAAAGGTTTTTAAAAGTTGGAAAACCAATGTTTTCTGAATTTTTGGCAGGCCATTTTACTTGGATCCATCAGATAGTGCCTTTAACTATTAAGTTAAAGATTCAGTGCAAGACTTGTTATTCTTCACTAAAGGGCATGAGTAAAAAGTACTTTTTTAAGAAAATCAAACACTGAATGTATTTTATCATCAATGCTAGTCTATGATGAAAGGAGTAGAGATACATAGTGGTTTAGAAACAAGGAATTGAAGGCAAACAGTGGGACATAGAGTGAGATATACACAGAATATTGGCTTTGACAGGCTGTCCCAAACCGGGCATGTCACTCCTGGAGCTACTGGGACATTGTGAGAGTGTCTGCAGCAGTCATTCCCTCTTCTAAAGGCTGTGGGACCTGTTGGACCTATTCTGATTCCACATTAGTGTAAGTGACTTCAAGGATTTACTCCTCATACAAGTGATAGTCAAAACAAAATTAAATCTAAATGAATAAAAACTTGGCCAGGTTGCACCTGCTGGAAATCTGCTTTTGTAGTTTTAAATTACTTCTTTGTTTACTTCAGCAACTTGATAATATAAAACAGGCACTCTGGAAAGAAACATGAAAGATTTAACTGTACATTTATATGTTCATCTCCAGTCTTCAAAAGCTTGAAATGGGAAATCTCTGTGCAAGACTCAGAGCACTTCTTCAGAGTAATTGGTTGTACTAGATCTAAAGAGTCCAGGTGTCACATAGTGTAATTTGTGTCTATGGGTGATATTATTGACTATGCTTATGCTCTACCTACAATCTGAAGTGCTGTCTACTGCTTTTAGCATGACATGTCTCTTTATAAGTGGCCTCATTATTTCTTTTCTCTGTTAAATATACAGAAGCAATATCCTTAAGCGTACTTGCCCAATAATAGAGATGATTCCCATGCTATTGAAGGAAAAGACTGTTTTCCACGATATATATTATTTTATTTAATAAATAATAAGAAAACATTTTCTGGGAGTTTAGTAATTTTTAGATTGTAACATATGTTAAGGTAATAAACAACAGTGATAAAACTGTCTCTATAACTTTTCTACCCTTCAGAATCAAAAATTTCACATACCTTTAAACTTTCCTCCCTATAATAACAATTTGACAGTCCAGAAATGCCTCTGTATTGTTAGACATATAGCTCTGTACACTGGCAAAGATGTACCTCAAAGTTAATCTGAGTAGACATCAAAATATATTATGAGTTTTTTATATTTCAGAGGCACCAATAAACTAAAAGTGATCCTCCAGACTTACAGCTCGCTAGCGAAGACCTTGTCACCAAGAAGAGACTAGTGCTATCCAATGTAGGAAAGCATAAAACAGGACAGCTGGGCTTGGCTTTTATCCCAGTGACAGAAGAACATAGAAAAAGCATTAGCAATTTTTTGTCTCAAAGTCATTTGGGTCACAAAATAATAATAATAATAAAAATCCTATTGGCAAGCAAATAATTGGACTGATTTCAGCCTTGGGAAAGAGATGTCTGGAGATGTTATTTCAGAAAGCTGGAGTTAGCAGAGAAAAGTACAGGCTGGTAGCACAGCTGAAAATAAATATATGCATTTTATTCAAAGGAGAGGAGAGGAGAGGAGAGGAGAGGAGAGGAGAGGAGAGGAGAGGAGAGGAGAGGAGAGGAGAGGGATCTAGCCATTACTTATGCCTATGCTTTGCCTGCATTTTCATAGAAACATAGAATCATGGAATAGTTTGTGTTGGAAGGGACCTTTAAAGGTCATCTAGTCCAACCCCCCTCCAATGAGCAGGGACATCTTCAACTACATCAGGTTTCTCAGGGTCCCATCCAACCTGACACTGAACACTTCCAATGATGGGGCATCGACAACTTCTCTGGGCAACGTGTTCCCATGTTTCACCACCCACATTGTAAAAAATTTCTTCTTTATGTCCAATCTAAATCTACCCTCTTTTAGTTTAAAACCATTACCCCTTCTCCTATTGCAACAGGCCCTACTAAGAAGTTTGTGCCCATCTTTCTTATAAGCCCCCTTTATATATTGAAAGACCACAGTAAGATCTCCCCGCAGCCTTTTCTTCTCCAGGTTGAGTAACGCCAACTCTCTCACCCTTCCTTCATAAGACAGGTGTACCATCCTTCCGATCATTTCTGTGGCCCTCCTCTGGACCCACTCTAACAAGTCCATGTCTCTCCTGTGCTGAGGGTTCCATAGATGGACGCAGTACTCCAGGTAGGGTCTCACCAGAGTGGAGTAGAGGGATAGAATCACCTCCCTTGACCTGATGGCCACGCTTCTTTTGATGCAGCCCAGGATATGGTTGTCTTTCTGGGCTGCAGGCACACATTATCAGCTCACATGCAATTTTTCATCTACCAGTACTCCCAAGTCCTTCTCTGCAGGGCTGCTCTCAATCCCTTCAACTCCCAGCCTGTATTGATACCGGTGGTTGTCCTGACCTAGGTTCAGAACCTTGCACTTAGCCTTGTTGAACCTCATGAGGTTCACACGGGCCCACTTCTCAAGTTTGTCTAGGTCCCTCTGGATGGCATCCTGTCCCTCAGGCATGTCAACTGCACCACTCAGCTTGGTGTCATCTGCAAAATTACTGAGGGTACAATCAATCCCACTATGTCATTGATAAAGATATTAAACAGTACTGGTCCCAGTACAGACCCCTGAGGGACACCACTTGTCACTCATCTCCATCTGGAGATTGAGCCATTGACTACTACCCTCTGGATGTGACCATCCAACCAATTCCTCATCCACTGAATAGTCCATCCATTAAAACCATACCTCTTCAATTTAGAGAGAAGGATGTTGTGGGGGATCATGTCAAAGGCCTCACAGAAGTCCAGACAGACAACATCTGTAGCTCTTCCCTTGTCTACTGATGTAGTCACTCCATCATAGAGGGCTACTAAGTTGGTCAAGCAGGACTTGCCCTTGGTGAAGCCATGCTAGTTGTCTCAAATCACCTCCCTGTCCTCCATGTGCCTTAGCATAGCTTCTAGGAGGAGCTGTTCCATGATCTTCCCAGGCACAGAGGTGAGGCTGACAGGCTGGTAGTTCCCAGGCCCCTCCTTTCGACTGTTTTTAAAAATGGGTGCAATGTTTCCCTTTTTCCAGTCCCCAGGGACTTCACCTGACTGCCATGACTTTTCAAATATCATGGTGAGTGTCTTGGCAATTACATCAACCAATTTCTTCAGGACTCTGGGATGCATCTCATCAGGTCCCATAGAATTATGTATGTTCAGGTTCCTCAGGTGGTCATGAACCTGATCTTCTCTTACAGTGGGAGGGACTTTGCTCCCCCAGTTCCTGTCTTGCAGTCCATCCATTTGAGAGGTGTGGGAAGAGAGGTTGCCAGTGAAGACTGAGGCAAAGAAGTTGCTGAGTACCTCAGCCTTCTCCTCTGTTGTTAGCAGTTTGCCAGTCGTGTTCATCAAAGGGGGTATGCTTTCTTTGACCTTCCTTTTCTGGCTGACATACCTATAAAAGCTCTTCTTATTGTTCTTTGCATCTCTTGCCAAGTTAAGCTCCAGCCGCACCTTGGCCTTCCTGACCCCATCCCTACACAACTGGGCAGAGTCCCTATACTCTTCCCAGGATACCTGCCCCTGCTTCTACTGCCTGTGCAGTTCCCTCTTGTTTTTTAGTTTGACCTGCATGTCTTGACTCAGCCATACTGGTCTCTTGCTTTCCTTTCCTGATTTCTTACACCTGGGTATCAAGATCTCTTGCACTCTGTGGAAAGCATCCTTAAAGATCTGCCAGCTCTGTTCTACTCCCTTGTCCCTGAGGGCAGTTTCCCAGGGGGTCCTATTGACTAACTCCTTGAACAGCTGGAAGTTCGGTTTCCTAAAATTCAGGGTCCTGACTTTACTCTTCACCTGACCCGTATCCCTCAAGACTGCAAACTCCACCAGGGCATGATGACTGCAATCCAGGCTGCCTCCAGTCTTGACGTTGCTGCTTAGCTCACTTGCATTGGTGACCATCAGGTCCAGTAAGACATCCCCTCTGGTAGGGCTGTCTATTACCTGGCTACATTTTGCACCTACATTTAACATCAACAGTGGCTGTGACTGTATCCACCAATGTCTTGCAACCTCCACAAAAGCACTTCTTTCCTTCTACCCACTTTTTCCAAAATCCTGACTGAAAAGACATGCTTTGCAGCATGCTGGGGAGGTCAGTATCTGAATAGCTAGACAGCAGTTAAAAAGCTCTACAGAACAGAATTCAAGATTTCACTTGTGGTCACGCTTCATAACCAGCAGCTGTAAAAATAGAGTTTATAACTGGCTAAGAGTAACATAATTCAGTAAATGGCTTATCAAATAACAGATTTTATAGGTTGTTTATAATTACTTTTACTTCTTTGATATTCTTAAAGAAACTCGGAAAACTGCTATTCATGCCTGGAAGATAACATTAGATTATTGACTTTGGAACCTTAACAGAACTGGTGATCTTTCTTGTTAAACCTAAATAACAATATTTTAAAATAAGTTTAGAATTAGCAGAGTATAGTCATTATCAAGTAAACTACAATTAAATATCTCCAAGACAAGCTTGTCAATGGTCTTTGTTATGAAATGAGGGGAAAATTTTAAATACATTCTTAAAAGCCTAATCTTTCAGCAATTTTTCCCCATCAGAACACTCAGAAGCAAAACAATTCCTCCCACTCACCCCCCACCCCACCCGCTTCTCAAAAAAAAAAAAAAAAAAAAAGAAAAACAACTCTTTTTAGATCTTATGAAAGAGAAAAAGATCTAAAAAAAGTAATAGCTGAGTAGATACTTGGAAATTATTCAAGTTAGGTTTTTTAAGTAAACAATTATTATTTTCTAACTGAATAGATTCATTTGCATCCTGTAGGGAAAAAAAGAAAAAAAAAGGACACAAAAAAATACTTAATTTCCTCTTCTTAATTCCAGCAGGCTTTCACAGTAATGCTCTTTGGTCTCGAGAGTTTCTCCCCCTTTTAAGACATATTTTTTTCGTGCTTCCTGAAACCATCTCTCCCTCCTCACCTCATTTGAACAGAACGAGCTAATATACCTCACTGAAACAGTGCAGTTTATCATACTGAGAATGGGGCGGGATGTAATTTGTATTTCTTGGGTGTGTTTTCAAATAAGAACCAGTAAGGACAGATTTGCCCAAAAAAAGTTTTCACTTAGTTATACATTCAGAGGTCTAGAAGAACATAAAATTAATAAAGAAGACTCAATGAGAAGATATTTAATAATAATAAAAAAAGAGATATATTCAATTTTTATAGGGTTTTTTTTGCTGAAAAAAGACAGTACTTTTATCTGAATAAGAGATCAAGAATTAAGGGCTGTGGGAAACAAGGAAAGTACCATGTGAAACTCTTTCATAAATGTACATGCCAGTGAAACTAAGAATGTTACCAAAATGAGAATATGAATCTGCATCTACAGTGATTATGACATTGTTACCTATGGTTCTCCTTCTTATCTCAGAAATTATGACCAAAAGGTGCTAAAAGGAAAAAAAAATCCCCTTTAGCACTGAGGAACCCTTATTTTGTCTTTGGAGGGAAAGGAAGACAGGGGAGACATCTTCACAAAAATGGCAAATGCTAAGGCTGAATGAAAATTTCCCTGTTATTGCTTCATTAATTTCTGGTTCACTTCCGTAGTTACATTTCAAATAACCTGAATGCACATTTTCTTCAACTAATCTCCGGATTCAGACTGGAAATAAATTTAAAAGTATGGACATGTTTTTCTGGAAAATTGTTGTTCTACAGTTATGAATATGTTGGAGGATTTCTTGGCTTTCTGTAACCCTGGAATTATTTTAAGATCATTTGTAAACAAATAGGTACCTATCAATAGATACGCCAAATGACACACCATGTTTTAGTCCTGGCTGGAGGGACAATTTGATTAATTTTCTGTCCCACATTTTTGGTGAGTAGCAATCAACAATTGCTGATGGAAGAGCAGGTTGAGCTTTTCCGCTCTAACAAAGACCTTTCAGTTCCCTCTGGCAAACAAATATTGTTAGCAAAGGAAGAGAAGCAGAAAATATTGCCAAATGTTGGAGCAATTTTGTTTCATTTCTGCATTCTGCAAACAAAACAGTAGCATCTCTTTCCTGCTCTTCTTCCTATTCTCCAGTTCCTTCTTCTGTTCTTGTGCCAGGGAGACTGAAGAAGAAACATCTGGAGTATTTGCTTCAAAAGGCCTGGTGGAAAAATCTGTGGAAGCTTTGAGGAAGCAGATTTGAAGATGTTTGGAATGGGTTGATGGGGTTTGATGTGCACACTGGGATCCAGAACTCATATGCATAATGCTGAGGCTGGAACTGCAACAATTTTTTTCAGGTATGAACGTAGCCCAGGCTTGTTCTTTACAAAGCAACAACTGACCCTATGTAAGACTATAATTTTGGAACTCGTTAACATACTGGAGCCATAGTTTTAATGACAAGACTGTATCTCTGTTGAGAATGTCCTTATATTGCTAGAGCTTGAGAATATTTATCATAATCCAGACATTCCTAAAAATATTACTAACACTTGCATGGTTCTTTTAAATTTATTAGTCTTTCTTCTTTCTTTCTTTTTCATGCTACACTGCTGTCTCCAAGAACAATCCTTGTTGCATTTGTCACCAAATATACTCAGTTTAATTCATTTTTTGAAATTAACTAATTGTGGAAACATTGTAGGAATTCCCACATTTCTGCTGACCAGTTTGAATTAAGAAAGTATTCAAATTTTTCTTCAGGACTAAAACATTCTTGTATTAGACCTCAGGAGAGTCTTTTGTGAGGAAGAGTTCAGTAATGTAATATTTGACTCTACACTACATTACAGAAATATCGTAATGATTTCTTTTACCTTTGGTACTTATTCTATGGGAAAATTTACCAAATGAACAGCACCTCAGAGATCATGATGTCTACAGCTGAATATAAGCTGTTTCCTGGATTTCTCTTTACAATAACACACTTTTTAACTGCAAAATCTTGGTAGTAGAGACATCAAGTGTGAATGTGGTCCAGGGAAATCTGCGTATACAGTGAACTCTGCTAGTGATGTTGTCACTTTTCAGTGCCACTGTAACACTGCAGCTTTCTAAAATTTGAAATTTTTCCACTCAGACACTGTTCCATCAGTGGCACTCATGCACAGTTTTTTCTCTATCCACAAAAGGCAGTATTCATAGTTTTATACCACTCAGAAAAAATATACAAGTTTCCTGGTCAGAAGTAGATATTAAAGAACGAAGTTGTTTACTGGAAAATACTGAGATCCCCTAAGCAAAGTGAAGGAAGACTTTTTCAAAATACTAGGAGACTAGGGACTTGAGTAGGATCACAAAGCCAAAAAGACCGAAAAAGCCTCTCTTTTAACAGGGCATTTGTGTGCTAATTTACAGAAGGAAATTGCGAAAGCGTGAAATATAACCTCTGCATAAGTAGCTACTCCTCACATCTAGCATCTAGTGAGTTCACAGGCTTTATCCTGCTCACTTTATTTGGCTCAATCATTTCTTTTTTCCTTTGGGTTCAGTTTGCCTATTTTATTATTTTTCTTAAGCTTTTGTCTTCAAATCTAGTGTCACTACATGAAGTCAGAGAGCAGCAATTTTCAAACTCAACAGTAATCTTTTCTCTCTTGAGGATTCAAAATTTCTACTAATGGAAGTAGAATCATTTCTGGGGGAATATTTTGAACTGTTTAACAAGAGCAAAGGATGAGCTGATATTCATTAACTTCCAGATTTTTCATTTGAAAGTAAAGAATACAAATCACTCAAAGAAGACAGATGTGAGAAAAGTACTACACAGGAAGTTTCTTAAACTCAGAAAATTATTTCTAAATACTATGCAAATTATTTTTTTAAAAAAAAGAAAAGCCACCTGTCTTGAGCATGCTTGAAAGGAATATACTGGATAATACATGTTAAATAAAATATTATTTATTTGCCTTTATATAAGTTAGTTTGGTCAAATACAGATATTATAAAGAATATGGAATGTAATATTCAGCAAAATAGACAACCCAATACCTCTCTGAGCATCCAGGAATGCAAATGTCCAAATGAATGCATAAAAGACAAAAGGTCTTTTGTCTTTTGATTCCATAGTCTAGAAAATTTGATGAAGGTACAGCATGTATATCGGAGTGGATGATTATTTACACAAATAAGAGAAAACTGGAAAAAGGGAAAACAAGAATTCATATGGAGTGTTTTTTATAAATCACAGAACTATTTAAATAAAAGTCTGGAAGACATGCAAGATTGTAATGTTTTGTTTCAGCAAGTTCAGCCAATGCATTTAAGACAGCTAGATGCATTTTTGATGGTGTTTTTGATCATACTACTTTGTTTAAATGGCATTTGTTTATGAGATTTGTTCATTTGTTCATGAAAAAAGACCATTTTACAAGGTTCTGTTGATACAAAGGACTCATCAGCCTGCACTCTCTATCTGCTGAACGATGGAAATGTTCTGCCCCTATATATAAGCTTTTGCTCTGTCACACAATAAAATTGCCTGTTTCTTCTGATTGATTTTTAAATTCAAAATACAAAGAGTTTTTGTAAAAGGGCATCACAGACTCACACATGTCAAAAAGGCTGTTTTGCAAAAGCTGGGTAGGAAATGTGTTAAAAGTGAATGAGGTGCAGAGGCCTATGTTGGTACGAGAAAACATAATAGTTTTTGGAGACTTTCACAGATCTGAATTCAGAATAGTTCAATGAAGCACTAAAAATGAATGGTTGTTTACTGGGCTACATAATACAGGTCTATGTGTTTCATCAATGTTGTGTGATATTTTTATTACCTAATCTACCAACTTAATTTGCAGAGCTGTTGGTTGTCTCAACAATGTCATGTCCATTTCATACTGTGAGGTTTGCCTGGAGATGTTAATCAGTTCTCAGCTATTGTCTCCTCGCAGTAGAAGTGCTACTTTAATCCTCTTGGAAGGAATTTTACCTTAAAAGTATGAGCTAAATAACAATAGTCCTGTCTCTTTCTCTTGTCCTTTCCACCCACCTCTTTCTTCCCTAGTGCTTATTAGAGTTTGTATTACTCCACAGATATAACTCATACTCAGTCCTTTTGATAGCAACTCTTATTTCCAGTTCAAATGGTGATGCTTGAACATGAGCTGCAATATCTCATCTCAAGTCTATGAAAAATTTGTCAATCATTCATCAAATTGCAGCTTATATGGAGGCAACTTTTACCAGCAGCACATAGAAAGCAATATGGTTTCTCTCTCTGTACAAATATTTTTTCTTTCTTCTCTTGAATACTGAGTAAATTCTTAAGAAAAATGAAACAAAAATTCTCTACATCATTTTAACACCTCATGAACTGCAGCATAAGATAGGTTGCTTATGAGACTGTCTCTCTATGTTTGCTTAACAAGAAAAATATTGAATATGCTTTCTAAATTATGTCAGTAGCAAAATTATCAGTGATGTCTTTCTTGAGACATCATTACATGAATGCTGTTCACCAAATTAAACAGAAAACAGATCACTACTTGGATTTCTCACACTTCTGGTGTTGGACCAGCATGTGTCTTTTCATACTTCAGCTTAGCTATATGCTCAGATCTCAAAAGACCCAAAGACTGATTATTCCTTTAAGGTAATAAAAATATGGCTACTCCTGACTTTCCACATATTTGAGAATATCCATTTGTCTTGTTGCTCCGCTTCCTGTGACAAGTAAGTTGCCAAGATACAATTAAGTTGCCAAGCTCAACAAGTCTAACAAATGTTCTGAGGACATGCTGCTCCATTTATACTTCTGAAGTTAATTCCCATTGACTGAGACAGTGTAGAAAAATTTAGCCGTTTGTTTCTCTTGTTTTACTTTTTCTAGTGCTGAGTAGTTTTGTGGGCATTGAAAATTTAGAGAGGTGCAGAGGGACAAGAAGCATCAGCTGACCTAAATATCAGCCAGAATACACATTCAAGGTCTTAAAGCCCCCTGGAAACACAATCCCAGCATTTGGGATGCATTTAGAATAGTAAGTATAAAACACTGAACCAACACGTTGGCAGCTTCTCTGCCCACTATTGTGCGCTCATAAAAAATGTTCAACTAATAAAGTTAAAAATTTCTTGAAAATTCTAAAAAAAAGTAATTGAACAAAAAATCATGCAGTCAGATCCATTCAACAGTTCAGAAGAAAAATTTGTTCAGACTTTTCATGTTTTTAGTGGGTAAACAGCTTTTTTTTGCTCCCATGAAATCTGTTCTCACACTAATAAAAGCAAAACTAATGTTTTTCAGTAAACCGGGATACTGCCTTTTAAAAATTGCAAATCAATGACCTATAGACAGCTCATCCTGCTAATCTGTAGCCTTTAATGAACTTTCATAAACACCTCTGAATATACAAACTGTGTATTTTACTGCACATTGATTCTGCAACACAAATTTTTACTTTTTGAGGGAAAGCTTTTTTATATATTTACTTGGACTAATTCAGTACTTACACTGGGTTAATACAGTAAGGCTTCTTCTGACTACATATTTAGTGAGAACGCATTGCCACGCACAGCATGAGCCCTGAGAGAAATATATTTATAGAATAAAAGCCTCCTCTACCCCATTTGATATACAAAATACATCCACACACATACAAAAACCTTGAAATGCAGAGATATGTGAATGCTGTATATTTTAAAGAGTTTTTCCACTGTAGTAGCTCTAATTGCCTATGAACTTAACCTTTATGGTTCAAAAATTATTCATGTGCTATGATCCAGACAGTTCTAAAAGCTTGCAGAGGTTTGATGTTAGAGTTACCTTATTTTTTTATTTAACTTCTGATAATCTACACAAATTTGCATTATAAATAAATAACATATTACACCTTTAATTGGGAAAGTCAGAAATTCAGAGTAATGTGTGCTTCCCAGTCCACCAACTGAAATCATCAACAGCCATGCTCTAGTTTCCAGAAGAAAAAATGCTTTCACCGTTGCTAAGTTACGCTGAATACCCATTGAATTGCACATGAAACCTATGTTAATTCCAAATACAGTCATTTTGAGTGGCAGTATTACAAAGAATTCTGAATAGTTTCAAAATAATAAAAAACCAAATTAAAGAACTGCCGTCACCTTTTACTACATTTTCCTCAGCATTTCTGGACGTTTTTTTAAAGATAGCTTAGCTGTCAGGTGAAAAAAAAAAAATATTAAGTAGTCTCATTCATTCTTTTACAGTACAAACCAGTCCTCTGCCTCTGTGGTAAAGGGAGCAACTAAAATTTCAAAGTACGAGTCAGAGAATGAAAACAAGGAAGAACAGCTGGGCTATGCTGATATATATACAATAAATTCAACCACAAAACAGCTATATTTTTCTGTGCTTTTAAAACGTGTTCTAACTTGTCACTGTTTCTTCTGCCAATGCTGGAATTACACCTTGGACTAAACCCAAGGAAGTTTTAAAGTAAGGCACCTCTTACCAAGCAGGTGATGGTACTCACTCTTCACTGGCATAGTCCTGACACTCCTGTCCATGGCTCTGTGATTTGGAGCAGCACTGACATTTCTGTGGCAGGCCAGAGCTGCACTCACTACCAGTACTTTCCTATGCAGGAGAAATACTGTATTTCAAGAATGCAAGGAAAAGAAATCTAAACTACATTCACAATGAAGCTATATAAATGTCAGTGGGATTACGTGCTGTAATTGCTCCAGTAGTAGGGGATGAACTTGATGACCAAGGAGATCATATCCAGGACTTTGCCTTATGCTTTGGTGGCTTGCCTAGCTATACCTGCTTGGACTGCCCATGAGACCAAAGAAATGACATAGGACATTTATAAATTCCTAAATATATATTCTTAGAAACTTAACTTAGGACACTCCCAGTGGGAGCCAGAAGTGGAAGGTCTTCCTGTGCTTCTCGTAAAGGAATGATGGAAGTTGTTATCCAGCTGTGTATAGGGCATGTCCTCCGTAAGCACAAGAGCTTTGAGGATGACATTACTAAAGCTCTAGTTAATATCTGCATCAGTGCATATCATCGTCTGTCTTCCTCTTCAGCTAAAATTCTGTTGTAGCTGAAATGAATATTGCTACTTGCCCTCATAGGTGACACACCAGTGTTTGTGATAATTCTACTTGTGCTGCTGGCAGCAAAGCTGTAGTCTTTATGGGGTCTGCCTTCTCTTTGCATGATATTTCAGACCACAGATTCTACTTCCATGGACTACACACAGCTGCATGAGTAAGAGTGCTGTCTAGAGCATTAACAAGTGTTAGAAAAGATGATTGTCTAATAGTTTCCATAACATCTGTTGTGCTCTACCAGTAAACGTACAGCATAAGGTTGCCACTAATCACTCATGCTTTAGAACAGAACAGGCTAGTTCAGTCGGAAGGCACCTACAGTGATTGTCTAGTCCAACTGCCTGACCAATTCGGGGCTGACCAAGTTAAAGCATGTTATTAAGGGCATTGTCCAAATGCCTTTTAAACACTGACAGGCTTGGGACATTGACAACCACTCTAGGAAGCCTCTTCCAGTGTTTGACCACCCTCTTGGTAAAGAAATGCTTCCTAATGTCCAGTCTAAACCTTGCCTGGTGCAGCTTTGAACCATTCCCATGTGCCCTATCGCTGGAGACTAGGGAGAAGAGATCAGCCCCTCCCTCTCCACTTCCCCTCCTCAGGAAGCTGTAGAGAGCAATGAGGTCGCCCCTCAGCCTTCTTTTCTCCAAACTAGACAAACCCAAAATCCTCATCTGCTCCTCACAGGACATTCCTTCCAGCCCTTCGCTAAAACTTACAGCAGCCCCTCTTCTAAAAAGTGTGAGTCTGATGTTTCTTTCTCATTCTATCAATCACCTAGCTCCATTGTACTATGTCATGATTTACGGCTCTTGGTACTTAAAGGACTTGCAAAAGAAAATCACTGATTAGACCCCTCTCACTCACAGCATTGAAGATAAGTCTCTGATTGTGCTTAAGGAGTTTAGCAAACAGATGTTAAAGCTTAACTATTTGAATATAATATTCAACTTGGCCATTGATAGCACAGTTGATAGTACAGACTGCAGATGGCAGATGTGTAAATCCAGTCACTTCCAAATTTTTCAAATTGTACACCAAAGCATAGTGTAGTCCGTGATCCAAAATGCAAATATCATGTCTGGAAATTGTCATAATTTGACTCACTGCAGCACTGACAAACATACTGCTTTGTTCAGGTATTTAAAAGCATGACTGTAACAAGCTATCAGCAAGTAGCAGTTTCCTCCGCGCTCAAGTAGAGCAGCTGCCAGTTCTTGTCAGAAGTGCAGCGCTGACTGCCACAGGTTCTTCGCAATCCTGCCTCGGCTGGTTTGCACAAATGCAACATTTCCACTTGCATGTCCATATTAAGTTAATAAAATATGTCTCTTGACTGCTTTTAGCATGTACCATATATTCACAGATACTTTTCAGACTGATTCCACTGAAAATGTTGTTAAAAGTCAGACACAGTCATGCTCTTTAGGCAAATCTGTTTTTTTCATTCCAAAAATCTCTTGAGACCTTGTCTTGGGGCAAGGTATCCTGACCTTATTTTTTGCCTTTGAAAGGCAGAACTTTGTTGCTTTGTCACTCCTTTTACTCTTAACCTGTGTCCTGACATATCGGCAGACACTGGTAAACACTATAGCATTTTAGACATATTTGTTCCACCTCTTTTGTATCATCTTCTGCAAAAGCGTACAGGTGAAGATCTGCAATCAAGGTTTACCTTTCACTCCTGTCATTCAGTTTGGAGTTATGCTTCTGAGGTTTTAAGATTAAAATCTGAGGGTTTTGTGTTCCAAATGCTGAGATCTTTGAAAACTTTAACCTTTTATGCTGTTTGCATGCAGCTGGACCTATACTAATGCTTACTACTAATAGCTTACAATGCTTACTAGTGGTAGCAAAATGTGTCTTTCTATGCTGCTGCATTGACATCTCTTGAATTCTTCCTGCAGTAATGCTTGTCCTATAGATGCATAGGAAGTTTTTATTAGTACTTTGGTTATTATTCTGTTTTCACTGAATTTCATATTGGGATTTTGTTTCAGAAGCAATGGTGTCCTTCAGACTTGGTGCAGATCATTATACTGAAACAATTTATTTCTTGCTTTCCCTTCACTCTTTCAGCACCTGCCTTTCCATTTCTCAGAGAAGTTCTTTGAACTTCATTAGCCTCAGTGTGGATTTTAACTGGTCATCATCTCAAATAAGACTTCTAGCTCTTTTGGATGGTGTAAGAACTATCAAATGCTTTATTGTTTTCAGTATTTTGGATCAGACCTAATGCTTCCTTTTTCTAAGGAATGATCAAAGTAATTCATATGTGCTACTCTGATTTGCATTTTGTTGTGATTCAATTTTAGGTGACATTTCCTGCATTTGTAAACACTGTGATTAAGTTTTTGTTGTGCACTGTTCTTGTGCTGCAATGTACTAAAATGTCATAAAAGTTACTTTGACTTCCATCAGACCTTCTAGCATGTCATTCTTCCAGAATATCTTTTGTGCGGTTGAGTACTCTATGCTGAATACTCTTTTGAAGTGCCATCTTTAGAGTGGTGAAAATTATTACCTTGCTACTTTCTTCTTCCTGACTTGTATTTACGCTTTGGGTCTGATGAACTTGTTCATTTGGCAGTGATGTTGCAATGTAACAAAGGAGGGCTGTCAAGTTTTCTTATTATTACTTTGTTTCAAAGGTCTGCCCTGTCTAATACTTACTTACCTTCTGCAGTCATCAAGATTACCTGCTCAGATGTTGTCCTATTTTCCTAGAAATAACCCATTTAGTGCCAGAATTCCTTGTCCTCTTTGGCCCTAACTATTTGTGGCAATTCATATATTACAGGCAGCACAGGCACCAGAGGTATAGAAAGTTTGACTTGGCATTTTTCTGGTAGATATCCCATACAACCTAATGCCTTGCCAAAGCATTATTTTGTTTATTTTCATTTACTTATGTTTATGGATACCTTGTGTAGAGTCCATGAACAGATATGGTTTTAGTTTACTGATTTCATTTCAGGGTTGTTTTTGCTAGGTACTTATTATATAGATATATAGTTATTGACATTTTCCTTGAACATATCATTAATGCTTTATGTGGACTGAATACTCAATGAATGTGCCAAATCATATGAATACAAATACTAGCATTGGTGTGTTGTGATCTGCCTTTTTTCTTAATTCAGTTTCAGGGATTCAATTACTTTGACATTTTGAAAATTCTGAGTTTTTCCTTTAGACCCATTTTAAAATGGTATCACATAACTTCATCATTCTATGTTTCTTAATCTGCCAAGAAGGACATAACACGACTGCTGCTGAGTTCCTCTTCTACAGTGGATCCTACAGTTACATCCCACTCCACACTTTGTACTATTCTGCTGATATGTGCAACACATTCATGCCAGGAGGTTTGTACTGTGACATATCATGACCATCTTCCCTACTTTTGCACTTGGGCAGTAAGGTGAACTGATACTTACTACAAGCCTGTCATGTCACTGCCTTTGCTGTATTTTTTCTTGGAATAATACGCATAGCATATTACATAGAACCTTTTGGTCCCTTCTATCTTCTGTGCTTGTTTGCTCATGCTACTACATCCACGTCATTATTGACATTAGCAAGAAATCTCACCTGTTCTTCAGATGTCTTATGTACTCTTCTGTTTTGGAAAGAAATTTTGTCCATAGTATTTTTTCTGTAACATTGCTGTCTGTTTGTCCACAAGGAACTAAGCTTCAAATGTTAACTCAATTACCTTCTTCCACTTTGATTATTTCTCTTTAGCAGCTTCTGATTTCCAGTTTTGTAAGGGCCATCTTTGGTGGTTTTTCACATTCATTATAAGTTTGGTTGGTTTGTTTTTTCCTGACTCTTCCTCTTTTCTTTTTTTTTTTTCAGCTCTCTCACAGAAGTATTGACTTCTACAGGACAAGGGAACCTATATATGTTTTTTATCTTAAAATTATTCAAATAAAGTTCCTTGTTAACATCACAGAGGGGTTTCACTCTAGAAGATTTTATGTTAGAAACAATTATAGAAGCAACATTACATTTTGTGATGCAGTTTGATTTGTTTTGGAATTATTAATATGTCTATACCAAATAGCTTTTTCAAATGAAGACCATGTTTATGCAAAGCAAAGAGAACACTGATTGATGAGAAATTTTCCAGGTGAATTTCAAAATGAAAGAAAGTAAATAAGGAGATGTGGGGGGAAAGCAGAAGTGAAGGAAAGCAACGGTCAGGAAAAAAAAAAAGAAAGAAAGAAAAGAAGGAATATACTAGCATTAAACTAGCATTAAGGAATAAAGCTGTTCATATGTTCCAGGTACTTCTGGTATAAAAAAAGTTCCATAAAGGAGAAGCTATATAATTTGGTGTAATTTACAAGCTGAACCAAGCTACTTTAAAAGCCTAGATTCCACTGTAGCAATTTCCTGTCATTACATTTCCAATCTCCTTTTAAAATTCGACCTTGTTCCACTTTTAAAGGCCTAACAAAAAATGACCAATTTAGTGTTACCTTTAGCACTTGATGTTTTGTTACCAAATGATTTTACATACATAACAAAGTGGTCTGAGAGCATTAAGCCCTGCATTTTACTTATCTCCCAAATTGTCCAGACAAATAGGAAGGAAAAATAAGCTAGACATACTAGATTTTTTTACTAAATCAAATCCAAAGAAATTGGGCCTTCTCTGTCCAACTCTGGGAACCTTTATCCAGTAGAGGTTATAACTTCCATTATGACAAATGATTATTTTTGAAGTCCCACAGAAAATAGCTCATACATCACAGTATGGGAAAAATTTTACAGCTACAATCTCTTGATGAAGTCTGAGAGCAGCTAGGGGATCCTTTCATTTTCACCATTACTTTCAGAACAATAGAAATAAGGTTTCAGGCAGATACAATAACACATGACAGTTCAACATACTTCTTACTTAATCTAGGCTTATCACATTAAAATCTTACCTTTATAATATCAGTCCTGCTGTGCAATATCATTTCTTTCAGCAGATGAGGTCCTTGAAGGGAAGTTTACTTCCTTACATAGGCCAAATAATTACCTGTTCTCTGTTTTGAATGCCATGTCAGTTCGTGATCTTTGTTTATTCATTATTTTTCAGATTTTACCATTGTGATTAACTTTTAATCCACCATTGTCTGAACAAGACTAAAGACCAATGCTTTTTCTACTTCATAAGTGACAGAAATGTCTAAGTGCTTCAGAATAGTGCATTTATTGAGTCCATTTCCTTTCTATCATCCTGTAAGAAATACCTTTCTTGTTCACACAGCTGGGTATTTCAGGAATTACTGTATCAATAAATAAATAGTCACACTTCCCACCCACCCCCCAACCAGTCCCTCTGGGCTTGAAGAATTGCATATAACCTCCCTGTAATAACTGAATTTCAAAACATTGCTATTATAAACCCTGTTTTCTTTTTCTCCTTAGGACACTGACACATGCAATTTCCCCTTCTTGATTGTAGTCATTGTGTTGGGGTGAGAGGCAGAGCACAAGCAAGATACTGCCCAGTAAAACATCATCCTTCCTCTATCATTCTCACTGTCAAGAATATCTGGGTTGAGTGCCTTGGCTTTGTCTTGCAGAATAAATAACAACTTGATTCTTTTTTTAAGGGCATATTTTCAATTACTTTTCCCAGGTGTTATTAGAGAGAGATTTCCAGCTCTTCTGAGCAAAGCAGAGCCAGAAGAAAGAGAAAACCCCTAGAATTATGAACGTGAAACTGTAAGTTATTGAGCAAACAAACACAAGACATAGCAGCTTTATTGCATGAGAGTCAGCCAGAGAATGAAGCTTTGAGAGGGATGATTTGTGGAAATGCCAAGTAGTAACACTCTCTGCATTCATGACCTTATCCAAATTTTAGCCCTGGCAGCCGCTTCTGTGAATGATTCAAACCCCAGCTCAGATCCATCAAGTTTTAAATCAGTGTATCAGTGGGAACAAATCAGCATCCCTTCTTCTGTCACCAGTCTTTCCAGGCTCCTTGCTTAATTTTCCTGATTGTTGCACAGGATTAAAACTATTTTTGTGTCAAGACCAAGGTTTAATAACTGTAATTTGACCATTCTTTGAGTACCATCAAATAAGATGCCTTTTTTTCCAAGGCCAATTGACTGTCTTACTATCCTACTGTACCATGTCCAATTACTCACACAGCAGACAGCTCTACATGACTCCAGCTAGGATTAAAACGTATTAAGCAATGTCTAACCATTTCTGCCATTACTTTCCAATTTGCCAGGTGCAACATAAAAATGCAGACATATTGATATAGTGTAAGAAGTGGTGGCCAAACTATGACTCTGCAGCGTTGTTCGACGTTTTCTCAGATATTTGTGTTAAACATGACCATACTGCTGGTTGTCATAAAGGACCTGGGGATGACAGATGTTTCTTTTCTGAAGTGCATTTCCATTCTCTTTTGGTTTTTGTGCCTCTGGCATCAGTTCAGTGCATGACGAACAGTAAGCTGAAAAACAAACATGGGCAAGAAGAGGAACACAAGAAAAATGAGAGAATGAAAATGTGGTAGAACCTAGAAGGGGAAAAACTGGAAGACAAGAGTGTAACTGAAATAAAAGAATTCAATGAAATATCAGAAATTAAAAAAAAAAAAAAAAAGGAAAGGGAAAATTGGAGGACTGTGAAGAGCAGTTATTGAGGAAACTGTAAATAAATTTGGCTTGCCCTGAATGAATTTCCCATTGAGGTGAGATGTCTTCACTGGATTCTGCAAGAACTGCAGGCACACAGGGATATCACATGGATGCTATCACAGCCAAAAGCTCTTCTTTATTTAGACTTCAGGTGTCATGTCCCCATTGGCAGAGACAAATTAATTTTTTCTAACAATAATAATTTTCTAATAATCATCTTTTTTTTTGTTATTGGCACTGGGTTGCAGAGGCTCTTTGCATGTGTGTCCACAAGCCACATCCTTTACTGAGGACACTCATTCATTTTCAATAAAGATAATGAAAAGCCCATGTCTTGAAAGAAAAATATGAAAGTACTATAAAAGATACAGATATGTGTTTTCATGTCTGTATGTACAGATATCTGTACTCAGGGATGGGAAAGGTAACTGTTTTCCTCATTCCTTCTTTCATTAGCTGTATGTCACTTTCTTCTTGCAAATGTTTCCTTCCTTTCCTTGTCTTCTTCCAACTTCTGGTCATTCTGCCTCTTTAAAATACCTCTTTCAGATACCATTACCTCTTTGGATAATATTGCAAACACTTTTGAGTGACTTTTTTTTTTTTTTGCACCAAACAGATAGAGTCTCAAAGTCATGGTACAGTATCAACATGGGCACACTCCAGCCTGTCTCCTTACAGCCTGGAATTTTGTGTTCCAGAACTTTTGAGTTCTAAAGCCTCATACTTCCTCAGCTTATTAATTCTAACCTCATATTTAGGTTCCACTCATGAAGAAAAACTCTCTTTGGAGATGCAAGTTGTGAGAACTTTATGAGTCAGTAGGATTGGAAAACTGGATGGAGAAAGAAGATTTTTAGTCTATGTTGTGAAGGGTTCTTCATGTATGTGAACACTACCCTCCAGGAAAAAAAAGAAAGAAAAAAAGAATGAGGTATAAGCATGAAGACACAGTGGAATTGTGACCAGCTAATGAGGTGGCTGGTCTACACAAGAGTGGGCTGAAACTACATTTACATTTCCCTGAGGATATGAGAACACACATTTATTAGGGAGGGTAAGCTGCCTGTTCTCTCTGCAATGAGCAATTTACGCATCTGCAACTAATAGAGAGGTACAAAAAACTCCATACATTTGTATTGGTAAGGTAAAATTCTGTCATCTCAGTGGAACAACTTTTATTCTTTCAATGTGGTAAACAACAGAGTTTCTTGGCCCTTAAGAAAAGGATGTCTTTACATCAGAGTCTGTTTCTCAATTAGAATCTTACTTAGAGAAAAACCTTTCAGCAGAAGGTACTACAAGAAAAAAAAAAAAAAGCCTAAATGCATACGGTGTTTCTTTCTTTTCCAATAAATTAGTGTCTCAGTGAGTAATGTCACTAAACTTGAATTTTGATTGAAATTACACACAACATTGCAGATGTAAGACTATGTATTGAATGCAGACGTTGTTTGGGTTGCATTCAAGTAAACTGATAACATGCTGCTATTTTGTGATTTATCAAAAGTTATGCACAAAATTGTTTACTCCATTAATTCAATATTTATCACAATAAGGTAATTATGAAATTATTAGACATCATTTATTCATGGAAACAGATTTACACAGAATTTTGTTTTCTTTGATGGAGAGCCTACTCAGATATTTATTTGTATTGTTATTCATATTCTTCTCTGGAGGTAAATTGTGTTCTGCATTGTAATTTAATGCTGCATCTGTGAGAATCACATTGAGAGGATCTACACTTTGGACTGAGATAGATTATTACAGGAAAAGCAATGAACCACTTCCTGTAGCAATTCCTTTTTATACACAACTCATCAATTTTTTAAGAAAGGTATTGACCTTAAAATTGAGTTATCATCATCATTTATCTAGTGCATTTCATTCTTAAACTGTTTTAAACAGCTAGCAAGTTATATATGAATGATAACAAATTATCTGTGGCAGAATGTGTTTAAGTTGCTCAGCATGACCTTCAGTGGAACCACCAAAAAAAAAAAAAAAAAAAACAAAGAATTTCAGAAATGACATTTACCAGTATTACTTCATAAAATGGACTTTGTTCAGATAAGAATACCTAATTCTAAATCAGATCCTGAGCATAACCAAGTAATATTGGTATAATTATTCTCTTCATCATGAAAGGAAATATTCTTGACTAAGGTAATCTTATTGGGAAAATCAGTTTAACTTCTAAACAGAATACCATGAAGTCTTTGACTGCATCTTGACTATTTTAAGAGAAGGAAAATGAAGGAATATATAATTATAATTTCTAGTGAGGGGAACAAAAAAACCAATGTAAGCCACTTTTCTAGAAAGGCTGATTGAAAACAGTTGTGCTTCATTGTTCATCATTATAATTTGGTGAGCTGGAGATGTCTGAGACCAACACAAAGAATATTTCATAGCATAAATGCCATCTTGATATATTCTTGACTATATGCATCTGCTTCCTGACCACCTGTGAGGGAGGAGCTGTGTGAATTAGAGAGCAACATGGAATTGCCTAATATTGTCCAGAAAACCTGAGGCAGGTGTGGGGTTTGTTTATTCAACTAATTGCGTTACTTATGAAGCACTTATTCTGCAGGTTTTCTTCAGGAAACAAAAAGAGCCCTGCACCCCATGTTGTGTTTCCTGTGCATGTTCAGTGTTTAGGTCTAAAACCCTGAGATAAAGACCAATGCAAACAGATACCTTGACAGTAATAGATTATTTGAGGGCCTGAAAGAAATAATTTGTTTGTACTTTGCAGAGGCTAGTGATGTTTCTTTCCTGAAATCAATTTGTGTTCTGTAAATAAATTGTTAATAAACACGCCTGCTTATTGGCATTAGCCAGAGAAACAGATAAAATCCCCAGACAATTACTCTGCTCTTCTAGGAATCAGGTTGTTGGCTGATTTGCAGTCAGATACACAGGCTGTCTGTCCTTTGGGGGTTCTCTGTGGGAATGCTTTCTGAACTGCATATGTGTCACCCTATCAGAAGAAAAAGGAAAAAAAATAAAAGCACCTCAGCAAGCTGCAAGGATCTAGCCCGCAGAGTGTCAAAGGGAAAGGCTCAAGGTGCCAAACTTTCATGCTTATTTTCCTGAGAGACACAGAATTTGCTGTTACTAAACCAGGTCTGTCAAAAAAGGACAGCTCATAAAAGTGGCATGAGGGAAAAACAAGTCTCTGATGACTCTCCCCAACCAATTGAAGTAAAGCATTTCATTTCACCATTTATATTGACAGCAGTTTACATGACACCTTGTAGATGGGATTTCCTGCTGAACCATTTCTATGTGAGGTTAGCAGATTAGTAGGAGAAAGCTTTTATTATTCCTCCAATGGTTTTGCTTATGAAGAGACAAATATGTGGCGCAATTACATTGCAAAAGCTGGAGTCCAGTTTGCTGGATGTCTTTATAGGTAGTTTTGTAAGAAAGCCAAACTTTCTACCTGAAGAATTTTTCCCAGGTCTATAAGTTCTCATGGAAATAATGTAAAAAATACATTTTATTTTGCTACCCTACTGAGAGAACGATTCACTATGAATCATTTATTAAATGAGTTTAGCCTCTTTTTCTGTCTGCAGAGTGTCTACAAACATATCACAATTTTCTTGCATATATTTGTCATTCTAAATTACTTGACAGGTCTTTTTTGTGTGTGAATTTGTTTACTCTGTAGGTTGCAATGTAGATTCTGAAATTATAACTTACCTATCAATTTGTGACTGGTTATCTAAATCAGCCAGCTTTGTTTTGTTTACCTAATTGTCAAAATGCTTGCTTTATGTAGGACAAGTCTCTTGGTATGGGCACTGCTCCATCTGAAGTTAAGGATGCAGGTCCATGCATACAATATCAGTTATCCGGAATAGAAGCAGAAATCTGCTGTGAAAGCATATGGGCAGAAGTTTAATGTGTTGGGTTTTTCTTTTTTCTTTAATGAAATTTTTCTAAAAGATTGCATCTTAATTTACTACAGGTGAGAGGATCAGAAACCCTTTTACATAAAAATCTGAATACTATTATTTTTTTATTATGAGCTTAGAGTCTTTGTTGTTGGAAAACTCTGTAAAATCACCTCTGCAAATAATTTGGCAGCCAGTGAATTCTAAGTGTTGGATGTGCATGTTTGGGGGGGGGGGGGGTGGTGGGAAATAAAGGTAAGAGATTTCCACCTAGATGTGAAGCTTCTTCCGAGCATAGTTCAAGCAAATGTTAAGGGAAGGTGATTCATGTCATCTCTTAGATCAATGGGAACAGGGGGAATCCCCAATGTCTTCTGAGCCCCTTTTCTTTCTACCACCATTATTTAGTTATTAGTTACAGAAATAAAAACAATTTCATTAATCTCAGGCAAATAACAGTATTCCTAGTAAACTGGAATTCTGGAATCTTCATTTAAAATATGGCTTTTAAAGAGTATTTTATATATAATAACCCTGCATCATCTTGCTGCGTGTGTCTGGACCACTTGACATAAATGGATCCCAGATTTCCCCTTCCAATCTCTGTGGAACTGTTCATGGAGACTGCTAAGAGCCTTATCCAAAAGCCAGTGAAATTAAAAATTTAAGAATTGAATCCCATTTTGTTCTTACCTTTTTCATATTGATATACCACTATGATTTTAGTGGACAAAAATCAAATGAGAACCTCACTCGTTTTGGCAGTGCAAGCTATAACTTGACACATATGTGCAAAAGGATATTCTCATTTACCCCAAAGGGGTAAAAGGCCTTGTGGTAAGAGGAAGGGAAGAAAAAAATCTTTTATCACTGTGAGGTATTAATCCATTGTCCTCAGAGAGACTAAGCTAAAATGGCCATCACAAGCTGAACATTCATATACTAAAACTAGGAAAAAGTTCATTTTAAAAGCCAACCTGAAACAAAGGGAAAACACTTCTGTTGAAATACTGAGTGGATTAGCTGTGGACATGAAAGGAATGGGAGCAATGAGTTGTTTTCCAGCCAGGGATTTAAAATTTAAGCACACAATTAGGCTGTGGTGGTTTCCAGATCTTATTTGCACCTTCACTTCAGGAGAAGGAGGGCTGGCAGGAAAACAGACCTAGGAGTATTATCCACAGTGATAATAAGCATAGGTTGCCCCAAGGAGAAAGAAAGGGAAATTAGAAATACAGCATACGTTAGAGCTGGTATATACTGCTGACTGAGAATTAGGCACTGACAGGCAGCAACTCCAGGGGAGCTGTCAGGAGCTCCACTAAGCTTTTCTAGCAGGTGTCGTTGTAAGATAGTGGCATCAAATAAGCTGGAGACAGGTTGGAGGAAAAACTGCAAAAGCAGCATAATGGAAAGGATGCATTCGCGTGTGCATGTGTGTCCATGTGTATGTAATATCTTCGTTGTCTCTGCTATCTGATTTAATAACTAACCTTTCTTTCTACGTGACATCTTCTTCCGATCAGGAAATAACTTGAGGCACATTTCCAAGATCTGTGGTTTTTTTAGTCCACACTGGAAGATGCAGAATTAAACCAAAGCAACTGCCTGTTCACAGGCCCTTATATGGTAGATAGAATCATAGAATCATAGAATCATTAAGGTTGGAAAAGACCTCTAGGACCATCAAGTCCAACCATCAACCCAACACTACCATGTCTCCTAAACCACATCCCAAAGTGCCACGTCTATGCATTTTTTGAACTCCTCCAGGGATGGTGACTCCACCACCTCTCTGGGCAGCCTGTTCCAGTGCCTGACCACCCTTTCAGTGAAGAAATTTTTCCTAATATCCAAACTAAACCTACCCTAGTGCAGCTTTAAGCCATTTCCTCATGTCCTATTGCTAGTAACTTGGGAGAAGAGACCAACACCCACCTCACTACAACCTCCTTTCAGGTAGTTGTAGAGAGCGATAAGGTCTCCCCTCAGCCTCCTCTTCTGCAGGCTAAGCAACCCGAATTCCCTCAACCTCTCATCATAAGACCTGCTCTCCAGACCCTTCACCAGCTTTGTTGCCCTTCTCTGGAATGCTTCAGCAATGAAATGTCCTTCTTGTAATGAGGAGCCCAAAACTGAACACAGTATTCAAGGTGCAGCCTTACCAGTGCCGAGTACAGGGGCACGATCACTTCCCTACTCCTGCTGACCATACTATTCCTGACACAAACCAGGATGCTGTTGGCCTTCTTGGCCACCTGGGCACACTGCTGGCTCATGTTCAGCCAGCTGTTGACCAACACCCCCAGGTCCTTTTCTGCCGGGCAGCTTTCCAGCCACTCTTCCCCAAGCCTGTAGTGTTGCATGGGGTTGTTGTGACCCAAGTGCAGGACCCAGCACTGAGCCTTGTTGAATCTTATAGAGTTGACCTTGGCCCATCAATCCAGCCTGTCCAGATCCCTTTGCAGAGCCTTCCTACCTTTGAGCAGATCAACACTGGCCCAGTTTGGTGTCGTCTGCAAACTTACTGAGGGTGCACTCGATCCCCTCATCCAGATCATTGATAAAGATATCAAACAAGACTGGCCTCAAAACTGAGCACTGGGGAAGGCTGCTCGTGACCAGCTGCCAACTGGACTTAGCTCCATTCACCACAGCTCTTTGGGCTCGGCCATCCAGCCAGTTTTTAATCCAGTGAAGAGTACACCTGTCTAAGCCATGAGCCACCAGCTTCTCTAGGAGGATGCTGTGGGAGACTGTCAAAGGCCTTGCTAAAGCCCAGGTAGACAACATCCACAGTCTTTCCTTCATCCACTATGTGGGTAGCCTGGTCATAGAAGGAGATCAGGTTGGTCAGGCAGGACCTGCCTTTCATGAAGCCATGCTGGCTGGGCCTGATCCCCTGGTTGTCCTGCACTTGCCCAGTGAGCTCACTCAAGATGAACTGCTCCATAACCTTCCCTGGTACTGAGGTCAGGCTGACTGGCCTGTAGTTCTCAGGATCCTCCTTCCAGCCCTTCTTGTAGATGGGAGTCACACTGGCAAACCTCCAGTCGTGTGGGTCCTCCCCTGTTAACCAGGGCTGCTGATAAATGATGGAGAGTGGCTTGGCGAGCTCCTCCGCCAGCTCCCTCAGTACTCTTGGGTGGATCCCATCCGGCCCCATTAACTTGTGAGTGTCCAGGAGGCTCAGCAGGTCGTAAACTGCTTCCTCCTGGATTATGTGGGATTTGTTCCGTTCCCCATACTTGCTTTCCAGCTCAAGGCGCTGAATACCCTGGGGATAACTGGTCTGATGGTTAAAGACTGAGGCAAAGAAGGCATTAAGTACCTCAGTCTTCTCCTCATGCTTGGTGGTAATGTTCCCCTCCACATCCAATAGAGGATGGAGATTCTTAATGACACAGAGTGGACTAGGGGAACGCAGTGCATGTTTAGGTGTATAAATGCATAGTTGTGTACATGCATCAGCTGTTCTTTCAAACCAGCCTCGCTATATCACTACTGCTGAGTCTAAACTAAAGGCAAACCAGTGTGGTACTGTTTCAGTAGCAGCCATGCCTACTCTATATAGCTTCAGGGGACAGTTTTGTTCTATTTTTAGGCTCTAGTCATTTTATAATTTTCTTTCATTGCAATATAATTTTATTGTGTAGGTTTTATACTTCTCATTCCTCCATTACCTTGGCCTTTAGACACTATTTCGATTTGTGTTCTGCCTGACTGGATCCACAGTATCAGACGCCTCCTTGTCAGACAGTCAGTAGAGACTCTAGGTTTATTGCCCATAACAAATAAAATTTTCTTCCCTCTTTAAAGCCTATCTGTGACTTGGAGAGTCTACAAGTTCAACAGCACACTGTTGATGGAAGGCTATAATACCAATGAGCAGATGAGACAATTAGACTGTAACCATTTGTTTAAAGGATTTAGGGTCTCTTTACAGCCTCTGTGAGCCATTATTAGTATTTTATTGCTTTGCTTTGTGATGGAAGGACACATAAGACAAAAGACATTTTTTCAGTGTTTGGGGTTTTTTTGTGTGGAAGATCTGATAGGAAAATCATCACAAACTTATGAAGTACCTGTGCTGTCCCTGTGAAGCCACCCCTTGCTTGGAAAATATTCTCTAAGGAAAACAGCCCTTTCTTGTCTCTCTTGTTTTCTCAGTAGTAAACAATTTTATAATCCAGAAATCTGTGTTGCAGTCATTCCCCTAGAAATTGTACTTTCAGGCCTCCTTCCAGCTTTGTTGGGAAGTCACACATATATATGATTAATTAGAAGTCATTTCTTTATCTTCATTTTGTGTCAATTAAAGGAAAAACATTATGTTCCTAATCCTGGAAAAAAGGGCGGAGTTCAAGAGAGAAGGTCGGATGGGTGAGAGGGCTAAATACCAAGACCAGAAAGAAATAGACTTTTCAAAGGGCAGAAAATCAAGCACACAGTTTTTTAATACAAGCAGGTAAATCTTGACCTTAGGTCCCAGCATCTCAAAGAGCTGGAGGGCCCTAGTCAAAGGTGGCAGATATGCAGGTCAGGGACAAAGGTGTTTTGAGTCAGCACTGCACTCTGTTTCCACTGGCATGTTTCAGTATCTATGGACAGCAAATTGTTCAGATAGCCAGCTGTTTATTGACACATTACAGAGAATTCACTTTCATTTTATGCCTCCTATAAGGATATTTCCGAATAAAACAACAACAATCCACGGGATACATGGGGTTCTTTGGCTCACAGGCTGCTCCAAGAAAATTGTACGTTTGAGGACTTTGAGATGCTCAGAGACTGAAAGAAGGTAGCCTCACAAGCTACAGTACCATTTAATGTTATTTTTCCATTTAATTTATAGGCATCACAAACTCCAGAGTTCAAAGCTTGTTCAAGCCTTTCAGCTTGAAATGTTAAGAGCTTTACAAAGCAAACATGTTTTCATCCTCAAAGAATGACATTTGAAAAAAAGTGTCTTAAAGGCTAATAGCACATTTAGATTTTTGCTTATATTTCTAGGCCAAATAGTAGAGTGTCTTTTTTTGTACCACAGTGACAGAATGCCAGTGCTTTGATTTATTTATTTTTGGCTAAGAAGAAATGAAGATAAGAATTTTACAGTAAAATATGCAATCATAGAATGACAGAAAATGTGACATTGGGAGAAAAAATAAATCTATAATTGTCTATTATCTTAAATTGGAAATTGTTATTTGCTGCTACTTTTAATTAGTACAAGTAAACCTATTCAGCTATTTGAAATAGCTGTGTAAGAGCAATATAGTTTAATATCTCTGTAATTAACATAATGCAAATTAGGAGACAGATAATTAGGATACTGTAAATAGTATGATGGGCCCAAAAATAGTTATTTTAGGATATGGTAGAAAAACTTGCCTGGTTTGCATTAGTCACTTGTTTTTCTAGAGGTGGGTGGCACCATCAAAAGGAAGAAAACAGATAAAAAGTCATCTTATACTATTCATTACTAATAATTGAAAAGTCACCAAGAAAGGAAAGTAAAACTAGATCAAAATTAAAGGCACAAACTAGCCTATTAAGATCATTAATAGATTCAAAATATCCTTAAAGTTTAGAATGTTTTGATCAAAATCCTGTTTCAAGTACAATAAGGAAGCATCACCTTGTGTGAATTGTGATCCATTTGAAAGAGCTATTCTCATCTGCTAAAAGGAGAAACTGACTGGAAAAAAGAGTCAGTTCTCTAAGCTGATGAAATATCTGAGCTAAAATAAAAGGGTGATCTTAAGGAAACACACCACTGTTCATGCTGTACTAGGTAGATAAGAGCTGGGACAAACTGCAATGCATTTTCAACATCTCCTCAGGCAGACATCCCTACAGAAACCTTCAACCCTTTTAGAAACACCCTTGCTCAGCAAACTACATAACCAAATTTTGTCCTTGATCGGCACTCAGGGTGACCTCTAGTAAGTCTACTGATTTCAGCATGAGCAGAAGAGGTAATAAAATTTTAGTTGTACCAAAAGACAGCAGCAAGATGCTACTTTGAAGATCTACTTGTAATATATATAGTCAACCATAAAGTAAGTCTCTAAAACCATTGTAATAATTTCACATCAGCTGATGATCTGTTTCTGATGCTTTTAGAGCAAGAGTGAATTTGTGGAAAAGCAAATTAGTGAGTGTGGACTTAAGAGATGCATTCTCAATAGGTATAATAACTTATGGAGTGCTTGGAAAAGACAAACAGCAGTGAGTGCTTATTTTGGGTGTTTTCATGGGGAAAAAAAAAAAAAAAAAAGAAAAAACTCCAAAACGAATGTTGCTGGCAACAGTATCTTACAAAAGTGAATATTCTAACCCATGCGTCATGGACTGAAATAGCAAGGTAAACTTGGGATGTGTTTTGCTATGATATTTGTTTTCAAAAGAAGCAGAACTAATGTTTGATGACGGGTGAACATTATTTAGATGATTTACAGAAAGAAAGAGCACACAGAAAGAGACTAGAGAAACCTGTCCCTGTGGAGATCAGGGATGTCTGATAAGAAAGACAGGAGATGGAATCTTTTTTTAAAGCATCCATCCACAGTAAGATTTATGGTATTCTGGGAAAGAGAGGAGTGATGCCAGATAGACTATTTCTCTGCCTCATAGCAGGGTCAGCTATAGCTCTGTTATTCCGGAGAGATATTTGGCTAAGCTGTGTAATGGATATTCTGCATTACTCCTAGGCTTTCTATCTCAGTAATTGGTTATTTTTGTCCTTTTTTTTTTCTAGTCTGCAACTGTAATCTTTCTTGTTGTGCTGTAAGACTGTATCTTATTATCTTATACATAGTAGACCTGGAAAATAATTTATCCCCTTCATCTTTACATATCTGAATATCTTTTTCATATTACCTTCCCAAGAAAATAATCCCATTTCTTTCACTCTTTCCTTACAAGTCATTTTCCAGACTTCTGATCATTATTTTCTTCCTGAAATGCAGCATTCTAAAAAGCTCATACTGCTCTAGCACAAACCACTAAAACCAGGGGCAAAAAATTATTTCACAAATTTTACAAATGACACTTATGTTTATGCACTCAAGTCTGACACTTCCTGTTCCACCATGGCATGTCATTGCTAATTCCCATCCAGTCTATGCTCTGCTGTAATGCACAAATCCTCCTCTGGAGATCTGCTGTGTAGACCACCATTCACCACTCCGTACTCGTACAGCTCACTATTTTTACTACTTGGTACTTCTTAATAACAATCTTATTACTTAATTTTTGCAAATTCTGAGGGTCATGTATAAATCTATTCTTTTCCTCTGGATTGCTTGGTAGCCCACTCACCTTGGTATCACTTGGTATAGTAAATTTGCAAGGACCATGTCTCTTACAAATTTTAATGAAAATAGTGATAAGTTCTGCTACCCTCAGAGCATGACTGGAACGCGACATATTGTTGATCATACAATACTGATAGCTAAACGACTTTGAATTCTATGACTACACAGAACATATAGTGATAACTACATGTCCACGTTCTTTGAATATAATTTTACAACTGCTTCTGTATCTACATTATAGAAGTTCTATCTAAATCACATTTCCTTGTTTATAATACTGTCAGAAAAACAGTGTGAAATCTCTGGAAAGTAAGAAATTATCACATCTGTTGTTCCTTCACGCCAAAAGGTCTCTTAAACTGTGATAAAAAGTAATTAGGGTGGTTTGAAGTGTTTTACTCTTTACAAATGTATGTTGTGTTTTACTCTTGTTATACTCTAGCTGTTTGCAAATTTATTACCCAATCAAGATTTTTAGGGGATAGGATCACTTTGCTTTGCTTTGTTTCCCTTTCCTTTGTTTTCACAGAAATTAAGGTCAGGCTGACTGTTCTGCAAATCCATGGTTCTTTTGTTACCCTCCAACTCTTTTAAAGACGAGCAGGATGAGCCAGATTCTAACAGCCTACGTTTTACTCCAATTCCTACTACTGGTGCTCCATACTGACTGGGTGTATCTCAAGGTCTAGAGTCTTAAAAAGAAACATGAGACAGAAACATTTGCAAGTTTACTTGTACATTGATATGTATGATTATGATCTTGTGTTTTCTTTTTTCCAGGCTTCTGGAATGTATTGATATAAAAGGAATAAAGTCCAGTGATTTTGAATTGTTGTTCCTTAAGCATATGAGTTAATGTTAAAGATGTTTTAACATTTATTGTTTTGCACAAAGAAGAGCCACTAGGACTATTGACTAAAAACCAGGACAGATTTCAGGTTTAAAAACAGAAGACTAAATTTTTGATGTTGGTTTTAGATTTGGTGAATGCAATTTTGTACTCTCAGACATATAGACTTGACACTTCAGAAATGTGACTTTTTAGAGCCCTTTTGATATATAATCAAACTGGGATTTGTAAGTAAAATGGCTGCAAGAAGGCAGTAAAAGAACTTCCATTTTTTCTGAAATTCACTTAAGCGTGGACCTAACATGAAAATACGGTTTTGGCCTAAAAGCTAATATAGGAAAGTACATGCCTTTTTCTAAAAGGCATATCTGGAGTGGGGAAAATAACGGAAACTTCATACAACACAGAATTTAGAAAAATTGACCTTGTTCTTTGGATGATTTTGAGGTATTTAAACTTCATTTTTCCTAAGGGAAACCAGCTTTTTCATAACTGTTCTAACCATATTTTCTGAATAACCAACATAACAATTTTGCAGCACTAAAAAGACAACAGTATCCTGGAAAATAAAAATTGACTGAAGATCAAATGAAAGAATCTGCACTACAATTTTGATTTAGTGGCTAAATTGCCAGAATTAAGCTCAACCTTCTTTTACTGATGACATAAGGAGTCAAAGCACAACTTCCAAACTCTTGTCTGGGAATTATAACACTACTATCCACCACATTTGGACTAAATTTGGTAAAGAAGCAATTTAAAAATAATTGTAAAGATGACAAAATCATTCTTTTACATTCACAGAGCATGCTGGCAGTGAAAAGAAAATTAATTTATATGAAAATCAGAGAAAATCCTACTTAGTATAAGCAAGAAATTAAAATTAAAGATCAGTTAAATCAGGATATAATCTTATTAAAAATTTATTGTTTGGAGCTTTTAAGTAATAGGAGAGGATAAGTGAAGAACTCATTTGAGGAAAATGCTATCGGTAACTTAAAGAAAAATGGATTGTGTCAATTGCAGCGAGCAAACAATCACAGAAGACTCTCTCCTGAAAATCAAAACGGAGCAGGGTGGGGGGAAGAAAACATTTATAAGTTAAAGTCCGGGGTAAACTGGACTTTAGGTGTGCGAAGTGAGACTAAGAATTTATCTTAACTGCCACTGTATTTATATATTTGTCATTTGAAAAGCAAATGATGCTGTATTCATTAAGTAGGATTAACTACCTGTCACAATTTTCAACAGCTTGATATTGCTCTGAAAGTTAGGGGGATGAGAAGCGCCTATGACATCAAACTCCAAAATATATTGTCTTATGTTTCATTTCCACATCATCATCAGATTACATCTCTAAATAGGAAAGGATTTTGAATAAAAGACCTTTTCTTTATAGCTTTAAAAGGATATTGCCAAAAAGGCGTTTTAGTTTTGCAGTAATAAAAAGCAACTACCTCGCTGCACACCCACGTACTGTAGTTAGTCTACCTACACTATTAAACTGGCAAGCTTTGACAATGGTCTAAGAAAAACTGTATATTAAAAGCCATAGTTTACTTTTCTCATCACTTTTATTTTATCAGTATATTGGAATTTCAGAAAATAATATACTAGAGCCACAGCTTGAGATTGATCTTTCTGATATATACCTAAATTGGATTCAAAATTCACGAGTGGAGCAGGTCAAGTGATCTCTCTGGAGGATGCTGATGCCATCGAGGCTGCTTCTTGTTATTTCCTATGGGGCTGTCTTCAAGTGAGTTCATATTCAGTCTTTAGTGCTCTCATTTTAGCTTTTTACCAGTTCAAAAAAGGCAGGAAAGAAAGAATCATTCTTAATCAGAGTCACTTTGCCTGTTTTTCCCATAAGACACAAGCAATTTTTTCTTAATTTTTTTCTCTTTTGGCTGGAAACACAGCTTTGTGCTTGATAAGAAAACATTTCTTGAGTGTAAGAAAATACAATTTGTGTTGAAAGGTAAAAGATAAACTCCACTATCTGTAACAGTCTGGATCTTGCCAAATCTCAGCCTGGAGAGGGAGTCCAGACAAAACAGTTCAGTGTAGTGATTTCATTCTGGAGATGAAAGCTTATACATTGCATAAGAAATTCATCTGTGATCTAAAAACTGCCTTGTTTTTAATATTTTGGTCTATTGCATTGGTCTGAAAAGAAATGAACAAAAAAGCCATGATTGTTCATCCTCAGAATGTGTGATGCAGTAGTTCAGATGGGGATAGTGATGACTATCTGTCTCCATAACGAAACATTTAGCTGAAGACATCCAGGTCTTTTTTCAGTCAATAATGCTCTTGAGAATACATTTCATCAGGGTATTTTCATTATGGCTTCAGGTAGACCAAAGTAATGAAACAAATGACTTCTTCATAGCATAGCCTTGAATTATCTTCCTGTGCTGCAGGAAGTTGAAAGCTGAGTTACGCAGAACTTAGTGTATTGTGTCGGGGGGTTATGTAAATATTTGCTTATTAGCTTTGTGTCATGCAGTTTTTGCAAATATTTGTTTGGATTTCAATGTGACTTGGCGTGTACCCTCTCAGCTGTAAAAGGTCGTTTTGAGAAAATATTTATGTGAACTTTGCAAACCAAAAACCTGTTGTGCAGCTCAACTTCACACTTTTTTCTTGGCCAGCCCCCTGAACAAGAAATATGGTGTTGCCTGGAACAAGGCTTGTCTTGCATTTCTTCGAGTATTTCTGAAAAAAGGCTGTGCTAGAAATGTTACAGGCACAAAGGCAGGTAGACTTTTAAAAATAAACATGCGAAAAAATGTGAAATCTCAGAAAAAATTGTTAACTGTCATTATGCAAACTAGAATTACAGATACTTTTACTTAAATTACTTAGATTATAAATTGTAAGAGGCTGGAACTCCCTTTTGTCTGATGTTCATAAACCACCTAGCACAATACAGACTCTGCTTTGCTCATCAAACCTTAAATACTCACAATTGAGTATTACATGGCAGTGTAAACATTCAAAACACTACTGATTCATTTTGGTTTTTCACAATACATTCAAAACACATGGAATCTAGTTTCTTAGGACACTATTTTCCCGCAGTTCCATGTATTTGGGTCTTAAAAGCAGCTGTTTGAGATAACTGAGGAGACTCAGGGTACCAAGGAGACTGAACTGATTTGAGGTAGCCAAGATGCATCAATTACCTGAGCTAGCTCAGAGAAGTCTTACTATTTCTTTCATCATCTGTGAGAAATTACTGAATGGAGGGGGAAAAAAAAGTTCATTTTCCACAGAGTGAATCAGCTGAATGACCATGTATATAAGTTATTCATATGTTCAGAATAATAGAATCTGTACAATTTAACTTTCTTCACTTTGCAAATTATCTGAGCACAGGTTATGAATTTTACAAATAATTTTTTCTATTTACAGTTCTTCAGTAAATAGTTTGTGTCAATAAATTTTAACTCATGATTCATTTATGAGCTGATCATTGAGAATATTCATTATTTATACTATATAATTTGTCCTGTATATTACATGACATTATTTATGTTCCCTGAATAGGTCATTTATAAATAGCTTTATAAATGAAATGAATTGTATTTTCCTTTAACAGATTAGCTGCAAACTTCCCTAGTTGTTCAAATCTATCATCCAAATAATAAGAACAACCTGTGAATCACAGCTGATCCCCACAATTCCAATAAAACTAATGGTGCCTTTGTTGTTGATTTTTTTTATAGAAATGTTGAAAATAAGCATTTATGTGTTGGAATGTAGGTAAATTACTGAATGGGAGAAATTACAAACAAAATAGTCTGAGGTATTATGACTTCTATGTTTATAGAAGCAATAATGTGGTTCTTGTACTGAGGTATGTAAAAACATTATGGGGGAGAAATATAGGGTAATTTGAATCAAGCTTAAGATTTTCAGGGCCATTATTGTGCTCACAAGAGCAGACATATTTCTCCTCTTGGTTTACTTTGAGAAAGAAGATACTACTTTTTTAAAGTGTGAAACATTCTACAAACAAAAGAGAAGTGAAGAGAAGGGGACCAAAAATTGTTGGGGGTGTGTGTGTAAAAATCGCACAGCAACAAAACCTCCAAATGACAGTTTTCTTTTCAGTGCTGCCTAACCCATGAGCAGTAACAAGCAGTGCACAGAACAGCAGGGTGCAACCCAAAAGCCACTGGTCCTGGGGATAGCAATGTCCCTGAAACAATGAGAAGAGGTGGCACAGCTGTAGCATTTCCCTCAGACTTGCATTTTACAGAGGTATTTAGAACAGCAGTGGCATCTGGGCCCTCCAGCTCAACTGCACAACACAGTAGGGGTTGGATAAAAAAGAGAAAATGGAAGCAATGTACTTGGTTGGAGTCCCACATCTGCCTGGCACTTAAATATCATTGAAAGTGCCAAGAGCCCATTTCTTTGGGATTTCTTTAAATAATAAAACCAACAAAAACCCTCACTATAAACAAAAAAATAAAGTTTTCATTTAATTCTTTTTTCTAACAAAAAGAGGCAATGAAACAACAGGGAAGGAAACGCAACCACTTTGTTGCAGGAATGCGTGTTATTGAAATCACCTTGGGTGCAAGGGAAGGCAGCAGCCTGAGCAGGCTACTCTACAACAAGAAGCAAGCTGGGAGCAGCAAGGTGTGCAGTGACAAGGGATGCAGTCCCACAATGCCCAAAGAAGAGAAGCAGAGCAAGTTTGGTGACAGTAGCCAGTAACTACAACATGTGGCAGACCCAGGACCAGAGCTTAAATGTGATGCCCAAACCAAAGAGCAGAGGATGCATAGGCAGAGGTCCCAGATGAGCTCCTCATCGATTTTTCCACAGCTTGGCTCTTTCACAGAGGTCTGATCCAAGGTTACACAGATAGATGCACCACATATGAGCTCACCATTGACAGTGATGGCTACAGGCATGTCAGGGCATTTAGAGACTGTAGGTGAACTCTGACAAGCACAACTACCCAGGATTTTCCTTAGATCTCATTGTGTATTTTATTATCTGTTTTTGAAATCAGGGTTTGTACTGATTGCCTTGGTGGAGTGCCTGCAAGTTCTGTCAAAGGTGATTCTTTTACTACAGTTTGGGGGCTGCTAAGTAAACCCAATTTGCTTTCTGCCCAGCTGGCTCAGACCTCAGGAAAGTAAGTTAACTCCACCAGAAATATGGTGAAAAGGAGAAATTTCCTTGCTGAGAGATGGCAGCCAGGCAAGAAGAAAGAATTAAGAGGCAAAGCTCTCCCAACAATTATGATCATGAAGAATACTCTTCATGGATATAGGCAGACAGTGGGATGAGAAATGGGGAGAGCATTGCCCTCCTCAGACAGTCCATATTCCTTCCCCAAGCCGCTGGAGTGAACAGTTCCTTCCCAAACATAGGAATCAGCTTTGCCTATGCCTTCCTTTGCTCCCAGCCAGACAGATATTATTGAATGATAAAGCTGGATTTTGAGATGATTAGTCTTTCCCCTCACCACTTTAATGCCTGGTTTTGGGAAAGCACCAATGGGTAATTATGTGGTGTCTTATGACAGCCAAATACTTTGCCATGATTCTCTGTCTGTATCAAGTACCGCACTTTGATTCCATTACAGAGAAGAATTGCAAACTACCTTGATTAGACCAATAGATGTGGTTGGGGGAAAAAAAATTTAACAAGCATGGGTGATGCAGTAAAACTATCCATGCTTTCTGCATCTCTGAAAGTATTATTTCTTTTGTGCCAGCAGCTATGAAAATAAAAGACCACTGTTAGCCACTAAATATTCTGAATTAATAAGAAAAACTCTCATCTTTAAGGTATATTAAATGCCCCATAGAAATGTTGATTAAAATCATATTTGGTGATTGGGAAGCTGATCATAACAACCAATCAAAACAATTAAAAATTTAAAGAAAAAATAGGACAAAACAAACCCCAGCATTGAGTAAAGAGATTACAGCATATTTGCATATTTTTCTAGTTACTATCAATCCAAACTGGGGGAAATTGTATTAGAGGTCAGTGTGGTAGAATAACAATGCAAAGGTTACTATTTAAGTAATACATAGAACACTTTAAAAATGATCCAAAGCAACAAAACAGAGGCAAATTAAAATCATTATTATAGGAGAAAGCAAACACAAAAAGTCAAACTGAAGCAAATATTTCAGCCTAATGTGTCAAGTGGAAGGTCACTGTAATTGGTTTTGAAAGGTTCTACCAATTTTGCTTTTAGGGTATAATTTTTCATTTGATACTCTATACCAGTGGTATGCAGCAGCCCACTGCTGAACCGCTGAGGGGCAGATCCAACTTACCTCTTGTGTTGCAAGAATTAGGGGCTGCAGCACTTATTCATTCAAAAGAAGAGTACCTAAAAGCCTGGTGATCTAGGCAGTGGTTCCTATAGATAAATTCACTTCAAACAACACTGCACTGTGTTGAGCTTGGGAAATGGGGAGCAAAGGTTTTTTGCTGACGTATTTAAATGGTTTTCTTTGTTTCCCAATACTCAAGTCAGAAGTTAAATGTTTTAAATTAAGTTAAATTCCCCAAGTTGAGTCTGTCTTATCTGCAAGCACAGTTGGTGAGTGACTTCCCTTTCTTTATTTTGACCCACAAGTTTTCTTGCTCTTGTTCTTCCTATTTTCTTTCCCATCCCACTGTGGGGAGGGAAGGAGTGAGCGGCTGTGTGTGTGCTTGGCTGCTGGCCAGGGCCGACCCACCACAAACACACACCTTTTAACATTCGTGAACTACCTAACTCACTGTATAGGAATGGTCCAGCATTCCAGACAGAGAGCTGCAGCTTTTGCACATTCATATTTTCTTTCCATGAAAGCCAAAGTAGGGAAGGAGTTACAAGGAAGATTATGTTTACATGCCTTTTTCTGGTTATAGTGGCAAATGTGAGCAAGGCATATTGATGCAGGAATTCATAGGTTCTGAAGCTTAGTTGTAGCTATAGGCACCTGCAGAGTGAAGAGTGTTAAGTCCTGTGTTTGAAAATTTGAATCTTCCACAGGAGCTGCCTATTTCTCTCCGCTGAATACGTAGGATACTTAGGATGACTATTCTGTTACCTTGCACACCTCAGCTGCTTAAGATAAGGCACAAATAGGGTATGAAGAAGAGCTGACTTACAGGGAAAAAACAGGGTTGTGATCAATCTAATAATCCAACTCCATGAGTGTTCCCTGGAGTTCCCTGGAGAGTTCCCTGGAGTTGTTAGGAAATCCACTTGGCATCCTTAGTCCAGAAATCCTGAACTGAAGGCAGTTCATGAGCTTTCCTTAGGTGAGCTAAGTAGGAATAATTTTTGCCTCTGAAACCATGATTTCTCCTTTTCTACTTAATAGCCCAGTTACTGCAATATTCTGCTAGACCATGAGATAAACCAGTTCAGTTCCTTCCCTTGCTGTCTTGCAACATGCCCATTTTACCTGGAAAATACCTTGGATAAAACATTGGTACTGTCTTGGAAAACAACACCACAACAAAGACCTCTCCCACAAGCCGGTGAGTATCCTGAGGGTTAGACTGCTGTTTGCTCTCTCTGGTTACTTTACAGACAGCGACAGTTTTGGTAAGATGAGCAGAAATTTGTTTTTCCCTCTAAAAATTCTTCTCTTTCCCATATGTCTGACCTCTCTTAATGAGCACTGAGCTGTGTCCTTATAACTTACTAGATGAAAAAGATGCTCTTTGGGTTTCTGTGCACACCCACAGTAATTAATCCCACAGTGCTCCTTGCAGCTGCAGCATGGTGCTGCATTGGGATGATGAGACCTTCAATTTGCTGTCCCCTGGAAGCAAGCCCAGGCATGCAGGCAAGGGATGTACTTGTAAGGGATCCCTGGTACAGGCAACTGCAGCTTGGAGACTATGGGGCATGCTGCAGAATGCACTTATGTTGTAATACAAGCATAGCCTTCTAGGCTTAAGCACTAGCTACACCTGCATTGCATAACTGAGGCAAAACTGCCAGATATTAAAATAATTTGAAGACTATAGAATCTGAGAGCTTAGAACTCAAATTTTACTTTTACTGCACTTTTTAGCCTGTAAAAACTTTCCTAAAGTGCCCTCATGTTTTGTGGGGGTTTTTGTTTGTTTTTTTTTTCAATCTGATCTTCTCCTTTGCCCTACCACAGGTGATGTAACCCAGTACTAAGGTTCAGTTTAACAACTGCTTAACTGTATAGGCAGATGGGGCCAAAATATTCAGAGAGGTTGAAAATAATGATATCATAAGTATTTCAGGCTAAACACCTATAGAATATCTGTGTACATACAAGATGCTATGAGCTTAGAAGTCAAAGTAAAGAATTTGATTCCAAAATCAAATTGAAAGATAATTATGTTCTTCAATAAACAGTATTGGTTAAGTTTTTTTACCACATAGTTCTGAGGTTTAAGTTAAGAGGTTTTCCTCAGCCTAGAGCACCTGTTATAAGCAATTGGACTGAAATGAGATTTTATTACTATTTTAATAAAATTCATTTTTTAAAAAGTGAAGAAAAATAGGAAACTCTTGAGATGACCTAAATGACATCTAGAATTATAAGAGGGGAATGATAGCAAAGGTAGGACAAAATATTCACAGTATGAATGATTCAGACATTAGAAACCACAATTTAAATGCAGAGAGATATAACACACAAAGAGTTCAAGAGAATTTCACTTAGTACAGTTGCCAAGTAAAACCATCAAAACAAATAGCTCAGATGAGTTTAAGAGAGAACTCTGCATGTCTGAGCAGGGAGGGAATCAAAGGATATAGTTACTAAACAAGAAAATGGGTATGAGAGAAACTTAAGGGGAATGGCTTATTGGGTCAGGTGTCCTTTTGTCTCTCTGGTAGTGTCTTGTGTCCTTCTTTCCTAATCTTTCATAAAAGGAGGATTGAAAATAGTCATAAGGAAAAGCCCTACAAAGACTATAATTAAAATGTACTGCAAATGTTTTAATCTGACTGACTTCTGTTTTGATTTGGGGTTTTTACATTAATTAGAGAGACTATAAAGGCTGAGACAACCATTTCATCAAAGACAAAGTCTTGAAGAACAGCCCAAGACTGATAGATTCCTTCCTAATGAACACATCTTCAACATGTGAACTAACAAAATTTTGAAATCGTGGGTCTGAAGAAGGAAAACTACATAGAAGTGAAAGCTGGAATATAAAAACTGTACGCTGGAGAAATCAGCCTCAACCATATAAATCAGAGAGTAAAGTGTCCATTAGAATTCAGTCTACCTGATGAAATACTAAGCATAGGTTGCAATACTATATATTGTACATCAATATATAATTTCTAATTTGCATCCCAATTGAAACTAATTTGCATGCTATAATTATCTTTCTAACTGTCTTTTGGGAGATAAAAACAGAGCTATTAACAAAACTTCAATGTATCAGAGTTTCTAGATTGAATAAATTTGTTCTATGATATTGCCTAGCAATCTTTCCTGAAAATGGCAAAAAGCATAAATATGCTTCATTAAACAAAAAGAACTGGAAACATTTGAGGTTTAAAATATTAGTGTTTAAAGAATATTTTGTACCACCAATCATTTTAATGATTTGCTTTCAAAAATAAAACTGCAGTTTTATTTAATATCTTGATTATATACTTCCTTACAATGTTTGGGCTGCTATAAGCTGCACTGTTTAGTGCTTACCTACAAAGTGCATTAAAAACAACTTATTAAACCTTGGAATGCCTTCAAAAGAATAAGCTGTGGCCATCAGTACTAAAATCAATGTTTCTCATGTAAACAGGTGGAAGTGGGATATTCTGAAATGCTGAGTGTTGTAACAGAGGTCGCTCCTTGGGCTGAAGCTAACTGGAAGCCAGGATCTATCTTTTAGATCATCAGATCATTTATAATCTTTTACATCACCTACTTTAGCCATACAGACCAGAGGCACATGATTGGACATAATTGTACAGCAGAGGCCTACATGGTTTGAAATGAATTTCTAAACTATAAATAGCTTTTTCTGTCTCCTGTGTTGAGTTTTAACACTTGCAGGGATTAGACCACTGGGTCGCATGTCTTCCTTGCTGAACAGCTTTTGTGTGTGTGTGCATGCAGAATATAGTTCTTTCCTGCTTTCAAAGTACTGAATTTCAGAATATTGTTCTTTACTATCTCTAACTTGGAAAAGAGAGATAATCTGAAACCCAGATTAGTTATGCAGCCACTCAATTGGGATCAGATGGCACAGTCAGAACTGACATATCCAGGTTTTATTTTTTCTTTTCTTTTTCTTTTCTTTTCTTTTTCTTTTCTTTTCTTTTTTCTTTTCTTTTCTTTTCTTTTCTTTTCTTTTCTTTTCTTTTCTTTTCTTTTCTTTTCTTTTCTTTTCTTTTCTTTTCTTTTCTTTTCTTTTCTTTTCTTTTCTCTTTTCCTTTTTCCTTTCCTTTCCTTTCCTTTCCTTTCCTTTCCTTTCCTTTCCTTTCCTTTCCTTTCCTTTCCTTTCCTTTCCTTTCCTTAAATTTTTGGAACAGAGTAGTATCTATAGAAAACATCTACTGTAGAAATTTTTTGTCTTAGTGGAGCAAAACTCAGACTGGTTAATAACCAGGATATTTGTGGTGTTTGTGTCCCAGGAAAGAGAAAAGTATTCATTCCTGGGATCTCCATACAGAAGTTCAAAAAAAACCCATGCAGGAGACTGTTGATGTTAACTGCTCTACAGTGAGACAACTTATAAAGTACATTTTATTGAGTCTAGCTAATTTTATGATTCAGGCTTACTAGAGATATTCAGAGAAAGGTAAGTTTGGTTTATGGGGATATTTTGCATTTTGCTTTTCCTCAGGACTGCAAAATCCTTCAAGGAAAACAGAGCATCAGGTTTTCCCAACTAAAGCCCCAGTCCACTTGACTGAAAGCCCTCAAAATTGATATTGGGAAACTAGACTGTTAAAAAGCAGCACAGGTGAACTGGAAGAAAATAAAGTCAGTCTGACTGATAAGTTACTAGCTTTCCGTAATATCTTTGTCAAAATTAGTGTCTACAGACTGGTTTGATTTTTATGGCATGGTATTCCCTAACAGAAAAATACTTTGAGAAAATACAACCAGCTCCAGCATACAGACACACTGTGGTGAATCTTGCTATGGTAATTTATGACAGTAACTTATGACCCATGCAGGAGAGAAGAAAAGCATACTTGAAGCACTCCGGTCACAGTCTAGTGTAATCGCTTAAGCTGCCAGCAATGGTAGTTTGTGCTGGTATGCCAGGATGAAGCAGATGAAACGTGCTCTCAGAGTCCCTTTTGCCAGCTCTGCTATGAGGGTTTAACCTCCAGCAAATGTATGAGGCAGGCAGCAGAGCAGTGGTAATATCTTAAGTAGCTACAGCGATCTGCTTTACTGAGCGTGAGTGAGAGTCTTTAGCCCATAGCCAGGCTGTGTATTTTTGCTGTTGGAAGTAAGCAATTCTGTGTACAATAGCTGATGAGTAGAAAGCAGAAATGTATATTTTTAATTAACTTCTTGGTGAGAGAGTAGAATGAGACCACAGTATTTGCTTATTTTATTTTGTATTTGAGATAGGTTTGAAATTATGGCTCTACACATACTCTAAATGAGTGATGCACTAACTCCCTGTGCTGCCTAAAAGTCCTCCAATCCACATGATCTGACTTTTTGTAAATATAATTTTATCAAGAGAACACTTGAATTTCATATGTTTACATTAAAAAGTGCAGTGTGTTACTTGCTCTTATATCTCAACCAGAGAGAAATACTGGGCAAAATCTAACCACAAAGTAAAAGAAAATATATATTCTTGTCAGCAAATAGATTAATCTTCACAGATTTTTTTTTTAAATAAGCTCTTTAGTTTAAATCCAAAATGCAAATGTACATGAATATATTAGAGCTTATTTTACATTCTGAGTGGAACACTCAAATTTCTTTCACATTTTCATGAGTTTGCCTATAAATTTAAAATACAGGCCTTTCTTTTTTAATCTGTGTTGTCTTATAATTCCCTTCTCCAGTGTCTGACTCAAAGATATAATGTAAATAAACATTTTCACTCAGGTTGCTAAGGGCAATGCTTAGAGATATACAAGCAGATCTGTTTTGCTAACTATTATTACGAAGCTTTATGATGTTACACCTTCAGCCCAAGGAGGCTAGCCGAAGTCACACTGAGTTTCTAATACTGACGCCAAAAAATGAGAATAACATTAAGGAAAAATACTTTGTCAGTTTACACTGTAAATGTATATGATACCTCTAGAGAAAAGGTCAGTTTTAATTTCAAAGTTCTTCCAAGCTCATACTATTTGCTCTTGACAACACTCTAAAGGTATTTTGAATCCCTGTGGCTGTGATTTTCTTTTCATTCAAAGCTCAGACAAGCTGATTCAATTAAACAAAGATCTGAAGCTGCCAGTATAGGAAGAAGTTGAATAGTCATTTTATATAATTAATTGTACATCTGAAGCACGCAATGAACCAGCCTGCAATATAAGAATATTCTTTCTTTAATACAATTGCTTTGCTGAGAAGAAAGTTCTGCATAGCTCTGCGAGATTCAGTACATCCAAGAAAATCTAGCAACAAGACAGATATTCTATTTAGGTTTGGGTTTTTGGTGTTGTTTTATACCCAACTATAAGCAACTTCGTTACTTGTTCTATAAAGATTAGTTGTAGAATTTGGAAATCTTTCATAACTGTAGGGTCTATAAGGTTATAACATAAACTACCTCTCCTGTTTTTGTACTACCACTACAGAGGTGGTAGAGGATACTACAAAGAGGATAGAAGGAAATAAAAGAAAGGAGATCAAAGAAAAAAGTGAAAATATACCTTTCCAAATATATTGAAAACACGCTGTCTTTCTTCTCCCCACTATTATTCAAGATGTGGGATACTCCACATCCCACTTGAGGATCCATGGGGGAAATATCATAGTCAATGTGATGAGAAATACTTCTGAACAACACAGGAACATGATAGAGCATCTGCAGGTCCCAGGCTGTCCAATATCCATCAGTGCTGTCTTCATTAGCAAGCAGTATGGCACATTTGTAGATTGAAACACTGTCACTGAGGACCCAAGACCTGCAGGTTTGGGAGGGTTACCTGAGACAAGCTCTAGCCCAGTCTCATGCAGTGGACACCCATCAGCAGCTGCAGCATGTTACATGAGCTCCTGGAGCACAGCTTCCAGTTAAAGTGGAATGGAACACAGCTTGTGTGCTTAAATATCTCCATGGGATGTGAACCAAACTAACTGGGGGACTTTTTCACGTCCATAGTGCTGCTCCACATCAAAATGCTAACGCCTCTTAACAGTGCTCAGTGTCATGAGGCAAGCTGATGAACCTTGTGGGATAATGCGCCTCTCATTAGGACAGGATACAAGTGTTCAGACTGGGTCACATCAAAGTTTCAGTTAACCTAGTGTTATGTCTGTGAAAGTGACCACAGCAATCGTGCTTCCTTGATACACTCTTCCATAGGTGACAGAGAACCTTGCCTGTAATGGACAGTTGTACCATAAATGTCTCTAATTTCTTCCTAGACTGCTGCAAACTCTTGGAATGCACAATAGCCTGTGGCACTGAATTTCAGAGTTACAGTGTTGGGTGAAATCGTGACACCTTTTTTATTTTAAACTTGTAATGCAGTGATGATTTCATCTGAAGCTTCCTGGATAAGAAACAGTCAACAATTATTTTTACATGCCTTCTCATGGTTGTATAGATCCCTATCCCCTTAGCTGTTTATCTTTCAAATTAAAAGATCCTAGTCTATTCAGCAGTCTCTTCTTACATGGAAGCCAATCCATAACACTGATTTATCTTTGACATCCTTCTCTAAACCCTTTTTTTTGCTCTGCATCCTTCTTTAATTAGGGAGATCAGACCTGCCCTAAACACTGAAGACGTGTGAAGATTTATGTTTTCTAGTTTGTGCTCTACTAGTTCTGTACGAATTCCTAATATTTGATATGCTTCTTCGACTGCAACTACTCATTCAGCCAATGCTTTTTGGAGCTTTGTTATAAACCCTGAACTTCCTTACTGAATATTAGCAACTCTTTCAGATCCCCTTACAGTATATGTAAGGTTAGAATTGTTTTTCTACATAGTCAGGTTTTTGTATTTATTAAAATTGAACTTCATCAGCCATTTTATGACACATGTTCTGTTTAGTGTAAGAAAATGCTTGACAATCATTTCCAGTTTTCAGTGCCCTGAAGGGTTAGTATTAATAACCTCAACCTTTGTTCATGCCACCTTGATCTCAAAAGTCCGAATCTGACTTAAGCCTTACTCAAAGAAGATTTTGCATAAATATTTGTTTCCAATGATGTTTCAGTGAACTCTGTGTTAATTATTTCCACTGCTATTTTATACTTTCCCTTAAAAACCAGTTTGTCAATGTTAGATGTACCACCTTTCTAGACATCCCCTAGTTAGGATGGGATGGGACAGCGAAAACACTATCTTAATATTCGTTCTCTAGAACATCTTTTTCTTTATAAGTTATAATCACATTATCTCCTTTCAAGATAAGCACTTCCAATACTGTTGGTCTTTTGTTCAGAGATCTTTTTTTTCACACACAATTTCTGGCACAGAAAGAAAATTACAAGCTCAGCCATTTTTACTGCATTTTGTCATTGCTTCCAGACTAACTTCTGAGTGGAAAATTAGAAGGGCAGATTCACAGCAATAGCTGCACAAATCAGAGACCTTCAGTTCTGACAGTTCTAGGGGCTGAACTTAATGCATATTGAACTATATCATTAAATGTTGTAAATGGGCATGTCTCCACTGAAAGCAAAGGAGAGATGCATCTGACACTGTAAGACTGTGTGACATGTCAGATGTCACAGGACTCAGCTAGAAAATAGCTTGTCTTGAATATACTTGAGAGAATATGGTAATTTTAACTAAAAATGTAAATTCATTTAAAAATAGTTTTGGGAAATGTCAACTTCCAGTTGGTTGTGAGGTAGTTGTCAACTCTAAATCATAAATTAATATGAAATGGAGACAAACTATCAAAGATACATTTTTCTTTTATATGGACACTAGCTATATGGAATGTCAAAGTGTGTGGATTGTAGTTTGGTCCTGAGAAAGAATGCAGCGCTAATAATCCAGGGCATCATGACAGCTCAGTTCTCAGGGCTTTCAGAACACTCCTGATGAATCCCTATGAGTATCAATCACTCCACACCACTGGAAGTTAAGTGTGCAGTAACAAAAGAGGTTGCTGTTCAGATTCCATGAAATGATTCGGTATTCTTGTTTAAATTGCTCTGACTATAAGTGACACATACAGTGGAAAGAAGCTACATCAATTTATCAGCCAATTAATCTGCCAACTAAAAAGAATTTGGGCAAATCTCATTCCTAATTCAGGGACCTTTTCTATGTCTCATGTAATAAACATGACCCTGCAGCAATGTCTTTTGGTGCCATTGGTCCAACATCTTGTAGAGCTTGTGAGAAGGCAACTTAAAGAATAAACAGATGGTGCTGCCAATAAAACATTCTAGACATAGAAGAAAGTAGCTATAGTCACATGTACTTAGCCTCCTTTACAATCATAGAATCATAGAATCATAGAATGTCCCAAGTTGGAAGGGACCCGCAAGGATCATCAAGTCCAACTCCTGTCCCTGCACAGAACAACCCCAAATTCACACCATGTGTCTGAGGGCATTGTCCAAGTGCTTCTTGAATGTTGTTAGGCTTGGTGCCATGGCTGCCTACCTGGGGAGCCTGTTCCAGTGCTCCACCACCCTCTGGGTGAAGAACCTTCTCCTAACATCCAACCTAAACCTCCCCTGGCACATCTTCCTGCCATTCCCTCAGGTCCTATCATTGGTCACCAGAGAGAAGAGATCAGCACCTGCTCCTCCTCCTCCCCTTGTAAGGAAGCTGTAGACCACAATGAGGTCTACCTTCAGTCTCCTCTTCTCTAGGCTGAACAAACCAAGTGACTTGAGCCACTCCTCATATGGTTTCTCCTCTAAATCCTTCACCAGCTTCGTGGCCCTCCTCTGGACACTCTCTAGTAGCTTTATATCCTTGATGTACTGTGGTGCCCAAAACTGCACACAGTACTCGAGGTGAGGCAGCACCAGTGCAGAGTAGAGCGGGACAATCCCCTCCCTCAAGCAGCTAGCAATACAGTGCTTAGTGGGGGGATATAAGTGGGGGTCTGTCCTGATGGTAGGCAGGTAGGTAGGTTCACATTGCTAAAAGGGTAGGAGGAGCTGTGGCTCTATGGCTGCTGACACCTAGCTACTAAGCAAGACTGCATTTGTTTGTCTTTTTCCAGTGGCTCCTGTGATTGAATTTTATGTATTTATTTATTTCTGTTGTTTCTTACTGCTTGTCTGCATTAATCTGATGCTGATGTACCTGTGTTCTGTTTATGCTCATGATGTATTAATTTACTTTGTAGTTGACATATGTTTATTTCCATTGGGTGTCTGATATTCTCTCCTGTTTTGCTCCTAACTTGCATTGTTATTTTCTGAGATTTCTTTCTACCTGTACTACATTGTCCTCGTAGATTTATCCTGACAATACAATTTTCTTGGGCCTTTAATAAATGAATTCCAGTATTTCTTTTGATACTATTGTGTTTTATTACGTGCCTCTGTTTCAGATAATGCACCCTGGTGGACTGTAGGGAAAAATCCTTTTGGCCTATTGTATACACCTTTTAAATTCTTATAGGAGGTGACCGTGTCCCCCTTCTGATGTCATTTGACTGAGTTATTTAACTCTTTTAATATTTCCTCATAAGTCGGGCTTCCCATTGCCTTAATAATTTTTATTGGTCATATGCCAAATCCTTTTCAGACCTGGGTGCAGTTTTACTTGCAGTGAAGAGAAATATTTACCCTCCCACTTTTTACATTACGTAGTTTGATTGCTTTTTTTTTTTCCCCACTGTATTACATTGCACCTTGATCCCCAATCTTCTGTAAATTTGGGGGTTAAGTCCTTCCAAATACTTCCCTCTCCATTAGAAGTCTATATTCTGATTTTTTTTTTTTCCTGTAATGTATGAAGTCATCTTTTTCAGACTGAACTTCCTGCCTCTGACTCTTTTTGATTTATTTCTTTGGCCTCCTTGTCATTTGTAACACCTCGCAATAAATAGGGCCTGAACATTTTAATTAATGTGCTGTTTACTGCTTCATCCAATTCAGTAGTAAAAAATGATGTTAAGATATTAAGACTATTCTTGACAAAGGGCAAATGTATTTCAATACTAATGTGAAAGACTGAAGCTCAGGAAAATGACTACATAGCAGGAACGCATTTTAGCTGAGAAAAGTAAAGTGTCTTGCCAAGAGAGGCTGTAAGCCTTTGTTTCTTTGTATATAGAGTGACAAAAACAAACAAACAAAAATGCAGGACCTATTGGCAATATAAATCAGAGTTAGAGCGATGTCGTACACTATCACCTCTTTCATCTCACAGAAATGTGAGCTGAAGTAATGAAAGTAATGAACAGTGTGAGTATGAAATATTTATAGCAGTTTCTTGGAAGCCTTGCAGTAGTGTCAGGATGGTGGTACAAAGCATCAAGCAGCATTACTTGGCAGCTTGGAGAAACCTAGATGTCCATGCAACGTTACTGCTTCTAGATTTCTCAGTAGCTAAATCTCAGTACCCACAATAGCAATATCAGAACTTTTCTTTTTTTTCTTTTAACACCATTTTGAATATCTCTTTCTCTATCATCATCCAACCTAAAATATCAGTGTCACAATAAACCATTCTATTTTCCAGCCTCTGTCATCTGGGCCTCAGTAAAGTCATCACTTCTGCTCTCCCTTCTGCCTTTCTAAACCAACATTTTCTTTACATCCACTAATATAAATCCAACTTCCCCCTGCCTTTTTTTTCTGTTGGCAATATTGAATTAGGAAAAAACACAAGCTTTTGATTTTGGTAGCACTAAACTAAGGACTTAATGATGGGGAAGGAAAAAAATGAACAATATGGTGTTGTCCCAGATTCTTCTTGGCTTTGGAATTCTTATTAAAAACTCAGTCACCATTTTGCCACATTTGTTATACCTCTGCTGACAACTGAAACATAAATGCTGTCCTCATGGTTAATAAACCAATAGCAAAGTGTCTTCTTTGAACTTAAACCAAGCTGTGCTTGGGAAAACTGGAGAGTGTTCCAGCATTCCTTCAGGTATCATGCTTTCACTACATAAATATATATGTATCATATTAATCCACACATAAAGAGATATATAGATTTATATATCCTAAATAATAAATAATATTACAAATGTATAAATATACACATACGCACACATACTTACATCATGTATGGACTAAAATCTTCCCCATCTTGAGGAGAATCTTTTTGTCATTGTGGGCCTTTGGGCAAGATACTCAATTGATGTAAATTTCTTTGGCTTCATCTCTGATCTGACGCCTCCAGAAAAGAGGCAGAGTGGCTGAACAGCACTGGCCAGCAGGTAGTGTGTGACACTGATGTATTCCCTGACTCTTCTACATGTAGAGGATTAACCTCCATGAACAACATCAGAGCCACTGGCATCTGCTGGTTTAAAAAGAGGTTAGACAGGCAAAATACCTTTAAACTACATACACATACCAATGGCTTCTGTGTGATTTTTGATTTCTTTGAAGTTCAGAGCAGTCTCAAAGTTCATGAAACTAGTCACACTAATTTTAAATGAGTTTTTTTTCTTGGGGCAGAAAAAAAGAAACAAACAAACAAAAAGAAACACCAGAATACAGTCCCCTACTCGTACACTATAGCACTGAAACAAACACATTTTATAAAATGAAAGCCATTCTAAAGAATTCCCTCGAGGAGATAACAGCCACACAAGGCAGCTATTACTTGTACTCACAATTGCATCAATCTTTGATCTTTATTGTTACGGTATTATTTCTATTCTGGTGCTATAAAAATGTTCCTTGTGGATTTTCCTTAAATAATAAATGTGCCTACCCTAAAACTGCTTGGAAAAAGAGACAGTTGCAGATCAGTGCTGCAAATAAAAGCTAAGGAGCCCCTTTATTTAATTTCATCCAGAAATGACTGTGAGATTGTTATCTTGAGAGAGCACCAAAAATTAAATTTTCACAATTTCCTTTTTCCATGACAATCCATACCATGCAGAATAGATTTTTCTGCCATTTCCTGTTCTTACTACAACTTTCATCCTGAGAACTGGGACTGCAATAGAATTTTAATTTCCAAATACATCATGTAAAATATCAGTGGCCTGTACTTTTTGACAATTCCATTAAGCTGTATTTTATGTTTTGATATATTGATAATTAATTTACCTAAATCTTATTGGACACTATAAATGAAGGTAAAATTAGAATGTAGAAGGAGAGCAGGGTTTTCCTATTTGGCTTATGTAACAACTAGGGTAAAAACATTCAGAAGATTGACAAAAAGATGGTCAACAATAATACAGAAGAGGAAATTCTTACTGTCCACACTGCTTACAGCCTACTGCCAAGTAGACACAGGAATGTTTAAACCAGTCTTCTTTATAAGATGTTACATTCAGCTGAAGACTTAATGTTGTATTAGTTTTAGGAAATAGAAAAACAAAGACCATATGCATGCAAAAAGCATATTTTGATAACTTTCTCTTTTTACATACCTTTCCTAATATGCCTATACATTGCTCTGTATTTACAAATGTTTTGCAAATCACAAACTATTTTGTGCATTTCTTAATCTATGTGAACTTAATGATACTGGGAGAATTGTATATTAACTTGCCACTTACATGTTCATTATTGCATGGATTATGCAATGCACAAAAAAAATTATGGTTAGGAAAAGGAAAAAGTGATGGCCTTGTGAATTCAACCTGGGAAATTTCCACGTAAAAAGTAGCATTAGAGAAAGTATGATTGTAAAGGCAACAATATACACCTGATTGTAACTTTTTTTCCCTCCAATAAGTTTGGAATATAAACTGAATAGATGACTTTAAATATTCACACTACTACTGGATGCATGGGCAGCACAGAATGCCATAGAAACTGATGCAAGCACTGATGGAGCTGCTTATCACATGGAAGTTCTTAGCAGTATGCAATCTCAAATATGAAATACCTTCAACTGCATAAGCAACAAAGTCTGGTGTGAACTGAGAGTAAGGTTTTGTATTAATTTTCCTCCATTTCACTTTCACTGGAAATATCTAGACAAAGAGATGAGAACAAATTAGACAAATTTCACACTCCCATTACTTCTTCAGAGTCACCTGATTCAGTGATGTTATTTGACTTCATTGGGAGTGACATCAATTAGCTGAAAGTTGGCTTGTCCTCCATGCAGCAGTGGATGGCTCTAGGACAATATGGTTAACAATATCAAGGTGAACAAATGGGAGGAAAAATAACCTTTTAGTGTGAAATATTCTGTTCTCAGGCTTCTTTTCATGGTGTCCAGAAGGATACATTCGTCTTCAAAGATCTCTGATATCTCATTTTTTATTATATCAATCTCTTTTCCGTTAATGGAAGGGAATCAGTCTCTGAAGTCCTCAGTATGCCTGTTTTATCACTGTGCAGCTGTTCCAGTAGTTGGTTCTTCATTTATGAGCGAAGAGTAATCTCTGCCAACATGCAGAGAGATAACTTGGGCCCATCTAAGTCTCCAAATGATGATTCAACTCCATAAAACTAGTGTGAACAGTGTGAGATTCTAACTGTTTTAATAAAGAAGGGAACTAATTTCTTGCTAAGTCCAAAGGGCTGCCAAATGGTGGACAGGCAAAGCTGTACTGTTTGGCCTACATTATTTTAAACATTGGTGGGGCACATCTTTTTTTCTCTTCCCAACACTTATCCCCTCTCTCACTGCACTCAAATGAATAGATCCCTCTTCTCAAACTGGAGCCTGTTATTAGTTTTGGCTCATAACAACCTCTCTCTTAGCAGTTCATTTTGATCTGTGTAGCTCAAACTCATTATCTAGTCATTAAAGTAAATAAACCTGAATTCGTCCCATATTCAAAGTGCAAAAATGCAGGATGTTGCTGTAACATTAGGCATAATGGTACAGAATTATTACTGTAATATTTCAGTAATGTGCTACAGAGCTGTCACAGTCAGGACAAACCACCTGACTGAGATGCAGAAGAAGAAAGCAGCAGATCCAAAAAGTTTGACTGTAAATGTTAGAAGGACTGGTTTCTTTTCCTTTGAAAGAAGCAAAACTGGAAAAAGCTGAAGTGGCAGGCTGAAACAAAATGTAAAGGTGCTTCTTTTAATTTCCGCATTAAGTGTTTGAAAAGTTCATTGACTAAAAGCATATAGGAAAAATAATTAAACTTTAATTACCATATTTTGTATCTGTGAACAGCAATTACAACTTACATGTGTTGGATAAAATTTGTGACAATAAGTTTCAAGCACTACATGTTTGGTATTAGAGCAAACAAGCAGAGGACCCAATTTTGCACTTGTGCTTATTGATGCAATCTGGAACTGAGCTTGAGAACCTGCATAAGAATTGCAAATAAAGTCTATAATGTGTTACATCTGCAAAAACTGAAGTTTCATTAAAGCCAGGAGGAAAATCCATCCCCTTAAAAGAAAAAAGGTGTGTGTATATATATATAGGTCATAAAAATGTCCCAATTTACCATGTCCTTCCATGACCCTCTAGATACTTAATGTTTAAATATATTTAAAAGGGCATAAAAATACTTGGGTAAGTTGATATAACTGCTGCCTAAAAATGGAAAACAGTTATATCTCATTTCAAAACTTTCATCTGGAGTTTTTACAGGCTTCTTTTACCAAACTTTTTGTACTACACCAGTACATGATCTATATATACTGTGTTTTGCCTCAGAAATTCTACACTGTTGGTATGCCATGGTTATGGTTCAGCGGCTGTTTTAGAGCTGGATGCATCATCTTTCTGAGCAAGCCTCCTTAGAGGCTGCACATCTAGTATACACGTAGGAGGTTTGCTTTTCATTTTCCAAAACCTTGCACAGGAACAGCACTGGATAGTTATATGATAGACAGTTATGGAAGATAAAGTCTCAGACACAATGTGAAACTCTATGTGGGGAGATGTTATCTTCCTCTAAGAGATACCTGAGCAGTCCATCTCTTTTACACTTCAGCAATGCTTCTGTATATCTTATCATGCTAATAAAGTATCATTGAATACAATTGACATCACATACAAAGCTGCAAAAGGACAGTGAGAATAAAAACTTCACTGCTTACTTAACTTCATAGCTAGCAGTTGAAAATGCAGTATTTTGAAGCAGCAGGAAACAGCACGCTTTCCAGAAAAAGCCAGGTGACATTCAGATTCAGAGCAATTTGCTGGTAGTCAGAATTAAATTTTTCTTTGTATGAGGACAAGCTCATAGACATACCCTCTGGCAGATATACCTCTGGTACATTTTCAGTAAAACATTGCAAAGAAACTAGGGGAAATGAACATCCCATCATCCCATACACTGTGTTCTTGCCTGTGTACATATGTATATACACATGCAAGAACCAGAGTGATATAAAACAGTGCACAAAAAGGAGAACATGATTTTCAAAAAGGTTGTGAAAGCAACATTTTTTAAGCTTATCATGTGGAAAATTCCACATGAGAGGCCCAGTTCCCAAGTGGACTGAAGAGTTCACATAAAAGTGCAAAAATTATTTGGTTCATAGGAAAGGTATGTGGTATGTGGTGAGATACTAATGTTTTCTATTCTAACTTATTGTATGATTTGGAACTAGTTGAGAAGGGCTTCTCTTTATTCTTACTTTAATGCCCAACATGCTTTTCTGAGCCTCAGGAGACTTGAAAAACTGTGATCTGCTTTGACAAAAATAGCAAGCTACTTCTTCAGGGGGTTTTCATTTTTTTATCTCCATTTTAATACATTTCGCAAGATATGGATACAATAGCTTAATAAAAAAGCAAAAGCCAATAATCTTTTTCTATTCAAGTACTGTCACTCATATGTTTAAAAATGAGGCAAATCCTAATGATTGAGTTGGAATTCATAGATTCATGTAACAAGAAAAAACATGATAGTATTCACGTTTCCTTGCAGATAGCCATTGAAAATTAAGACAAAAGATATTTGTCAAATTATATCAAAGACCACACTTTAAATCTTACCATTATATTAAAAATGACGCTCGGATAAAACATTGGAATTTGATTATTTTGAACAGCATGAATAACACAACTGAGAGAATTACATTTCACTGGCATGCACTTTTGAGAAGCTGAAAATATATTCCTTTTAAAAATGTCCTGAAAAAAGTAACTGTCCCTGGGTCCATTATCTTGCTGCATAGATCTGTTGCAAAGCACATTTTGATCTGCTACCAATAAGGAATCTGACCTTAAGCATAAGTTTTTGTACAGACAAAAGGAAGTTGTGCAGAAAAAAGTAGAGTACCTGCCTGCATTAACCCTCAAGCTTTGCAATGAATACTGCACCTTCTCTCTTTTCTTTCCTCTGAAAGAGAAAATTTTTTGTGGTGATTTATGGTCCTACAGTGAGTGGAGTGGAGTGGAGTGGAGTGGAGTGGAGTGGAGTGGAGTGGAGTGGAGTGGAGTGGGAGGCCTCTGCAGAAGGAAGTAGCTTCAACTTACTAGCTTGAACACATCCATTGGGTGTCTGAAATTGATGCTCCACCTTACCCTTGTTGTGCTTGTCAAAGAAGCAGAATTGGAGACAAGAGTTTAGACCGGTTTAAGTCTTTATTTACTTTGATCCAGGTTTCAGCCTGTAGCCCGCAATGATTTAATGGCTGCTATTTCATCCATGCGTTCATTGAGAACATGACTTCCTAAATCCCCCTCTAAAAGTTCTTATCCAGCTACCACGTTTCACAAGACTAAAGAGGGAATCCTATAAAGTTTAGCTGTTCTTTTAGTGTCATCTGTACAGCATCTAGCACAGCAACAGACACTGAACTCAGACTGGAGCCTTCAAGCCCTTCATTATAAAATTATCTAACTGGATAACAACCTAGGTATATCAGCTTGAAATTCATTGTCAGTTGGCTTGATTTCTGAGGTAACTGCCCAATAATCAGTCTACTGTTTACATGTGCTAACTTTTGAAAATGTACTTTATCATTGTGAAGTAGTTTATCAACACATTGTCTTACAAATTCAAAATCTAGCTTCCATTAGATTAAGAAAAATCAATAAAATATTTTAAGAAATTTCTCATTTTAAAGAGAATATAAATTATTAACAGATCTTCAATGTGACAAAATAAGAAAGATTGCCACCATAGGACAGCAATTAAAAAAAAAAAGGAATGAAATGGCATTACATTATTTTTATCTAATTAAAGAATAGAATTATACTGATTTTCCATATCTGTTTATTGTATTCTTTTCTGATATACTACTGCTTTTTAGGATTGCATTGTTCATGCTTCTACTAAATTACATATTAATATGTTAAACAGAAATAGAAGTTTTACCAAATGTTTAATAGGTATAAATATTCCAGTAGATTAATAAATTACATATATAATATTTCTCACCATGACACAGAAGAGTTTAGAATAGTTTTCATAAATTTCCTTATAGCATGCATATGCACATGGTTTTAATACCTATGATGATGTATTAATGGAAATTTTTAATGCTCAGTGCTTGAAATTTATTACAAGCACGATATAACCAATGAATTTCACAATGTACATATACATATGTAATATTATAAAGTAGAAGTACTCTTTTTCTATTTATACTCAAAAGCACTCTGATGAATGGAAATAATGTAATTCTTTTCCTGACAGATTTCTTACTATTGTTATGCATAACTGCTCTTCCACCTCTGTAGCCCTGATCTGTTCACATTCTTTTTCCCCATTATACAAGAAGTATTATCTCATATATTCAGGAAGCATTATGTCAGTTTCTAAAAGAACTAAGAAACTACAGAGACTAAACTGTCAACAAAATATACAAATTATACACATTCTATATTACCTTTGTGTCAAATACAAAACATGCTCTTTTTGCCTTACTATGTGAATGCTATCTTTGTTAAAAAACAACAAGACAAACAAAAGAAAAAAATGGCTATACTGAACGGTCTGAACATCCTTAACTCTGAACATTTCTCTTGCATGTAGTTTCATAACAGTTTGGACCCACCTAAACTGGCACTGCTGCTGCCATCGTTGGACCCTTGTCTTGTACTCTGTACTTTGCCAGCATTAATCCTCTGGTCTTACCGTGATTCAGTATAGGCAGTTAAACCAACAGAAAACCACTCATTATTTTTTCTTGTAAAGGTTAGAACAAATGAATCTTCAGACTGGGAGTCATTTTTGGCTTTCTCTGTGCAACCTGAAACCCAAAAATATCATACAGAAATAATTTCCTCTACTGCACACCCTCCTGTATCACCTTTTGGCTTTTAGACATCTGTACATGTGATTTGGTCTCCACAACCACAAGTCACTGTTTCTGGAAATACATAAAACTGTCTGGAAATACTTCCTGGTGTAAAATGAAGATGTATGATCAGCAGTTGAGCTTGCTACATAATAACAACCCCTGCAATTACAATTCTGCACATTATATTTGGGGTAGGACTTGCTCAGGCACAGGTAACTAGTGCCACCAGGGACATCCTTGTTAGATATTCCTTAAGATACCCATGCAGATTTGGCAGTTATGACACAGACTTGTGAGAGGCATTCCATCCCTCTGAAATACCATGCAGGATTCCATATGAAGTTTAAAATGGTTGTAGACACCAAAGTTTAGCAACTAAATCCTACCACATGTGTCTTATTGAGTATGGAGTGTACCTGATAGCGTTGATGAGAATTAAGACCAGCTCTGTCTCCAAAATCATGGCAGTTGCAAACCATACAATGATAAAAATATCAGCCATTGAGGAAATACTCTGAAACCAGGAGATTCAGTATTGACAGGTAACAGATGTTGAAAATAATAACCAGCATAACAATATACATACAAAAGAGAAATTCTAGCAATGATCTAACACTGGATGCTCCCATAGTCTCTTCCAGGGATTAGAGAGCATCCAGTACAGGGCTAGGTATGTTGGACAACTCAGGTTTAGTTGCACTCCAGAGGGAATAAAATTTGCCACTAAATTTGGCAAAAAATTTGGAAGCCCACTAAACCAAAGGAAGCAAGTAGCAAAGAACAATGTGCACAGATAAGCATATTTGGCTCTGAATATTCAAAGTCACAGCATACAGAGTCAAATTACAAGATACTGTTAGTGACAGAAATGAGATGTCTGAAGACAAGAAACTCAGGATAGCAAAGTAAAAGGAATCAGAGGTATGTGGAAAAAGTCTGCGCCATTGCTTGGTTTTACAGAGAACAGCCAGAAGAAACAACAGCATAGAATGAAATTACCATGAACAGCAAGAGATAGAACTACATCTCACAGTGAAGTGAGGGTGTCAGCAAGCTGAAGATCAATCCTTTGAAAGATTTTGATCTTAACTAAACCATACTGATGGCAGTAAAGGCCACATATTCATGGTAAACTGAATTCTAGAAAGCTCTGGACCTGCCAAGCAATGTGTCAGTAAATGTTCATACCCATTATTCCACATTAACAGAACTTACTAAAAGCAATCTACTGACTTTGAACAGAGTAACACAGGTTATAGATGTATGTTAAGGCAAGAGCTGAGAAAAGATGGTCTGTGCACCTAGTTGGGATGGTAAAAACAGTTCTTGCTTCTCAGAAAATAATTCTCTTTAAAAGAGAACTGAATTTTAAAAATGTTCATCAAGACTGAAGTGCTAAAATAGCTATCTAACGGGTTTTGGCTGCGCAAGCTTCTACAAGTCTACAAGTCTTATACAGATAACTGCATTACTGTACATTACAGTATCTGAAACTGGACTAGATACTGGTGCTTAAACAAAATTAATACTGCTTGTAGCATTCTTGTGATATTACACAGCATCAGCAACATGCAGCAGTCATGAAATTCACCATTGTCAGAATTAAACTCTTTTTCCTATCCCTCACTCCCCAAAACTGAACAAAACGTAACTCCATGAGTCATTTGTCCCTTTACTTACAAAAAAGAAAAAGCAAAATCAGGCAAATGCCCATTTTCACATCCTTAATGCCATAATATTTCTTGGAAGCTTTAGTAGATGTCATTCAATGTAGTTCTCTCCATCTCTGACGTTGGAGATGCACACCACTTACTGTAACTCATTTGTTACTTTTTCACAGCTAATCAGCTGCCCTAATTTCCTTCCTTCCTACTTAAACTGGCATCTGTAAATCCTTAGTATATCCTTTGAGCCAAGATCAGTTTGGAAAGAATAAAGTCCAATATCCTAGTGAGAGCAAATCCTGTTGTATTTTCCACTTAAAAGCTTCCTTTTGTGTCCCAAGGATCCCAGGTGATACATATAAAAGTACATTATCTCTTGCCATTGTTTTATCTCCTAGTGTTTCCTTTTTAAAAGCCTTTGATTTAACTCCTTCCATTCAGGCTCGATAAGTTCATACAGGAAAGTGGAGGTCCAAATAGTATTTATAAAAATAATTATAGCAATGCAGACTGCAGGAGTTACTTAAACTGATGATGAAAAGTTTTTCCTGAGAAACAGATTACAAAGAAACAAAAAGAAAATACCAGTATTAGATTAAACACAATAAAATAGAGGGAGTATGGGTAAGAAATGGGACGGCTCCCTGGTTTATGAGGGACGGTGGGCGCAGTGGGGAGGAGTAGCTGTGGGTCTGGAGCATGCAGAATTTGACAGGTAATGCAAAGCCAAAATGCATGCCCTGAAACACTGCCACCATCCAACACACCCTGCTATGCTCCAGTTTAATCCTTTGGGACTGTTCTCAGAAGAGCTTTTCCTGAGTAAAAATGAGCATTGTATTGAATTCTGACATTTTTTTTCTTAGAAATTGCATAGATTGACACTACCATTTTAATTCCTAGCCATCTTTCCTGTTTTTGAGAAAATAAATTTCAGTCTGTGTACATCTAAACAACCTTCTTCTGAAATTGTTGTATATCTAGAACCCATCCATCTTTTCACCCTATGAGTGGGTCTTTTCTGGGTTATGTTGCTATGAATAAAGGGTCATTCTTCTGAAAGCTCTGCAGTCACTCATGTGTAAAGCAGTATGAACTCAGGGTACTGGAGATGCAAATTCTTTCTCTGATGGCTGGCTAACTGTGACCATAACAAAGACATAAAGTATGCAGAACCACATTGTTTTGATCTTCGTAGGTAGCTTGCAGAGTTGAAAGAAGTGTAACTGAAAAACAAGACATTTTTCGAATAGCTTATACATTCCTTCTCTGAAGCTTTCAGCAAACCTGTCTCACAGCAGAAATTAGACTGTTTTAGATCATGGTATTAGAAGTTGTTTAAAAAAAATATTTCACCCTAATTTCACTGAGTAATTATGTATGTGAATAATAGGGCATCTTATTAGACTGGTTCTCTGCCATGGCTCTGCTCAAGATTATTTTCTTTCTTTTAGGAAGTCTCAGGTATGAACAATAAGACATACTCTCTCTTCTCCATTTCCTTCAATTGCATTGCCAACAGAGGCTACAAGCTGGGTATTGCAAGCCTTGTCTTGATGGTGGAATTAATCACTGTACTGTAACTCTTCCAGTGCTCTCATTCATTGTGGTCTATGGACACAATTTACTCATATGACTTCTCATATGACATCTCATATAAGAGTCTTTTTAGATAGACATGGCAATTGTCATTTGGTACTCTATATCAAAAGTATATCTTTCCCAAAGAGAAAGTGCAAGTCTGAAGGCATAAGGTAGATTAGGCTTTATTTGCCTGGTCTGTATCAGCTGCTTAGGTCAGCTGACAGTCCCAGCCAGGATGCAGGCATAAATGAGGGACTGTTGCAAATAGCAGCAGAGGTAAGTCTTCTTACAAGGAGGCACCAGGCCAGATTTACAGTCCTATTGTGGTAAACTTAATTGGAATTAGAAGTTTAAACATTAAATAGAAAAGTCTCTTTGCACAATAGACTTCTTGGGCTATGATTTCATTGCAGATACTTTTTTTCCTTGTCGCAGGCCAAAGAACTTTGTCAGCATGGATAGGAAGAGGACTGCAGGGATGAGCCCTAGCTACAGCAATGTGGCATCATTCTTCTAGGATCCTCACAACCACTGTGAGAAACGGCAGTCTTCAATGCGCCCTGTACTGCAGAGGGGAACTAAACAGGAGGTGCTATTTCCAGTTTTGTTTTTGCCTGTCACCCACATGCTTTCATCAACAACAAGTGGCTGTCCATTCTGTGGGAGAGGTAAATCCTGACCAGTTCTTCCTAGAAAACTCAACAGTAACAAAGAACATGTTTGCAGTTTTGAGAGGCCAGCCAGCTGTGTGGCTTCTGGTTTACTGTGTAAACTTCAGACATGGATATACTCTTGACACAAAAAGCAATGGGCCTATCAGAGGGATTACAACAAAGCTAAATGGTTTGAAATTTGGATCCCACTGTGGTATTATTACATTAAGTTCTATTTGAAGAGTGCTCTGAGAATGCTAGTTTAAAAGAATCAAAATAGAATAGAAAATAATATTATGATTTTTACCATCAATTTTTTTTATATGTTAACATTGTGGGGTTTAGTTACTGAAACAGTATTTCACAAAAAAGAACCCTAGCCAGTTATGTAGAGTTTCTTTGTCATATTTTTGGAAGAAAAATGGAAAAGGTGATGAAATTACCACTAGCTTACAGGGCTGTGACATTGGAGCAAGGGAGAAATTGCAGTGTCTGGCTGTCTGAGGTAAGCACATTAGCTGCTGAATGTGTAAATTGCAAAAATAACTTAGAAGCCAAAAGTGAGAACAAATGAGCAAGCAAGTGATCTAATCTCTGTTGGAACACATCACCCATGCATTTTGCAGGGTCCCTTGGAAACAAAGGAACAGGAGGAGCATTTGTGTTATCAGCAATGGAGAAAAATCAATAATAGATACAGTCTGAGTGTCAGCAAAACAAAGGAGCTTTCCATTCCTCTCTGAAAAACTGACACATTTGAAGCAGGGAAAGCTTGGGGTCTCATTACAGTAAGATATTGTCTGAGCTCTGTGCACTGCCCATGTTGAATATTTAGCTACTGTTATATGTAATTTTAAGGTTGGTAAAGCTTAACTATAATTCTTACCTTTTGAGGTAACAGCCTCAAAAAAGAGCGTCTATTTTGGAGAGAAAGGTGTAAATGTAAAACATTGCCGTTTGTAGACCAAATCAGAGAAAGGAGACAAGCTTGTCTTGTAGACCCTGAGAAACTATGAAATCCAGAAATAGTCTTATTTAGGACACAAACTGTTCTTCCTCACACCAGAGCAGCTGCTCTCTAAGTGCTGCTGCAATACAAGTTGCAGGGTGTAATTAATTGGATTTCACAGTCTGCTAGAACTGTGGGCAGCCAGCACTTTGAGCTGCAGGAAACCGTGCTCACAGACATGGAGCTCCTGAGTAGCTCCAAGGAATCACAGTATGAGACCCACCTGTCAGGAAACCACCAGTTTCAGTGAAAGAGGAAATATGGGCCAACCACAAATAAACTGCTTTTTAAAAGATTTTTGGACTGTAAAGATGTCTCAGTGTAAGCCAGGTAACTCTCCACATGAGTGTAGTTCTTAGAAAGAACATGAAACTGTTGTTTTTGTTGGTCCTGGATGGGCTGGAGGCACTTGCAACTGACTCTTCCATTTTTATTTTAGGCAGTGGACAACAATCGCATATTTGAACCCTGTACTCAGTTGTTTTCTTCTATGTTTGCTCTCTACAAACCTAAAAGAAAATTAACAGGCAGAGAGACAGACTTTAAAAGATAACATTTCCCACACAATTATCTTTCAGCGATGTCCAAAATCACTACACTTTTCCATGTAATTGGAACTGGAGATGTCTGTGATAATTGATTAGGAAAATATTGACTCTCTAACTGTTTGTTTTGTTTTTTTTTTCTTGTATGTGGAAGAGTCACAGGTTTACAGCGTATTTCCAATTAATGTTGTCTTGTCAAGACTAACAGGCTCAGCTTTCAACCTGAGCATCCAGGAAGTAGTATAACCAAGAAATAGAGAGGGTTGTTTGTGTAAGAAAGATACTGAAGGAGATGGGGAAGGTACAGTCAGGGAGGTAATAATGAAACAGAAGCTGAGATTAGTTACTGTAAGGCTCTCCAGGGATAAAAAACCCGAACACAGCGAGTGTTATATTTGCCTTCACAAGAGTCAAGTGGGTAGCAAGGCTGAGAGATGCAACTACAACTAGTGGTAGGACCCAGGACAGACTGTTACCAGGCCTGAAATAAACCCTCTGTGAAGACTAAGATTCATAAAAGCTGCCTACTACTACTGAAGAGGTCAAACAAACTACTATCTTATGGAATGACAAAGAAAATTGGTTTACAGTTTTAGAGAGCATATGGTATTAGGATAATAATTTACTGTGCTTCACAGCACTGGAACCTACCATTTCTTGACCCAACCCTGAAACAGAGTAGTATATTTAATCTGCTTTAGTCATAGTATTTTTGTCTATAAAGTCCTCGTCAATCTTATCTTGAAATCTGGGACTGTCTTAACAATTGTTCTACTGTTTGTATTTTCACAGAACTTGGAAACTGTTGCTATCTATGGGGATACGATTGCTTTCAGTGTTATGTATAAACAGTGGTAAAAGATGATTGCTGTAGGGTTTGGGAATTTTTGCAGAATTTACAGTTTAGTATTGCACACTACATTTGAACTCAGGAAAAAAAGTCCTTATGCAGTGGCACCTTCCAGAAATATTAGAGCATTAAACCTCTGAGGGCCAGAAGAGCCATGATTTTTCAACACCTCTTATCTTTCATCTGGGACCAGACTCAAGCCATTCCAGGTGTGCTGTAGCTGTTTTAGACCACCACTAGCTTGTGCCTAGAGAATGAAACCTGAGAGAAAACGTGACTCTTAGCTGCGGAGTAGAAGAGTAAGGGTTAAAAGTTTCTCCACTGTTAACCAAGATGAAAACAGCGCAGGTCTTGAAGCTATATTTTTTCCCCCTGTGACTAGCTTTTTGTGTCAGAACTTGTCCCACTGTTTGTGTTCACACAATTTCAAGGAACAGCTACCTGTGATAGGGAAACACAAGCTTGGTGCTTATTTTCTAATTAAACCTCTTTTATCTGGCCCAAAAGTTGCTTGCAGCACCTTTTTGGCAGGAAACTTTAATTACTATGTCAATCATAGGCACAAATCCAAGATATAAAGTAAACTGGATTTAGATTCAAGTAGCAATGGCTCGGGCATGCTATTGCTTTCTAGCAATGGGATAAAAATTCAAAGCACCACATAGGAAAAAAGAACACCAAGTAGACCCAACAAAAATAGAGTCATAAGTATCCTCTTGGGTATATCTCTGATCTTTGGTGTAGGTAAACCAGGTTACACCCCAAGCTTATATAGATTGTGTTGTAGGTTTTTTTCTCTAAATTAGAAGATGGTTTCCAAAGCTCGGTTGTCAGCTGTACATCCTTGTAAGTGTGAAAGTGGTATAAAAAAAAGGCATGGTAGTAACACTGAAGAAAATGTGCCCACATTTGTTGCTAATTTTGCTAGATTATAAGGCTTTCACAGTGATTGTTACTGTAGCCCCAGAAACACCTGCAAACACAAAAGTGAGCTTGAACATTTCCTAACAGGGCTTATACCCTGAGTTCACTGACTCCGGGATGACTTCAGTGGATGTACTCATAAATGGTGTAAATCAGTTAGAAGCACCTGAGCTGTAAGGCTGCAGTCAATAACCTTTTCTTTTTCCTTTTCATTTTCCCATCAGTTCATGCCAGGTGCTTAAGTGTTAGAGGTCACAGCCATATTAGATCATCTCTTGTTTCCTGCATGCATTTTTTGTCCTTCATTACAAAGTAAGCATTTGATGAAGCTAATAATGCCACAAATAATGTACTGCTGATTCTTGAAAAGATAATTAAAAGAATGGTACAATGACTTTTACAGTTCAAGGAATAGATGCACTGATAAAGTTATAAATCAAATCACCACTTGGCAAGCAAATGTAAAACAGTGAAACATTACATGAACGGGTATTTAATGTGTGCACTCAGATTATCTGAGAGGCAAACTGAAGTGTGTTTTTATTAATTATGGGAAATAAAAGTTAATTTTTGAGAAAAGAAAAACACCCACAATGACGTGAGTGAAAAAAAACCACCCATAAACACAAGAACAATGGGAGAAAAAAACATAGGATGCTCTGAGCTTTTTTTATTTACCTGATTGTTGTCACTGCTTTACTTCATTTTTTTTATCTTTTCTTTGTTGTAGTTATACTGGATGCATCATCTCTGAGCCCCTATGCTTCAAAGTCAATGCAGGCACGATATGGATGCAGGAGGAATGTTACATAGATAACATCTTCAAGTTTAATTACTAGTTAGGCTACAGAGAAAGAAGTCCTAGTGGTCCAGGTGCGGTGGGGCTAAGAAGGCGTTCCCAGGGTCATGAAGTCAGGCCCTGTTACTGCCCATATCCTCATGCAACGGGTTATGGTTTGCTGAGTGAAATCATTATTACAAAACTCTATAAACTCATTTGTTTATATGGATGATATAAATGATCTAAATATAAATGATCTAAAAATCACAGCTTCTTTGACAAACATGCATCATGAAACAGGTGATAAAATCTCTTCTTTTCTTTTTCTTTTTAAGAGAACAGTATTGAAACTTGGTAGAAGAGCTTTTTTAATGGGTCATCTACCATGCATTAGATCAAATAGAAATTTGTATTTCTCATGGTATTTTGAATCCCAAGTATGAAACTCATACTTAACTACCTTGTAGACACATTTAAGACTTAATTATCATACGTTTCTGAAGCATTTGTCCATGAATAGGAGAGATAGAAAATAAATGCAAAACAGTTTTAATATAATTTAATGCTATATTTAACTTACATAATTGCAAGAAGTACACAAAGTAGTGACAATATTGATATTGGTCACACACATGAATACGTGTATTTAGGAATGAAATTGGGATCCAATATGAAAATATTAATACAGTATGAGTTTTTATTGAGCCAAGCCATGTATTTTGTCTTCTACAGCATACAATTTTCATTCATGAACACTGGCAGGGGCTTGGGGAAGCATCAGAAGGAACGAGGTGAGAACAGTGATCCCCTCCCAGGTACATCCCACTGGCTTATTTGTCACCTGGTTTAGAACTTCCTGGAGAAAATAATCACATGTGTTTCTATGTGGAATTTACTGCAGGTTGAGAAAGAAAGTTTCTAATTGTTATTATAAACTAAAGTACCTTCCCCTTCTTCCCTTTCAAGCCACAGTGCAGCTGTACATATTGTTAATGTAGGAATATATCTGGGATCAGAACTCCAGCAGCTTATGGAAGGCAGCTGAAGATCTGGCATTAGAATTTGGATCAATAAAGCCCTCATTTAAAAAAAAAAAAAAAAAAAAGAAAGAAAAAGCATAACCACACATTTTTGACAATGTTGTGTATAAAAGCAAATAATGAGGAAAATCTGCTTGAGAGCATGACTTTCACTGATACCCTCATTTGTAAATATATATATCATATAGATTCTCTGGTGGATATATGGTGGTTAAGTATTTACACTCATGCCATAGAAAGGGTGACTGCAGTTCCTTATCAGTCAGTTATTACCACAATGAGGTGGGCTTAAAAGGAAAATACAGATTGTGTTATATAAAAAATTTGTCCTTCCCCGGAAACAGGCACACTGCATTCATGGGAGGAAGATGCATGAAAGGATTCTTGAGAAAGAAAACAATTTGGATATTATTTTGTAATCACAAACTACCTTAAAGTTGCGAGAAAAAAAAAGAAAAGAAAAAGAATCCAAACAATATAAGTTCAATTACTTATACTGTTCTGTTAGGATGTAACAAATCCTGGAGGAGAATGATGGAAGTTATTCTTCTGCAGAGAGTGAAATATGAACATTCTCCTCTGGTGTGTATCAAATTTACAAGTTGCTGGAAAGCCAATACCAAGACAAGACTGTCCAAAACTATAATTCAATAGAGATTTTCTGAAAATGAATGAAGAGAATTAAAAGAATGCTACTTGTCTAAAGAAATAAATTGAAATGAATGTGTTTAAACAGCTTCTTGAAAGTGTGAATTTTCAAAGCAGGCACCTTTCTTGGTACAATCTGATTTCACTGTCAACACACTTCTAAGTGGCTTAAAATATGTTGCCCTTTCCATAAGGTTGAGAAGTCCCTCAAGTATTATGAAAATCTGAATTCTATTTCTTCTGACCAAATGTTTGAGGAACAGGATGTGGACAAAAGTCAAAATCCTAGATGTGACATTTATCTCTTGACACTTGTTTTGTGAACGGCTTTGGGAGCTAAATCCAGTTCTGAATGTCTTATCTCTCCATTTTAGGATAGCTGAACCAACACATTTAAATTTGGAATGGAAATGTTCTTAAATGAATAAAACTTCCCTATCATCATTACTAGCTGGCCAGCATAAGCTAGAGTGTTATTTTTCAGTTAAAAATTCAGACTGGAAAATAAGATCCTATAGAACAGATTCCCCCTGTATGTAGAAGGTCGGGAATTGTGCCAGGGACAAGGGGGGAATTTTAATCACATTTATAGAAATCAAAAGTAAATAAAAAGTTAAATACTGACAATGATGTTTAATTTTTCCTGACAAAAAGAATTATTTAAACAAAAAAAACCAAACAAATAATCAAAAAATATCAATCTAAATTCAGGTGCTTCAGAAATAAACTTCATGAATCTAGGTCATCTCTGAAGTGTAAGGTATTGTATCTGAAAGTCTGAGAACATACCATGAATACTCCATATGAAAGAGTTGTAGGAATTTTTTGGGTTTTTTTATGGCTACATGAATATTTAGTCCATTGGAAACCAGTATGAGTTTGCTGTTAATTTCTAATGGACCACATATTTCAATCACATATCACAGCTCCTTGCCTTTCTGTGCTATTGTCTGAGTGACTGTTTTGTTCCTGTCTTGCCCTAGCTTTCAGGGCTTAACTAATGTAAGCACCATGCACAGCCATACAAAATCATTTAAATTATGTATGATTTTCTTCCCCAGGTGCTAAATTACTATATTCACTTTTATTTAATTAAAGACAGAAACTAAAACATCCCCTTTAACACATGCTGCATATTGCCAATTTAACATTATAGATGATAAAATGCTTCTACAGAGCTTTCCTGTATCCTTTCCCTGAGATTTTCTGATCTAAAGCTCTTGTGGTAGATTGATTCTATGCACATCTGCCTGATGTGTGAATGACACACTTTTAAATCTCTGTTTTCATTATATATGAAATAAGCTTTGATAACCCTGGAGTAATTGTGGGTGTATCGAGCTGACTTGGCCCCCAGTGTGTCCTTGGGATGTCCATAACCTTGAGAGAAACCCACCTCAAACCTACTTTGGCACAGGGAACTCTCTCAAGCTGTGTTGTCCACGGCACGAGCTGCCCAAAACAAGAGAACCTGCATGACACTTTCAGCAGGGACAATTTTCTTCTTTGTACTGCCTGTGGTGCAGGTGGGCAATGCAGTTACCTGGGTCACCTTTGGATGGTAAAGGCAATGAGTTGTAGCATGTTGGCCTCCTGCTGTAAAGCTCTCTGAAGTGAGGAACTGATATTGCATTTGTCTTCCTTGTGTCATTTGGAATGACCATTTGTAGCCCCTCCAGCAAAGATTATCTGACGCAGTCCTCACAGAAAATACCCTCAGTGATCTGAAGATGTAAGATGTTTTTGCTTTGTGCTGAATTTTATCCCCTGTCTCCTCACAAAGTTTTTATGAGATATATGGCCAATTTGAGAATAAGTATTCAAGGAGTAGGTGAGGGGACAGGTGGTGGGATCATAAATGGCAGCGGTAACTTCGACGTGAAGTATGAGCAGGAGCCACAAACTCTTTCTGTATGGCTACAATCTCTTTGTATAATCACTTGGAGAGTATGCTTTCCCTTTTAAAGTTTCCCTAAGGACAATAGGGAAGCTTTGGGAAAGAGGAAAAATCAAATCTTCATTCCCATATTCCTGTATTCCAAGAATTTCTAAAGGACTTGCCCTTTTGATCCTGCCTGATTCATCTGTCGATTCCTTCAGAGATATTTCATTGCTAAAATGACTTTTACAACACCTATCCAACATGTGCAAAGAAAGCATAAATGACAGAAGGGAGCTAAGGGTAAAATTTCTGCTCTGTTCCTTTACTTGTGCTGGAGCGAGCTGCTAGATTCTGAAGTTCTTTGATGATATTCAAATTTGTACAAAGGATTGGCCTCTCATCTATACATCTAAGGAGCATTTCTGAATTCTAACCACAACTTCTACATTTCAACAAATGTTTATCCCTGTGGAATACCTGAAATACAGAAGATGCAAGAGTACTGCCTGCTTTGATTCTGACATTGCTCTGTTATCAATTCAAGTGTTTCTCTTCGAGTGTTTTGTTTCCTTTGCTTTTAGATGTGAAATGTGAGAAGTATTTGGGATCATTTTCTGTTTTAGAATGTAAACTCTCACTCAAAACTTTGAGAGAATTGTTGTCAAGCTCTAGCAAAGTTACACCTCACAGTCTGATGAAATAATCCTTTCTATATACACAGCTGACATTTGTACAGGCATGAAACTTACCCTGTCTTGTGCACCTGAGAACTTTCTTTGCCTACAGTACCCCAGCTCTAGGAAAAGGATTCTTTTCCTGTGTATCTTCTGTGTGGTTTTGATTGTATGACAACCTTCCCTTCATTATGTATTTTATGTACCAAGAATAAAATTAGCATTTTATTATATATATTATTAGAGTACATAGTTATGGGAACAAAAGTACTACTATGATACAAATCACAATTGCAATAATGATATTCACACTGGGGTTCATATAGGACTAGTCATTGATTGTTTAAAGGTAGTAGGGACCTGCTAATAAACACATAATCAAGCTTATTAATTATCTTTTATTCTTAGACCACCAGAGACTGAAATCAAACATGATTCACCATGTTAAGAATATTTTCTAAACACATAGCTTTTTCAGAGATTTTCTTAATCAGTCCCCTTATTGTCGTCACCAGAAAATTCCACTTCCAGCACAATAATTGTCCCCAGAACAACAGATTAGAACCTTTATTCGAGAATTAGGAAGAGTGTGAGGATTACATGGGGACCTAAAGCATATATATCTATAAAAATAATCCTTTTATGGAAGAACACTACAAAAGAACATTGCCAAAAATACATGGAACTTATTCAGCTTCTGTTAAAAAAAATAAGATAAACTAGGCATGAAAACCCTCTTAAAAAATTTGCACAGTCCTACTTTAAGTCCTATTATTAGCTATTAAATCCAGGCTAATAACTTACATGACTTCCATGTAATTTTATATCCAAGATGTTTATTTTTTGTTTCCTATTCTAAGCTTCCAAGAAGTTAATTTTTTTTATTCATGCAATTGTTTCAGCATTTTATGTAAGGATTATAGCCATTAATTTAAAGATCGGTTGGGGTTTTTATTCTTGTTGATGCAGAATGCTATATTCAATTAACCCCAGAATAAAAATTGCCATATAGTTGAGGAAATGCCTTATACACTAAATGTTCACCCATCTCTCTTGAAATAAGCTAAATGTCATAGCAGATTGGCTGGCAGTGTCATGGGACTACTAACAGAAAAATATATGCAGGACAGAACAAATTCATTTGTCTAAGTTAGATTCTCTACATACTCCTAGTGGCATTTTTACACTCAAAGACAAAAGACAGAATGAGTAATATCTCTGTGCTAGCTGTTATCTGTGCCAACATCCTTATCTGAGGTACTTTTCTATCAAGTTTTCCTTCATAAGAGAGCCTTGTTCAGTGACTGTGCAGTCTTCAGGTTGTGAGATGGTTGCTTCTGACATCAGCGCTCATGTTTTGCTTCCTACAGTGTCAAAATTTTTAATCATTTTCCTCACTTTTCTTAATAAATGTAAATTTTATTTTTCAATACGTGATTTAAATAATTATTTATCTTCAGTTTGAAGACATATAAAAGTTAGGTTTGTTTCTTATTTGGTCATTTTACAAGCCACTTAGTTTTGTTGCTGGTCTGGATAGACTCATACTAATAGAATAGACAGGGCCAGGCCACAGGCACAAGCAGTGGCACATGATCATCATACAGGTAAAGCATTAGAAAAATCCCCTGAGAAAGTTTTGGTCCGTGCCAGCCATTGTGCTCAAATACAATGCCCGGGTAGGGGCTGGAAGTAGCTTATCCAGTTGCTTAAGAAAATGCCATTCTGGCTAATAACCTTCTCTAGTGACAGAAATATTTACCACCTCCTTGATTTTTGCCCAAAAGGCATGAGTAAGGAATTACGGATAGCACATCCTTCTGTTCTAACTGCATTTGATGCCTGAAAAAAATTCAATTTTAATATCATTCAGGATGCTAAAACTTCTGCCAGAAAACCTGTTCAGAAAAAACTCTCTACCAGTCATCTTTAGATTTTTCTTCAGCCACCTCTGAATTTCAATAACAATTTTATATCACATTTGAAAATCTGTTGCACTAACTTCTTCATATCCTAAGATAGCAAGTCAGATATTGTTTGAAAGTAATTTTTAGTGTCCACTTCTGGTTAATGTCTAAAAAAAATTTGAAAACACTCTTTGTTATGAAAATCACTACTTGATATACACCTGGGAAAAAGAAATCTGAATTGAGGTTTGTTTCTGATATAGAATTTTTTTTTTCTGTGTGGTTTTTATTGAAGTCATACCCATACATTGGGGTGCACATCATAATAATGTATATTTACAAAACACATTCATCAGATGCACTGAAGTCTTATCTTGGTTTTTATAGCAGACTGAACCTGGTCCCGACTTGGAATGTTTCCAGATGTTAATATGGATTCCGAGTAGAAGGTCAACCTTCTAGTTTCATTCTATTATTGTTTCATTTGGGACCTGTGTTGAATTTATACCCAGCTAGTTTTAAAGTCATACGTAAAAATGATTTAATTTTATTTCAGGGTTTCTTTCACAATCTTGGTAAAACATTAGTACAGAGAAATGAAAGCAAATGTTTTTTTGTTTAGAGAGGTTCAAATGAGCCCTCTCTGCTATTTCAGTTCTCAGGTGTTCACTTCACCCTAATTTCACATCACAGCCTGAAACTCAAAAATCTAAAAGTCAAAAACAAAATCAGAAAAATCTTTATCCAAATTGGGATTGTAGCATATGAAATCTCATGGAATAAGTAGCCTGAGAAAGACAAGGTTCTTAATATGATAATGTCACTGTGCAATACTAAACAGTTAACTCTGAAGTTTTTTGTACAGAGACCTCACCCTGCTTCACCCCATGAAAAACCATGAGTACAAAAGTTTTTAAATGGCTTTTAAAGAATACAACAAAAAATGGTAAAAACTGTTTACACTGAAATGTAAAGAATTAAGCAGAGATTTCACTCTATTCTTTTTTCCATTCACTGATATATTTTCATAAAAATCTTTACCTTCTTCTACAGTCTTATAGATGGTATTAATGTCAGTAATTACTATCCTTTCTTGGAAAGAAAGAGAAATTTATTGAGAAGGGCTTGAGCAGTTGTTCTTGTTGGAATTCAATCCTATTTCCTGAAAACAAAGAAACCAAGGACAAAAGAGAAAAAAGGGGGAGAAGAAAAGGGAAAAAAAAAGAAGAAGGAGAAACAGCTTCAGTTTTGGTTCTTGAGTCTTAAGTACATGGTTGCTGCTAGGAAAAAAAACAGGCATAGGATGTGGTTTTATCAACTACTCTAAGGTCTGGCAAACTTGTGTCAATGTCATAGCATTTAAGGCATTGCTTTCAACTTCTTTTTTGGTCACAGGCTCACAGCAGTACTGCAAAAAATCTGTCTTGGCTGGTAAAGTCAGACTGTTTTCAAACAGAAAGCAGGAAACAGATAGGAAAGGAACAGCTGAATGGAGAAGAAAAAAAAAGAGAAATTAGAATGGATGTAAATGAGAAAAATAAAAATAAGAACAAACTAGTAATTCCAACCACAATGTCCAGGATAACATTGAGGATTTAACCAAGGCAAATATTGGCATCATAATCCTTTGGTTCCTTTTCATCTTATTTCTAAATATTGGGGACAACTGTTGTGATGCCAGGAGGCGATGGCAGGAAGAGACTGGCATGTAGCTGGCACAGTGGCACAGCCCACCTCTTCCTGTGCATTAATTCTCTCCAAATCATTCAAATTGTGGGTTGTCAAAGGGTTTAAAGAATAGTCCAATCTCCTGCATTACTTTGATTATCATTAAAGTCTAAACTTCAGACTGTCGGATTTTCTGCACTGTTTTCTGGTCCCCTCTTTCTCTTATTTACGAATACTGGCCAGTATAAATTATCCCTGGAACTATGAGCTATTAGATTAATTCAGTGTTTTAGGCACTCCAACAATTTTTGTCTTTCAAAAACAACATCATGGAAAAGACTGATTTTGAATTTTTTACCTTGAGTAATTTAGAATATAGACCTAAGGCAGCTGAAATTAAGACAAGTCCTTCACTTTCAAAGTATTTTACACTGAATAAGACACAGATTTTGCTTTGGTCCTAGAAACTGAGAATTGGTCAATTTCTCCTGAATTTTATGTTTTATTAAGAAGATTTGTACATCTGTAGTCACCAGTTTCAAAAAAAAGGTGACTGTTCACTGCAGCAAGGGAATAAATCAGGAATGTATCATTGACTATGACAATACAGTCACTAACAAACAATACAGTCACTAATATAGATAGTTATTGCGATATATTTTGTCCTGCTGGTAGAGTCCTGTATATTTCCCGTGCAGAAAAAAAAAAAAAAATCCCCCCCAAAACTCAGAGTGTTTTCAGGACCTAAAGGCAAAGTCATTACAGGGGGTATGTAGGTCATCTGGCATTTTTTCCTTTTTTTAAATAAGCATATGTTGCTACTTAATGGCCATTAAAAACCCACAGTGTCTCATTGCAGGTGCTATTCTTTAAATTATTTTCCATCAGTGAAATCACAGAAGCCTAACATGGAAACATTGTTCTTCAAAGAACCTAAGGATGAATGTCAATAATCTAGGGAAGCCACTGAAAAAGCAAGAAATTGAATACTGTTTTTTCTTAACTCATCCCACCCATAAGTGGGGGAAGTTACTGGTAACCGGATGTCTCCAGTTATAAATAATATTTATTGTATCATTACGCTATATCACAGCTGCTAATAAAACCTGGGATAAAACTATAAGGTAAAGTCTACCTCCTGAAATGGTTCATGATCTGAATGAAAAATCTGCTTTATAAACACAATCTAGAAAGTGCCAGAAAGGTGTAAGTTGCCTGCTGGAATACTGCTGATTTGGTGGAAAATTGCTTCAAAGAATGAACTAAAATGAATATGTTCAAAGTAATCTAAGATGCAAATGTAATGCATTGCTCCAGGAACTCTCTACTTGTTTTTCAGTGTGACAGTTCACTGAACTGTACTGAGTGGTAGTCAGAAAATGAACAGATCTATTTTAACTTCAAGCAGATCTCAATGGCTGCAACTGGCAAAAAGATGATTCTTAACAGTTGGAGCTGATGTCCTCCTTCTCTGCTTCAGTAAAGCAGAAATGATTTGGAAAGTAAAAGTAGACCTCTCTTTATATATCAGACATGTAAACAGAAGTAATGGGAAAAGTTTTAATCTAGAAGAAATGATAAAAAGAATGACTTGCAATAAAACTTTGCTGACTTATGTTGCAAAAAAAAATATACTTTTTTAAACACAGAAGTTGTGACTTTAAAACACAGACTATAATTGATCTTCCATTCAAACAACAACAATAAAAAAATGAAATGCAGACATTTTCTCATTAACAGAAAAATAAAGAAATAGTCACATTATGCTTTTGTTTTGAAATAGATTCTTGTACCTTTGCCTATTTTCAACAGTACTTATGAAGCTGGTGGAAACAGTAATTGAATATAGTACTAGTTAATGTACATAAAGACTTCATAATGTATCTTATAAAACACACATCCTAGTGAATATACAGTACTTTCAACTGTTACTCTATATGACCCAGTTATATGGGAAATACAACCTCATTTCATTGACACCATTAGGACATACTATCAGTGTTTCTCAAAAATCTCCATTTGGAATATTGTCAAATCTCAATCTTTTCATTTTATAGCAGTTTGTAGCCAAGTAACATGTTGATAGGCCAGTTTTTTTTTCACAATGGGAGTCACAAAATAACAAAGGACTGGATATACAATTTTTAAGAGAAAATCTTCAACAAAGATGGAATCATTAGAAAAAAATAGAATACGCAATACTTGAAGTTCAACATTGTATTTAATCATGGGTACTTTGTAATTAAAATATTTTTTTTCAGCATTGAAAGGCTGATCTAACATTCTGTAGAGAGGTAAAATTTTAAGATTGTTTAGGAAATATTTCATGTGAAGATCACGTTTTATAGAATTTGCCAAATATTTTTATAATTACTTTCTAACTTCTAGAGAGTATTCAGTTCTCAGATTCCCTTGATTCCTATGAATCCAGTTGTACAACAAAGAACAGTTTCTGAGCTTCATCAGTTTTGCTGGTCAAAAAAATCTGGCAAATGACTTAACAATGTCCATGCTTAAAATTCATTAGCTGATTTTCCTACCGTTGACTAAATCCTGTTAAAAAAGATGGAAAAGCCACTGTCGGCTTTCATGTATATGGAAATGTACTCAATATCTGTCTTGTCTGAGCTTTGTGGTGTAGTTGGCTAATACCTTGGAACTGAATAAAAGAGATATTTAAGGAAGGTGCAACAGAAGAGTGAAGTCTTGCGGTAAGACTGGGGGAAAAAAATATAGGAGAGAGGATCAGCTACTTCACCTGGAAGATTTTGCCTGCTTTTTTCTACTTTGTTTTGGAGCATGATGACTTCACTGGACCTTTAGTTTCTGATTGTTCATTCCAGGTAGCAACAGTAACTTAATTGTGCATGCAAGCAACAACACCTGGCCTGAACACTTACTTGTGATATATGTCTTTATAGGTACAGCAGGTATTATACATGGTGTTTCACCTTCAAGTTAAAAATGTGTTTCTAAATTCCATTTAAAAAACTTGTGCTAACTTGAGAGAAAGGAGTACAATCTTCTCTTACATATCACTTTTTCTGAACAATTTTTTTTTTGCTTGAAAATATTCAGGCAAGCAAGGTTTTATAGTAGGTGTATGAAATACTGTTCGCCATACAAGGGTGGGGGTACTTCTCCCACAGAGACAATTAAATGAGCCAGACAAGGATCTGGCTGTCATCTTTACAGATAGGACAACATACAAACTCTCACATTTAATTGGTGCGAATGTGACAAGAGAAAACTGAACATAAGGTCTCTAGACAGCCAATAAATCTGGCTTGTGTCTTTCTCCCTCAATCAAAGACAGAAACTGGCTATTTTTATATCTTGGGTTCATGTATAATTTTTTTGTGTGTGCAAAAGAGGGCAGGAAAGAAAGCTTTTAACTGGACAAAAATTCCATAAGCTTGCTTGTATTTCTCTAATATTCTCCCAATCCAATGTCCTTCTGAATGGATCGAAACTGCTGTGATTTTTTGTTTGATTTTTAAAGTCTCCTTTTTTTTTTTTTTAATTCTAGGTCACACAAGACAGAAATTTGTCTTTCCACAGACATTTCATTATTCATTTTTTCTCTTGTGTTAGGCACTGTACATCTCTAAGGTAATATATGTTCTCTAAAGGAGCATAACATACACAGAGTAGAAGGGGAAATGAAGGCACATACCCAAAGAACAACTTGCCCAAAGTCAAAGAGTGGTTGTTATTGACAGAGGAAGAAATAAATCCCAGCTGCCCTGCGTTACAGGCCAGAACCAAGGTACTGAATGTATAACATCTTTATCAGATAAGACTATGATAAAATTTATGGAAGCTTAGGAGCAGAAGAAATGCTGAATTTTTGTTCATTTCCATAGCTTTGTCTCTCAGCCTTTTGCAAACAGCTCATACAGAACACATTCATGACTAAGAAACAGCCACTAGGTCAATTCCTGTTGATTCACAGTCTGTCTGCTCCTATAATGCCCCATGAGTTGTGTCATATTCCCTGAGTGTAGAGTAGCCTGTATGGGGTGTCTTCCATGGACATGACAAGATCTGCTTCTTTCAGCAAGGGTGACCTCTCCAGTAGTCAGTGTAGAGTGGGATAAGGGATAGAAAACTCAGGGTCACCAACATCATCATGGGAAATAAAATAAATCATCTGTAGAAGTAATATTTGAAGTAATACATCATATAATACTCTATATAGCTCTACAATAAAGCTATCTTCAATAAATTTGGCATTTTCTCTCTCAGCTTAATACACAACAGCTGAAACATTTGGGCTAAGAGTCTTTGAAGTTTATGGTAATGTAGAAATGGAAGCAAACCATTTTCAGTTCTTCACTTTGAACTTACTCTCCTAGGTTCAGATTTTAGTGCCCTTCCATTGAAATTTCTCATTTCTTCCCCTGGGATGAAGTGCCAATGAAAAGGAATAGAAAAGGAGGAAATGGAAAAAAGGACTTACTGTGGTTATAAGAGGGAGATCAGAAAAGTTTCTGTTCAGGGTGATGTAAGAAATGACACAAGATACCCCATACATAAATTTTGCTAGCAAAATGACCTTTGAATGTGCCTAGATTTCTGGATAACTGTATTTTAAATATTCCAAAATAAATAAAGGTCAATAATTCATAAGAAATAGAAGCAATTTCTGTTAATCTTCTATTAATTATTTAGGTTTGCAACCTTCCTTTAAAGTGTTTCTGACAATCCTTTCTGTGAGCTAAACAGTACATTTGAAAAATGAGCCTTGAACAAACACAGTAATTTTCATAATATTCTTTTATTCTACATGAACTCCTAATTTGTGTGATGAATGGGAAGTTTTGTAGTGTTAAAAATCATTACGTGAGGTAATAACTGTGAATACATACTAATATTTTCCCCTTTGATATTCATATCTGCAGCAACCATTCCATAAACTACAAAAACTAGAAGGCAGAACTTAGTTCAAACTAGTAATTGAGCAAACAGAAATACCGCTTTTCAGAAATCTTTGACTTAACACTTTCACCACTGAAAAGAATTTCAAGCTAAATACTAGTCATATGTTGTAGTAAGGACACCTTAATCTTTTTTTTCTTTGTTGTCCAGTTAGCATAGAGGTCACTTGACACTAAAACTTCTGTAGCCTTGCAATCCTACTTCGGTTGCTCAGTTCCTGGATAACCATGCAATTTCTTCTTGCTACGGATGCACGGAAAACTTTAGCCCTTGTGTTCTCCTTAGAATAATGGATGCTGTTGTGAATTAGGCAGATGTTCTTAACTTTGATAACCTTCTCAGACATAATGTAGCAGCCGTCACTCTCCTGCCAGAGGTGGGATAATATTAAGAAGGGGGTTGCTGCAGTATGATTTTATGATGTATTAATCATCATGCCTGGGTGCTATGGAAGAGAATTCTTAAGGGATACTGACACATACTTAAAATTTGGTTATCCTTGGAAATGGCAAAAAAAATCATTGGAATTTTTACTCACACACTCTTATGCCTTTAAATTGACACCCTCTTATAACATCTGCAGTCTTCTGAAAGAGTGAAATTGCCAGTAAAAAATAAACACAGGATGTTCAGAATAAATGACAAAAAATAAACAAAAATGTTCAGATCTTTCTCAGCAGGAGGCTGTGTGGAACTAGACATTTGGCCTAAGTTTCCTAGAATAAAAGAAGAAAAGTAAAGGAAAAAAATGTGGTAAAAAGTAGAACAAGGAAGCAAACTATCTAACAAGTAGTGCTTCAATCCAGTGCTATCAGAGAGCCTGAGAGACAGAAAGGAATAGGCTGATATGATGTATACACTTAATATTTTTCCATGGATAAGGTATTCTGTGGCAGCACGTCCATTATCAATAAGCAGAAAAGCATCTAAAATTCATATCATCTCCACTTCACAGGGAATTTAGTTATGACATCTAACACTACAAAGGTACTTTGGCTTTTCAAGAACTTGTGTTAGCATTTACGATTACTGTGAGTCTTCAGCTTGCTTATTTGTTGTTTGCACATGCATTAATAAGGCTTTACTGTATTTTACTGCTTTTAATTCCACACTAAGTTTTTATTTTAACTATGATCACATAATCAGAAAATTAGAATGTATTTAGATTTAGTTACTTTTTTTACTATCTTTATATTGGTTCTTAGGACACTTTATTAAATAAAAGAAAACTCAGAGTAAGCTAAAGTGTGGACAGCTGAAAAAATCCTAATGGTTGGCTTGGCCTTGACATTCTGCTAAGCTCAACCTCTACTAAAGCTGCAAGTTTTGCATTAAAAGCAGTGAAGAAATCTTTGCAGTACAAGAAATTAAATTGTAACGAAGGTGTCTCATAGCTGAGGGACTGTTTCAGCATGATAAAATGAGTATGGTGCAAAAATACAGCAAAAGCATTCCAAGAGGAAAACCATTTTTTTTTTTACTTTATTCCATCTTTCCATGCTCCATCTAAAGGTAAATTGACAAACACTTTGACAATTATATTTTAGAAAGCTAAATTTTTTTCTATAGAATCAACCTCTAAAAAGAAAAGCTAGTTAGAAGCAACGGATACATTCTTCATTGTAATAGTTTTATTTGGTCACTGATTGTATAATATCAGCTTACTATAATATCAGTATCAGTCCTTACTATAATATCAGTAATGACTCTGTACTACAAGAAAAAAAACTGGAGGAAGAAAAGGTAGTAATGTACCTTTGCAGGATGGTAGGTCATTAAACTAGTCTCTCCTGGAAGCTAACCTCCCTACACAATTAATACACTATTTCCAGTTTATGTCATTTTGTTCAGAGCTTTGTAAGGTGGATTTCACTGAAACATTAACTTCTTATTCAGTGGGACTCAAATACAGTCACGGAGGATGATTTTGAAGACAGATTAAATCTCAGAACTAGGACTGTCAAAAACCTGAAGAACCAGCTACTCTGGATGTTAGATGAGATGTAGGTTCCAGCTCGTGACACAAAATGTAAATTTTGGTATATTTCTTACCTCCAAAACATACTGTATTGCTTTGGAATGCCTCAAGTCATGATAGAGCTGTATTCAGAGCACCTCAGAAATATCTGGTCTCATTCAATATGCAGGCGTAGCAGTAAAGTGAATTAGAGTAAAACAGATGTTTCTTCTGCAATGCCAATGATTTTTGTGCAAACACCAGACACCAGAAAAAAGAAATAAAATTCTTACTTAAATGTTATGAGTATGAACAGTTGTCTACCTGTCAAGCTGTATGAGCCTTTACATGATATTATTTGTGCTGGCCCATAGAGCTGTAGGTACCCTATAGAGACAGGAGGAACCTAATTAGAAGTTTTGATAATTTCTTGGTACCTAATTTACCTACAGAGTTATCACTTATCTCTTAAGAATCTAGACCTAAGAATCTGCAATCCGTGTTGAAATGGAGTTGGCATTTTTCAAGAATATCCACAATCTGAGACTTCAAAGTACCACAAATTCAGACTAGCTTTCTACAATACCTACATTTTTTTGAATACCCTACATCTTAGTCATCTGCTTGTATAGAATATACAAAGTGAGAAATATTTTCCAGTACTACTGTTGGTACAGAAGACTAAATAATTACATTCCCCCAATACCACAATTAATATTTTCTGTTTATTCAACCTAGGTGCTCCTCCAATGCTTCTCACTTAAGTAATGCACAAGATTTCAGTGACTGAATATATACGCAAAACAAAATAGTGGGAAGCAAAGATCAGGAAAGTGTCATGGTTTCTTTTTTCCTGGAGAAGCAACAACTTCTTTTAATGTTTTGAAAGGCTGTCAAACTGATATTTTGGTAGCTGATTCATCCACTGACTCCTGGCTTTAACACTTCTTCCACCATCAAAGGGTGAAAATTCCTCATTAACACTGCTGTGACAGATCATCATACCAGGTGGTACCACTAAACAATTAAGAACTTGTTCAAAGGCTCTAATTTATAATTTAGTTCATTAAAATCGAAGTTTCCTTTCAGATTATGCAAACCATAGTGATTTCCAGTGATGTTCTATTTTGGAAAGCAAAAAATATATGCAAAAATTGCATAACTGAGAACACTTGCAAATAGGCAGAAATATAAACATATAGAGGAATTAACAGCAGAAAACACAATGTATAATAAATAGAGCATATAAGTATTTAATGAATCAAGTCTTGCTATGAATTAGTGACTAAGTGTATTACTGAGTAAAACAGATATTTCTTCTGCAACACAAATACTTTATGTGCAAACAAAAGACATCAAATACAAGAAACCTAATCTTTATTCAAATCAAGCTGAATTCAGGCCTTACTCTTAAGTTCAAATATTTTACCAAAGCTATAAATTTTCTGCCTTTGAGGTTTATTGTTCCTATAGTTGACAAAAAATTGCTACTAAAGATAAGATCTATGTGCAGGGTGAGAAGGGACTGTGTCTTTATTTTCAGTATCCGTATCTTCTCTCAAAGAGGACTTCTAAAGGCTTTTATGAAAGCAATGCTTCATAAAGTGAGAGTGTGAGCATATTCTTACTATTTGGGCAGTGTTTATGGGGACTGGGAAGTAGAAAAAGTGGGACATTCAGAAATATCCATGTTTCATAGTTAAGTAAGGAAATCAGGGTTATATAGTGGAATTGATTTTGCAGAAATTTAGATTTATCTACAATGAAGACATCTTTGCTTAAGCATGTTGTCCAAATGCACTTATAATGAAGAGAGAGAAAAGCTCTTGTAAGCATGTTTCATCTGACCCATTCTAGACACCAGCCTTTGGGTAAAACAAATTTTTCTCTAGAAATATCTGCTTTCCTCCCCAACTATAAAGAGAGGCTGAATAAAGAGTTCAGATGTAGTCATATACTTCGCAGTCACGTATATAGAAGAATCCACCCAAAGTTTTGGGTATGAAGAGAGGGTTTTGGATATGGGAAGAGGGAAGGTGGAAACATGTCAAGAGCAAAAAGACAGAGACAGAGTTATTTTAGTTACTATATAGCAGATGTGTGGCACAAACCTGTGGGAGCAACATGCCCAGTCGTCGTGTCTTGCTGCCAGTAGCTGTACTGCTCTTGGGATGGAGTTACAGCCTTCACATGGTGCTGCAGCCTCCTGTGTAGGTACCACAACTCCTTCAAGGATCTCTAGCATCATAATTCGCAGTGGGACGCAGGAAGATTTCACAGTGGGAACCAATGAGCATCTGACTCTAGTGCCAAAGTACGGTTGCTGCAGGAAGACGGCTGCCATGAGCTTGTGGGTGTGCTGCTGCATATACTGTTGAGCAGACAGCAGGTGTTCAGCAGAAGGCAGCACATTCTGCCTGGCTCATATATATTTTTCTTGGAGGAAAAAATCCTGGAAGAGAGACTGCAAAGGTAATATGGGTGGATATTTCTACTTCTCAGTAGAAATAATGAGCCTGTATACAGTAACTGTTAATGTGTCAATGTGTCAATATATGAGCAGATGCTAGAAATTCATATGAAAATCATCCTGCAAAGGTAAAAAGCCTCTACATCAGGACCGTATGGCAGAGAACTCAGGAAGAACATGATAGCCACCAAAAACTATGTAATTTCTTACTCCTAGAAAGGTTTAAGCTGTTAAGTATCTCCTGGATGCAACACAGGGTGCAGCTTCAATGAACCGTCTGGTTTACACCTCCCATGTGCAGCTGGTTTCTGGCACTAACTTTTGGATCAAGTAAAGAAAGATCTGGAACAAGGTCCTTATCAAGGAAAAACTGAGTTGTTATTTTCCTGAAGGTTAAATCCACTTGCAACATGTGCACAATCCATCTTTCTGCTGGTATTAGTTAAGCAAGTACTAGCTGCACCACAAGACCCCGAGCCAGTATTAGAATGGATTTATCAACAGGGGGTTGTTACAGGATTGCAGCAGCAGGGCTAAAAAAAATCCTGTGATGACATTTGGCTTACTACTGAATCAGAGAAAAAAAAAAAACTCTTTTGAGAAATACCTCTTCAGAGAAAGTTGTCTGGAGGAAAGATTCTTCTGAAAAATGCATCTCAATACATCCTTGTCAAAAAAATGTTTGGGGGAGAAAGAAATGCAAAGCAAAAATGATTTTTTACATAAATCTAAGCACAATAGACATACTGAAAAATAATTTAAAGTGAATAGCCCTAAGAATGCATATTCATATTAAACTCAAAAGCTGAGCAAACTAGTGAACTATTAAGTGATATTATGCATCAAAACTCAATCTTTTATGATTGGCCAACTCATGTGAGCTGCACATCCAGCCATATGAACTTCATTTTTATGTTTTATTTTTCAACTCTTAAGTGCATATTTCCCACTTAAAATTTTTTTCTGGAAACACTTTGCTGTTTTCACAATAAGGTACAAATAGTTATGCTTGATTAAATATATTTAGAAATTAAACACTAAATTGTAAGTGAAACAAATGCATAATTTTTATGTAAATAGAGTTTTTGCAAAGACTTGCATATGTGTCAGTTATTAGACTGAAACAATGGTCATATAGAAAAGAGTATATTGGGTTTTCTTTAAAAAATCAGGAAATTTTACTCAGAAAAATATAGTTTTTAAGTTCTACATGAACGATTGAGGCTATAGTTTTCACTTTTCGAAAGAACTGTTGACAGTCAACAACACTCACTTGAATCTCATTTATTTTGAATACCTGATCATATAATACTATATTAATCAAAAAGAAAAGGCATAAACCTAAAAACCTACCAATTAAGTATCAAGTTATTAACAAGATGCTGGCAGAATGCCTAATCTACATGACAACCCTGCAGACACCAGTGTCAATATATATATTTGAGTTTTAATGGCAGGTACTCACTCATCATATAGCTCTGTCTATGCATGATATAAAACATTTATATGCAATTGCATTTGCAAACCATACAGGCTGTTGCATCTCATTCTACATTACTGCTTCTGAAAAATGATCTTTAAATATCACTGACATAAAAGTTCTTGATAATTTTGTTGTTATGAATAACATTATTGTAAATTTAGGCTGTTTACCAGGCATATGCAACTTACTATAGCCTTGCAGTGGTATTGAACTTTTTATTGGGAAGAAACAAATAAAATAAAATCTTAAGTATAAATTTTCTTATACTTCAAAGGGACAGCAGACAATGACAAGTATTATTTACCACTACTATTTTGTCTAGGAACCTTAGACAAATAGCCTGTTGTGCTAAGCACTGTATAAAGACACAACAAAATACGGCCCCCATCCCAAGGAATTGACAACATCAATAATACATAATATTAAAAGATTGAATGGGAAACAGAAAGAAGAAATATATGGGATTCATAAAAAACATATTACAACAGACCATCATATTACTGTAGGTATGTCTCCTGTTTTTTCCATACAGGCAAGTTTTCACAGATTACATTGTCACTACACTTTCAAGTAGTAACAAGGAGTCATGGAGACATCAGAAAAATGAACAGACAAACAAAATCTTCTAATGGTCAAATTGTGCATTAAAAATATATTGTGAAGGAATTGCACCACACTTGTATTCAAAAGCCTACAGAAGAACAACAATATTGACTTTTATCTGACTCTTTCACTGTAAGTAAAATTGCATAATTTCTACATAGTAAGTGATGCTTGATATTAATTCCTGTACATAGCTTAGAACTTTTATCTCTAGGCTTTTGCCCCCTAAATTATTTTGAGAAGTAGTGATAATTTTATCACCTCAATCACCTTTTTTTTTTTTTTTTCTGCAGAAGAGATTGTATTTAATATTTTTAAACAATCAGCCTTCACCCTTAAAAAAAATATGTGTATATCTTCACCAAAGCCACCTGGAAAACCAGTCACTAGTGAAACTGATCTAAAAGTGAAAGCTCAGTTTTCAGAAAGAACTAAAAATACTAGACTTAGTTTCAATTGTCTTGCAATGGATACATTTTCAGCCCATAAATTAACTCAATTTCCTCCTCCAATGTCACTCTCACTGTTCAATTGAGAAAAATGTCATTTAGTGAAAGCCAGGGCTTTTACAGGAAAAAAATATGTTCAATGATATTTTGATAACTTTTAATCAAGAAGTAGCTTTTAGTAATAAAAAAATAATCACTGAAGCTATTATTTTGCGAGAAAAAAAAGTCTAAAAAGGGCCTTTGTTTTTTTTTGAAAAGAAAAAATAGTTAACCAGAATGTTGACAACAGTTTCAAAAACTTTTAACATTTCTATGCTGGCATAAATATTTTAGGTAAAAAAAGGAAAAAGAGCTTTAAGACTATTCCACCTTAACAGATGTACTTGTACTTGCATGTCTTACTACATGCAAGTAGCAGCACCAGAAGACTGTCCTACATGTACCAAACTTGTCCTGTTCACCTCTTGGGAATGTAAGCAGCCTTGAGGTGACTCCAGGGACATCAGTTTGTTGGTGGGGAGAGAGGAGATGGAAAACAATGATTGATAGAAGGCCTAACCCCATCAGTATGGATGACATAATGCGCAGCATCTAGCACATTCTGTCAGTACCTGTTCCATACACCCTTTCAGAGACATAAGGAGGCCAGCATCAGCTGTCAGGCTGATGTAGGATACTTCTACAAAGTCAGAGTGTGTGTGTGTTTAGTCATGTTAAACTCAGATGGCTCTTTTGGTTTGGTGGTTACACTGTCCCAAACTCCAGGTGGCCTTCATCTGACAGTATAGAAATTGAGAGATGAAAGAAAGACATGAGGTTTTATTTCTTTCCTTTTCCCTTCCTCCTTAGGATGGGACAAAACAAAGCTGCTTCCTCTCTGGTATTCCAGCTAGGATAGATAGCCTTATGTCTTCATCTCCTGATTCTTACCTTACAGATAGAATAATAGAGGCTAGCTTTTGTAAAGGTGTTTTAGGCTTATTATTGAATACCTTGTATAGTGCAAAGACCAGTAGATTGAAGGTCAGCTCTGCTACACCCAGCCTTGTGTTAACTTTGCTCTTGGGATTTGTGAGGAGCTGGGGATCATCAAGTGACATCACAAGACCTCTGCATCAATAGTAGATTGCCAGAGTCTAAATATCTCCCAGTCATCCATCTGTTATTTTCTGCTTAAGAAATCTATATCAATATATACCAAAAAACAACAGTTGCTATATAATTTCTGTTATGTGGAAGGATATCTTATATGTAAGAGGAATTTTCTGATGATTTTTTTACTCAGACAAAAACTAGACAAAAAGGACAAAAAGAATCAGTTCTAGACATGGAAGCCATAAATACCTCAAATTTTTTCCACGTCAGTTACTTCCTGGTTTTATTTATTCTTTTCATTTATTGTGTATTTTGCAAATGTTATATAAGGTTGGAGACCTAGTCCCCTGAAATACCCTGTAGCCCAGGAAACTGTAGGACTTTTGAACACATGCATACACATACCCCTGCACATATACATACATTTAGATAATTTTACAGTATGTTATACATTTTATCTGGGGCATGTCCTGCATAAACTAAGAATTTACTTTGCAATTCCAGTAAAGTTCTTAAAAAAAAACATCTAACACACAATAGATCTGCCATAACAACCACAAAGACTGTTTCTCAGGTTGAGAGAAAGGTTTATGGATATGAGAGTGAAAAAATGTGTGGAAGTTATTGTAATTTGCATTTATGATGTGACTGCCTCCAGTACAGATTACAGTCGGAACCCCTACTAACAGTCACTTTCATAAAGCAGCTTGTGGTATCAGGAAAATGTCGTCTCTTCTGATCCCTACCTATTGAAAGAATACGCAGAGTACATACAGCTCAGGATTCAGTGTCAATTAGAGAGCAACTCTCTACAGTTCACCCCTGTAGTAGATGTCAGGCAATGAAAGGTTACCAGCTGGCTTTGGAAGAAAAGAGAATAATATGCTAATAGGGAAATGTGTCTGCTGTTTAGTCTTATTCTATATTTAATGAGATTATTGTAATGTGGTTGCTATCTCAGGCTCGTAAGAACACAGAATACCTAAGGAATAATTTCTTCCCAGAAGCTTTTGTACCTATGCAGGAGGAAATGCTGACTCTCCATAAAACACCATGTACCCTCTGTAAGAGTAACACAACTGCCTCAGAGTTTCAGTGTCATCCTGATAAAAGTCTTTGGAATTTTATATTCTGCAGAGGTGCAATGCTACCTTTATGTTGTGCTAGAAAAACACCACCCTGAAATAACAGAAAAGAGAAGGAGCCCAAGTAACAAAATTTTGAAGCTTTATAGCTTCAAAGGAATGGTTAAAAATGTGAAACATGCCAAATTTTTTTGTTTGTTTCTTAAATGTGTAGAAATTATAGATGACCCTTCTAAATCACACAGTTTTTACTTAATTCATTCTTGGATCTGTTCTCTGACTTACTTCAATTATTTCATGATCCCTAATGTACTTGTGCTGTACACACAGCCATGATAAACCCTAGTTAAAGGCTAACAGCTGAAGCACATTAGATGAATATCCTTGGAATTCAAACACTGCTACTTGTAAAATCAGAAATTAAATTCTATTCAAAACAACCACAAGTGGATGATCTTGCATTTTCAAAGCTGCAAAACCCAAAGGCTCAGCTTGCTCTTAGTCCCTTTACTGAGATCATTATCTTATCTAATGGTCTGAAATTGCTTTTCATATAGTCAGTCTGGTTCAAGCAGTTATAAAATCCTAACTCTGCTAACACTGCACAAAAATGAAAAAGGCTGGCACATAAAGAAGCATATTTCAATTAAATTCCAAGAGTGGAGCCAGTATGTTGAGAAGTTTGGAGGCCACTATGGGAAGGTATATACTAGCTTGCAAGAGTAAAATCTAGTCAATAATCTGCTTTCAAATTATAATGTCATGAATGAGAAAGGAAAACAGCTCTTAAGTTAGATAATAAACAGTATCTATCCTAATATCTACCCTAATAAACAATAACTCCTAAAAGGCGTTGCCTAAAGTTCTGAATATCCCACCTACCTAGATAAATAATCCATTTTTCTTACTATAAGTTGCTTATCTGTACAGTTTCATAAAGTTTGTTTTGCAATAATTACTTTTTTTTGTGAACCACAATTTATTACAACTAATTTTAGTAATGGAAGCTACTGTATGAAGTTAAGTCAAGGATTGTTCATGTCGAAGCATAAAATATTGCTCCACTTGAACACAAAATCAGAATAAAGCATCGCGTAACCTGGTTTTGTATTATATGCCATCTGCTGATATACGGAAAATTATGAAAACAATAATGTAACCTTCAGTCTTCTTTTTTCTGAAGTTCCAGATATAGTAAGAAGTTGTAGGCAGAACCCGTGCTTCTTAAAGAAGTTCATACATCCTCACATATCACAGTTACAAAATAAAAAGTCAGCAAATATACCTACTGCCAGCAGTGTGTAAACATTTTACAATTGGACAGTTGCTGAGTAGATACTTTTCATAACTTGAAGGTAGATTGGAATGGTTGCTCTGTGAAATTACTCAATCATAAAACTAAACGATTGAAATGACTTGTGGCCTCAAAACTTAGTGAAAGAAGGTGGCTGGAATCATTAAAAGACATTTTAGGATGCTTTGCATGTATTATCTTTTTTGTCAGTACTGTGTTAAAATTTTTCACAAATGTTTTTAATGGAAAACATTACAGCAATTTATTTATCTTTTTGTCTACTTTCCATGTAATATGTTGGGATATTGTTTTGTTCAGGTTTTCTTGTTCAAGTGCCCAAAATTTAAGAGTTTTGAGTTTCATCTAAGAACAGAAATATGCTGATTTTGATTGTACTTGGAAAAGTTCTGAAAGAGCTGCAGTTTAGTTGTGAAATGACCAGTGAACTGGTCTCTCCAGCTGGATTTCAATTTCCATGATGCAAATCAGACAGTAGTTTTCATGAGACATCACTTCGTTTTCAAAGCACAAGTTTTGACACATTATGGGAGGCAGAGTGCAACCACAATGACCAGCCTTGAGTCTATCAGCCACCAAACACAGCAGTCAAAAAAAAAAGTGTCAGATTTTAGTTTAGCAAATTTGTGTGGTTTTGTTTGCTTGTATTTAACAAGTTACAAAGTTTTGCAGGAAAAAGAAACTAAAATGTATCCAGTATATTTTCACTCCTAAATTCAGTGGTGATCAGAATTTGTAGTCATATTGCATTACATCTTTGTGTGTTTCAGTGCTTGAAGAAATGTCAGCATGATCAGGTTTCTTTTCTAATCTTGCAACAGGAGGTTTGCCCAACATTTTGAAATTTTGGTGAGTTCACCTATCTAATTTCTTGATGAGTCTTCTGCAGTTTACTTGTTGTAACGCGAGTTTCTATAATAGATACCTCCTTTTATAATATAGGCATCTAAAATACACCTAAAGTGCATTTATATAACTTTAATGAGGTTTCATAGATTTGCAGAAACCAATTGGGAGATATTAATTTACTCCACCTCTAGTTCCAGTCTAATAGCTTACAGCTACTAGTCCCCACCTGTTTTGGCCTTAGACTTGTAAAAGCAAATGTTCATCTTTCTCCTCAAACCCTCCTAATATTTTTCAATAACAGCATAATCTTTTATTTGAATTAGAAATGTTGTTTCTTTCCCAGATAAAAAATGCATCTATTTACATTAGAATGTAGTGAATGGAAAAAAAATTCCTGATAGTGGATTGCAATACAATAACATTGCTCAAAATCAGAGCTCCTCCTGGGCTGTAGGACCATTGTATATTTTTGTACGTAAGCAGTTCTGACTTGTTTCCTTTTTGAAATGGAACCCTTGAAAGCTACAGCTGCAACTATGAAAATGCATGAGGAGTTTAGAGTCTTTGTGAGATTTCATTCATCTCCCTTTGACAAGACAGCAAGCTGTTTGTGAAGGACCTACATCAAATGCTTATGTTTATGCTATGCTCTCCCGTGGTAATAGGTTTCCCATTTTATTTCAGGGTTTAGGTTTTTCTTTTCTTTTACAGTCATCTTGAAGTTTCAATAGAAGGAAAAATTTCCTGTGAATATTCTACTCACTGAAATTTGAAATACAAAGTATGGACTTTTAGGAGCAGTTTGCTTTTTCCCCTAGGGGTGGGACAGCAGGAAAATTACAGACAGTGAATTATAGTTTCAGTGGTAGAACGAGATGCTGTTGACATGAAAAGGAGGGTCATTCCCTGACGTCTCCTCCCACAGTCTCACAGTGGGAGCCAGAAATGAATAAAAATTGCAGATCGTATATACAGAGAAAGTATTAGGTGAATATGCACTCTTCTGCCCTACAATCCAGAGATCTCAGCAGCCTGGAGTACCTGGAAGACTTATGAAAGTGGTACAAGCTAAAAAATATATTCATGCTTGCTTCTTCATACCTAAAATTCTTGTCAATCCCACTGCTTGAGCCACATGCTGATCTCCAAGGTCTAGCACAGAAAAGGCCAAGTGACACTGACCAAGCATAACAAAACACAGAAGACAAGAACACCAAAGCACTCACAGACACTGGGTAATTATGAAATCAATAAGCAATTCAGTGAGTCTGGGAAAATACTCAGACAACCTTCCAGAATAAAAGCCAACATTTCAATAAATACATATCTGTATAAAAATTGGTAGTGTGTCAGATCGAATTGGGCAAGCTGATAGAGTCATGTTAATTGTCTTCATTGTACATGAAGATTATTGACTGGCATCACCAAGTAAAAAAGTAGGAGAGGCAATTGAAAAAAAAAAAAAAACCAGGCAGGAAACAAAAAGACATAGACACTATGACATTCACTAAAGTCAGAAAGAATAGGAATATAATCCTGCACTTAAAAAGCTGCAAAGAAACCCAGTTAAGTCCTCAGGTAAGTTCAAATCTTTTTCAGCGCTGCTTGTTTTTGTGCTTTTAGACATGCCTGTAATTTCTTTGTTCCTCGTCCATAACCCAGAGCTAAGAGCTTCTAGAGTTGCCCATATACTGTGCCCATATTTACAGGGTAAGCTGAGGAAGTTCTTTTGCTTAAAGACATGCAATAAAGTGCCCTGGCAGGTTAGTCCTGCCTCTTGAAAAGAAAACCTGACTATGGGCTTTGTTTCCTAATTTGAAAGATACTAGAAAATGTGAATCCATTCTCCAGGAACACTTAATTTTGTTTGTGAATATGTTGTCAACTGTTCACAGACAGGTGTTTTCTTTTCTTTCTGCATCCTACATACAATTGTTTGATGTACTAGAGATCTTGGCCTTGTCATATTAAAGTATGACAGGCTAGGAGCCATCCAGATGATATGAAGGCTGTGGAAGCTTTAATTTCCTTCGAGTGCTCTGTGAAAGTACCATGAAATCTCCTATTTGAGCCAGCTGTGAAGCTTCCAGAGGTTTCCTCTACAGCAAGTGCTGGGTTAAGATTAAACTAGGCAAAATGCCTGAAGAGATACTGAATAGGTTTGATACAAATTACACTGTCCTGCTGGTTTGAAAATACACATTACTAGAATCATTAACCATAATCATCCTCAATTACAAGCACTGTAAGCACACATAGAGCAGACCAATAAATGAAGCCATTGTTTGCACGCAATGCCCATAATTTACAAAGACATGACTACCTCATCTACAGTTTGACACAAAGCTGCAAACTCCGACAGAATATTCTGAATTATTTTTAACTTCTGAAATTGATGCATCTTTAATGCCTCTTTCTCTCCTAATTCCTACTAAGATAGTCAGTCTTGTTATGTCTCATTATCTTAGTTCATATGAAAAATGCATTTTCAGTTTGGAGAGGACTCAGGGTGCTCTTTATGAATTCCTCTAAGCAGCCAGCAGGGCTCACCACTCCAAAAGTTTTCTCTGAGAGAATCTTTCATTAACTGACGTCGTTGACATGTTTCCACAGTCCAAACAGCAACTGGGAAAAGTACAGACCATGATAATAAGAGAATGCAAGATCTTATTAATAGATTTGTCATTCTTTTTGGGTCACCTCCTACAGTATTACAGTCTTCCTACCAGTACTGCATGTGTGCAATGTTTGCAGCATGTACAGCTCATGTCCAGATGGAGAAGAGAGTTAGAGTAGATTTTAATAATGTATGATCTGTTGTATGGTGCCAGTAAGTAATGTTATAGTGGGTGCTATTACAGTAATCTTTAAGTTGTCTCCTACTACTTTCTCTAATGAAATGACAATTTTGAGAACACAATTTGTTATGGTAATGAAAGGTATTAAAAAACCCTCCTGGATTCATTGGGGTATGTAAATATATCTTTTGTACTTGTGTATAGTATACATTACTGCAGGTGGGGCTGATAATACTACCTATTATTAGAGCTGCCAGGTATTTTATGGTAGAATGGCTTATTTTCAGTTGCTCATAGCTTTACAAATTTTACCTATTTGGGTTAACATTTCTTATTGCTTTGTCTGCCACAAGATCAGATAATTTTTCCCTATTTGGTGAAAATTTTGCTTAAATGCTTTAGTTGCTTCAAGAGATGGATTAACAATGTTAATTCAGTCTTCTGCTTATCTTAAAGCATAGGTACTTTCATGTCCCCTCATGGCTTTTTGAAAACAAGACTTGAAGACCTGACTTTAGGGTCAGGTGTACACATTTTGTTATCCCTGTGGAAAATCATCAAAGGTTAGCCAATTTACAAGGCTTTTAAAATTGCAATTTGAACTGAGTTGGAGAAAATCTAAGATCTCGGCAGGTAGCATACTCTGAGGAACCTACACTGACTATGTCAAATGATGACATTTTCCCAAAACTGAGGTTACAAATTCCTACAGGGCTGTCTCTGACCTTTCCTGAGCTCTAGAATATCTGCATGGTTTTCATGATGTGCTGGTGAGCAATGCTTTTTACACTACCCCAGATGTGCTGAGTTTGGAGACCATTGACCCAGGCTCTGATGTGGATAGTTGCTTAGCTATTGATGTCTGCTCAGTTAGAAAGAAGTGGAGGAAGGTGAAACAGAGACGTCACGTTGCCTCTGAAAGCCAAAGCCATGTAGTACTGCTGTTTGGAGGGGAGGTCAGCTCTGGTTCTCTCTTTGTCTATGTACATAATCTTCCCACAGTGTAAGTCTTCCATGGATGCGAACAGGCATGCTATGTAGCATGGCCAGCTCAGTAGGTGAGGTCTCAGTGTGTTGAAGAATTTCTAATGAGACACATCATGTGTGAGAACAGAGGAGCTCCAGAGCAGGGAGCACAGCATCATGGTCACTCTTGTGCTGATCTGTGGGAAGCAGCTCTTGGATCACAGATACTTTACCACCCAGCTGCCTAAGAAGGTGCAAAGGGGAGAGTCAGCGAGGCTCACCACTCCTGAATTTTTCTCTCAGAGAATCTTTCACTAAGTTTCTCTGCAGGCCAGTCTCACAAAAAAAAAAAAAAAAAAAAGTTCTTTAAGTCCAATCTGAACTTGGCATTTGGCCGTGAGGATCCTCCAGCAGAAACCTACAGTTTGGTAGTGCAGGATTCCTGAGTCTCATGACACATTTGGAAACTCTCTGAGTTATTCTTTTTACCTTTAAGAAGAAGTTATGACAACGAGCTGAAACTAGCTCAGCACAATTTAATACAGTTGGGAGCCTTTTAAATAACTCTTTCCAACAAGCTTTGGGAATATGTTAAAAGACCTTTGGCCATCAGCATAGCTGTTTCTGAATTTAGCAAGTAGTTACTGTAAACAGGAAATTTCAAGCTCCACATTCTTTTTAGCTTTACATCATCACTGAAGAGATTTCAACATAATAATCATGTTATTTATTGCTTGGTCAGAGTTAGGATTAGTTTGGCACCACAGAAGGGATAGCTGAGAATATGAGATGCAGTTACAAATTATTTCCAGGGGCTTTTTGAAAGTTAATAGTGCTTAAATTGAATCAGGAATACATCATTTGATTTTGGGTTGTGAGTGGGGCAAGAATATATGGGAGGATTTATTTTCTGAAAAAAAAAATTGGAGTTACTGTTGTTCTTGACTTTGCTGGCTAGTTACTGGATCATTTCTGATTTCACTCTAAACCTGCAGAATATTACATCCTGGACGTTCCATATATTCCCAAGGCCAGCAGTAAGCTTGCCTCAGAGTGGAATTCTTGATCTTTATTCAAACATAGACTAGTTTTAGCTAGATTAAAAATATCAGATTTTCTCTTAAAATGTGTGAACTCTCCTTTAACTTAACTTTGGTAGCTTATGTTATCTTGCAAATAAAATATTAATTCCTCTGGGAATTAAAGAGGAAGACAGAAAGACTGTCAGTACCACAACGTCTGTCTAGGTCAAACTTTTCATTTATTGCTGAAATAAATCTCTTGTTGTCATAATCTGGTTAGGTTAGCTCTGTAGTTCTGTTAAGATAAACCTTTTGAAATTTAAGGTCTCCACTAAAAATGGGCAAAAATGATGAGACTAAATTATTCTATTATTTTCAAAGATATTACATTAATTAAAGGAGCCTGCAGAACCTAACAGTTTGAGATTCAAAAGAACAAGAAAATCAATCTACCAGTGCAACAAACCCACTAATGTGTAAGCAAAAAGTATGTACAATAAACTCTGACTGTTCCTTGGTTACAGTAGTAGCTGTGTAGAGTGAACACTAAACTCTTAGCTGTCAGTTCCCCTAAAATTCTCACCTAAGAGTGGTAGTGCTACACCCCTACCTGCCCAAAATCAGTATTATCTGGCACTCATATAGAGTATGTAGATGTGTGTTTTGGAGGCCTTGAGAATCTGCAAAGACCCCAGATGAGGTCTTACTTTGAATAATATTGGAGGGATCAGAATGGATTTAAAGCTAAAGATGATATTTGTCTTTTAACTAACTGTTTAATGTGGTATAGGGAAAACTGTGTTTGTTTTACTAGGCCCTGCATTACAAGATTTGTAATAAGCTTGTTTAAGTCCAATTTATGGATAAAACTTCTCTCATGACACTGTTGGGAGTAGTGTACAAAAAAAAGTGATACCATTTTCTGCAAATATGTGCCAAGGACATACAAAAGGACTCCTGTCAAGCTTGTGTGCTTTTTTATTAATGGTTATTATGCCCCTACCAGGCACTTCTGGAGCTAAAAACTTTATGTCACACAGCTCAGAAAAATGGTTGGCTGTAGCTTTGCTGAGAGTGATGGCATCTTATGGATGGCTCTCCAGGCACCAATGGCTACAGGTGAGGACAGGGAGACACAGTCGTGTTCAGAAGGGAGTGGGTGGCATAGTTAACAGAAGGGACTTAGCTGAACAAACTGAAAAACTAAGTACTTAGCTGTGTTAAGGGGAAAAGAATCTATTAAGAAAACAGGTGCTGGACTGTGCAGATCATGATATCCTTGTGAAATGAAACCCATAATCATGAAGAATGAGTTGCAAAAGGCTCAATATGTCTAAATCTTTTTCTGAAATACTGTCTTTTAAACTTCTTGACTTTACAAATCTGAACAGGAAATAGTGCCTGCAAAGGCCTTCCCACAATTTTCTAATGTTTCCTGCTTTCAAAAACAGTGAAAAATATTATGAGTACATGAGTACTTTTGCTCTGGGATCAGAATGTAGAAGGTGTCTGAAGTAAGTTTATTTCAATTTTGTCCAATATTTCAATCTCAAAATTGGAACCAAGTTTCTTATTGATTTCTAGGTTTTCTGTATTTGTTCTACCACATAGAATCTACAAGAACTGATCAGAAGGTATATTTTTTTTATTTCCTAAGAAATTAAAAAATATTTTTTTTTCAAAGTGGCTTTTAAAAAATTGTGATAAAAAAAAGTTTGTTTGTTTTTTAAAGAAAGCTTAAACCTAAACCGCAAACTAATTAATTAAATTAAGTCTTCATTTGGAAAATGTTGAAATGCGATTCCAAACGTTAGTCAAAGTTCACAAAGTTTTCAAGTGTCTTGTTCTTCACCAGTGAATAAAGCTGTGATACAGCTCTAGGATTCTGTGGGCTGTGATTCCCAGAACTTCAAATCCGTGTCTTAAGTCCCAGATAACTCAGTGAAAGGAAGATTCCCAGTGCTTCCAAGATTTTTATTTTGGAAGAAGTGTTCTCAGGATTTCTTACCTTCCTAGAAATACTTGGGTCATAAGCACTGAGAGTCAGCATTGTGGGAGTATTTCAGAGTGTCTTCCCATTCAGCAGCCACCAGACAGTTACAGTAATGGTTGTGCTTTGTTCACAGAACCACAGAATCATAGTTCCATGTGCACTACATTCAGGAACAAACATTCCTTTGCCTGAGAGTTTATCTTTTTTCTGAAAAAACATTTAGCATGGGAAAAAAAATATAACTATGAATCAAAAATGTATTTTTATTTGTTATGGAAATATGGTAGACTATGTAAGTAAGGTAACCAATTCTAATACAGAGATAGAAATCAGGTCTCTTCATTTCTGTTGTCTTATAAACTGTAGAGAAAGGATCTCATTACCTCATGAAAAATAGGTTCAGAGTTATTCCTAAAAACAATGGTCAATTTTAGCTTCATTAAATTCCTGAAGGACTTTTTTATATCAGAACAGGAGGGAAAATTGCCCAGTCAGTGTGTTTTAGAATGTAAACGTTTAGACCATGTGATGCTTTCTCCAAGGAAATTATGGAGGTCCTATCATTCAAGTTCTTTGCAAATAGAATTAAGAAACAGGAGAATACATTGTAGGGATAAATTCTGTAAAAGGCATCTGGAAATAATGAAGGCTGCTCCTTTAATTCTAATTCTATTACTGGAAAGATAATGCAACAGAAAGAGCAAGTCTTCTTTTAAAAAGAAGCTTTTAATGAGGTTGAACATCTGAAAGACATACCCAGATGTACAGACTAAACTGATCACATAGCTATCAAAAGACAAATATGTGTGGGTAGTACAAATTTCCTCCTATTCAGAGGCGTGTTAATTCCATTCAGTCTCCATGCACTGTCTCTGACAAATATTCTCCATTATTTGTAGTCCTTTTCCTTTTTTCCTAAATTTTTCTAATTTCCTATGGATAAACAGTATGTATTATTATTACAGGCTATGCATATGTCGTATGTTTGTTCTCACAGTTTCAATAAAATTGGAACAAACAGAATGTGTTGTAAAGATAATTGATGGTACTAGATGTATGAAAATAGGCAGGAGGAAAAGAGAAACTCTATTAGTGTCCCATAGACTCAGAGCATATTTACAAGTGCTGGAATCACAAAACAACCTTCAAACAATTTTCATATCTTCTTAGCCATCTCAAAAAGACACAAATCTATATGAAATCATGTTCACTAGTTCATATGCTCAAGGAACGATTTATATTCTTTTGTATTTCTTAGCAAATGGCAAGCTTGCATGCAATTTGCCCTGAGGTTAACATCAAGCATTCCCAGAAACAGATTAGAAAGGAGTAATTTTTTTTTCAATGCTGGTATGATCTGGGATTAACAAAAAAAGGATCAAGAAGTTAGAAACCTCACTGATTTATTTCTTTCTGAACTAAACATATGAATAACCATGCTAAGGGAATTTTCTTCTCCTCTGAACTACTGTAAAAATGTATGACATATCTATTTATTGGCTAAACCTACAGTGCCCAGTCTCATCTTCTGATGGTAACACAATGGTATCCTCAATATCTGTCATCTAGATAATTATATCATGCTTATTATTGGCTGCTGTGAAACAAACATTCATGAGAGATCAGCCCAGATTTCAGCAAGCTTTTCTGGAGCAAACTACAAAGCATACAGACATAACTAAATATTTCTACAAGCAGCTCCATAATTATGACTGGCAGTGAAGAAGAAATCAATCAACAGCACAGTCACATAGAATTAAAAGACACAAACAAGTAGAAAATAGGAGACACATGAGTTGAAAAAATTCTATATTTCCTACTACTGAGACCTATTTTATACTCTGGTGATAACTTTCATGAAAATGTCTCTAAACTAATAGGTGGGCTAGCATAGAGCAATCAGCTGGCTTTTTTATCAATTTGGAGAAAGCAGGAAAGAGCATAAAAGGGGATTTTAAGTTTGCAGTTTAATAACTGGGTTTATTAAACATTCAGCACATCAAACAAAGATGGAGCAGAGTTCAAACTGACATCATTGAAGTAGGAAAGGATTTGAAAAACAAGTTGCACTCCCATGATAGGGGTTGAACAACCACTCTAGTTTCTTTTTGATATCCCTTATAAAGATTATATACTGGAATTATGGTTGCAGCCCCTGTACTGCACCACAAGATGCAATCTGTCTATTACCTGGTCTTATGTTATCACTCCACGTTAGAGAGATGGCTATAACCTACAGCAAGTGTTGAATGCCTTTTACGTAGTTGCTCCGTCAACACCTTCTCCATCTTCTTTGTTTTAGTCATAATAAACACTTAAGTGGTCTAAATATTTTTGCACAGTTTCATCCCCTTTTGTGTATATTTGCTACACAATATGTAATCCCAGAGAGACCAAGAGAGAAAGATTTCTTTTCCTCTGCACAATTATGGCTTCCATCTCTTATTTAAGGCTGTAAAAGTCTTAACCTCATTTTGCCCCAAAGAGATAGTGATTGTAATCCTATGTCCAATCTATTTTCGGGCAGAGTAAAGTTTCTGTAAATAAATTGATCCTTTCTTTTTTTAAAGTCGCATTTGCCATGTGGTAGAATGCAGTCATTAAGGAGGCTGTCACCACCTTAGACTTCTCATATTCATTGAGACATTCTTTCCTGGCAGTGAGATGTTCTGTCATTTTGAAAGGATTACCCTGCATTATAATTCAGTGACAGTGTATTCAAAGCTATAAAACCTTCTAAGTGATGGACCTCTGTAAATCTCATTTTTTTTTCTTTCATTCTATATTGTCACATTGTCAGTCAAGACAGTCCAGACTCTTTTGGTACATAAGAACCTGCCTCTGAAAGCCTCTTTCAAAGAACAGAAGTTTAGAAATGTACGCACCAATGGTATGACAGAATTTTCTAGTAAATTCACCATGGGACTGTAAAGTTCATTTAGGCTCATAATTTGCTGCTTGAGAAATTATAGTAGAGTGGTCATGTGAGAGACCATGCTTCTCAAAAGCTATAGTTTATAAGTCAGAAATAATGGTTATTTACCTATCTTTGAAGAAAAAAATAGCTACAAGATCAAAATAGATAACACTGCCAATGACATTGGGTGTGCTAAAAAGAAGGTGGTGATCAAGGCTTGCATTTGTGTCTGAATGAGTTAGGTCTTGGAACATACTGCTCCCATAGAAGAGGATTACATCTAAGTAAGTTTCCCCTGTATACCTCATGCTTTTTAAATCCCAGATAGTTTTACCTTTCTGTGTCTGTGAGATTTATGGTGACCCTGTAAATCACAACAGACTGAGTTTCTGCATGCCATAGCTCGCAGGTGTCAGCAGTTTGGCTCACTGATTTGGCAAATCCCAGTAGAGGCCTCTGTTACAAAATAAGCGACTGGTAGGAGGGTAGCATGTGCCCCATGAGACCAACCATCATATAATGTATTTTTGCCCATTGCATGCTCTTTTGATCTTATGACCTTTTCCTCAGTGGATTGCACTTTTTTCAAAGCTCCCCTGAAAATGACAAAGGAGAATTGCTGTCAGAAAGTGACCCTCTTCCCCTTTCCATAAATGTAAAGTTCCTTCTGTCCTCAAATGAGAGAAAGACTTGAACTCTTCCCCTTCTGATACAGTGTTGTGGTGTTTGGGTCTTCTTTTCTTTTTCTGGGGGTGTGGGGGCAGAGGGGGAGGGAGGAAGAAAGAAAGGAAAAAAACCCTTTTTTCAATGCATCTGTGTAACACCAAGACTAGAACTGGTCCCTGGGTGTTTTGTCTAAATTAAGTCTTTTTTTTTTTTTTTTTTTTTTTGTCTCCAAACATAAAACTTTACATAAAACACAAGAAGTCAACAAGATGGAATGTTTCCATATTGCACTGAATAATTTTTAGAGTTAATTTCCAGTATTCATTTCTTACTAGTGGAACTTTCCAGGTTATTCTCTTTAAGTCGTTCCTTTTGGTTATCTATGTAGATAGGCAAGTTAATAACTCATTTATAATTTTTGAGAAATCCTTTGTTCTGTTTATTTTATTTCCCCAGGTGTAAAATTTATTTTTGCACCTATAATTTATTATTATTGAATTTAAAACAAAGTATTATTTATTATTTAATTTTGGTTTAAAAGTCAAAAAAGTCCAGAACATTAATATTTATTTTCTTTCCTTAAGAAAATGACTAGCAAGAATAACACTGGGTTTTTTTATTCTGATAGTTTCCTTCTGAGACAGAAGAGAATTTTATATGAGAAGAACTTACTTGAAGTTGTTGTTGTTCTTATTGTTGTTGCGTTTTTTGGGTTGTTCTTAGGTCCTCAGTCAATTTCAGGGGAAAATATCTGACCTTTTTATTGGACTTTCTTAAAAAGTTTTGATTCTATGCATGCCACATCACATTAAGGTGCTTCTTCTAACTACCTATCTTGGTCTAAATAATATATGCATCTGAGGAGCCTGAAAAGGCACCATATTTCAAAAAGACTTAGAGAAAAAGATTTGAAAAAAGTAATTTTAACAGGTATTAAAAACAAACAAACAAAACCCCTTGAACTTCATCAGTGGGAATGTTAATTATTTCCAGGACTTGTTTTTTAAAAAAATGCCAATTCTGAAAGTAAACACTTTTCTGAGTGGAAAGGAGTGCACAAAATATTAAATATGACAGATTTACTGCTTGGAAAAACATTTGAAGATGCAGATCAAAAATCTGGGAAACATTCTTGGTTTTACATTTGCTAAGTTAAAAAGTCCATAATTTTTAAATTTGTAGTCATCTGTCCTATTGCACATTAAAATAATTCTGAGAATGTTAGTAAACAACAGTTGAAATTTCAGCTAAATTCTTTGAAAAGAGAGACAACAAATATTTCAACCCATCTGAGCTTCTTTTATTTAAAACATATAATATATATATATTTATTATGGTAAGAAGACCTATTTCCTGATTTTATTATATTGTTTACTACTGTCTTACTAGAAACAAATATTTGCTCCCTCCTCTGACTTGCAGTGAAAAAAAAAGAACCAAACCTGAATAATCCTTTTGCTTAACATGTTAGACTGAGGGTAAAACCAAAAATTGAGATGAGGAAACATCAGAATTTAAGAAATAATATGGTATGGTATGCTATGGTATGGTATGGTATGCTATGCTATGATTGTCCCATAATAACAGACTCTGTCCAGTACCTTCCTGGGGAAGAAGCTACTTTTAGGGTTGATTATATAACGGGTCCTGTAGTTAAAGTCCTGTATTTAGGACACTAGCCTCAGGCTTGATTTCAAATTCCCTGGCAGGACTTTGCATTTAAGCCATTTAAGCCTGTATTTTTCAGACATAACTTTGATATTCCAGGTCTTTGTCTCTAAAATTGTGAAAACAGCACTTCCCCATTTCAAAGAAATATCTCATAATAGAATATTGTTTGACAAATGTAAGTATAAGTTATATACTTATAAGTTACATTTCAGCTTCTGACAGCTTCTTTCACAGCACAATGTCTAGCACTTTCTAACGCTGAAGAGTCTGGCTACACGTGTCCCCTGCATACCTGCACAGGGAAAGACAGGCAGCTCCTCCATAGGAAGGCTCATTGCATGGTAGGCACTAATTCATTCACCTATATTCTGTTTTTCCTCTGAACAACTCTGTTGTTTTATGTGTCAACCCACATGTAGAAAGCCTTTATGGCTTGAGAGACTGGGTATTTTGGCAGTTAGATCCTATTATTATTAGATTTAGAAGCAGGGCTTATGCTGGGGCTCTTTATTGTTGCTTTCTCTTTTGGGTTTTATTCATTCTTTATCACAGGAGGACTATGTTATTTGTTTCCTTTATATTGCCACTTCGATTAATGCCCCCCCAAATCCTATATGGATTAAGAGTAAAGCACCTTGCTGTCATCTGGGCCTGCAGGTATAGAAATACACAGCCAAACCTTCAGTTTTTTTCATCTTCTTGTACAATGTATATAAACACCTTCTCACCAAATATGTTTTCTAATATTCAGCCTCTTCATTCTCAGTGTAAGAGTGCCAAACAGAGAGCTACTCTTTACTGCTGCACTGTGGTTATAGGACTACACTGAAATGCAACGCTATCAAGGAATAATTTAGTATATTAAAAGGTCAAATGTGCATTCATATTGGATTTTATCTTTGCTAAAATATTCTTGAAGTGATAAATACTTGCTTAACGTGAGTAATTCTATGCCTCCTTCAGCTCATTTTGACAGCTGTATCACTGTTGAACAGATTGCCATTAAATATTACTTTTTGTGAAAGTCTCAAATATATTTTAGTAGGTTATTTTCCTGAATACACTACATTTCCTTTACATTAGAGAAGTTCAAATTTTTATAGAAATGTCAGATACCATAAAACTAAAATTGTTCATTCCATCAGACAGATTTCACAGTCTTTGTAAAAATAAATTGTTCCAGGTATTTACTTGTGCTTTTAAATGCAGGATCTGATCTGAATTTCACTTCCATGGACATTAGCTCTAACCCTTTCTAATCTGAACTTGTTTTGTTGATATTAACATCTGTTGCAGTGTTATTTTTTCATTATTAACTACCAAGATCATAATTACTCAGTTTTAAAAACACTCATTGAAAATGTGTTAAATATATTGGTAAATTTATTTTTTTTCTGGTAAATAATCTGAAAATAATAAACAGATTGAGATTGTTTACCAATTCTTCTAAGTACAGACTTACTAAATATAACATGAATGTACACATTGTATAACCATTATGTGGCTGAACAAAACATTCGATGCATCACACAATGTTCCCAAGGTGTGGATATTTCAAATAAATGTTATGTTTTCACTTGTGGGAAATTTTATCTTTTGAGAGATGCAGGCACCAACAAATTCTTTAAAATACAATATTGTCAGTACATGGAAAATTTAAAATATATTAAATTAAGCAGAAAGGAACAGTCCTCTGGAGAAAGAGACCCACTCAGTTCCAAGTCATACTCATCCTCATGTCTTCTAGAATTTAATTATTAGTCATTTTGAAGACCAGTCTGACTGAAATGATGCACATGTTCTAAAGGGCAGTCAGATCTAGGGTCTGTTGAGTAACATCTGAAAATAAACTCCATAACTCCTCCGTGTATGAAAAATTCTTATGCCACACTAGGAAGCAGATGTGATTTCTAAGCGCTATCCAATTTTTTTACTACTATGGGTGTCACTGAATGCAGAAATTAACCTTGCATGATTTAATACTCATAAAAAATAGTAGAGGTATTTTGCATCAGTTACAAATGAACTGACTCTTTGATTCATGTTGTTAAATGAAACATAACAAATGATTATTATTCATAGGTTGAAAAAAGAGGCCTTGGCTTGATATGTGTAAACAGAAACTTCAGTAAAAGTCCAGAGGGGTCTTATTAATTTCCCTAAGCCTGATCAGGAATTCAGTATAGAGAAAGGAAAGTCTGAGAAGAGATATTGCTACATCATACAGGCCAGGGTAGTGTTTAAATCCTTCAAGCAGGATGTACCCACCTTGCATTTCATGTATAAAAGAGGGTGGAGAGGAAACTAATCTTAGAAAACAACCCCTTCACACTTCTTATTCCTCATATCCATTAGATTACTGAGTTTAATATTAATCTTTACTGATCAGGGGAAATTCTTGTGGACATCTTAATGAAAATATCTGGCCAACAAGCACTAATGATAAAAATGATACACAACAGACTGAGATTTATTTCTAAACAACTGTGCCATGTGAGATGGTTATTGACACTCAGTTTCTTCCTACCACCATTCTGCTAGTTACTAATTCCTGTCCAGCTCTGTGAACGGCCTGGAGACAGTACTCCTTAAAATACATGATTTGAGAAGGGTTAGCTCAAATTACCTTCATTAGCTGGTGGGCTGTGGTAAGCAGCTGGAAGTATCAACACCCAAAGGTAGCGCACACAGCTGGATCTGGAAAAGGACATCTGGTAATGGTCTACAGCTGTGTAAGGAATAGGACAGAAAAGAACTGAAATTAATGCAATCTTATTTCAAAATCAAATGTAAGCTCTCTCTCTAAATTCTTTATTAATTAGTGGAGTCCTATCTCAAAAAAAAGGCACAGAAGGAAGATTTTAAAGAAGCATTGCAGATAAATAAAAGTACAGAAACAGTTGTCCATTAGGAGGGTTTGAAAATATTGCCATGTGAAATTTAAAGAGGCTGTGGAAAAGATGAGACTTAGTAAAAGTTCCTCAATTTTGAATTAATTAAAAAGAGGTATGCTATTTTCCTCATCTGCTGTGATTCTCTGTGATGTGCATTTAAGACCAAGGAAAATTTCAAATTAAACTGAAGAAGTGGTTATTCAGCTGGGATGGACTTGGCTGTGAGTTGAGGGCAGGGGAGGATTCAACTCAGTTTAAGACACTGAGACTGAATTTATCCATTCATGCAACAGGAGCTCAGATGAAGTATTGAGCAGAGTATCCACTGCTGTTCCAGAAGAACACCACTGCTGTTATCTCAGATGGCACTAACCAGCCATATGTGGGCAAACAAAATTTCTCCTTTTGTAGTACAGGCAATGTAGTACAGTCTAGAATACCTGCATTTTGCCTGTTTGCCTATATTTTTCAGTAGAATAGCTCTCAAGACTCAATCAACCTCATTTCAACAGACTGCAATGAGAATTTAGATACCTAGTTACAGCATCTTATGCCGCCTTGAAAGTCTGTCTTCATGTTTATAAGATTGGCAAAATAAAGTAAATTATCTACATCACAAATTAACTTGGAAAACTCCTGCAAAAATCCTCAAAAGAATTAGACATTTATAAAGAAAATGAAGTATCCACAATTACATCAGAGATAAAAGAAAATATCTGGAATACCCATGAAATGTCCTGCAAAAGCTGATTTCTGAAGTCATTACTTTCAGAAAAACTCTTACCCAATTGCACGTCTCAGTTGTGCTCCTTGAATTTCCTGTTTTTCAGCACTTGCTGAATGGGGAGTGAGAGATAGACTGACGGAAAGATCATCAATAAATTCCACTTTTTCCAGTGGAAAAATTCCACTGCTACAAACATGGCATCATCTTCTAAGCTTACCTTGAATATGTATGAATAATTAGTAACCTGTGGAGATAAAAATAGTTGAATCCCTGATGAGTAGTGTTTCACTGTAGCACATAATAATGTACAGTAAATGTTATGTTGCTGTTCCTCAAGGTGTACATGAGGAAGCAAGGAATTTTTCTTTCTTGCAGTAGGATTTTTTTTCTGTGGGTTTCCCCAGGGTGCTTTATGACTTTGCATGAATCCCACTCATGCTGCAATTGATCCCAGAGGAGGTAATGTAACAAATGCTCTGAAATAAAAAAAGATGTGCATTTCACATTTAATGTCACAGACTCATATATTCAGGAGTTAATATAAAATGGTACCCATTTCACTCTTACAGAGTTTCAATTAAATCTTTTTTTTTGGTCTGTGCTAATGTTAGGTTGGCAGTAGCTGAATAGTATCAAATTTATTTTCATCACACTTTGTCTGTGGAAGCGCGATATGTGTAATTGAAAGCTTGACCATCTTTTCGTTATAGGAAGACTAAGCTCATCCATCAGTGCCAGAAGCAGGAAGTTAGTGTCATACATCAAGCATCATTTAGCACATGCACATCATTCACAGAGATCAATTATTATAATATTTATTTTAAACGGCACAAGTTGGAACAAAGAAAGTGAGACATCCATCTTTATCAGTTACATACCTTTAATTCCTAACAGTGTTAACTGCAAATTTGGTGGTACAGCCAGCCACGCTCTAAATTTTGTACAAGTAATAATTTCTAATTTAATTTAGACATATCCCAATTTATCTCCGTCGTTCATCTCTTAGAATTCAATAAATTGATGTTTTCTGAAACCAGTTAGAAACTCCTTGCTGAATAACCCAAAACAACAGCAAGTTGTCGTTAAGCCAGAGGTGACTGTATTAGCTCACTGTCACTGCTAAGGCACAAGTTAAAAAACAGGTTGAAAAGGTATTAATTTTCCTAATCCCACTGTACCTCTGTACAGGCTAGACTTTGGGTCTTTCCACTTTCAGTGCTCCTCGCTGTAATGATAATCCATTTACTGGAAACATGACAGGAAACAGAACAGCATCTCTAATACAAGCTAAAATTTGAAATAATTTTCTGATCAATTAATTTTCTTTTTATATACTCATAATTCCCCTCCAATCAACCCTACTCCATTTCCTTCCACCCACTTTTCTTTCCCTGATCTTGTCCTTCTTTACTAGTGGAAATCCTGAAATTTAATGTCAGAGAGCCTGCTGCTAGCTTTGATGTTAATAATTTAACCAAGCTGACAACAGATATAATCACTTTTTAAGTGTTATCAAGAACAGCTGCTGTGAAGAAATTCAGTGTGTAAGATGGGGATGGGGAGGAGGGGCTGCTGGTAGAAAGGGAAGGTTGGGTTATTATACATGCACAACATCCACAGTCATACCCCAGGATAAAGTGAAAGATTCTCTGTCCTGCATTTATGCACTAAAAGATAGCTAGAAAAGAAGTAGCTATCACCCTACTGAGAAAACTGATAACATACAAATTTAAGAAATTAAAGCTCAAAATTCCCAGTCATAGAAAAATAGACTTGACATAGAATTTAACCTATCTAAAGAAGACAGAATTAAACTGAAAGCAAAAGTTGCAACTTTTTATATATTGTGCTTCTGTGAATGTGTTCTTTTATAGTGTGGATGTATGTGGGAGTGCGTGTATGTCCATGCACACGTATACCTGTGAGTATAACTGATGTTCAGCAGAGGAACTGGGGAGCCTCATACCCCCATGCTGTGTGTGTAAAAGGTGCTCCTAACTGCAGGGAATCTGAGGGAAGCTTTCTCAGGTCCCACCATTGGGAGCAAGAGGAATGAGAATGGGCAGAAAGACAACTGCCACCCCCAGAGGCGTCTCACCCTGCAGTGTGAGGGGGAGTCAGAGCCAAAACCAAAAAAAGGAAATATCCATCACCAGCCATAGGAGACTTCATTTCCCTCAGTGCTGGCTCATTTAAGTACCTGGTGTTTGACAGACTGAGGGGATAAAATCCAGGCTCTGTTTATGCCCAACACTTAATTTCTATTGATCTTATTGGGATGACATCTTGTGGGAAGATGGGACAGGTAACTCAAGTCACCCCTTTTGGTTGTGTGGAAGGGTGTCAAGCTCACTGGAAAGAGGGAAGCAGAGAAATATGTGGAAAGGAGTTTCCCTCCCTGGGTCCTTCCCTTGGCAGTGGTTGAAGAATGCAGGCAAAGCCCAAGGACACAGTACAGCCCCACACTACTCCTCACTCAAGCAGTACGTGAAGGCATAGGCAAGGCTTCAAATATTGCATAACAACATTTGGCAGAGAATATCTATGAGAGGTCCCAGGAAAACCACGTTAGCAGGGGAATTTGCAGCCAGATCTTACATGAAGCATTAGTTGTGCTGGGTTTGGCAGACCTTTCTAGAAACCCTGAAAAATGCTGAGGACTAACTTTGCCAGCATTTTGAATCCAGGGTTATGATCCTAGAGTGCAGTACATCCCTATATTTCTGGCAGTAATTTGGAAAGTTGTGTTTGACATTTTAACCTACATTCCAATGAGAAAGTTCAGTTTTCTGGGGTTTCACAAGCACTGAGGAACATAATACTCTTGGGGGGCCATCGAGCCCTGTCTTGGACTTTAATATCCATTAAGTGATTACTGCAGAGAGTGGGATACTCTGAGCAGCTGGGGCAGCATTCACCTGTGAACTGGGCCCTTTCCAACTATGGGGAATAACAGGTTAGATCAGAAAAGGAGGTCTTATAAGAGTATCATAATAATAATTTTTTTAAAAAAGAATACAGAAAAGGAAGCTATAAAGTGCAATTCAGGACTGCTGAGCTCTTGGTGTTTTAGAGTTTGTTGACCTTTTGCCCTTTTTATCTAAAACGACCAAGAAAAAGCAAAGTAAATATTAAATACTTGTATTTGATTATTTAATTCTACCTGCAGTTAGCTGAAAAATCTTGAGAAAAATAAAACTTTTATAAATAATTAAGAATACTTCCATCTCTATCTGAGTTCTAATAAAATAGGTGGTTTTTTTTCACAGTACGAAGATGTTCAAGTACCAGTACAGGGCTACTGTCCATGTTTCATTAACAGGTCATCTGTTCCTCCTCTTTTAAATCATTTTAGTCACCTTTCCCAGGCTACTGACTGTCACTGTGTCATCTTACTTCCATCAAAGAGGAAGGTCATATCTGTGACATTCTGTCTCCAACTGACATTAAAATTGTTCCATAAGCAAGCTGCAAAATAGTTTTCAAAAGTGGTATTCAAGCACTGTGTGCATGCATTTGTGTATTTGCAAAATCCAAAACAAAACACTCAACTGCCCACATTTCTCATCCAGTGGATGAAGGGAAAAAATGTGTGATAGATGCTACTCACCTTGATCAAAGTGGTACCGAAAGCTTTCTGATATTACAATGATTAGTGTGCTCTAACAACCTACAGAGGATAGATAAATGCTGCTTTAGTTCATGAAAGAAAACAGCACCTTTACATCTCGGGAAACAACTCAGAACACCAGAACCTTCTCACAGTAAAAAAATAAGCTAGCAAATTAGATAACAGTGAAGCACTTATTTTATTCCCTCCTTCATTAAACAATGTAAGTTTTTCTTCTAGAATTCAAGTGAGGAGTTGGCTGACAACCTGGTCCTGCATATGTTACAAATGAGTAATTAACCACTTGATGGCAAAAAACAATGAACAGAACATTTTATCATTTCATAATGCAGTTGATTACCTATAGAACAAACCAACAGAAGTGAAATTGTACCTGTAAAGAATTTGCTCAAAAGTAAGAGAAAAAAAATTAAGATTTTTAAGTAGCCTTAGTCAAAATGATACCATTTTTCAAAACCATTAAAAACTCTGTTCTACAAGGCTGATATGGATTCTTCACATGATTTTTTTGCCTTGATTAGACTAGAAACATTACTAAAGTTGATTTTAGATATTAAGATTGTGGTGTTTTTTGGGCATGTTGGCTGGATGCCAAAAGAAGTTCCAAATGATCATTACTGGGTCATAGAGAAATGAATCTGTGTTCTGAACAAGCTCTACATGACAAAGGAAGATCAAATTTGTAATTACGGCTGCAAGAGCTGCGATGAACCTTATGCATGAACAAACATGCACAAATATATGTGTAAATGATCTTTTCTGAATACAAACCAGTAATTGCAGCCACATGCAAATAGGTACTAACACAATACCGTGTTGAGCATCTCAATATGGGAATATGATTTTTTGCTGGCACATGAATTTTGCCCACTTCAAAATGCATTTTGTAGGTAATAAATTGGTTTTTTGTTTCGAGCTTTAATTTGAAACCAAATTAGAAAAAAAATAAATTAAGTAGTCTGCAGCTGAAGTCAAAATGTCCTTATTGCATCTTTTCAGACAACTTAGTTTTGAAGTAATTCATGAGTTTGAGTGTATGAATGTATATTTTTCAAACTTCTTTACTTGCTGTAAAAAAATTTTACATTTTACTTTCTTTTCATAAAAATCTGCTTACAAGGGGCATTGTACAAATTCACATCTTTCTGATATTACACGGATTAAAATAAAATAGTAAGTGATATGTTTAGAGAACATGACGTAGAACATTGCTTATTGGTATGAAAATAATTCTTATATAGGGCTCTGCACACCTTAAAAGAGATCTGATAGGAACTGGCTGGAGAGAGTTACTCATGAGGTCTTGTATTGCCCTAGTCACTTGCACCCATCAATGGGTGCACTGATCAGTGTTGTTTCTGTCCTTTCTCTGACTTGTCTCTGTCTCTCTTTTTTTGCTGAAAGTCAAAATACATTGTAGTTCTCTAAATATATTCAAAATAACCTTGAAGCTAGCAGTGCTGAAATCATCTCTGTGCTTAACATCTACTGTTTGTGGGAAAGTAAAGGAAAGACCCACAGGAGATTGGGCTGCCCTCTACAAATCCCATCCTTCTTGGGCAAGACACTCTTACAGTGCAAGACATATGTAAAGGCATTTTAAGCTGTTTTACATGACTCCTCCATCCACTTAGAACTGGAAGGGCAGGTAACTAGTGCAGGAAGCAGCTGTATCATCTCCGTTAACTCTTTACCTGTGAAAGTGTTTTAGCCTCTGACGGACTCCCCTCAGGCAGAACAAGGCCACTTTTTTACCTCATGACAAAGTACTTCAGCACAGTACTACAGACCTGGAAACATGAGAGTTTCCCACAGAAAGTACTGAGTTAAACTTGTACAATTCATTAAAATCAAATTGATTTTTAAGTATTTATATGTTTCTAAAACAATTGTATTCTTACACCAGAAATTCATCCAACATGCGATAGCCCATTGGATTGCAAGACATTTGTATTCTACGCTTGAAATAACATCTCAGGTCAGATGAATCCCATTGTTTTAAACTTTCATTAGAATACCTAGTAAAGTGTTGTGGGTTTTTTTCCAGACCAGGCTCTCCCCAATGGCAGGTACTCTAATAATTTGACATCTTAATAAAGATATGATAATGGAATATAGTAGTAAGGATAGTAAAGTAATTTTCTACTCAAGATTTTATGTCTGTACAGTAACTTTTGCTCTCTAAAGGCAAAATGAGCATAAGCATATCAGATAGACATCTGACCTAACAACTTTAGGTAGCATTTTATGAAATAAAAGGTGTCCCAGTTTAAGCTGAAAATAAGCCAGTTTGATAGAGGTAGGGTTTAGATTTTAATGCTTGTTTCTCATAAGAGGGACATTTCCTTTTTGTAAATTAGCAATATCTTTACACAGCTGCTGGGGCCATGTAGAAACCCGATGTTATCTAAAGAGGTATTTGAGGAGGGCTGCTGAAACTTTTCTGGCTACTCATCAGCTGTTGTGAAACGAGCGTGTACACGAGGTATGTTAGGAAGCGATATTCCTTTGCTTCTGCAACAAAGTGAATTCCCTCTGTGTCTTTCAGCGCAGCATCACCAGGCTGGCAGTTTGCCATCTGGAAAACTGACATTTGCCTCCCCTGGGTCTGCTGAACAGCACTGCTGCAAGATAGCATTCGTACCTAAAGAAAATGGAAAAGGGAGCAGCAAGCTTGCTGAGCACAAATGAGAGACACGCTGATGTTTTCCTTTTAAATAGCAGGAACTGTTGGCCTTTCAGAGTGTTTTTATTCAACATCCTTTATCATAAAGGTGCTTTTGCATGAAAAGAACAATGAAGGTATATATTACATACTGGCCGTCTCCTGTTCCATCAGCCAAGCAAGAGTTATTTAAAGGACTAGTCTAGATTTTGAACAACTTATAACCTGAAGCATTCAACACTTTTTTTTGTAAGAGATAACAATAAGGAGCATATCAGTGTTTAAATCTGACAATCTGCATTTCAAAAGGAGTAATTTCAGAAGGAGTTTGCTTTGTGATGAAACTCGATTATAATAGGATAGCTGTAGAGCCAAACATCGTGACTTAGGCTGAACTTTGTTTGGGTGAAAATTACTCCTTTGCAGAGCATTGAGAGTTCTATTACCTCTTCAGGTCTCAAAATAGAATTAGAAGACATGGGTTGACATAATGAGTTAAGTGCTGGAAATAAAGCTGTCATGATAAAAAAGCTTATGATGCAAACACTGTTTAACTCCATCTCAGCAGTGACAAATTTAGCTCTGGATTAATCAGGCTATTTTCTCGTGCTTTCAAATGTACAACCTGTTCATCATCGCATAGATGCCAAAACTTCTTATACTTTACATTTGCCAGTCATCTAAATGAGATGTAAGTAGTTCATAAGATACGTTCTAGTTACAGTAAGAGAGTAAATTTGATCCTTAATTTATTTTCATATTTCAAATTCTTTGCTGAATTGAACTGGTAAAGCTTCAGTGCACAGTTTACATTTTTTAAAGAGAAAAGTTCTGATAATATCACTTTTGAGTAAAACAGGCAAGATTTAAAAGGAGAGGTGTTATATCTTTATTACACCGAAGTACAAGCATTTTTTTTTTAAATAAGAAACTTCTGAGTCTTTCATGGGCACACTACTTAATACTTTTCATTTCAAGGATTTCTCTACGATTCACAAAAGAAAAAGACTGACTTCTATTTCATAAATGTGTTATATGTGCTCAAATGTCAAGTCAAACCATTACAGCAAACTCAGCTAGCTGCCAAAATGGTTGAATAACAGTCTGTGTTTTTTCCTTAGAGTGAGGCTGAAATGTCTTTTAGGAAATAAATATAAAATAAATATTTATTTTAACACAGATCCAGGTCACTGCAGGCCACCCCAGGCTGAGTCTAAATAATATTGCTTAGTTGCATTCTCTTGCATTGATACTCATCCTTTTTTTCTTGGTTCTGCAGATACAGGGTCTGATACTCAGTTTGATACTCAGTTTATTTTTTACACATACAGAGCAATAGCGTCAAAACATTCGACACCTTGTTTTCAATGAGTTTTATTTTTTATTCTGAATCACCAAGCTCATCCCCTCATTTCAGGCCAAGCTCATCCATCCATTGAAACCTTAAACTGAACTTCATTATGTCCTGGGTTTGGAACTACCCTGCTAAGCTTCCTCAGAAATATCAGGTGCTCCTTTTCTTTGCTGTGTTTGCAATGTAGAAGAATTCAAGCTGGGTTAGGGACTGAAGACAAAGGTATTTTTAACTGGAAATTGTGCAGAGAGCTGGAGCTTTCACCACATTTATCAAGCAGACATAAACATTATCACATGTTTACGTGGGATTTCATATCATTTGTCTGACAGACTTTTAGGAGATGAAGAATGAACTGGTCCATAGAGTTTTTTAGACTGGCCTTCTTGAGGGGATTTGGGGTCTCTAGGTTTGATCGGGGTTAATTCATTTGATAGGTTAAACTGTAAGGACTCTTCTACCTATTATTAAGTGAAAAAAGGGAAACAAGTAAGTCTCCAGGAACATACTTTTAAAAGTTCCTTTCCCTTCTCTTCCCTTCCCTTCCCTTTCCTTCCCTTCCCACCACTTCCCTTCCCACCACTTCCAGTTCTTCTTCTGTCCTTCATATCCTGGGAGATAAAATCTAGATTCATATATGAGGAGAGGATATTGCACATGCTAACATCTATATCTGTTCCCCAACATGCATCTTTGGTCTGCTTATGAAAATTGAAATTTTATGAGAAGAATAACTACTATGAATGTAAAAGAAAAAAATCAACATAAAACCAAAACCAGACTTATAAGAAAGGCCAAAATATAATTTTTACACAGTAAAGTAACAACTAGAAAGAAAACTGAGAACACTTGTTCAATAACACAGCCAAGAGTGACTTTTTGTGCCTCTAGGAACTTCATAAAATGTTCAAACTTGCAAGAAGCATATCTGCATGGCATGGGAACACTAGAAACTGGATAGCTTTGGTTGAGAGGTCAACTAATATTAACATATTCATTCTGGAGTTCACTTTGTCAGTATCATTATTTACCTCAGACTCCTCTTGCTACCACTCCTGTCTGCTTTGTGGTACTTTACTAGCTAAAAGGCAGGAGAGCAGCACCCCTGCAGAGGATACTGATACTGCTCTCTGGATGGTCAGGCAGGGCGTACTAATGAACAGTGCAACTGGCACTCTCTCTGCTGAAGCGTGACCATGTCAGTGTTGTGAGACACTGTGTGCCTCATTATACCCTCCATGCGTGCACACACATGAGTTTCCAATCCTGCTCTCTTGATTTCAGCTTTTTGGAGCTTGGATGTACTAATCAGATTCCAAATATTGGCCTTTGCTTCAGCAATCACTGCCTCAAAAGAAGGAAAGTGACAAGGCGGAATGATCTTTACCATAGGGATGGAGCATGCTATGGAATCTATAAATGGCACAGCCAGGATGAATAGTATCATTGTACTGGATTTTGCAGACAGTGCCAGTTGCTGCAGTCAAAAGGACATTGGAGTAAAGCAGTTAATAGAAGAGAAAGGAGGAGGGGGGAAGAGTTAGTGTTGAAAATCATGGAACTGAGAACATTGAGGCTTAAATGCTTTTTTCTCAGACAATGAACTGTCTGCATCAAAGTTAGTCCAATAACATTTAGCTTCGTGCCTGCTGCCACTGTACCTGGTCACTGGATAAATAATGAATAGTGAGTGCAGACAGAGCTTACAAGGGCTCTATTATTCCCATAGTTTAAACTCTTCATTTACTAGAAAGTACATGGGAGAGGAAGAAAAAAAATTCCAAAGAAGCTAAGAAATAAAGACATATTGACAGGCCAGAATTGTAAAAAATACCTTACAGAAAAAAATTGTTTTATTACAGAAATAATTACTACAATAGCATTCTATAGCATTTTTTTTTCATCCAAGGAGCTCAAAGCAATTTATAAACTATTAATTAAAGGTGAAAGTTCCTAAAATATATTATGTGATCTGTGCGAAATATTCCGTTAGCTCTCTTTGAAACTTGAGCCCTTAAATGACGTTGCTGAACCTGAAATTTTTAACCCAAATGGCAGACTTTTACAGGGTGATACCACAGATAGTACAGTCATTTTTAATGTAGCTGCAGATAAGTACCCTGTAAACATTAAGAGGGGGAGAAAAGAGCACTCTGATTTTACAGGCTTTGGTTTAGGGGTGCTTCCATGTATCATTTTTTTGGCTTAAGACTTTAGTCCAAAACCACACTAAAATCAACATTAGGCAAAAAGACTGAATTAATGACTCCTGATTACCAACTCTATTCAGTTCAGATTTCCTACCTTCTCAGTGTTTCATATCCTCTTTCTTTTCTTCTGTGAATAAACTCTATGTGTATGTAACATATGTGTTTGTGTGCAAGGAAGGAAAAATACCATTCTTTGAGATAACTGACAACGCAACTTGTAGCAAACAAAAGTAACACCTCAGGACTTCATGATGAAGACCATATGCTCAAATTAAGTTAAACGTGTTGTCTTCTTGGATTGTGGTATTTCCTCATGCCATCATTTCTGCTTTGCCAGTTTTCACAGTTTGTCACATCATGGGAAAATCCAGACCATGTACTGTTTTAGGATAGGACAGTGTATCCCTGTATTTTCATTGTGGTATACTTAAAATCCTTCTAAATGCAGTAAAAATTAACATTGACTGTGTCACTTTGGAGCTCAGGTTTCAGTGAAAATCATGATAGATCCTTCAGGTGTAGAGAGTTAACTTCCTTTCATTACCATGGGAATGAGGCACAGGAGAATTACATATGCCTCACAGTGTTTTTGAAAACATCCCCAAACTGTCTTATTTTCTTAGTTGTTTTGGAAGAAGAGCCCACTCCCTCCCCTTTTTACTCTTTGCTAGTTATTCTTTTAGGAAAGGTCTACCGGACAAAACCAAGAGCAATACTGAAGCAGAAAATAATTTTTCCCTTTAAAGTTCAAAGTTATTTTGACAAGGAAATTTCACTATTAAAAAAAAAAAAAAAACCAACAACCCAGATGCAGCTACAAGAAATACTGTAAAAAGCTTTACAAAGCCTGTAAAGGAAGCAGACAGCTTCTCTTGAAAGCAAGTACACAACTGTTATAATGCATGAACTGTACTGGTGCACATCTAGCTGTGTGCAAGTTCTGCGAGCAGATCCCTCTCTTGCCCTTTCAACAAATGTTATCATTTCCCAAGGAGCATTATCTCTTCTGCAATCTGCACTTACTCCACACTGACAGCTCTTCTGTCCCCACTGAGCATGTGCAGTGCCATTTCAGATACCATCCTGTGTCCTTCCCTCTGCATCTATTGACAGATCTGCACTCTTGTATTATCTCAAGTAGCCAACAGCAGGACCTGTCATTGAAGCAGAGAGGCTGTGTATATCTGAGCTACTATCATGCAGCCCCTTTTTTTGTCCAATGACAGTGTCTTGTGATAAATGTTTCAGAAATGACATTTGAGATGACAGGGGAGGAAAACTCTTGAGTAAGAGACTACAGCTCCCAGTGTCTCCTGAGACACAGTGCTGTCAATCAAGGAGGAATATTTGCAATGAAATTGGAATGCAGGTGGTCCAAAACTGATGTATTAGAGGCCACAAAACCCTTTAAATTTAAAAAAAAAAAAATCATGTCAATAAAAAAGCCTGCATAGCTCTGCAAGGTATGCTAGCATTTACCTTATCAGATTTAGGGAACTTCTAAAGCCAGTGCTAAATTTTGGATTGGGAGGAGGGTTTGTGATACAATATTATAGGAAAAAAAGTAAGGAAACCATACAACATTGGAAGAAGGAAGGGGTAGAAGAATTAAGTCATTTATCAAAGAGTTGAAGTACAGTAGCTGGCTAATGGCTTATGCACACAGAACTAAGGTTTGACTATGCCCTCATAGTATAGGCAGAACATAAAGTATAGCTGTGCTGTCCCACCAGACAACTGCAACACAAGCCTAGCCTAACTGTTGCTTTAACAGTTTAAGGCTATCTGATAATTTAATTTGGCTTTCCATAAAATAAATGTGACAAAGTCCAATCTGAAATTGCTAGTATGTGTGGCAAGTGGGAAGATACTTCGGACACCTAACAACTCATTCTTAGATGTTTATTTCTGTTGTTTCTTTTTTCCATCTAGTTTATATACAATGCTGCAAGATAACTGGTCATTCTGGCATTAATAAGCTATTTGTACAATAACGGATTCTTAGCATACATGAATCCTACATTCTTATCACATTTTTGAAAAATGGTAGAAACAGGAGGAGTTAACCTGAGGTAGAAAGAACACATGCATTAAGAATTGTAATGGCAATGGAAACCAGGGAAAACTGGAGAAGAGGGAAGGGAAATTCAGCTTCCAAAAACTGCAGAGTGTTATATTTCTATTTGCATATGATACCTCAAATCCCTTGGCAGAGGTTAATAGGAGAGAGAAAAGCTATGATAATTGGTGTCAGTCATGGACAAGATTTCTAAGTGAAAAAATAAGGAAAAAGATCTCCTGAAGGGCAGATTAAAAAAAAATAATTAACATTCCAAGCTGGACAAAGAAAAAAGGGCTCCTCACAGCCCCAGTGGAGAGTGAGCACAAGAAGAGGGAGCAACTATACTAAGGAAAGGAACAAAAGAGACTCCCGAGGGCAACACAGACCAAAGTTAAGAAAGGCCAAGTTAACTGAGACATTGCAGTAGCTAATGAGGAACCTGATTATTAAATATGCTTTTTTATTTTACCTTTTTTTAATCTGTTCTAAATTTTTCAGCTAAATATTCAGTTTTTACTTTTAACTACTCACACTTTTTTATCAGCTTATCTGATAATAAGACTAAACAACCAATGAAACCCTTTAGGACTTCCCATTGTATCAGCTGATCTGTCCTACTGAGGCAGTACCTACCACCCCCAGTGAACTGTGGGGTGAACAAGAATGGGGTGCACTTATGTCCCAAGGGGCTTCAGTTTGGGGTTTGAGGATTGCACACAGCTGGGTTTGGACGGAGACTTTATTGTCTGAGAATATGCACACAGGCTGGGATGTCAGCCAGGCTCTCCCTAGAGAATCATTAACTTACTTTTGGTTAAAGCACACTTCTTCAAATTGTGTTTTATTTTGATTTGAAGACATTGAGAGATGGAGAATCTATCCATATACAAGCGCTGTCCAAGCACTTGCAGCTATTTCCTTTCCCAATGGATTTAAGAGACTTTTATTACCCTCAGTTTTATTCCAGTAAAATTGCATTGTTATTAAAAGACTTCTCAGTATTGCTTTCACCAAGATGTGGTCCAAAACACTCTCTCTCTCTCTCTGCAAGATATTTCCCACAGATTTCATGACATCTTTATTTACGATTCTTCTCTGGGCACTCATGTTTTTCCAGTGGTCCTTCTAGGAATTGCTGTAGAAACACAGTAGCTTTTAGGCTGGGGCAGACTCCCACAGGAGGGCAGTTGGGCCATCATACAAATCACCTCAGAGACTGGAAGGAGGAAGGGAAGAGGCTGACAGGGAAATGCCCGTCTTCCTTCTCTGCCAGTTTGGCAGGGACTTGGTGTGCAAAACAAGCTGAATTACATCCTAGTCTGTTAAACTGGTGTGTATCCTGTACTTGAAAGTCACCTCTAGTGGAGCTATTCCTCGCTGTTGATGAAGCCTACTTGCTCTAGAGAAACAATAGATCTTTACCTCGTGTCATTATGGAAAATGTCAGGCACAGCAGTGGCCACAGAAGGGAGCAGATTTAAGATCAAGGTCATCTAGAAATGACAGCCGGATCAACAGTCCATTCAGGTTTATATGCCAGCTATATTTATTCCAACAGGGTGGACATTTGTATGGGCATTCTGTGTTGCTTTGCTCTCAATGAATATTCTGCATGCAGTCACTACAGAATCAGACTCTTACATCAGTCTGAAAAATGATGTACTTTACATCCTTTATTCCTCATTTTCCTTTTTGTTTGAATGCAACACAGCCAAACACAACTTGTGCTCTGGGAAAACAGTATGTTTTCTGTTCTGTTAAAACCAAAATCATTTCTGAGTTATCAACAAGGAAAAAAAGGAGAGAGAGAGAGAGAGAGAGAAAGAGCACGCACATGAGGAGGGAAGAACTGAAATACGTGAACACCATGAAGAAATATCTGTCTTCTTATAGACAATAAAAGAGAATATTGCCAAGCTTTCCTTATGCAAAATAGTCTACCTTTTGGATGCAGGGTCAGCCTGATGAATTTCACTCCATAAGGCAACACTCTGTAAATGGATAAGAGCTTGAAAATAGGACTTTGGATGAAAGAGTTTCCTCAACCATATTAGAGTCCCCACTGAAAAGCTTTAGTGTCAAGGCTCATCTCATTAATCTAGCATATACACTGCATTAATATTTTTTAATCTTACTGTACAAGACTGATGTGATTCTATCTTTTCTAATGATTTAGCAAAGCGATTTTGAAATTATTTTGCAACATGAAATGGTTTGATTTCAGTTTTCTGTTGTACTAGGAAGGCAATGTCTAGTTATTACCCTGACTTTCAGCAAGGGGGAACAAAGTGGAATTAGGTGCAATACTAATTTATTGTTTTGTAAAAGCTAGAGAATTTTATTTCCTGTTCCATATCAGAATAAACCAAACAATGTTTTCATGACAGATCAGAAGGCAGCGGGGGAAACGTTAAGCAGCCACATGGCATTTGGAAGATTATTCTCTATACAATCCATGAATGTCCTTTGAGAAATTATGACTTCCCATTAAAAATATAATAATAATAAATTAAGTGCTATATATGTAATTTTCTCTTTGTGACTTAAATCGAGATTAATTCCTACTTTGAGCCTAAACATTTAGTTTGACTCAAGCTGGGTCAAAGCGTTTCTGTGTGACTCCTCACATGGAACTTTTTGAATTTTGCCTGCAGTTGGATTTTGGGATGCATATAGCTGGTTAAGAAGTTCCAGCTTCCTTTATTTTATGAAATGTGACTTATATTGTTGACTGTCCAAAAATCAAAATTTCTAATCTCTGAACCTTTTATTTCACAAAAACAAAATTTCATCTTCCAGTGGCAGTAGGAAGCAGGTAGTTTAGATTGAAAAGATTTGTTACAAACCCTGTTTTGCCTGCAACACGGAAAGTAGAGCAGGGCAATGACAGCACTTATGCACAGCAAGAAGACTTGAGAGGCAACAAAGAGCTTTTCAAACTCACTTATTCAGTTGACAATTGTTTCAGCAAATGATGTAGCCGCACAGATTTTTGAGGGGGGAAGATGGTGTAAAAAGGGTCAATGAGGGCTGTAACCAACTGCTGAGTCTTATCCAGCAATAAATAAGGAGATACTGATTCTCAGGAGGGAAAATATTCTCATTTGATTACAGTGTTGCAAAAAAGTTTCCCCATAAGGTTTACTGAGATTCAGGATCAAAAACTCATTATTTTCCATAGTTTATTTTTGTTTCAGGATTTTTGAAATGTCTTCTAAAGAGGACCCCCTCCAGCTACAGCTTTCTTACGTCTGAAACCAACTTAGCGATAAAAAATGAAAAATAATGCTTTCTGCAAGGTAACATGATACAAATATTTCCATAATGAATATAAACTATAATATGCTAGGCTTTATTATATTCAGGTTTCTTTTCCTGACCTTAGGGGAAAACTACATGACAGCTGACCGAAAGATGTCTCTGGGAACTGGGACATTATTTGTATAACATAAATGCTTTGACACAGGATTTCTGAAGCCAGTACCAGTTAGAAATCACATAGGCATTGCCAATTTCCTTCCTCCTTCCACTTGCACTGGCTGAAATTCTACCAGGTGGACTTGATGTTGGTTTTCCCTGCCAAGGCTGTGGCATGTGGCAGAGTTTGGTTGTCTCATGGGATATGTACGATGTAAAGTTATGCATTAATAAATGTGCTAGCCATATTAGCACAGTACTCACACAGCCTTTTTGGCTGTACTAAGGACTAGACCTTGCTACTGAGGCTCTCCTTCTCCTAGTACTAATTCTTTCAGAGCTAGCTTGAGAATTCTTGTGTGTTTTGCTGCATCCATTGTGATTACTCTCACCCCAGCAGAGACCAACTCTCATTCAGCAGGTAAAACATGTTTGAATCTGGAACACATTTTTCTGAGGTGAAGAGGATAGGTGGGATTTCATCCACAAATAAACCCATTTGAAGATGTTTTATTTCACTGAGAAAACATGGAATATGTGTGATTAAAGCAAAAGACCAGGACACGGTTCAGCCATTATCTTTCTTCAATGTTGGAAACACTTTAGCCCTGTTACAAAAGTCCTAGTCTTCTGCCTTTAAAATAAACTATCATGTGACTCCACAAGACACAGATTTCAATGGAAAAGCTGTAATGGTACTTTTCCTTTGTCTGTGACCCTGTTCCTCTTCACCTGATCTGCTATAGCTATTTCCAAGGTCACCCTGTAAGTCAGTTTACCCTACAAATAGTGATGGGATGAAAGTAATCCCTTTGTTTCTAGGATCATTTTTAAGCTACTTCATTTCAATGATCCCCATCACAGTACTGCCAAAGAAGCAGTTAGCATGTAGGAGGCAGTGAATGAGGATGCAAAGGCAGAGATTACTGAAGATGACCTGGTTCCCAAAGGCTGTACTCTGTGCAGCAGCAGAGGAAGATGCTACAACACCTCCACCTCCACAGAAGGGCACAGGAACTGAGACAGTGCCCAGAGCCTCTCTTCTTCCTTTACTCAACACATCCTTTAAGTCCCCTAGGGTATCTCCCATGAAGGAATGCACCCCTTGTAAATATCTTCTGAAACTTTCCACCTAACACTTCCTAAAGTAGGGACTTTGGAATTATTTTCCTCAGGAAAGGAAAGAACTGATGAGGTGCTTTAGGTTCAAGGTGAAGAAATTAATGCATCCTACTCGTTATACTTGGAATCAGAATAGTTTCTTGCCTTGGCTTCCCTGGTGATTACTATAACTGGCAATATATTAAAAACTTAGCCTGAGTACTTCTATGTTCCCATGCATCCTGACCTTCAATCAGAACTTCAGACATAATTAAATGCTTCATGAAAACAATTCAAATATTATCTTTAGCTTCAACTTGGGGCCCTACCAGTTATTCTGGCAATCCCACAAGGGAAGAATCACTTTCTGAAAGTGACTTTACCAGGGTGAATTTAAGACTAGCCAAAATAGGGAAACACAGAACAGCTCATGCCGAGATAGACCATACATCAGAAAGAAAAAAAGTCACTGCCATCAAATCCCTCACAGTGTTACCACTACACATTAGCTTGAGTATAGCCTCCATACACTGTTGTGTAAGACATAAGAGTATTAAAAAAAAAATCTAGCTGTGGATGTTCCACCATATTCACACTTATTTTTACTCAGTTTTCACAATACCAAATTCATATAGCAGTCAAATCTGATTTAAAATTAAAAGGTTCTGAGGTCATGAACCACAGGAAGCAGTACCTGAAGAAATGTTCTGATGTACAACAGTGTAAGAGGCCTATAGATCTTTTTCCAAAACTCTGCCTTAACCATTGGAAATCTCATTTGAAACATGCTGTACTTTGTGTGTCTGCCTTTCTCAAAGATCACACAGAAGTCAATATCACATCAAGAGCAGATCAACATGTGTCTTACCTGTCAAGCCTGTCAAGTCCTTCACTTAGTTTTATTATTGCAGCAGTTGTCTCAATGTGTGAAAACAGTAAGAACATGAGCTTGGTCACGTATGGCCTAGATGATTATGTTGTGACAGTGCTCTGTTTAACTTAAAGCCATCTATTCCTCAAAAATCCTTTCCTCAGTTCCTACAGGTAGTAACTTCCTTTCATTCTTTGTGTCTGTTGTTGTCTTTGTAGAAGAAAATGAAAACATTTGACTAATAAAACATAAATATTAGTCAGGTCCAATAGGCTCTCCGTAGAATAAAACTGTTATTTAATTACTTTTTTAAACCAGTGTTACAGCCAAGATTCCACCCAGTTTCCCAGCTTGCTTAGCCTTTCCCAGGAAAGGGAAAGAATGCTGTCTTCAAAGACTCACCGGGACTATATACAAAACAGTGAAGGTTTTTAAAGTCACAAGTGCCTTCAATAAGATGCAAACCCTAGACGAAATGTCTGGTTATAAAAAGATATATTTACATATATTTTAATGGCATTTAAAATAATTAAAACAAGAGCGCTCATTTATTCAATCAGACTCTAATTTAAGTACATGCATATTTTTTGAAAATAGTTTTAATTTTTCATATTTTTTACCAATAGATGGTGCTAGCAATTTCTGCATTTACTCAAATATCTGCACCCATTTTACTCAGCTCAGGCCCATAACAATCTTCTGGAACTGCTAGAGAGAAACAGTCTATCCATGTGCCAATTAAAGTAGGAAATGCCAGCTCACCAATACTCAACATTTTACATATTGAAAAGGCTAGTAGAGCAGCAAAAAGCCATCAGTAACTACCCACTGCAGAACATATCCAGTATGCAAATGTGAAATCTGCTGTTCTCATTCCTCCAATGTATTTTCAAGATTTCTGGAATAGTCACATCATGTTTTGCAGTCATTAGGGTGCATACTTTTATCAAAAAGGATGCTGGCTTCAGTCAAATTAGCTCCTCCATCAGTCTTCTACAGAGCACAATGAAAACTTAATGTCTTAAGCCCAAATCCTGCCAAGATTTCGTGCACATGCCTCGCTTTATGCATTGGAAATAGTTCCGCCAATGTCAATCAAGATGTTCACAGCATGTAAAGTCAAGCAAATCTGTGACTGTCCATGAGTTCGGAGGTATATGTAATGTTTGGAGTGTTTGGAATTGTCTGTAGTGGCTCTCCATGGAAGTGGACAGATGTCTTCTGTAGCCGTTAGGAGGATGCATCCAGCATGGAGCATATTTTTATGATATCCAACCTGCCCTAAACAGATCTAGAAAGATCACATTCAAAAATTCACTGTTTAATTGTTTCAGTTCTGTGGATCAGTTTGTTTTGTATGCGTTCAGAGAAACTATATTCAAGGTCACTACAAGTGCAGTTTAAAAAAGAACAAATTAGGAATAGGTAGAAACAATCGTGTTCTCTGCATTTCCAATTTCCTTTAAAACCTTTGGTATCTTTAAAAAAAACCCAAAGAATGTTTCCAATATCTCGCTGTCATCGGCTTTATTTTCCATATTACTTACAGACATTCTCGAAATACTTTAAAATAATTGAAACACTGTTGCTCTTCAGAGGAAAGTTGTAGCCCTGGGCTCCCCAGTTCATTTCCACATGTAGTCCTCTCTTCAGCGTGAACTGGCTTTACACAACATGGAAGTAAGCTGTCTGGAATAATGACTTTCCACAAGGAGGTTGCAGTTTACAGACCTTGACCTCCTGGGGATTTTGGTTACCTGCAATTTTCTTCTATGACCTCCACTGGTTTTGGGGACCATAAAAAGGAACTGCAGTCTTCCAAAATTTATATGTATGTATGTGTGTGAGTTATATATGTATAAAATATTTTACATATTGTTATATATTACTATTACATATAACACATTTTATTATATATTAGATTACAACATAAAATATATTACATGATATATAATATATTATTATAATACACTATTATATGTTATTATGTATGTAGATGTGTGTATATAAGTAAACATTAATATATATGTGCATACAAACATAAACATGTGCATATATTCATACGTTTATAAATATGTATAGCTATATTATATACATTATGTATATTGTATTATAAAGCAAAGAATATTATCTTCCCCCTCCACCTATCTTTAAGAGAATACCACCCTCTGTGAACATGTACCCAGCAGCTCATGTAACTTACCACTGTTAACAATACATGTGTATTATTTACTTAACAAGACATTATTATGTTTATAGTAAATGTAAAGGAAACATGAATTATTTTGTTTTTCACATCTATTAAAAGAATCACAAATCTGAAAAGCTCACTCCAGAAAATGCTATCTCTTCCATTGTACACTTACATAGTGGAAAATACTTTGGGAGATGCAAATGTGTTCTTGCTAACCTAAAAAATAATCAGTATGGATGAAAAGCTTAAGCTGATCGACATTTTATTCTTCCCCTCCCTTTCTTTTAGTAAAACAGGTCTTAATGCATGAACCTTCATCAAAAATGTCTGTGTCTGTAAATGAATTGGTAACTGATGCAAAAAAATAGACTACAATAAAACCAGAAAAATAGGTTAAAATTCTCTCCAAAAACTCAGTAGTTTATAATTCAAGCATAATGGTAATGAATGTTGTACATTAGAAAACACAGAAGGGTGTTCTGAATCATCCTGGACATGAAAATTTATCTTTCTGGATTATGTCAAAGGCCCATGCATTCTCCAGGTAGTTTGGGAGGCCCATTTCCACTGTCATTACTGTTTCCTCAGTAAGAACCATTCCTCATGTAGAGGACCAGTGATCATAGGAATACCTAGATATTTTCAGCTGTATTTCTTCAATGCAGAATTATTACAGAGAAAGCCAAGCCAGTAGCCAATGCTCTCTGTCTTATAATCTCCTTTACAGGAGAGCACTGAGAAGGTGCTCCAGTTGCTTCTGCTCACTATGGATAATGAATGAGGCTCCTAAGCTGCTTGTGAAAGAAGGTGGTGCTATGAAAAAAGTTCATTCCCCATTCTTGCACTTGTTTAAGAATATCTTAATCTTCTTTCAATGAAGTTATGACTCCTTAATAGAATACAAATATTTATCCCTCAACTGGAACCTTGCTACCTTTTCTCACTGAACTGCAAACATCAAATTCGCTCTCCCATGAAGTAGCATTGTTGCTGTCACTTGGCAGAGAAACAATGCATTACTTAAAATATCCTAGGTTGCATTGTGATTCAGCACTGAACAAAATAGCTGCTTAAACACAAAAATTAATGCCAGGTCTCTCATTAGCAGTATCAACACTCAGATCCTTCATTATCAAACAAACTTTATAGACAGTATGCCTGCTTTCTAAAATAGAAGATATCAAACATTGGTAAAATTGAATAGACATTTACCAAACACTGGATTCTGTCTCTTTAACTGTATACTACAGTTAATCCATTATTATGAACAGTCTTTACACCCAAATGCAAATCACTGACTTTTACTTCTTTCAATCCTGAAAAGCATTGTTGGACATACTCTGAGTTTAGTATGTCTCTGAGGATGAGTATATATTTACATTCTTCCAATGTTAGTTTGAAACATTTGGGAAGCTTTAGGTCAGATGTGAGATCCAATATTTTATGAGTGACTGAAGCTGAGCAGATAGTTCTGTGTGGTTGAAAGCCACTGCTGTACCTACTTCATGGTCTGTAACAATACTTGCAGGTCTGTAACATTGCACACTATATCCCAAACATGGCTGCTAGACCAAAATACCAGTGAGCATGGTATTTTGACCTAGTAGGAACAAATCCTTAAAGATATTCTATGGCTCTGTTTATTTTATTTATTTATTTAATAAAAAACTAAAAGACAGCTTGTGTGACGGATTGTGAGAGTCCATACCGTTTAGTTCCTCCAACTCTTAATACTTGCCTTAGTCATGACCAATTCCAAATATCACATTAACAAGCAATGCCAACGACTGCTTCGGGGTAGAACTGATCTGAGACTATTTCCATTTGTCCCCCCTGTTTTACAGGGCAAAGAAATATATCCACATACACACAAGATATTTGCTCTCAGATCCATTGAACAGGATGTGACCTGTTTTATTTTATAGATATGTATAGATATAACCTATAAATTCTTGCACACAAAATCTGAGAGTTTCCAAGGAGGTATAGGTACAGTCTTTAAATGGGTGCTTTTTTTCACTTGAGAACAAACCAACTGCTTATGAAATTTGGTTTGAGATCTTCGCAAGGTGCGCCATCAGGAGACTCTGAAAGCTGCTTAAAACAGGATCAGAAGAATTCACAGATCTGTCACGGTGAACACAAAAGTGGACAAAAGCTAAATAACAATGGATGTGTGGAGATTAGGAAAAACTGGTGATTTAACAAATTCTGAGTCACCTTGAAAAAGATATAAGCAAGGATTAGGAAGAAATGTTCCCACTGGACAATTTATACCATACCTGCCTTAGTACCAGTTTCTTCTCTCTTTGCTGAAGCACCTGTTAGTGGCTTATGGAAATGATGAGGCTGAAGGATTACATGGATCTCAGGTCTCATCCTGCACAACTATTTCAAAGATCACACTTTAAAAGAATAATTCACAGCACACATTCTCAAAAGGTAACAGAAACAGGAATGTTGATAGAAACCTCAAAAGAGAGAGGGCATCTCATTTTAGCTCACAATAAAATTGACCAATCAACAATATCTTTTCATTCACATAGTCAGAGAAGTATTGCAAGTGGGGATACTAAAACTTTCTCCTGTTGTCATTTAAATCAGTGCCAAAAATCCTACTAACTTCATCAGTGTACAGTCAAGCATTCTGCAGCTCCATCTTATACTACCAGTAAGATCATGGCAGGTGTAACCCAACTATTCACCCCACTCATAAAGAACATAATGTTAGTATGTGGGCCTAATCAACACTAGTATTTGGACTTGCATGACATTACTAGTTTATAAGGGAAAAGAGGGGGTTAAAATGGAATAGTGTTTGGGTATCACCACTCTGCACTATGTGGTGGATAACTGCATCTGTAACACATGTTCTTGAATTGTTCTTTGTGGAAGAGAATTTTGGAAAAATGACAGACTGTATGATCAAGGCCAGATAAAAGTTATTGCTGGGTTTTAGGGATGGATTGATCAGGAAAGGTTACAGACCTTAGCACTTTTTAGTATTTTGTTAAGTATCCAGACTCTGAGGAAAGTTGCATAATGCTGGCCTACAAATGTTAATAGTCTTTAAAGACCAGGGAAAGTGAATAATTTATTATATGCCTGTCTTGCTGGGAGTCATATTAGCAGAAGAAGCATTTCAAATCTACAGGAAGCATTTTCAATATGCTTTTCTGATTGTCTGCTCCAGGGGAAATCTGGCTAAAAAGTTAATTGACCTCAATAAAAGGATAATTTCACCAAAGGAAAAAAATCCAGAACCTAAAAGAAACATTACACCAATTGCACACTTGTTTGACTGCTAGATTTTAGTGGTCAAAGTATCCTCCAAATCATTTAGTAATTATAGACTCATTTGGGTTGCAGGCCACCTAGTCCAATCCTCTGCTCAGGGTATTTTGAATCAGATCAGGCTGCTCACAGCCTTGCCCAGTCACATCTTGAGCAGCTCCAAGGACAGAGATGTTGAGTCTCTTGAACATCAACCTGAACAAAAAAAAATAAATACTTGCAAGCCAGACCAAGGGTGTGATCTACTCATTGAAGTTTTGACTGCAATTACTGGCACAATACCCTATCTCTTCCTTAAAATGCCATAGCAGAGGTATGTTGGAGAATTTCTGTTCCAAGACTCTTATTGTAGATGTGGTCTCCAAGGAGTTAAGAAGAATCAAGGTCTAAGCAACTCTACATACTGAGAGGGTCATACTGAGAGGGTTAGATAAGATTGAAGCATAGGTTTTTGTAGCAACTGTGCAAGTGCAAGTAGGTGTCTAAGTTCTAGATCAAAGCTAAACCATAATATCTAGTTTTCATGCATGTAACTAAAAATCAAGAATAGTAAGAAAAAGCCTCTGTCTAACAGACTGAAGCATCCTATTTAAGGATCTCTGACTTCCATGTGAAATATTTTAAGGGTTTTCAAGGCAAAATTCAATTAACTTAAAACCATCAGTAGTATTAAAGGGTGAATAGGAGGGACACAGTACCCAAACTGCTTTGCAATTTATCAGATTTTAAAAGTGTGAACTCTATCAGAAAGCAAAAGATAACTAGTCAAAAGGACAGGAAGGCTGGCAGTTTTTTGTCTAGCTTGTTCAAATATGGTGTTCTTTTTCAGTAGAAAAAAAGCATTCGGACATTCCCACAAAGGAAATTACATTGTATGCCACTTTTTTAATAAGATTAAAAGAGCTACTTTCACCACCAGTCACTGCCATTAATTGGTATGCTGCAAGGGAGCTGACACATCCCTGGATGGCACATCTATTAAGTGTAGACTGCAATCAGTAGAATAGGTTTTCCAACAAACAACTTGTCAGAGCCTTGACACAAGAATTGCTTATGCTTGTACTCAATCACTCACTTTCTCCCAGTTCAAATGTGCATCTTCTGCCCCCACACCACAATATGAACCACAGTGAAATGTATTTCTCCATTTTTTGCTTCATTAAATTGTTAATCCATGGATAGAACCAGGTAAGTGAGTGTCCTAAGGATGGCACAACAGACTCAGGTTGGAAAAGCAGTGGTTCAGGAACACATCAACTTTCCATTTTTCTTTTCCAGAAGCTGTAATTCCAGCATAGTCTTAGCCTTTCTGTGGTAATAGATGTGAACAGAAAATGTTTTTCAACTGACAGTTCCACCATCCAAGCTTACTAGTCCAGCCTGGCTCCCTTTGATCTTCAGTCTTTCTGGAAATAAAAATCATTATCACGCTACCTAGGAGCAAATGCACGTTTTACCTGGATAAATCTCTGGTAAAGTTCAGTGGCACAGCTGCTATTCATTGTAGATGCAAAATGTTCACTTGAGAAACTCTCTCTTTTTTTTTTTTTTTCTTATTTTATATTCAAATCTATGCATTCTTTGCCTTAAGTACTGAATTGTAATTCTGCTTATGCATCTGTAGGTCTGAGTGGACAGGAATGATCTTTTAACTCAGTTGGTTAAGTTCTTTCTTAAGATGTATGTGACAACATCACAGGGTCATTATTTAGACCACCTTGTCACCTGGCTTGTGCCTGACAACTGTTCCTGGGACTATGCATTGTAACATAATATGAAATAATAATCCACAAGTCTGCTTTTAAGAAGCTCTCTGGAGCACTTTAAGGAGACCATGTAATAATGAATATTAGGGGATAGGAGACACCTCCCCGGACTTTAACATTTAGTCACTTACATACCTCTTGTAACTTAAAACAAGAGATTCAGAAGTGATTAATTTTAGGATCTCTCTTTAGCTGGTACCTAAAGGATTAACCAGATACCTAAGTGCCACACCCTAAAGGCTAGGGAAGGCGAACAACAATCCTAGATAACTATCTTTAATGCTGGTTGTCTCTCACCACTGGGGGTTGGGGAAGCAACCCAGAAACCCTAATGAGGTAGATTTAAAAAGCTGACTTCACTGGGAAGGTCAGATTTTCCTAGTAAAGTCTCTAACAGTTTGCAAGACTTAGGTTTCTTAGGTTCACTTCTAATGTCTTGATTTCATTTTTTTCATACTTTTATTTTCACACATAACTAACACATGCAGCCAGGGAAAGGTTATGATGATTTTTTTCACTGGAAAATCTTTTTTTTTTTTTGGCCTGAGAAGCTTTAAAATACTGAAGGAAGGAACAGATAATTGAATCACAGTGATCCCTTATGGAATTCTGTCACAAATAAAACTGAAAACTGGGTTAAACTAAACCTATACTGGCCATGAATGCTTTTTTCCACAACTTTGGTACTAAGTAGGGACTGTCTTTTGTTGAAAAGTGATAATCCTTGGGTATTCAGTTTTGCAAAGCATTGGAGTTTTACTAGTTTTCTGATGTTCTTCTGCCTGATGTATTGATGTAAGATACTTAAGACTTCTGTAAAGAATTTGACTTTTTATCATGGATTTTCCAATGTAAAAATGAACTCTCCGTAATATCAATAAAGTTCATGTTAAATGTATTAAGCACTGGCTAACTAACTGTTCTTAAAGTAGTTGTCAAAGGGGAACCTTTTGCGAACAGGAATGTCGCTAACGTTTTGCAGTCATTAGTATTAGACCTAACCTTGTTCAATATTCCTCTCAGCGGTCTGGAAATAAATATCCAATCACTGCTTTTCAAATGGCATATGGATTTGTACAGTATCAAATAATGGTGGCTAGGTGTTCATTCCAAGCAACTGAAACTGTTGACTACATCAGACCCTGTCATTAAAAGACTCCTAATGTAGTCAAAGAAACAAGGTAACAGTGACTCTGAACTAGAGGCTATATCTCTACCATTTGCAACTGTATTCTAGAATTCTATGATTGTAGAAATAAATCTAGGGTTCATAGCAGAACTAAAATAATTTAACATGAGCTGCTTGTTGGAGGTTGAAATAAATCAGGCTAATGAAATCCTTGGTGTTGACTGCCAGGTAGAGGCATGACCAGTTATACACCTGTTCCTTTTTTAAGCTTGTCCCTATGAGCAGTCACTTGATATTTGAAGTTATTACTGGGGTGTTGAACATTTGCACAGCAGAAACTAGACAAGATGTGAATTAACTGTCACATACTGCTAAAATCTGGAGAAGTTCTTTCATTAGAACAAAACCTACCAGTAATTTCATGTTCATGGTTTGGCAGCAACATAATAAGTGACAGATATCATAGATCTTGTCTTGGAGAAAAAGCTCCAAAGAAACACCCCTGAAACATTTTGTCTTTTAAATAATTTGTTCATATATTCATACAAAATCCATACATGGTAATGAACCTTCTTTATTTTGGGGGCTACCTAGACACTGATAAGCACACATTACAGCACCATTGACAGCATTACCATGGTTGTCATGCTTCTGTAAGTTAATCATACAAGTATCAAGACGCATAGTATCACAGTAACATTGGTATGTTATCTATGCACATTGCAGACTAGTAGGACAATGTTTATTAGCCCAGAAGACACAAGCTAAATGCTCTCTTTTAGGTTAAAGGTGAATCATAATATTTATTACCTCTTATAATTCATTGTACTTATGCCAGCTAACAAACTCCCTGTTTATTACAGGCTGAATTCCTTTTCATTTGAATAGTAAGGGGGCAAAAAACTTCATAGTCAATTATTGGGTTTTAATAGAGAAGCATCTCTCAGTACAGAGGTGTTTCTTTATATGTGACATCATCAAGACTGGTACTAGACGGGTTCCTTCAGCTTTGGTGCCTACAGTTTGAAAAAAGGTGCGAAAAATCTTAGAAGAGCAGCTTCTCTCTAAGAAGAGATGTAGAAACGGGAGAAAAAAATGCCTCCAAGTGAGAAGATTTTTTTTTTTTTTTTTTTTTTATCAAAAGGAAGAACACATTACTCACATTGTGTATATATATTGTGTGTGTTCCTCATAGGGATAAAAAAATCTAAAATTGAAGTCTTTCATTTCATAGAGAAAGTCACTGCTGGAAGCCTCTGGAAATTAAAGCTAGTCTACTTTAAATGAAACACTTTTTGTTTTTAAACAGTGATAAAGCAATGACAATACACTACTTAAATACACTGCCTAGGAAAGATGCAGAGTTTCCATCATTTGATATCTTCTAACACATAATAGATATGGTACATTAGTTAAATATGAGTAATTTGCATAGAGAGGAATAAATGGATGAAGTTCTATGACATGGGTCATGCAAAAGTTGTATGAAGCTGCACCTGAAATCCATTAAGTTCCTGCAAATTCATGAATTTTAAGCCACATGAGTCAGAGTCATGGGCAGAATAATATAGCCAGGATTTTAGGAAACAGAGATCCACCTGAGTGCCAAAGGAATATGGGAGCTTATTTCCCTTCAGATATACTTGAAAATCCTGCCGATACTATTAAGAGTTTGAACTACTTTGATTTATGATCAGAAAATGTTGGTAGAATGTTTCTGAAGATTTAAATTGTTGAAGTTCCTGAACTCTCTTGCACAGGCCGTTAATTCACACACCTTTAACCTCAAAACTGTCACTTTAGATCAAGAGGTCAGATGAGTGTATTGATATAAATATTGTTCTCACCAAATGTTTGTGCACAGTACACTGGCAGCACACACCTAAGCACAAGCGGACAGCATGTGAGAGAGGAAGCATGACTGGATTTTGCAGATGTGCTGTAGATCAGTGTTATTTACTACTGGGAATATTTATTTAGACAAAACTACTCAATGGTTAGAAAGGATCTAACTATTCAGAAGACCTTTTCACTGTATGGCAGGCTCCAATGTTTAATTTACACAAGACCTGTAATTCACTAGAAACAGTCTGCAAATAAAAGCTATTGTCTTTTAAAAAAGTATTTATATTAAGATTTCTAAGGCTTAATCTAAAATAAGAGAGTTAGTTCCTTTCTAAAAATCCATAAAAATATTCATATGGTATCCTGAATTGTTTCAAATGTCACCTCCAAAATTAAGTGATTAGTGTAACATTGGTACTTCCTTTTCTTGTTTGTTTTTTTTTTTTTTTGGGGGGGGAGTTGTGATTTTTTTTTCATTTGACCTTTGTTGTGGAAGACTCTGCATTCCAAGTGCAGTTAAGCTATCACAGCTACTGGTTTTGTTCTCAGTCAGACTAGTATATGGCAAATAATTGTGATCACAGGAGCTGACCCTGGAATATTCCCTAAACGGTTAGCTGAGAATAGGACTGTTCTTCAAACTCCTTTCTGGTTCTTAGCTGGAAAATTTTCTCCTGTTATTAAAAGCAAGATAAATTAGACCATTTTAAGTTCCAAACTGCTGCAGTTGTATTAGAAGTAGGAAGCTGACCTTCAGCTTTGTTGTCACAATGCTACACTGCCTTACGCAGTGGAAACACATTCATAACAGTAGTCATGGACAGACAGTACCTCTTTGATTAACCGTGCATCTCAGTCCCAATCCTACCCCTCCCTCTGCAGCTCTGCCTTTGGAGAAAGTGCTGCTCTGTTCACTTTACATGCTTTTAGAGTGAGCATTGCTGAACTCCCAACACAATGGTGCTATGCTTGGCTGTGTGCATATGTGTACAGCAAAAAGGACACAGGGAAAGCAGGAGCACAAATGAGTTAGTTACAGAAAGCTTTATCTTGCTTTCATTTATGTCACTTCTACATTGATATTCTTCCTATCATTTAATCCTAGAATTTTAAACAATATATTTGAAGTTTGTTGAGCCACAGACTTTTTGTTTATTTACTCTGTGTTTTCATGGCAGCAAAACACTGGGATGCAGGTGGTGCCACAGTGGGGGACTCAGTAATATAAAGTGCATAAATAAAAATGATCGAAGATCACTGGGGACCTAAAGTAGATCTCACGGTTGCTCTGGTTAAAAACTTAAACTTGTAGGCATGCACAGCATTATAGGATTACAGGTCATGCCCTAAATGGAAAATCAGGAAATAATTGAATTCAAACCCAGTGCTTGTATCTATTCCAATTCACATTGCACTTCCTCATAAAAAGAAAGCACCTTCAAGGAGAAAGGCAAAGCAAGAGGGAAGTATTGTTCTTTTCAATACCAACAAATAGCTACTCTAAAAAAAAATTGTTGCTTGTATAGATACTACTTTTCTACATGGAATATTAGTGGTAATCACTTACACTGGCATTTGCTTTTAACTGACAGGTCTAGAGTGACTTCATTGTTTTACAGAGGCTTTTTTCCACTTGAATGGTAATGCCACTATATAAATTCTTGATTACATTTTCTTGCTTTTTGACATTGTGTTCTGTATTTGTCATTTGTATACATACATATGTAAACAGCTTCATGGCAAAGTCTATTTGCTGACTCACCTTGAGTGACCCATAATGTATCTGATTGCAGGATATGGTACTATTTGAAAAAGCATCTGAATTTAATATGGCCACTTGTCCCAGAAATTATTATGGTCTTTAGAGGAAAAAGGTAGGAGGGAATATAAGATTCTGGAGTAGATGTGAAAATATAGGAAGAAGGCAATCAAAAAGATGAATAATAAGACATGTCACACCAACTCTGAAAAACTCACTTATTGGTTATAGTAAGAGAACAGGCAAATATTTCCTTTTTTTTTTCCTATAGATAAATGAACTGTTATGTTACAGCTTTGAATTCTCAAGGGGCAGGAAGTTGTGGAGCATCAGAACGCTGCTTCCATGAAATACCATGGCCGTGGTCTACCACAAGCTTATGTGGTCATTTACACTTGTGTGAAACAGGAGTATAATGCTATGTGATCACAGGTCAGCAGAGGACCAGGTACCACCAGCCAATGGTAAGAGGAAAACCAAGTTATTGGCAAGGTTCCTGTTTGAAATGTGGTCTGGGAGGGACATGTCTTCATTTACAGTCTCAGACACAGACACTTTCTCAGTTATTCCCAACTTCCACTTTCAGCTGCTGACTCCAGAGGTGATGACTTCTCAGGCAAATGAGTCCTTGAAATACTCAAAAAAGCCCAGACTGTCATCTGCCCTTTGTGGCTGGTGACAGAATTAGCCAGCATCAATTGTGACTATAACTACCACTCATGCCTTGGATTGGGAATTTTCTGTTTTAAAAATACTCTCTTTTACATGTGCTTCTGGAAAATGAAATTACTTCATTAGAAACGCTGCTTTCTTCTACCTGCCCCCCCATCTCAAGTGATCAGAAAGCTAACAAGGAACAAGCTACATCTTCCTGTACTAACCAGCAAACATCTTCAGTTCCCTCCTCACTAAGTTTTATATCTGGCTGAGTTTCATGTAATTGTTTTTACAACTCCATGATTTATTAATTTGTTTCACTTTGAACATACGTATACAAGTGTGTGTCCATTTGGCAAAATGAGAGGCCTCCCTTTTGAAAACTGTAGGATCAAAACAAACAACAAATCTAGCAAGACAAGAACTTGATCATAGAAAGCATTTTTTTGTTCATTGAATATATCTCAGATTTTTTAGAGGTCTAACTGGGATACTTGGAAATTAAGTGGTAAATGGGGTCTAACTTATTTTTCAGACTGCCTGCCTCTGTTCAGTATCAGATCTTCTATAAAGTAGTTTGAAATGGGAAGAACAATGAAGCACTCCTGTCTTTCTTTTTTTTGGGTGAAATTCAAAATTTTAAATTACACATTCCCACATTCCAGTAAAATATTGAGTTTCAATTTTGGGGAAAGTCTCATTATGTTATTTCTGTTTTTTTACCAGAGGAAGGGTAAAAAATAATAAACCCCTGACACCCCCACCAAAAAAACCAACCAAACAAACAAACAAAAAAAAAAACACCAACCCCCCCCAAAAAAAAACAACAAAAAAACCCACCACCAGGCATGATAATACTGCCCTATTTTGAAAGACTAATGGGGTGTCAGAAACCTACCTAAAACACAGACTTTTCTTCACCACCTGAATTTGAAGCTTATGCTTACAGAGTTCCGCAAAATGTCATCTACCTCTCATCTTAATATCTTTGTAAAGTTGTTAGCAGAGACAGCATGCAGTCATGCATCAGTAAGAAATGAATGGCATCTATTTCTGCCCTACTTTTATAGCACTCAGCAAGATTGGTGCCTTCACAAACCAATGTCCTTTGAAAACAAACCTGAGTCAGTGAGACCAGCAGCCGGCAGGAAAAAGTGGATTTTTTTTTTTTTTCCAGTTAATTGGCATTATAATATCTCCTGTCAGAGGCATGCTGGCCACGCACAACTTAAATTCTTCTTTGGGCCACTCAATTGTACTACCTACACAAACCACAAGTCTAAAAAGCCTTCATTCAAGAAAAGGGTAAATCAACAACAACTTACAATGGGTGGGGAGCTACAGATGTCCATTAATCTGTTACATCTGTGTTTGATCAGTGTATAAACCCTGACCATAAAAATAAATTCATGACACTTGGGATTGTCCTTTTGAGTGTCCAACACACATGAAGGGTATGGCTTTCTTTAGTTTATAGGGTTGTCTCCTCAGTCCTGAGCACTCTGACTCAAGTTACCAGATTTACTTTATGTTGTTTGGATATTCTAAAGTTTATATAGTAGAAAAAAAGATCAAAGATAAGAGCCATCTAATAAGATGGGATTGCTGTTTTCTTCTTCCATGCATTCTCCTATTGGTTACTTTTTATATCCAACTTCAGGAAACAGAGCTGGAACATTTCTGTACGGAGAAACAGTAGAAGCATTATAAAGTTAAAGGCTGTATCTGTTTCTTTAACTGAGGTATAAGGGCATAGCTCCAATGGCTGTCCTACCCTGTTCTTGTGAAGACATTTATTATGCATGTGGCCTGATATCCTACAGATCAAATCAGCTAAATAACTTTGGGACACAGTAATGCAGCTTCCTCTATTGTTTCTTTTAGATTTGGTTTGTTTGCTATAGATGTCGGTTGTTACAAGGTGTCAACATCTCATTATATTTTTTTCTGACTTGGTATGGTTATTTTAGTGCTTTCACCACTGTCCTAATAATTGGTCCAGTCTGATTATTTTGAGCTACCAACCTGTGAGTTTATATTTGTTATTAAACAAAAAAATAAGGACAGAAAGAATAAAAAATCTGTCGAGTAAGAGTAATTTTCTGGGCACCTTACTGATTCCTATTGGTAAATACATAAAGCATTTGCAAACTACAGAAATGCTTCATCAACCTTTTTGAGACATTGACAGAATTACATTAACAGTTTTCATTTTTTTCATGTTATTTTATCTTTTCCCTAGTCTATGGCAGATGTATATGGTATCAGGACTAATGGATGCATTTATGAGCATAATTGGATGCAGCTTTTAGTAACTAGGGAAAATGTATAGTAAAATATAAAGTACAAATATTCCATGATATACTGCTGTGACAATGAGTCTTCTTGTCCAATTAGCATAGGAATGGCAATCCTGTCTATTCTAGCTCATGGCGAAACAGTGACTGTCAGCAAAAGGTAAACTGTGTCTAATCTCAATTTGAAAAACAGCCTGCATATATTCTATATGGAAATCAGTAAACTAACCTCTCTGCTTTTGCTAAAAATATGATTCCATATTACTGAACCTTAAATATGCCTACATTTTTCATTTTGAATATAAATACATTTACCAGTAAAAATATTCTAAGTTTGCATTTTACATACATAAAAGCTTTGGTTTGGACTTCATATTCCAGTGTGGTATTCATCCTTCCCACCATACAAAGCAATATATGGTGAGTTGGGGTTTTGGGTTTGGGGTGATTTTTTTTTTTTTTTTTGCTTTAGTGTCTTCTAAAAAAATATATCCAAAATATTAGGACTGATAAGCAACTGTTAAGTCTGATGAAAAATCTCAACTTATATAGTTTGAATTCCCTTAATTAAAAAAGACAATTCCATCTACTACATGCCCATAGCGTTGAACTGAACAATCCACAGTTGCAAACACTGACAGGGCACCTAGAAATTAGCCAAGGCCTACAGCCACTCTGTGCTCCTGCATGCAGACTGCACGGTGGGCAGGTATATGAGCTGTTTCCTTCCAGGAATTCACAGCTTGCAGGACACTCTCCCCAGAATATGCAGCTCGGATAATCAGGAGGCCACACTAGGGTTACCTCATTTTATAAGGAGAATGAGTACAGATAGGCAGACTGTAGCTGACAGACTCTGTGAGGGATGACTTGCATGCACTGATGTTCCCTTCCATCTTTTCAGACATCTGAATTTTATATCCAGTGCTATGAGATGCTTTTTTGCTTGGTAATTGGGGGTGGAAAGGCCACAGAAATATTCATGCTTACTGCTGCTAGATAGGGCTATACATGGAGATAAGCATATGGGTTTAACTATTTTGCTGAGCTTTGCACATCTTTCTTCAGGTTGGAGGGTATTTTGGTGAGGCAAGAAGTAGCCATTTTTTTTTATCCACCTTAGAAGTGTTGCTTAAATGCATGCACTTAGGAGGTGAGATACTGAAATACTGCACACATGGGTGGATGGGTGATTACTGGTGTTCTGTCAAAAGCAATTCCTAAATGAAGAACAACATTCAAGAATTTAGAAATCACCACTGCCTGAGGAGATTTGTACACCAAGCCTCAGAATCACAAAATAACTCCTTGCCCTGTACCCACATTTAATACCATTTCCCTAAGCAGCCCTGGATGTGATACAGTAAAAATATTTTTGTCATGGAAATTATTGGTGAACAAGAAAATATTAAGGCCTATAGCTTCTTCTTCTGTAATATATTAACCCAATAAACAGAACTGCCTGACAGCCACAGTAAGTTTGGGGTTTCTTTTATAGATTTAGCAAGTTATCCATATACTGGCATGCCCGTCCTAGTTCCTGTCCTCCATTTTGACTCATCTAAGTGGGAGAGGAAGGATCCTTACATAAAATTTACCCAAATCCAGGCTGCAGGCATGCTGTGCAGGTAGCAATTTCGTGTTTCAGAACCTCCCCTTACGAGCACAAAAATGAGCTGATGAAGCTACAGATCTGATTTCTACATGTCACTGGGAATAGACTGCATTTCAAGAGGGAACATGTAAGAGGAGTTCCTTAAGAAAACTCTGTGAAGTCATAATCTATCAAAACACTTCAAATATGAAGAACTGCCTTCCAGAAGAAAAGAACATGCTCCATTTCTACATTTTGTAAATGAGGTGTTTAGTATTTGGCTTAAATGACTTTTCATTTCACTGCTTTTTTTGTATGTTGTAGCATATTACAAAGTAAAAAAAAAAAAAAAAAAAGTAATTTTATTCAAAATAAAATAAGTCTAATAAAAGAACTGTTGACTTCTCTGCTTTTTTCACTGGTAAGTATTGAAGCCGTACTTTAAAATATCAAAATCCCTTCCCAAAATTGTTCAGGTGATTGATTGTGGTATGCTTAAAACTCTTGCACTCAGGCAGCAACAACAAACTGAATTTCTCTCTGACTAGAGGAATGTTTACTCTCATGGCCCTATTGTCAAAGAGCTCTTGCAATGTGCAGACCTATAATTAACATACAGTTGCAAATTTGTATGCAAATAGTATTGGGTGCCCATACCCAGGTGCTGACAGTGTGGGCTGCAGGGGTGGCCTGCATGAGGAGAGGCTGGGGTGCCCCATGCCAGACACAGCTGGTTTCAGCTGTCTCCAGTGGACCCACGGCCATCCCTCAGGCAAGATGGTGGTGCCTCTGGGGAAGTGTGTTTAAGAAAGGGCAGAAAATGCTAGAGAGGGAAAGGGTCAGGGAAGAAAAGAGTGAGCAACAGCAGAGAGGACACCAAGGTCAGAGGAGGAGGTGCTCCATGGCACACACCCAAAGGGACAGTTATCCATGGAGGACCCACGCTGAAGTATAGCAGAAGGGTGATAAGGAAAGGGCAGCAGAGACAAACCACTGTGCCCTGGCCACAACCCTTTTACTCCCCATGCCCCTCATTGCCTCACTGAAGGGACTGAGTATAACCTGCAGTGATAATGAAGCAGGGAGGAGAGGCATCTGCAGTGTAGGAGTGAAGTTGAGGAATCTCACACCAACTGAAAGGGGGACGAAATGTGTTTTCCTTATATGCGTAAATGTTTGTTTCTTTTCTTGTTTGCTTTTGTATTTATATTAATTGATGGCAAATTAAATTAAATTCCTCAAAGCCAAGTCCATTTTGTCCACAGCAGTAACTGGTAAGCAATCTCCCTGTCAATTTTTTTGGCCCTGCTGCAGAATTTTTATGGTACCCCTTGAGGAGAACTAAACACACATTTGTGATAAAATATAAAAGAAAAAATGAATTAACAATGAATTGGGCAGAGACCTAATGCAATACATGGTCCTACATGGAGTCTGCAAAGACACACCACAGCAGATTTCTTATATTAACTTGCACCAGCACTACTCCCAAGAGCAGTTGCATGGGGTACCTCAGCCCAGCCCTGGGTCCCTCCCCCAGCCCTGCTCTGCTGCCTAAAAGTGATCCCTGAGTTTGACCCCCTGAGTGCTCCCTTTCCAGCATGGTCTTCAAGACAATGCTGAAAGGAAACTTCCCTCCCTTGCAAGGAGTCTGTTCTGTCTCTGGCATTCCTGCTTCCAACCAATCTAACCCCTTCTTGCAGTTGGGCCTCCTTGCCCTCCATGCCAGATCCTTCCTTGGTCACAAATTACCACTGCTGAGCAGTTAAATTAGAATTTCACCATCAATCCACTAGTCTTCTCTCTCTCCCTCTTGTTCTTCCTGTATCCTCCCCCTCCCTGTGCCGCCAGAGGGGGCGGGGGTGAGTGAGTGGCTGTACAGATGCTTGGCTGTGAGCTGAGGCCAAGCCACCACACGCATGGCAAGACATTTGTGCTTGCCAAGTATGCATTTACAGTCCCAAATTACTTGCTTTCGTTGTGGAGACATGGGCTCACTCTTTAGTAATCATGAACTCCCCAGTGTAGATATTCTGATGCCCGTCCTTTTAGAAGGTGAGAGGGTTTTGAGTACAAAGGGGTGCAACTCTGACTTTCTCATGTGCATGTTTCAGAAACAGAATGAAACATGTTTCCAAGAGGAATTTCTTACTGCATCTTGTCTTTCCTTTTCAACAAGACATAGCAAAGACACCACTTACAACATACAGTAATCTATAATATTAACAGCTGTCAATGCATTAAAAATAGTTTAAGCAATTGCCTTTAGATGTTAAGATTTATAAGGATAAGAAGATATTGAAGGTGGGGAGAATTACACAACAGGAGCAAAAGCAAAACGCTCACTCTGACTCCATAAAATCAGGAAACCCTGAAAGAACATTTTGTCTATAAAGCATTTAGGATCTTGATTAAAGCCATTGTTTACAGCCTAGCAAAGCTACTATTATATCAGCAAGGCCAGTTTCACTGTCAAGCTCATCAACACAATATGGCCAGCAGGGACATTTTAAAAGGGCTCTTCAGTTACACCCTAAAGTAGTTTCAGTATCAATACTTTAAAAATTTGATCAAGAATGTATAAAAATCAAACCCCATATTTCATGCTGATGTGTTCCAGTGCATTACTGTCAGACTTTAACCATGAAAGGAATAGCCTCTCTGTGCAAAGAGAATAGCTAGGAGGAGGTTTAGGGAATAATAAAAGAAGCTTCAGAAAACAGTTATGAAATACTGGGTTTATCCAGCAAATATGAATGCAGCTTAGGTCTATCAAGTACTTGTGATTAGCACTGCTGTTCTTTCTAGCCCATTAAAAATTAGCTTATCTGGCCATTAGACAGACTGTGGTTACTCCTTCCTTCAAACCCTTCACCAGCTCTTCAGCAAATCATCTTACAATTTTTTGTCCTTGCTTCAAGGTCCTGTGATGAAACTTAGGTTTCAGCCTACATTTCATATCTGTTTCTGCTACCAGGAATGCCTACTTTGTGCATGAATTAGGCCATCTTCAACAGCCAACTCTTGGACTACATCCTTTGAACTGAACACCCTTCTAATACTAGTGTGAATGTCAAATCTGCACACTTTATTTCTAGACTGAAAGTTGCTTGAAGCACAAGGATGCATTACCCCGAAGAATACTTGTATTAGTGCTGAGTGACTGGTACTTACATTGCTGGTTGTTTGGTTTTTTCCCTACTGTTTTAGTGACAAAACAAAATAAAACAAAAAAACAGGAAAATTAGATCATTTTAGGTAAATATATATTTTTTTCTCCTTTTTTTCTCTGAATTGAACATGTGAGAAAAAAGTTCGAAGACAGAAATTGTTAATTGCAGCTTGATTTTACCCATTTTAATCATAAAATAAAGTTGCTAACCAAAAGGTGGTTTTTGAACAAAGGATAAGTCTATACCAGGGATGCCTCTGAATGAGTTTTCTGAGAAAGTCCAACCATATCAGTGCAGTGTTCCTTCTTCAGGGTTTATATATCCTGCAAAGCTAATTGATCTGTGCGGATATAGCTTCCACTGTAAAAGCTAACTGTGATATTGTTACTGCAGTGCACTATACAGTGTAGCTATACCTAGAGAGTCTGAATATGTTACTTTTAAAAACCTATGAAATTAAATGTTTACATACTTCAGAATTTGTGTCAACTCAATTTTCTTGCAGTTGAAATTTTTCACTAAATCACTAAAAAAAGTTTTGTTCAGTCCAAAACTCCATTTTAAAATGAATAAACTATCATCAGAATAGATGTGTATGGCTATGTTCATAAAGAGTCCAACCAGTTATCCTTCCTCTTCTTGAAGAACGAGGTTTACATTGTTTTTCATTCTTGATTTTATTTCATGATACCCTGATGCATACACATAAATAATAGGAGAATCAGCAATATCAGCAGTAGATATGTCTCATTCCAATAAGAAAAATTAAAACAGGTAATGCACAATTTTCTGTATGAGCTCAGTATAATTGGAATCGTTTGATTCTATCTAGCAGTGTGCTCTGTGTACAAGATCCTGGTGGACTAAAATCAATATATTTTTACTTGGTAGGGTTATTTATCCATCTGTAAATCGTCACAGTACTGTCAAGGACAGACAAGTAGACGTGTGAAAAAAATTCACAGACAACCACTCTTTTAGAAGTATGTGCTCTGTTAATTGTGATAAAGTTTAAAACAACATAATAAACCAAATATCAGACTCATTAATGGATCAACATGCAATTGTTGCCAAATATACCATAAAATTAATTACTGTTAGTTGGCAAATGATGTAAGGTAAAATGACTTGATTTAAAGTGAGAAGAGTGAGAGCTGACAGGATACTCTAGAAGCTGAAAGCTTTGAATGTATGTCAAGAGAACAGCAGATGCATTCATCTGCCACTGAGAAACCTTAGCTACTTGAGGTAAAGGATAGCATTATTAATACCTGCTTCACATTCTAGACAGGACCACTCTAAATGCAATTATCTGAAAATGGTAACAAATATATTACTGACAGCTGATTAACTGCTTATTAACTGTATCTGTAACTGTCACAGGATGCAGAAAATGAAGTAGAAATCAAGGGGTGAACAATAAAGTAATGCACCTGGTTTATTAAAGCATTGTTTGGAAGCCAGAAACAAGGAGGGATATTTACCAGTAAAAATTAGCATTTAGGACTGCTATGGTTATGATTCACCAATTAAAAAAAAAATGCCATTTTAAACTGTCTCCTAAAGCTACAACTTCTTGTTCATTTTTCATGCTTATGAGAATAAGAGTATATATATGGATGCAATACTGATTTTCCCTAGTGTTGTGTTATTCTGCTTGAGTCTGGACATAATTGCAACCAAAATGCATGCTATTAGTCACTGTCTCCTATTTTTGTGTAATAATAGGTTGAAATGTTTTAAGAGTAATGCCACCTTCAAAGTATAAAGGACAAAGCTGCTTATGTAGGGGTCTAATATGATCCCAGTTTATTAAATCAATATAACTTAATTATTTTCTGTTGGTCTGGTGAATTGAATGTGACCATCACTGAAATTTTCCCTCTTTCTAGTATTTGTTCATTAGAAGAAAGAAACAAACATTATTTACTGTTTCAGGATTGAGACAGTAGCTGGACAGGTATTCTTTATGAAAAGGTCTTAAACATAAATAATTACAGTTCCCCCTACCCACCCACTCCTCCTTATTTAATGCTCTTATGGATTACTGAGAGTGTGGAATCACAGGCAAGCTCGGAGAGAGGCTAAAGGGCTAATACACAAATAGATTTTTTCCCTTAGTAACCAAAATACCACTGAAAGTTAACCAGCCAAAAGATGTTATTGTGCAACACCATACTTCAACCAACTAAAAAACTAAACAAGGACAGCTCATTCTGTTCTGTCACCAATTTTTCTGCAAAAATGGCTTTTCATCGATGGAGAGATAGAGGCATTGTTCAGAAATGTGTTGTCTGTAACAGAGACTGATAGTTCTCCTAATATTAAAAAATAGAGGTACCACGTCCTTGCACAAAACTGCTCCTGATTTTTTCAGAAAATGGAAAGACCCCTATTTTATATCACTGTGGTGTGTACCAAAGCAAAAGTGTTATTTCTAGCTGTTTCTTAAAGAGAAATATTGTGGTGAACATTATGAGGAACATTTTCAGAAGAAACAGTCCCATTTCCTTTCAGATAAGTTTTTGAAAATCTTCTGTGGCTATATAGACCTATCTGAAAGCATGTCTCCATTTTGTGATACATGCTGTATATATAAATTATTGACAAGAATTTCACTGAAAGGTAACTAGGAACAGTTGTCCCTTTATACCCCTGCAGATTTAATTTAACTCATATATACACAAGCATGTAAAGTGCAAGCAGGTTTCACATAGTTACATGCTCTGAACTTGAAATAGTCCCATCGTTATTAAATCCAGGTACCTATACAATGTTATTTACTTTTGCTTGATATCATAGAATATACTGAAGGCTTTGGTTTGTTTTTTTTTTTTTTTTTTTCTCCCCTGGAACGCCTAGAATTTCCTGCAGTCCCTCTTGTTCCTGGGATAGTGTCAGTGTAAAGGCAAGCTTCTCTTTCTACTTCACTACTCTGAAGTCAGAGATGTCTTATTTAACTCTGTGACCAGAGAAATCAGTTTCCAAGTGAGACGTAATCCTGAATAGGAATTGTGGGCAACGGTAGGAATTACAGTTTGGCAATATCATTTTCTGTAACAAGAAACATTTACAGGAACAACCTAGGTCATATTATATCAGACCAAAGAAGCAGTTATCCCAATTGTGTCTACCTGACATAGCCAATAGCAGATCTCTAGTGAAGACTGCAAAGGCACTTCTTAAAATATACACCATATCTATACCAGTCAGGGAGTCCATGTAGAAAAGTACTACTCTTGCGTAGCTGTCAGTGAATTTTTCCCTTCATGCATGCGACATTCAGTTTTTTACACTCGGAGTGTCTCTAATGTCCTGTGGCAGAGAATTCCATAGATAGCTATACCTGAAGAAGTATCTCCTTTTATTTGTTTAGAACTTGACACATATTTGTCTTGTCTGAGGTCCCCTACATCTTGTATTAGAAGAGACAGTAAACAATCTTTCCCTATTTACCTTCTCCCTGACACTCATGACATTCTGCCATATCCACCTTACATCATTTCTCTTCCAGGCCAGACTACTCTATTTAATCATCCTTCATACAGACATCATGTCATACCTTTGATCATCCTTGTTGCCCTTAGTGTAACTTTTCTTGTTGTAATATCTCTTTTCTTATATGAAGGGACCAGAATTGTTCAAAAATATCTAAGATTTGTGCTCATTTTTATCCCGCGAGGTCAGAAGATTTGAGCTCTATCATCCATTAGGAGGGATTAGATTTCTATCCCCTAGTATATCAAGCCTGTCACTCTACTATGAGATACAACAAGGCAAGTTCTCAAATCAGATGCTGTCTTAGCAAAGACTTGATCTGTCACGGAGCAGAGCAACTCTGCAGTTTGCTTTCTAAAATCCCTTAAGTGTTTTAGTGTGTATCTGCATTACTGCCTTGCTCTCTTCAACAGGTTTTAATCACCTGGTTTCCTGGAGCTTGCTTCATGAGAGGTTTATTGTTAGAAGTTAATGACCAGTGGTTGAAGCTTCCCGTTACCTTAGCCAAGGCATTTCCCTCAGGTATGTGGTTTCAATCCCAAAGGACCAAAACAAGGTACAGAAATCTCATCTCTTCACTTAGGTAAACACGTTAGTTTAGTTTTTGCCTTTATAAATATACAGAAAAGTAGAAAACCAGGATGTCACATCACCAGCATAAAACATTGCCCATATACTCTGCATTAGCTACCTTAAGAGGCTTCCTCAGCAAAACTCATTCAGAATTCACTTTTGGATAAAATCATGATCTTCTCACAAGAGGGACTCGATTCTGTAAGAATGCACATACAGGCTTCCAGACACAAAAATGCTGGACTACAGAACACAAACTGTTTTCCAGAAAGAGCCATATCATCTAGCAGGATGGTCTAGATTTCCATCACTCTCAAGTAAACTAACTGCAGAACAAGGCAGACACACTGGCGGGACACCATCCCACATCTTTTCCAGAGCTGGAGCTATAACTGGCTCATTTGCTCAATGCCAGTTCTTCTGTACCTATGACTCCACAAGCTTGTCCTGGGATAGCTACGATCCTGCACAAACAAGCTGTGCAGTCACAATTCAAGAACGTATGCCCACACACAATCTGTACCGTGCTGAGTGGGCAAATAAATAGCAAACATAACAAATGAATAATACAGTGCAAAATTCAATGCAAAATAACTACATAGAAATGTTCACAAGACAGTGATAAAATCATAAATAAGAGGAGAGAAGGCAATGTCTCCAGTGACACATTACATCTCTTTTCTGCATTACTGTTAACACCCCCTGGAAAACAAATTTGTGTCTGGAAAAAGTACAATTCTAAATTTGATCAGAATCAAAAAAACTGTGGAAGAGTCTTCCTTTGAGAAGTAGTTTTAAGATTAATATTATTCTATACCTGAGTGATTTTTTTCTTTTTTTAGATCCAGACTGTTTCTCCTGATTTCACTGTAGTTTTGCTATTGCTTCTTTTGCACAAAGTAGGAGACAGCAACAGTAACATTTAGAACAGCCTTAAAAAAGGTTGACGTGGAACCCTTCCTATGACTGTGGTACTGAGCCAATTGTGTACAGCAGAACAAGGCAAGGCTAAGCAGAGGTTCCCTTTCAGCCACAAAGATCTGGTTATTCCACAGGAAAAAAAATCATTATTTTTTTATATTTTCTTACCTTGGATATATTTTTTCCTGAAAAAAAGCTATGAATAATAATAATAATGAATTAAAATAACATAATGCAGTATTTCATTACTTGAATTACAAACAAATACATTCATGCATAGTTATTTTGCTTTCCATATATCATGCATTTGGAGTAATCTTAAATACCCTAAATGGAACTTGCAAGGAGACTTACATTCAACGTTAATTCCAGTCTTCACATGCAATTTATACTCTTTGCCAAGTTTTCTCACATTTCTTGTTGACAATTAGCGATATGCCCCAGGGATTCTACTGCTACATGCGTATGAATGCTGGTGAGGACTTACAAACTATAAATGTTATGTATGTTACTTTATATAAAAAAACCTATACATGTAGTAGAAGTTATTTTATGAAAACAGCTTTGTCTTACAATAAACTTAAAATTATAGCAATAGACAAGACATTTCAGATCAAATAAGGAGTGTGGGTCAGGAGGTGAGGTATAAATGAATGAAATACTTAGAATTTTCAAATCTAAATGAAAAACATATCTTTTCCATTTCCATTCCTTTTCATTCTCTCACTCTTACAAATAGAAATTAATCTAGTCATTTTCCCTACTGATGGAATTTTTATTGTTAGGGCTTAAAAAATTTGAAAAATATTTAACTACTAAGATAGTGTGGGACACAAATGCAGAGCTAAATGGTCTCACTAAAATGGCCTCTTTACAGTGAAAAAGTTCTGGGAGACAAACTTTGGTTAGAAGTCCTGATTATGGTCTTGTTTATTGTTACTTTATGGGTGTACTCCCAGAATTTTCCCGATAGTTGCACCTTAAGCTGGACTGTAGATGTATATTTATGAAACAAGCAAAGAATATGCAATTTGTTCTCTATGAAAAAACAGTTATTTGCAGAAGCAACATTCTGCCATTTATAATTTTGTTCCCTGTTTGAATGGTTTTGCAAAGCTGGTGTCCTGAAATTCAAATCCAGAATTTATTAAACATTAAAATAAAACTTTTCCAAGGGTGGTTGTATATCTGAGAAATCACCTATACTTTCAGCACATTCGCTGCACTCCTCTGTTAGACTGCCCATCTTTTCAGATCTGAACTCATCTCCCGGTAGACTCCATTGCTACTTCTCTCTGATCTTAATTTTGATTTGGAGAAGGGGCATTAAACATATGCTTCCCAGTTGGATCTTCTGTGGTGGAAATTTTATCTGTTCATTACATTTAGTTCCAGGGGACATTAAGGTCCCATGAAGGAAAGGATCATAATGAGAAACTATCTGGCTTTCCTCTCCTCATATTTCAGCAGCAGAATCAGAATATTACTTACTTAAAAAGCTTCACAAATGTCATGCTAAAACTAATTTTTTCTCTTTCTGGATCTGATCCAGAGAAAGAGTCAGAGATTCATATAAATATGATTTTCAGAATATAGGACAATGGAACACTTCAGCTAAAATACACATTTCCTGCTGTAGGAAAAAAGTGTTTCTTTGTGATAAAAATGAACATGTTTTTGAAAGACACATGAAAAGAAAATTTTTGCATTGTATCACACTAGGGAAAAATAATAAGGATTGGTAATTTAAATTAGCTTTACATATATAATACATATGGAGGAATAGTAAGGGATAAGGCAGTAAGCCTCAGTAGTAGTTTACTTCATTAATTTTGTTTGTAGGAAGTTGTAGACAAAAATTTTCAGTAACTTTCTTGTTACAGTTAATCTCATTAAATCAATAAAAACTTACATAATAATAAATGGGAATTGCCTTTTGCAAAGTTAACAGGGCTAGCAGATGTAATAGTACTTCATCAAAAATTATTTGTTCATAAATAAACTGTTAACTCTTCCTTTCAAAGCCACAAGACTGATTATATATTCTGAACTAGTACCAGTGCTATTAGTGGATTATTTAACTTTTTTTTTAATGTTTAGAGAAAGCTGTCTGTTAAAAAGAAAAAAAAAAAAAAAAAGAAAAACCCCACAAACAATCACTCTTAGATTTTAAAGGAGAAAATTATCTTTTATTTCCCCAGTTGATCTTAATTATAACTCTCAGCCTGTCTTAGATGAACACTTGATATCAGCTGGAGGTCCTGAGTGTGTAGGGGGACTGAGTCAGGGGACTAAATCAACTTTTTATCCTCAAGGTCTCCATGAGACACTTCAGAGATTTGCTTTGTTGTGCTGTGAAGAGCAGGGTCCATGCAGGTTGAGTGGGTCCTTTGGAAAGCATGGTCTTCTCCATGATAGTTCCCAGAAGCTAAGCATCTTTCTCAGTAGACCCCAGAGAGACCATCTGCAGGCAGCCTGCAAGCTGCCAACACATTGGCTGGAGGATGTGAGATGGTGAATTAAAGCTGGGTGTTTTTCTGGTTTGCAGCCCAATAGAAATAGTGGGAAAAAGCAGAAAAGTGCAGGAAAATTATATGGCCAGTTCCAGCCAGAGGTTGGAGGTGTTAACATTTCACAAGATTCTCAAATATGTAGTTTAAATTATTTAATGAGATGTCCAGTTAAACATCTAATGCCTTAGGATCCTCATACAAAATTGAAAATTCTGACATTTAGCCATAAACCTGGCTCTTGTATCTAAGAATATCAGTGGTTTCTCAAACCACTGTGTTACTCAATGAGAGATGAAAAACCAAGTCCTGCTGTAGGGATTAGCATTTCATGGTTATGCAAATGCTAAAAGACTCTTAAGTCAAATGTATTCTGAGGGGACTGATACTGCATTAGACTTCTAACTATATAATAGACAACAGTACAATGTATTTAAGAGGTTCATGAGTTTAAGAAAGACTTTCTGTATTTAAGATTTAACTTGAATCCAAACCATTGCTATTCCTGCAGCGTAGAAACTTTGTATTACTGGGTGGAAGGAGATGTCTGGTGTCATTTTTCGCAATTCTGGATGGCTGAATAGATTTGGGTAAAATGAAATGGTCATTCATACAACTCTCAACGTAAACTTTAGACTAAAATATCAGTTGATTAAGAACACTGACATTCCTTCAACTTTCTGTCAAATTTTTCTTAATTTCTCCCCTAGATTTTGATCTAAAATAGAAATACTTAATCCTATCAAAAAGTCCTTAAAGTTGTTTTTTAATCTATGGGATAGATATCTGAGAAATGCTATTCTAGTCCTTCTGGGAAATCCATTCTTTCCCTTTGAGCTCTTTTGAAGCTATTGGTTCAAACTCTGCCCTTTGGAAAATACAAAAGGCATTATGAAGGCTGCTCTTTTAAAGGCCTTATCCCTTATTTTCTGTTTATGTAATAGAAATCCAACTTTATAGGAATCTACAGCTTCCCAATACTACCGTGTGGGAAGTCACTGGGACCATAAAGGAAAATATAATGAAAGAGATAGATTCCACACTAAGTATCTAATATGGGTACTCTGAATGACAGATGGGTCTCAGGTAATATTCACGGAACATTCAGAGATGTTAAACTAGTGGATGATGTCTTCTAAAATGCATTTAAATTAGACATCTAAATTAATCAGAGTTAAAGAGTGGGTATATTCCCCATCAGCTAGCTGTGACTTTTTTTGAGTGGTTCATTCAGAGGTATTAAAATTCAGTAGGATAATTTGTCTACTCAGAGCTGTGAAAACCAGCTCAGGCACTTTTACTTGTAACGTAAAATGAAAAAAACCTAGGATTGAAACTAATTTTGTGGTAGAAGGTTTGTAGCTGTTTTATCACAAACTCTTGGCTTAAAGGGCTGCAGAAGAAGAGAAGAAAATGGAAAATCCTTATTATGAATCCTCTTCTCTATGCACACCTGCATATACATGTGGGCATCTATAACTGTCCACCAAAGCCAGGAAAATAATCATGTTACAGCAAGATTCCAAAAAGAAGGCATTTTAATGAAAAACAGTGTTTGCCCATACAAATATAGATTCACTACTCTAATAATAAGTAAATTTTATTCCTCAGTTGTCAAATAAGTAGAAGATCTGTAACATTGTTATGTAGCGTACTGGCCCATTGTGTTACATTATTGAACACTACTTCTTATTTCTTTAGTGCACCATCTGTTCATAGCACTTTCAATAATTGGCTCCCATGGATAATATGAGTGTATAATAAAAAGTAAAGTTTGCTGATAATTTGCAAGAACATTGTTTTAAACAGTAATCTGATATACAGATAAGAAAGTGTCAACATTTAGCAGTTGGAAATAAGGTAGTGCACTTGGCTGGATACTCTGTGCAGAAACTGATTTTCTCTAATGTGACACTTAAACTAGACCATGTGCACTGGAAAAGAGCCAAAATCTAAGTCAAATTGTAAGATGTTGACATTTGTCAGAAATTATGTGATTCAGTGTTATAAACCTAGTAAAAGACAGAGCAAAATTTAAATCTTTAGCCATGAAAATTCAGTTATTCTTTTACAACTGAACAAAAGATAATGACTTTTAATTGAAAGAAAAGATCGAATCATATGAACCATATCCACAGAAAATCACTATTATTTAAAAATGGTAACAAAAATGCAAATATTTTCATTCTGCCATGGTAGAAGTATTTTTATTTTTTTCTGGTCTATTGTGTTAACATAAAATTTTGTTTTTAGCTTAATTAGTTGTTTTACTTTCTAGAGGCTAGAGGTTTTATATAGTTCAATGGTATTGAAAAAGAAAAGAAAACAAGTAAAACCTTCATGTGGTTTCAGTCTGATTATCTGAACATTGAATGTCTCATTTTGCTTAAGTTCCATCTTATAAACTGAACAAAAATAGCACAATGCTTATCCACGGAGCATGTTGTTGCCGAGTATATTGTCATTATAAAATAGGTGGCCTAGTTTGTGACTAAGACACAACAAAAATGACATTTTAAATACACATGCAACTGCTGCTTTTTAACCAGATGACATTATCCTGCAGAAAACTAAATGAATCCGTATGCTTCTAAAGCAACATGGAATATCATCAAATATATCCAACCACTCATTCTATAAAATATTGGTTTAACATCTACAGAAAGATAAATCTCTATGATTCCTTCAAGTTCCAAAATGAGTAATGTGGGGGGAAAAAAATAATTAAAACCAAATCAGTCTCAGAAGCATAATAAAACATTCTACTGTAGTGATCTGTCATTTCCAGGAAAGGACAGCTTTTTTTTCTGGGTTTGTCCTTGACTGCAGGAAGAATTCTTAGAAGATCTAATAGTCACCACTAACCTCACCTACTTTTCTGCATTCACAATGCCCTTTGTGACCTAGTCTTCAGGAGTCAAAACCTATAATACATCATACATACAAAAGAAATAAAACATCCACACCCAAGAGAGGATGAAGGAAATAGTGATATGTTCCAGCTAGAAGTCATTGTTTAACACACTACTGGAAGACAGTCAGATATCACAGTAGAAAAACATGAATAGAAGTATTATAGATGTGTCTGTATTAACTCAACAAAGGATACATGGAGATTTTATCTTAAAACCTCACAAAAATCAGCTTTGTACATTTCTCAGGCCTCAAATTTAGCATGACACTCTTCAAAGGAAAATTCATATTATCTATGATGCCCCTCAAAGTTAGGCTTGATTATCTCTTTGAGCTTTCAGGCCAACCAGAATGGAGTTTAAATAAGAAAATATATGCACATACAAGGAGAACTCAGAAAGTCATTATTAGATAGAGAAAGTGCTGAGAAATGGAATGAACTTTCAGTATAACAGATGCAGCTAAGTAGTATAAATGTATTTAACAAAAAAAAAAAAGAAGTTGGGGAGACTAATAAGTTAAAGACATTAATCAAGTCTAGGATTCTATGCAGTCAGCTGTCTTCTTCAAAAATAAATATTACTTTTATTAATGTTACAATTATGTTTTTTCTTTAATGTGCCAAGAGGCCAGCTTCATATTATCAGTTTCCAAGACGAAAGTATTTCTATCACACTGTAGAACAGAATGATTCACTGAAGAACTCCAAATAGTCATAAACTTCATGGCAACATGAGATGAACAGGAAATAAAGCCTCAAAGCCTTCCTCTACACATCTACATGAATGTGTATTTATGGGTCTGTGCATATGTGTGTGTGTGTGTGTGCATATAAAACATATATATTTATTTTTTTAAATAGTCCTTCATGAAAATAATAATGTCTTTCCCACCAGAACAGGGAGCATGATTTTTCAATAGATTGATGTGCATTTGAGCAACTTTGGAGATTAAGAAAGAAAGCTCCAGCTTTCTTTCCTACAGTTAAAGCATTCATCCTGTCTTCCAGGTTGGTTGTCCCATGTCTGATAATGCCCAGCTTCCTGCTGCATCTTTTCTTCTGTCAGAAAATGGTTAGGATTTTTCTCCTTTATTTGGCCAAGCCTGGCTTCACAAAACTCTAGAAAATCTAATTAACTGTCGGACACCTTCCACTGCAAAAATTAGTTTAAACTAAGCAACTTACTTTAAAGATTTAGGTGTGATCATCACACAGTGTTATTTCTGTAGATGAAACTGAAAAATAAGAAATCTTCTAAGGACACAATGGGGATACAGAGGGAGAACTTCAGATAAAAACCGCAAGAGAATAATCCATGTTGGTGCTTCCCACTTACACACAAGTTTTTATTTGTGGACTTCAAAAGACCTCTTATCAGCATATGGGGAGGGGTTATGTGTGTGTATACAAATATATATGTATATGAATACAGATATATAAACACACACCCAGATATGCATGAGAAGCAATATATGTGAGAAGCACAGCGGTTCAATAAACAAAATATTTGTCTACCAGCTGGAAGGGCACAGAACTATTGTGCGAACACTGATACAGATATTTTTAGACAACATTTTGCACAAAAACTAAAACACATTAAATTAAATCCTTTCTCTGATAGTAGAAACAATCAATTTAAGTATGGCAGGATTCTGCCTTTGAGTTTGATATCTACCTAGACTCTCTTTCTATGTTTTCTGTAGTAGATGTGCAAGCACAAAACGATACGAATCTGAAACACAAGAGTTTTTGCTCTGTATGAGTGCTGTGGAACAGCAAGAGCAGCATGGAATTTCACTCTGCTTCATGACGTACTACAAAACCATGACCAATGTAACACAGCAGTAAGACTAGAGGCTAATTTTGTGCAATGATTACGTGGTGAGACTGAACAAATGGACATACTTTTTCACAGTGTAAGTAATTAGACCATAGAAAACTTTTCCTCAGGAGATTTTAAGTTCTAGGTTTATGAAGGCATTGAAAAATCAGAAGTTCCTTGCTGGGGAGGGGTGGGGGGGGAGGAAATTGGTGAAAAGCCTACTAAATATGAAGAAGGAGATACATTCCCAGTGGGGAAACCCCACCTTGCAAGAAGCTGGGTGCCATCCCAAGAAGTGCCACCACGTATTGAGCTGAATACCTACACTTCCCTTAGTCAACAGGTCTGCTGGACTCACAATTCTGTTTCAATTCACAATTCACAATTCACAATTCACAATTCTTGCTTCAGCACAGAACAACCATTATTCTGGTCTGATATCTGTTCTTTTTTGTACCTTCTGACTGATGCATGACAAGTTGATTAAAAATTAGACCATTTGTATTATAGTTCATTATTTTATTCATTAAATATCCAAGTATAAGATAGAGTTTGACTTCTGTCAAATGGAAAATGGGGTGTTCCTTGAATTTATTTTTATTAGGACCCTTCAAGCCATTTCTCTTTGCAAAGTTAAAGGAAATGTCTCCTGAAAATATTTTTTTTTTGGACATTACAGCTAAAATTTGTGCTTTCATAATAAGACTTGGCAAAAATTGAGTTTGCATCATTTTCCATAAGCAGTTTTCTGTGTCATATTTGATAAAAAGTACTATACAGAAGTTTTATGTAGATTAGTAGGAAAGAATGTTGAGATAATCTGTTTATTAAAACCAACATATAGCAGTAAAATGTATTTTAAAGGATAGGAAGGAGGGACCATACTTCTTTTCTATTCTAAAGTGCATTTTTTCATGTGTAATAGATTCTGGAATTGCTTAATCTCTTGACAAAAACTCTATAAATTATAATATTCTTCTAATGATCATGGGGTATTTCTTTCACTCTCAGGACATAACCACTCTAGTGGGAATTATGGTCACACTTTAAGAGGATTTGATTTGGTATTAGGGCAGCAATTGTGTGTTAATTAAATACCAATTGATTACACAAAATGCAAGTGCTGAGTTTTAGTGCATTTGTATTAGGTACATAATCTGTAGATCTTGATTACAATGTTTTGAATGATAGATTACAGGCACTGGTAGAGCAGAAAATGTTTGAGTGGTGCTGAAAAGTGAATAAAGCAACCGCTTGATGTTCAAGGACACCATGACAGAAGTGAGTAAATGGATGTTCCCTGTTAAGGCATATTTATCATTGATTGTGATGCCTAATACAGGCATTTTAAAGATTTACCATGTCTAAGGGCTTGGTTTGCTTTGGTCTTCCACTACATGAGCAAGCTACCATACTTTCCTTTCTAAAGAAGAAAAAGATTTGAAGAAAATGTGTAACTTCTGTCTTCTCACACCCTGGGGATTACACACACTGGGGAAAACAGGAGTTTCTCAGATAGGTAGGTCCATGCTATATCCTGTGTTGAATAGTCAGTAAGGATGAGCAATGTTTTTTTGCTTTTTTTAAACATCAGGTCAAGCACCCTTTATAAACTCTGATCCATACCCACTTGATTAGAGACTGGATGAAAACTTAGGTTTCAAAAGGAATTATAGCCAGTTTATGGCAACCAGCAAGGGTTTTGCTGGTGTTTAGTGTACTAAGGGCTATGTTGGGAGAGAAAAATTCATCAGACATGGCTTCTGTGTTAAGGTGTGAGCTACAGAGCAGACTGAAATCATTTCACACTTTCATCACTTTGCAGAACTCTGATTTTTGGGTGGTGTGTCAGCTGAGTCAGCATGCTTTGTGTTCAGATGTGAAAGATGCTTTTACCAAGAAGGAAGAATAGATCAAACTTAAACTAAGAGATTACAGAAGGAAACCAAATGGCAGTATGTGCCAGTGCTAATACAATAAGTATTATTCCAGTAAAAAAAAAAACGCTTCTGATTTTAGCATCTTTCCAGATTAGATATGTGCAAACTACTCATTCAATCTATTTCATTATATACCCACTAAAACAAAACAGAACACACAGGAAATTCCTTTGTATTTTTTCCACATTGGACTGTTGTTTTCTATGGTGAGAATTTCAGGGTTTAAATATATAAGTGCCTTAGACTATGAGGTATTATAGCAGGAATGAAAATTACTCTAATACCATTTGGACAATACCAGCTGTTTTTATCTGCTGTGCCAGATTTATTTTTGGCACCATTCCTGCTGTGTCCTATGTGCAAACCCAGTAGGGGTGAGGATATCAAGACTGCGTTTGTTTGAATGGTCATTGCCAAGGTTCTGCCTTTCTATTGAAAAGAAAGAAAAAGAGAGCATAGATTCGAAGAGGCACTGGGCTGACAAGCCTAAAGACTGAAGTTTTGTGTTTAGCAGTGGAATGGCTGTATAACAAACAGACAATGGCAGTCCAGGCTTCAGCGTGCAGGTCTGCCAGCATCCCTGTTCAGAAAAGGTCAGGGTTGTGGGTGAGAGGCCAGAACAAATCTTCACAGTCATATATCCTGGTATCCTGGGCTGCATCAGGAGGAGTGTTTTCAGCAGGTTAAAGGAGGTGATCCTTCCCCTCTACTCTGTGCTTGTGAGGCCACATCTGGAGTGCTGTGTCCAGGTCTGGGCTCCTCAGTACAAAAGAGGCATGGACATACTGGAGACAGTCCAATGAAAGGCCTCAAAGAAGATTAAGGGACTGGAGTATCTCACCTGTGAGGAAAAGGTGACAGAGCTAAGACTGTTCAGCCTGGAGAAGAGAAGGTTCAGGGGGGAACTTATCAATGTCTACAAATACCTGAAGGGAGAGTGCAAAGGGGATGGAGCCAGGCTCTTTTCAGTGGTGCCCAGTGACAGGACTAGAAGCAGTGGGCGCAAACTGAAAAGCAGGAGGCTTCATCTGAACATCAACGCTTTTTTACTGTAACGGTGACTGAGCACTGGAACAGGTTGCCCAGAAAGGCTGTGGAATCTCTGTCCTTGGAGATATTCAAAAGCTGTCTGTACGTGATCCTGGGCAACTGGCTTTAGGTGCTCTGTTTGAGCAGGGTGGTTGGACCAGATGACCTCCAGGGGTCCTTTCCAGCCTCCGCCATTCAGTGATTCAGCCTTTAGCCTCCCTGCTGTGATTGCCAACAAGGACACCTATGGTAATGATTTTTGTGCCACTATAAAAGCTGGATGGAGACTAAATGCCAAAATTTCACATAGGACACTGAACAGATGACCAAATTCAGTCATCAGCCAACAGAACTTAACTTAGGAAAACAGCCAGAAGTGTCAAGGTCTGTACTATATTCAACTGTGTCCCAAGTCACTTCTTATCTTCAGCAAGGGTGCCAAGCCCTCTGCTGAGACCACATTGTCCTCTCTGTCCCATGCTCTCAGAATGACAGGCTTTGCCTTTCACAAGATTTAATAATAATCACTGTGGGCCAGACTGTGCACTCAGGTGGTGAGCAAGATGCTATACCTCATGAATACTTCTATACACCACCACACTTCAGTGAGAGCCTTTGAAGTCACTTATTCTTCTGTAGGAAAGGAAGTCACCTGCTACCCCTTTATTTCAGAAGCAATATCCTAATTTTCAACTAAGATTGTTTTGCTACCTCCTCCCTCCTGTTCTCTGGGACATGAAGGGAGTAGAAATTCCTACACTAGCCAGTCATACCTAGCATGAACACACGAAACTATGCAAGAATGCAGAGATAATTTTGTTTCTCCCTCCTTCCCAGCAGGACTGCATCTGGCCCTGTTAAATTTCAACCTTCAGTACTTCAACTGCCAGATAATGGATTTTTATTTATTTTTAAGGTCACTGACTCCTTAGAAAGAACACAGAAAATGCTGGGTATGCTGCTTTCTCTGAAACAGAAGTCTCTGATTTCAGTATATGTTACTTATTCATAATTATTGGAAAGCTGGAGGAAAGGCAAAAAGTTTTGATTTTTGCATGGGTGTTTTGTTTGGTTTTAATTTCAGTATTCTTCCTTCCTTCCTCACAGCTCACCATCAGTATTACGTATAACTATGTGACTGGGTGGAAAAATTGTAGCTAAAGGTATGTGAAAAGCCAACTGTAGTGTATATTTTATTCTACTCACTGGGTACAAAACAAAGCTCCACTTGAAAGTTTGGAAATTGGGTATTATCTCTGCTATTCAGTAGTGAACAATAACAGGTTCTTCATATTGCAAGATTAGCACAGAAAAAAACCTGAGAAGCTCTTTATCAGTGAAAAATACTCCAAGAACAATACATGCACATTTGGATAGAAATAGAGAGTGATTACATTTTGACTAAAGTTAAGAAAAAGGGCTGCTCTCAAATCCCTTAGAAAAAAGAAAAATAAGTCAGATAAATATATTCTGCCAGCAAAAACAGTTAATCGTATATGCTGCCTAATGCTGTTTCGTGGTTGCAGTGACCAGTTTGCAAGGAACAGGCTTCTTTGATAAATAACTCTAGAGATAAAATAATGCTTCTGTGTGTGGAGCTTGTTAGTCATATCCTGATGTGTCACTGATGGCTCAGAGAGACAAAGATAAAAAGAAGGGAAACATGGTTGATCGAACAGGTAGTTGTTCACAGCAGTAATTCTATGTATGCACATATGCAAACTTCTATGCAGATATACATTTACTCAAAGATATACATACACAGGCAGTTATACTAAATCTATTCTCCATGAGAGAAGAATGATTTTCAATACAACACGACACAGAAAATACTGAACAATCTGTTTAACTTTGAAACAACAGCAGAAGAAAACATAAACCCAGCCTCCCCACCCCCCGCAAGGTATTCTAATTCAATGTATAGTACTATATAACAATACTGTGCACAGTTACATAAGACTGAGCAAATTTTCCCAAGTGGGAAAAAGCCTATTTGAGGACTTCACCTTTTTTTAACTGGCCAAACTATGGTCAGTAGAAGAAGCAGGCACAGCTCTGAAAGGAGCAATGAGATAACAAAAGGAGATAATACCTGAAAGAGCATCCATTCTGTACGAAGCATACGATTCCGCTTTTGCTGTAAAGTCACCAACACATGCGCAACCCAGTTAGGCTGGTATTAGAAAGAGGGTTACACGCAGGGTGAGGGGTCAAAAACCACATCTCCCTTCCAGCTTCTTATTCTGAGATTTGAGACAGTTATGGATGTGCTAAAAGCTCCTCACTTCGCTCATGAAAGAGGTACAAACACTTGTGTCTGGTGGGGAGGCCAGTGATCCAAAACACGGGTACTAATGACAGCTGAGAAAAAGGAAACATTCTGCTGATGATTCAGAAGCTTTATGTCTAATTTAAAGTATACAAGTACTTCAAACACTCATTGACTTCTGAAACCTTTGAAAGCCAAAGTAATTTGTTAATATCTTGCCAAACTGGAGCTTGAAACCTTGACACTAGGTGGGTACATTACCTGCATGTATACATATATTTATATGCTTTCCTTCCTTGGGAAAGTGAGTGTTTAAGAACGAATTAAAATGTCTTATTTTATTAAACCTATTCCAAATATAACTTATTTAAAAAAAGATTTCTCCAACCCACTCGCCCAAGAGTCCTAGACTAGGCAACTCGTTCTCACATTGTATATCATGAAGCACACTATAATACAACAAGTTATATATCAAAATTAGAGAGGAATGAGTCATAGCAGATTGAAATTTTGGATGGCTCACTTTCCATGTCTGTGGTTTACAAAATGGGACTGAGCAGCTCAAAAGACTGCTGTTTTCTCTTACTTCTTCCATGCCTAAACTTAGCAAAGAGTCAGCAAACACTGGGAGCATCCTAATTCCATTTCTTCCAGTACACCTTCTTTCTGCTCTTATTCAGTGGTCCAGATGTTCTTCCAGCACTACTTCTCCCTCCAGACATTGCTTTCCTTCCTTTCCACCAAGCAGCATGTTATTCTTCCTTCTTCATATCACTAACACTCAGTTGCAGCTCTAGTACCAGCCCCCACCACCACCCTGCCAATAGATTGCAAACATGTTAGACATTCCTGGCTGAACCCATTTAGCTGTTTGTCTGCTTGCCTCATGCTATTGCATGCACATGTCTGAGATCTTCTTAAGATCTGTCCACAGGCTCCCTATACTGCATGCCTGGTCCTCTCAGAAGTTAAGTGCTTAAATATAGCCTTAATCCACAAGTACAATATCCCCTATTTTAGGGCACAGCTGGAATCCCAAAACACAAAAATGTGAAATAATGAAAACCTACCAACTATTGTTGAACCTCAGATCTATTTTTGAGTGAAAGTTCTGGCTTGACTTTCTCTTCTACAGGTCAGCTCAACCATCCCCTAATGCAAATACAACAGTCTTAAAAGCACAGTGGTGTGTCACCCAGTGATTCATCATCCTGCAAGTCAGAACTAGAATAATCATTTCCTAAGCAGGGAATTACCACCATGTGATATAAGAAAAGCTGACATTTTAAAAATATACAGGGGAGGATGTTTTTTCAAAGGTTTACCAGTAAATAACCCCAGAGAAGTTGCTTAAACAAAACTGTAGTTTGTAAATCTATGTTAAATACTTGCCCTGAGGCCTTATTCCAATCCCATTGATGCTGATGGAAGCAGAATCCACTGAGGCAGAAACAGCAGGCTGGAGTAGCTAAACTTCAGCTATGCTAAAATTCACAGCCTTTTGCAATCTTTTGCTACTGCAGAAAGAATGAGGCCAATCAAGTCTGGGCTTTCCCTGTTCCTCTTGCTGTCAAATTCTTCCTTCCTCTATGCCCAAATATTTTCTACTTGCTATCTACTTACTATCTGTTGTGTCTCTTACAGTCCCTGCTTTGTAGATCCAGAGGTTATGAACCAAGAAGGTTTGACAAACAAAACACATCAAGAGCATGGGAGGATCTGCCTTGATGCTCAGGATGGTGGTTCAGTCTCATAAAGGATACTGAAATCTCTATGTGGGTTAACATTACCTTTCCCATGCCATGTCCTCTTAATGCCTTCCACATTAAGCTAGTGCTTGATTTATTTCATGAAGCATTACTCTTTATATCCTTCTTTCATTTTCATCTTATCTAAAGATGTTCTCATTATCCATATAAATGCCTGTTTTTCTTTCTGAACTCCATGTCTCAGTGAAATCTTATGGCAGTGGGTTTGACTGATTAATTATGCATTGTATAAAAAGATACTCCCTTTTATCAGTTTGAATTTATTTCCTTTCAGATTCATCTACTGTGTCGTTATTCTTGTCTCATGACAAAGGGCAAGTAAGTTTATCTTGTTTTAAAATCCCTTTATATCACTTTCCTTCGATGTGCACCATTACTATATCCCCATTACTTATTACAGCAAGGATCTCAATATGTCTTGATCTTTGTTTGTTACTGGCTTTCATTTTTTTGTTTTTCAGAGCCCTAAAGGCTTTCCAGTGGATGTACAGACCCTGGTTAACTGGATTATCACTGTGTTTCTAATAAAGATGTTCTGCAGATATTTAGGATCAATCCAGGACCTCAGGATCAAGGACTACCAGCTAAAAACCATTGTTTCTACACTGACCTCTGATCAATGTTCAGCACTCTGCGTACTAACTTGATTTCTGGAAGCCATGCTCATTCAATATTGAAGTTTATGTTGCTGAATAGCTCTAATTAGCTCTTCTCCAAACTATTCTTTTTTTTACTTTCTTATCTAGAAGTTTTCATGTGGTTCATTTGCTTCACTATTATTTTGCCCTTTGCTTAAGTGTTCTGTAAGCACAGAGCAACCATAAGGATTTAACATGCTTTAGAGCCTTCCTCTCTTCCACCTCACTTGGCACAGCCATACAGCATGGGATAATGCACACTTAGCTGTGCAGTCATCCCTCCTTCATCCTTAGGTTTCATATATCCTTATTCTGCTATGCTTTCATTTTTCTTGGTGAGAAAATGAGCAGACTAATTATGTGAAAGCATAAACCTGATGTGCGCTCATAAAAGGCCTCTCAACAACAGAAACTCAAAGCTGGTATAAAACCTCCAGGTAGTGACAGCTAACCTTAAGCTGTCAGTAGAACCAAGAAACTCTGTTTGACACTATTTCACTAATTTTGGTTAGGCTGTAGTTTGAGCAGAGTTCAATTAAGACTGCTTAATTGCACAGGAGTGTCTGGTCTAAAACTCATTCTGTACTACTTCTCACCCATTAATCTCAGCTGTTGCCCAGTGTGGCTATGTTTCCAGGTGTCTAATTTCAGTAGAAGTGTTTAGCAATGGTCAGAAGGGCTGTATGGAGAGAATCCCTCTCAATGACAAAAGGGTTTCCTGGATTTTGTCACCACAAAAGGATTGTAGAGAGCAGCCTGTCTTAGTCAGCTGGATATGTATGCAATGGACAGTCTAGCTCTGGGAAAGATTCTGGTTGAGGAAAGCAGAAAGTAAATTTTAAAAGCTTTGACCACTTGTATTTGAATATAAATTGCATTTAGTATAATCAGCAAAAAAATCCTAAAAATCTGATTAAAGTTTCAGTGTTGACAGGTCCTGTATGAATATTCTTATACAATTTTATCTCCATCTTCTTTTTTGCCATGGTGTAAAGACAGTTTATGACTGTATTAAAGAATATTGTTGTGATACAGAACACTGAAGGAGAAAGCTGGTAGCATCTTACTATTGCAGGACAGATCATTTCCTTCTGGGATTAGCTTTGTGCCTTATTACCAGAGCTGTTCATCTGACCACATGACTGTGGTGGAGGGGCAGGAAGCACAGAAAAGAGCATGACAAAAAGCAAATCCTTGCTCTATTGAAACCATCTTGCTGTGGTTTAATTAGAGGATTTCAGGAAGCCCCAGATTAGTAAATGGAAATCTTTGTGATTTGCCTTGGTAATTATTGGAATGAAATTTCAGGAGCTGAGATAATTCCCAAGGGAAAGTGCATCTGTGCACTTCAAATTAGCTGCTTATATGCTTGCTTAGATTCTTTACATGCCTTCCAAACCATGCTGGCATGCTTAAAAGGTATGCTCAGGTTGACAGATTTAGAAGGAGGAAATCTTTGGTAGATTACCTTGGCAGAAATTTCCCCAGTGTTTCATGTAGAGTGTTTATCCTCCTCCTAGAAAAGATATCCCAAAGGAATTCAGCTCTTTCTCCAGGGATATCTGCCTAACTCCCAGGAAATCAAAATTAGGACAATAAAGGCATCTTATTCAAGATCCTCAGCCTCTTCTGAAGCAATGTACACCCAGCAGCCCTGGCTCTGTTTCCAGGCTGGTGAAATTTCAACCCCATGTATGGGTAGCAGGCTGCCACAGCGTAAGGTTTAGTGTCTTGTGACCTCATAGGACTAACAAATGGAGTAGATACTATTGGAAAAGGGGGAGGCTTTAGCTTCTGAAGGCACATAGCTTGTGCTTCCAGCCCTAATCACTTTCAGGTATCAGATTATGAAGATATGGGTTTTCTTTTCTACTTTTTTATCTGGAAGGTTTTACAGCATCCCTTATGCTTCTGAGCTAGGACATCTGACTTTATAATTAGGGGTATTCAAAAGTTTCCTATAAGCTTGGTGCTTTTTGTTTGTTTTAATTCTTAAAATCCTTCCTTATTCTTTTACTTATTTGTAAAGTTACTACAGAGAACTCATTCTCTGGTATTTGTTCCAGTTTTATACCAGTATGAAGCTCTGAAAAAATAAGGCATAATTTGCCTGGCTGAAAAGTTACACATATTTTAAACATACTTCTTCAGATCACTTTTAGAGTTGCTATGGTGTTTCCATGTGAAGGTACCAGCTGTTAACCAGCACTGACAAAAGCATACATCTGATCATGAGGGTTTTCCAATTGCCCAGGTACATAGGTATCCAGTGCTGTTTCATATATCTCAGGTAATGCCTCTGGCTTCCAACAGCCCCTCCAGAAGGGCATGAGTGTCTTATAGTCCCTATCTATATCTGTAGTCCGTTGCTGTATCTGCTAAGCCTTTGTAACCCTCTTGGGTTTGCTTATATCATTTCAATGGTGCTGAATTCTTACCTTGAGTTAACTGAATCCCTTACTGAGTATCACTGGAAGCTGGGTTGTGAACTCCTGCTGAGGTCTTTTTAAGATATTATGCCTTCAGAAATCTCCACCAAAATCTGTATACTGCACTGTCCCTTGTTTTCCATATAGACACAACTAAATATTGGTGTGTTTCATATCCCACAGGAAGTGTAGGAAATATGAGCATTCCTGGCTGCACTCCTAGTATAATTCAGTCTCAGTCCTGAATTCATAAATAAAAATCCTATGTAAATTAGCTCATTTATTTGCAGTCAGGATGATGCTGACACTTGTCATAATCATGTATTCTACATTTATTTCTATCTCTCAGTTAGCTTTTTTTTTCAACTATTCATATTTTTGTCTCATGTTATTTATTATCTTATGGTGTAGCTCAGCTTGCCCATTACTGTGGCCAAAGCTGAAACTGCAGCATTCAAATAAATCAGCTTTGTCATCTTCTCTTTTCTTCCATTTTTGAAGAAAACAAGAAACCAAAAGGTCTTCTAATCTTCTGTCTATTCAAGAAGAGAGGGCGAGTCTCTTTTAGTCTGTGGAAGTGAGATGGATCTTTTTTTTTTTTTCGCTCCAAAATACCATTAATAAACTGTAATTTAGAAGATAGGCAAGGAAAAGGTTTGATATAGGGATAGAGTCAACACACCTGGAGAAGCTCACACAGAAACTTAATTTTCCTTTTGGCTAAAATACACGGTAAAATAACAGTTATTATATCATAGTACTTTAAAAGGTTGGTTCATGATCATTATCCAGCCATTTTACACAGGATGAAAATCTGAGTGAAATCTCTTGGCCCAATTCCTAGAGAGTCAATTACAAGCCTGGGGTCAGGGATAAAACTGCCATTTGCTCCTGTAAATTGCCACAATTTGATCCTGCTGACTAAGATACAAGAAGTGTATTCTTAAAAAGAAGCAATTTCTTACAAGGTGTGTTTCCTTTAAACTTCTTCAGTTTCCAGACTAATAAGCAATATTTGATTGTGCCTAAGACTGAGGGGTACCGCTTTTTTTCTTTCAGCTTTAAGAATTCAGTTCCTAGACCAAACTGAAGTACTGTGTTTGTAGCAGTCAAAGCAGAAACACATTGGTGAGAGATGATGCATAAAGGCTGTGAAATCTGGTCCCATCTCGGCTAAGATGCTGCCATAAAGAAAAAGGTCATCTGAGCAAAGGAACAGGAAATTGGTCCAGGGACACAAGCTCCTTCGTGCTCAACAATAATCTCTCTCTTTAGCCTTGGACACTTGATTTACTCTCCCTGCTTCACTTTCGCCATCTCTGAAAAGTTCATGTTTACAAAACATTTGGGAGCTAAAAGGGGTAATAGAAAAGTTCTGTATTATCATCATCGGTCTTCTCCTGATACCTAAACTAGAACAACAGAGTTTTCTATAGAAGATGGCTTTGTTTATCCAGAAATGGTAGCCTCAAATGGACTGTGCTTTTCATTAGATAATGAAAAATGCCTTTAGTAAAATGGGAGATAATTGTCTAAAAGGAAAAAAAAAAAAATTTGCAGGTCTGGAGGAAAAAAAAACACAGAAAACCCCAGCAAAACAGAAAACAAATTTAGAGGCAAATCAGAGGGTTTAGATATTAATCAGTACATGCTGGATATAAATGCAAGGCGATGATGGCTCTATTTTATGAAGAACAAAATTATAGTATGTATTTTTATGGTTGGACCTAATTGGTGTTTTGAAAATGGCTTGCTTACCACTGAAAGTTAAGGAAATGTGAACATGCTTGTAGACCTTTGTTCTTTTATTGAAAGATTTATGTTGCTAACCTTCAAACACTGGGTGATATATGGGTTCAGATCTTTACTGACAAATTCCAGGCTCCCTGAACTCTAAAAGTTGGAATGCAGGTATAACAGCACATACAACTCATTTATCAGATTTCTCAGCATGAGGAGAACTTAAATAAAAAACATCAAAAAAGGATATCAAATGGCTGTGACCTATAACCACCCCTGAAAGCTAAGAATGGACTTGATCTGTGTGTGCTTTGTCTGACATGTAGAAACTGCTAACCAGGCAGACAAAAGAACAATGGCATGTAAAGAAAATATTCTAGAGAGATTATATTTCAGATATGAAAGACAAGATAATTTACGATAATCACTAGAGGCATTAGGGACACCATTTTCCTGTTTAGGCAAAAATACAACATTCTATTTAGCAGACAGAAGCCATAGAGAACTGATGCATTTAGGAAACTCTGATCCTTGTAAATTCGTATTAGAGCAGACTGAGGAAGTAAATGAAGCCAAGCTATCAGCAGTCTTAAAAATCAAATGTGCAAGTAAAGCAGTAAGATCAAGTAAAGGTCACATTTTATGGCAAAAATCAAGAATTAAATCATGGGAGCTGTCATCATTGATGCTATCATATATTTCCTTTTTAATACAAAGCGTGGTCATGGACTGTGTTTCTGTGGTAACTGGAAAGGTTGACATCAGAATTATGATGTAAATGAATGGATCCTCATATACCTTCTGATTCACAGTCAGTGAAGGATGCACATAAGGAACTTAGATGTAACTTTTCCAAGAATATCATTAAAAAGAACAAAGAAGAAAGGGTCTATGCACTGACAGAGGGCTCTGCACATTTTTTGACAGGATAGCAATAATGAGAGCAAAGCAAGCTGTTCTCTTGCATGTTTTCTTTTTCATTTCTCTTCCCCCATCTTCTCCCTTTACTTCCTGTTCTGCTGTCTTTCAAAGATCATATTGTCAGGCCTAAAATATTATAAACAAAGTTGAATTAGATTACTTGATAAGAGGAATGAAATATTGATTCTGGGTAAAGGGGTCTATTTTTAATGCAAGTTTTTCCATAAACATAGGTGTATCAATAACTGTGCTGAGTGCAAAGCACACTGCTATACAAGTGAGGACAAAATGTCCTTGAAAGTATAATAAAGTTGGAAATGGCCTAAGGACCGGTACAGAGATGATGCTGGTTATCACATGGAAAGCCCATATTTCTGTGTTTGAATGAACTTGTATTTGTTTGCATCTCTTCTTTCAGGCCAGCTATTATGTGCCAAAAAGTAACTCTGAATGAATGACATCATGGGGTCCCATATTTGTTCTCTTTCAGTGGCTTCTGGATCAAATGCATATGGTTTACAAGTCCAAAGATGATTTGCTGGCTGCTAGAGCTCTAAATTCAATCTGGGATCAGAAAATTAAGCATTGTTCTTTCTGGGCCCATGTGGAACGTTCATAACAAAATGCCAAACACATGAAAGCACAGGTTGCTGTATTTTCAGTTGATCTTGTTTCCGTGGTCTTGTTTTCAATTAGAACTGCAAAGATGTTATTTTCATTGACATCAAGACTCGAGTGGCGCAACACTTAAACTAGAAAATGAAAGTGTATGAGAATAATACTGAAATCTGTTATTTTGAAATGCAAGATACTCAGATGAAGATCTGCCCTTGTATTTTTACTGTGCAAGATCTAAAGAAAGCTAGTCTTTTCACAAAATACACAAAGTATTTCATAAAAAAGTGTTGAATGTTTTCCATTTTAAGATTGTTTTATTTTTTTCTGTTAATTACCTTTTTATATTGTTTGTAAAAAGATGACTCCCTCATTGCTCTGACAAAGACTTTCCAATTGGAGTTTTGATGAAATTTTGATCAGTTGTGGCTATGGCATAGGATCAACCTTGTTCACTATTCTGACTTTGTACTAAATCTGTATTTATAACATTTGTTTTGGCAAGCCTGACAAAAACCACACATATGTTCCGGTGAAGAAATAAGATATGTTTCAACTACTGTGTCTACATGTTCACATGACCCCTTCTGACAATGGAGAGTAAAGTGTGGGACCTGAGGCTATGGCTGCAACAGAAGGCCCATTCCAGAAGTTTCTTCTGTTAAGGCAGCCTTTTGAACCCAGAATAGTTCAGTGAAGCCTTGCAGGGATACAGCAGTTAGTCTATTCAGGAAAAGTTGGAGAGTTCAGGTCCGTGTTTTAAATAAAAATTTGTCATAGACCCGGACTAGAAGTAAATACAGAAATAAATGTGAATAAGGTGAGTAAGGATGCACTGGTTTTACTTTTAATCCTTCTTCCAACCATAGCAACACTTTTGTTTTTTAAACTCCATAGATCTTTTTGACTAAAAGGGAATTTTGCCATTTACATTCATATGAATTTTTAGATTAATTAGCTTTAGCCACTGTTATGTCTTGCTGTTTGTTTTCTTCTACTAGTCCAAGAAGGAAAAATTTAGTTTCCTTTAGTTCAGGCAAACCATTTCATATTTGCACATGAAAGAAATCATTCCAGCTTTGTTTACATGCGCTACAGTGAACACATAAATGGAAGCAAAATCACATAACTTAGGTGAACAGTTACCACCACACAACAGAATTATCATCCAGTACATGCACTATAGACCCTTGGAGTAAAAGAAATCCCTTGAGGAAATTCAGATAATGACCATGGTGGAGGAGATCATAGGGTCTTTTCAGGAATTTCATGAACCAAGACAAAAATATCCTACATTTATCTAATAAATGATTCATCATGAATAATTCATTTTGAAGGAGACATTCTTCTCACTGCTTGAATGTTTTCCAGAAGGAACAAACGTCTACATAACATGTGAGTGTGTGATGCCTGAAGTTCTTGGGAAATGCTGACAGAGTATTTCCTTTTTTTTTTTTTAAGTAAGATGTTGAGGTTTTCTATATTATTATTTTTCTTAAATAATATCAAACGCCACCACTGACTATGGCAATTAGCAGTAAGTTGAACAAAGGAGAATTTGCACAATGGTCAAGGATCTTCAGGATGATGAAGAGACAATCCTAAATAAGTCTCACAATAAGCATGTCACACAGCAACAACTTGGCTGATATCCTTACCATGCAATATTTCATCTCTATATATCACTGTGGATTAGACTAGAAGAGTAGGGAACATCTATCTACACAGACTTTGAAACGGATTTGTACAATCAGACATCAACCATCAAGTTTATAAAAATGGTCCTCAAAACCACACTAAACCAGACATCTTTAAGAAGGCAGTCAAAAATATCTTCTCACTGCACTTACACTTGTTTTATCTCAGTTATGTTACATATAGAGATGTGATGAAAAATCACCATCTATTTATACACAAGTTGAAGAAACATGCTTTGGCCATGTGCTCTAAAAGCAGCAGATGCCATCTGCAATTAAAATTATGTAAATCTATTTTGTTGAGTAACAACTAAGAAGCATTTCTAGAAGTATTTCTGATGACACTTCATAATGAAAAGATGTGGGATCTCTGTGTCATTTATTTTAAGGTTAGTTCTGCAGCCACATTGTCTTGTTATTTCAGTGAAAAATAGAGAAACTATTTATTTGCATTCATTTATTATAGCTGTACTGGTATATCTGTAACAGACTGATTAAAAAAAAGTTTAAGTGTTGGATGACTATGCCAATTAAGCATATTCCAAAGTTATCAACCTCTACTGCATAAAGCAAGAAACAATGAAATCCTGTTTTTCTAAAGGGAAGATGGGGAAAATTATAATACCACCACAAAATTTATTCTTCAAGGAAATTCCACTTTTCCAGTGCTTGGTTTTAAACACTGATTCTTGAAACATACCCTGAAGGCAAACACGTCAACACTGTTTCAGAAGAGGAAGGGAGGATGAGTTTCAAAACTAACAATTCAGCAAGGAAAAACCCTATTTCAGTTCCCTCTCTTGTACTGAAAAAAATCTTCCATTTAGATGTGCATGCTATTTTAGCAAAGGTTTATATAACTTTCATTACTGCTGTAAGGGAGTGCCTCCTACCAAGTTGGTGTTACTCAAGTTGGATCCTTCATAGTCCCTAAGACATTAGAAAATATTGAAATTACAAGGAAAAAGAGCCTTCCGCTTCTGCATGTTTTGCAAGTAAGCAAGAACAAAAGGGAGGAAGGTAATAAAAGTACAGAAAAAGTTGAGAGTAAAGGTTTCCAATAAAACTTGATTTCATTTCCATTTAAAAAAAATAAAAAAGTATTGCAAATCTTTTTGCATTAGTAGAGGCTGAGAATCACTGTATTAAGCAACAAACTGTTTATTTCTCAAGGAAAGAGGGCTCAAGATATTTAAATTGTACATATTACAACCAAAACTTGGAAACTGTGAGCAACTGCTGCATTTCACCAGTTCATCTCACTATCATTTCATCTTCATTACCTGTCTTCCACACTGATGAGAGGCCTGTCATTTGCATGACATGCTGTTTCCAAATGAACATAAGGAGTAGTCTGAAGTAGGACACGTTGCAACTGGCAAAGTCTTAAAATGACAAAGTGGCCTTCAGAAATAAAATTATAACCTCCTCACCACATGCAAGTAAGGGAAGGTAATCCTGAATATCCACACAAGTATCAAATATCCAACAGAGGCAGATATGCCAGATCTCATCTAGCCAGGATCACATCACTTGATTTATCCAGAGTGATTCTGAGCCAGCTGCTTTGCTCTAACTTCTGCCAAACCCTGGGGAAAAAAAGCCTCAAACATTGATTTAGAAGAATTAGAGACATGAGGTAAGAAGATTTTTCTGCACAGGGACAAAACACACTGTAACTTCATCTTTCTCCTGAGTGTAATCCTAGTTTCTTCACTTGTGAAGAAAAAGAACATGATGAAGATCATTAGGACCCTTCAGAACTTCTGTTTAAAAAAGAACAGATGCTCAGCACTATAATTTGAGGTCTTCATATGCTAAGTCAGTGAAATCATGTCAGATCAGACCTGTTGATTTCCTACAGGCAAAACTTTCTAGAGGTACCACGAAAAATTTCTTCAACCTCCAAAGAAAGGAACTGTTTATGAAAGTACTTGTCATTGTCAATTGCCAGACAACCCAAATTTTCATGTCAGCTGTCAGAGTTCCAAAAATGAGGTTTCTTAACCTCTTTTAATAAAAATCTCACAAAATGGTTTTCTGGAGGAATCCACAGAACATATTGTCGTTTTAAAGTAAAATTATGTTATTAAAAAGAAGAAAAAGACAGAGACATTCAGTTAACTTGATAAATGCACAATTTGAAAGTTAAGGTGGTAAAATGTAATAGTCAACCTTACATTTCCAAATTATGACATGAAAATTAATTCTAAATTGGAAAAATTTTAAAGTACCCTAACTTGCCCATGGAAAAAGAACTTGGAGCAAAATTTTGATACGAGGGCAATTAAATAATTTACAGTCAACAAATGTATTTAAATACCCCTATGCCCAGACTCACTGAGAGTATCCTCATTCATTCCTGAAAAGGCCTTTCCCCGCAATGTTCCCAGAACTCAAGGCAATATCTACTACGTATCAAGAATAAAAATCTCTGAGAGTTTCTTCCCAAGCCTAGAAACTGAAAAAGAAATCTGTGTGGAGTAGAAACTCAGAAGCCCTTAAGCTACAGACGCAAAATCAGTTCTCAGTATGATGTACAATGCAAGCCTTGGTTTCCAGATAGGGTTCAAAAGATAACTCCTTACAGATGAAGACCTCCGTCCATTTTGACAGGGATTTATTAAAACCTCTTTGATATAATTCTTTCTTCCAGCAAATACATATTTGTTCATCAAAAAGGAAAAAAAAAATTAAAGATCTCAAGGAAAACTATATACCACATCTAGTTCTTAAATTCTATCCCTTTCAAACTGTTCCCCAGATTGACAAGGAGGTCAGCGATGCGCTGAGTGTTGCTACAAAGATTACAGAAAAGTGCACTAAAGTGCTATAACTGTCAGTGCCTTGATGGCTTCAGATCACATTATGGTGTTTAAGAGTTTCTATTAGCACTGAGATCAGTATTTCACTACTGGCTTTTCCCCAGCCAAGTCTGACATGGATTGAGATCACAGTTCTGAGATAAAGTTCTTCCCAGACCTCAGACAGAATGCAGTGTTTGAAAATAAATAGAAACAAATGTATTATTTGTCCCAAAGGACCTTGTTCTGCTTGTGCAGAGGCAGACTGCTCAATCTGTATCCAATCAATTTTTCCACAATATAGCTGACAATTTTCCCCATAATCAAGAAGCACTCCAATCAGTCAGTAAATAGATTCATTCAAGGTTAACCAAACAATATGGCACCCAAGAATTTTTCTGACTTTTTCTGGATGCTCTGACAGGGCCAAATGTATGCCAAGTCTTGAAAAGATTAAAAAAAGTATCCTAATGATGCCAGATTCCTGTTTTGCCATGTTAGAAAAAGAAGGTATAACGCACTACTTTTTCAATACTTTAGGGAAAGCAGGTACATAGCATTGTTAACTATGTCAAAGAGACTCTTATAGAGCCCACCAGCCAATGGTCAAAGTGAGCTATCAGAGGAAAGAACGGCTTAGAAAAGAAAGAAACAGAGAAGAAATTATTTGTAAATCTAGAACCAATAATATAGGCACATATGCTACAAAAGAAACCAAAATCATGGCAATATTTACAAAACATAATCCTGCTTACCAGTGTGTTTACTCCAATTTCTCTGTGATATGAAGGCCTTATGCTTCTGTCTGGTCAGGCAGTGTTACCATCTAACTTAAACTGACTATGCTGATCGAATGTTGTTCCTGTCCCTCAACATCTGACTTTTTACTTTTTCTTTAAAAGTGACGCTGTTTGCCTTATGTGTTATACTTCTTTATTACCACTGATGCTGTTTCCTCATCAAAGTCTACCAATGAATTCAAAAGAACATCCAAATCTCAATTTTCAAAAGCAGGTATTTTTAAAATTGTAGTTGCTTTGAGTGACCAACACATCATAATATTCATTCAAAATGGATGTCATGGATAAAAAGGTAATAATGGCAGAGTCATAAAAAAGGAGGTTGTATATCTGAAGGTAAAGAAATTGATTCCATATTGAAATAATTAATCACAAATTACTCGGAGAATAACCTTACATTATTTATCCAGCAGTTTTTCATATAATGAGAGTGGATGCTCAAATTATAATGAAATAATGTTATAATTCCAATAACTTGAGTGGCTGGGTTGGGGGGAAATAAAAATAAGTAAAAACAAAACCCTGGAACACCTTCATTTCAGTTTGTTCAAAATGGTTTCTTTTCAGATATTCACTTTGTCTTCCAACATGAAAAATCAGTTATTTTCATCAACTTTCTCAGGAACCAAGCTCTTAATGTTCTACATTTGTTGGTTTTTGAGCTGCCTTTTAAATTTAGAGTAATTTGTTATATTTTAAACAATTTTTTCTGAGCTTAAAGCACAGCTGAAGAAATTTTGTGTGGGTCCAGATCAAGGTTCCAGAATTCAAGTCTGATAACAACTTCCTCAACTCTCTTCAGAAATCCAAAAGTTGTTCTTCCAACATGACAAATAGGTGTGTGTATATATATAAATGTATATCTATATATACATACATATTTATATATATGTGTTTGTATTTGTATGCATATATATACACACAGACATACATACCTACAAAGAAATTAATTTTGTTTCAAATTAGTGGAAAAATGTGAATGTGATCTATAAATATGAAGTTTGACATAACTCTTTTACTCTAAAAACTTTCATCTCTAAAACTGGTGGACAATGAATTCAGACTATTATTTTTCCCATCCTGTCCTCTTCTACTCTACTCCAGTTTTGACAAGTTCTGGATTTATATTTATTACAGACATTTTGAAAACATTTGCTCATGTCTTCGATCAATTCTTGTCCTGAGCAAATATTTCTTGTGGTTCTTTCAATGTTATATTTGTTCATGTGTTTTTCAAGTTGGTAGCATTAGGCTAATCAATCTTCCTCTGGAACTTTTCCTGTGTGTATAAAAAGGTATATTTAGGTGTATGATTGATTATTAATGGCTAATAAAAACAATAAACATTCCAGATAAAACTCAGAAAAATAATATTGGAGTAAATATTCTCTGCATGATGTAGATGCTGGTATTCAGTCATTTCAATCATTTTCAAGGAATCCTCCTACCCCACTGTCACTGCTAATAGAATTTGTGAATCTCATAATTACATCAAAAATAACGCTTTTCTCTTAGTCATCTTCCTTCTTTTCTACTCCTTACCATACCTTTCTTACCATGCACCAGATATTCTTTGCAAATGCCACCAACATTCCGCCTGGAAACCTAACCACCCTTTTCCATATACTTTAATTTTATCTCACTGCTCAGTTAACATCACATTAAGCATATTTTACAGCAAGCCAGACTTCCTACGTTCTAATCAAAAGCAGTATAAACATTTCTCAAAATTATTAACATGTGATTGGTATGCAACCTTACTTGATTTTTCAGCTAATTTTACTTCATGATTGTGAGCTGATCAGGAAGAGAATAGATAATAATTTACAAACAAGATGGTGACTAATGCTGTTTAAAACTGAATCAGATTCTGGGTCAGTCCCTGATGTGCACAGCACTAACAATCCTGCATGGCTGCTTCATCATAAGTCAATCATTTTTGCATTCAGTTGAAAATACATTAAACTGACTGCTTCTTTATAAATTATTCCACATTTCAAGATAAAATGTCATAACATTATTTTAAACTCAGATAACATGTGGCCACATACTATGTATAGCATTAATTAGCATAATACCAGATAACATGAGGTGATATGCAAATAGAAGAAGAATGCAGTATTGGCATGGCCCAGCACAGCAAACTCTGACATCTGTTTGGCAATATTTTGCACGTGTAAATTCTGCAGCTTTGTCTGTTTGTGTTTAATGAACTTGTCTGGAAATTCAGAGCACCTAACTGAGAGATTATCTAAAGTAACAGCACAGCAGCAGTCTGTTTTAATTTAGGCTGTCTGCAAGATACTGCTATGAAAATTAACAACTCTTAAGTGTGTTAAATAATCCCTGGCCTTCGTAATAATTGAGCAGGCTGAAAGAAGTCATACAACTTGTACTATCTCGTTGTCAAACACCAGCTGACTTTTTTTCCCTTTGTGTATTGATTTGGAGAATTAAGCTGCCTCTACTTAAATATGTCAGCCTGGAAGGATTTTCAGGACAGCTAGCAAAGTCCTAGGGCTACCAGTTTAAAGGTAACAACACCAAATGGGATTTTATTTCATAGTAACAGGCACAAACTATGTCTGTACCTCCTGAGCATCTCCAAGAGAGGGCAACCGGGGCACAAATTAATTGCTCTTCTGCCTATCTATAAGTCATTGGGTCAAAGACTAGTGGCTGAGAAATGAAGCCAGGTTCAGTTGTATGAGGTTGCTAGCAATGCTCTGTAGCCCCAAAATGTTCTGTATGTTCTGCCATAATTTTTGCCTAATAATGCTTTCCCCAATCAATTAGCTGCCCAGCACTGCCTTATTAGATCAGCCATTTTATGTCCTGAAGTGTCATTCTGGCAGCAAGGCATGTTTGCTTAGCGCTTACTTGGCAATATGTTACCAGCTGACACTGGAGGCAACCTTATGCTCAGAACAGATGGGAGAAGAGACAAGAGGAGGTGCCCCCTGGACCTGGAGGTGTCTCAGAACCTTATAATCATCAGGGATGCTATTGCGATAATGCCAAGAACCCCCAGCTGTGGCTAGCATCTTGTGGTGCCAGGCAGAGTTTACACATGAGTATAAGACATGGTTCCAAAAGTCTTGCCTTCAAAGTTGTAGCGAAATACTGCTGTGGAAAGTGCATGTATCACACATGCATGGTCTGAAGCATGAATGCAGAGTAGCAAACCTCAGGGAACATCTCCACTCCGGACAAGAACACTGAAGCTTTAAACCTCTGGAAGGAATGAGGGGGATGGTGCTCTACCGTTGCCCAGCTCCTCCAAGCTAAAAGAACTGTAAGCTTCCTAAGGCATATATTATCTCATTATTCTGCAATAGCTTTTGATTGATGGGCAGTCGTCTTTTGTGGTGACTTCAGACAAAGGGTCGAGAGGTGATATTGATTTTGGGAGAACTAGAGCTGAGGTGAGGATATTTCCTACTTCTTTGGCCCTGAGAAAGACTATTAGTTTGCTTTTGCAGAACTTCAATTTTTAATTCTCTGGTAAGGTATCTAGAGACTGGAACAGCCATTTATTATAATATTTTTTTGGTTTGTTGAACAGAAAATATCCAAAAAATGTGTGTATTGTCATGGGATAAGGAGTGGTTGAAGAACTCAATTCCTGGGATGTAAATACATATGTGGATGGACAGGTGACCTCAGGCAGGTGGAAGAAATCCATCCTTGTCCAGTCAGTTTCCTGGATTACTTCTGTAGCTACCATCAGGCAGAGACCTTTACAAATTGATGGTGCTGACGACTGAGCTCTTGCTGTGGGGTCTGACCATGAGCAAAGAGATCTTAAAAAAAAAAAATTCTGCCTCTTTCCTTCAATTTTGTTTCAGCAACAGTTCATGTCAGAAATATTTTGTTTTTATGCTCAGCAGAGAAGTTTGATGGAAATCTTGCACTTTAAAGTACTTTATCTTATATGTACTCTGTACTTACATGACTGAAAATGACAGTCCACACATTTTGAAATATTTGATTCTGAATATTAATAAAACAAAGGGCACAAATCTCTAAAATTAATTCACCATAAATAATCCTTATGCAGGTAGTTCTACTATCTTCCAATAGATACAACAAGTCCTTTAGGGGACTAATTGAGAACATGCAGATTGCAGAAATGTAACCATCAGTGAGTACAATTCAGTGACTTTGCTTGTAAAACTGACAAAACTAAATATTTTTTTAATAAAGAGGACATATATAATCATTTCAGTGTGTGGATATTTTTTCATGCAAATATAAACACAGGCAAGTTTATGGAGAAATTAATCTATCTAGTGTATCAGACAAGGTTCTGCAGTGGTCAGACTCCAGGGAAAAGAAGTATATTTCATATGTGTTGAAAAGACAGATTTTGTTCCAAGAGAATATTGTCAGCATTTTTCTTATTTTTCTTGACATAAGACTTTCTAAGTAAATGTTACTTTTCATATAATACAACCATTTCGCCAACCAACAATTTCAGCAGATAGAAAACATTGAAGTGAACACTATTTTTATTCTTTCTGATTAAATCTTTTTTGGTAGCTATGTGCTGTATGGAGTAAAAGTCACTTTTCAGCATTTAAAGATTCAAGCCGAGCAAGGTTCATTTCATCTGTCTGATTTTGATTTTGTTCATGGATTTATTGTCAGAGAAAAGTTCCCCCCTTTTGATTGCATAGCCTGAGTCAGATGAATGTTCATAAGTCATTACAGGGGGATTGCATTTTTCAAGGCAAGAGTATAAAGAAAAAAAAACACACATTGGCTATTCTCTCTATAAGTTAAGGAATGGCAAAAGAATTCCTATGCTTTGGTATATCCATATAGGTGTAGACAAGGAAGAGATTAATGAAGTGAACCAAAGACTGAAGTAGGAGATTATCCTAACTGTTATGAGACCACCACGTTCGATATAATATGCACAGCAGGACATTGCAAAGCTGTATGCCTTGCACATCTGAAGCAGAGTGACCTTATTGTGGGAGACAAGAATTCCTTGTCTAAGTCTCCTGGAACTGGCTGGAACAGAAACTCTTGTCTTGTTCACTTACTGATTAATAAAGGGCAAACCTAGGAAGAAAACTATCTTTTACTCCATCCAAAGATGGCAGATTCTGCTTCGTGAAGGAGAACAGTGAATTCATCATATATTGCACATGTCAATTTAAGGCTACTTCATACATTATACTTCTATTGTTTCTTGAATCCTTATCAAAGAGTTAATATCTTTTATTTTATCAGATCATGCTCAAAAGTAAATAAAAGTCCTTAGGAGAGTAATAAAATAGTGTGTACATGAAGACCAATCTGGCACACATTTTTATGATATTTAACACCTAAGCAAAGTACTGTTTCCATGTTTATGACTCTGTCCTTGAATTAAATCCAACCTCCATGCTAATTATTTCTCTTCAGCCAGTTTTGCAGTCATAAGAGGAATATTGTCCATATAGGATGGTTAAGGAAAATAAATTGTCATCATTAAGACAAATCAGAATGAAGCTAGTATTAGGGAAAGCATTCTAATTATGACAACAATGAAAGTCATGAACAGCTACCCAGGGTGGCTGTAGAATCTCCTTCACCAGACATATTATGTATAATTAAGAAAATTATGCAAATGTTACTGGGGTGATCTGGGTATGACTGTTTCTGCCTCCTACAGAAAAATGGTCTAGATGACCTCCAGAAGTCTCTTCCAGCCCTACGTTTCTACAGTTACAGACCTCAGCCTTTGCAACACAGTTCTGTGACTCAGTTAATGTCCCCATGAACATGTGAAGCTCCCAAGCATGTTCTATGAATTATTTGTTAACAGAATTCATATTGTCTATTTCAGCCTAGTAATGCAGAGGCCTGATCAGATCCTTTTCTTCCATCAGTCACACTACCAACCAAACATCCCTGCATTTTGCATTTATTTACCGAACAGTGTTTTTATTTATTTATATATTTTCCACCCCATTTACAAAGTATGCCATTTTTCAAGTGTCTCCTTGTCCTAAGGGCAATCTGCCTCTTTAACTTTGATCAGACAGGAGTTTGTCATGTCACCATTGCTTTGATATTCCATGTTTCTCCTTCTTGTATCACATGACATTATTATCTCCTCAAGACAACTGCCCTTTGAGGTTTGATGTGTTCAAATAAAGCAGACAATGGGACAGGAAGTAGCATCAATAACAGCAGTGGTCATAAGACAGTTGTAAAAGATAAAGACAGGCCTTCAAAAGAGTTACAAACTGAAAAAGGGCTAGAGCCAATGATGACTTTGTCTTTGCTGGACATGTTTCAGCACAAGTAAATCTTTGGTTTGTAGCTGGTACTTGTTCACACATCAGCAATATTTACATGATAGTTTCTGCTTTGTTTCATTCCAAAATCCACAGCAGAAACACCACAATCTGATGGGATTATAGGATGATCATTTCAGTATCCTCACTTGCTCCGGTGAAAGGGATCTAGAAACAGAGCTACCCAGAAACTACCCAAACCAAGAGACAAATCCTTCCTGACCAGCATCAGGAAGATGTTCACTTTGCACAAATGAATATGAAAGTGGCATTTATTTGATACCTGATATGCCTAGCAACTGTTGTATTGAACCTCTTTTGACTGCCTCTTCTTGGCTTTATTTTTGACTGCCTTCCATATATTCCTAATCTACGGTCTTCCTGTTCTGTGGAGAATAAACATTCTGATTCTTTGATCTTCACTGGTGGGTAAACAATCCTTATAATTACACTGCATCTCTCAGACTATCAGCATTACATACATGAGAATAAAAGCTAGGTCATATGACTATAAAAAGAAATATTTATCCATGCCCTTGTTCTTCATTCATAGGAATGTCTCTATGAATTTAGAGAAGTTTTCTCTGTGGAGCAAAACCAAACTGAGGTAATTAATGATTGTAACCATTACTCATAAAGGTCTTCTAAAACCTTTAATTTGAGCTATACATTCCAAACCTTTTAACTTGACATATGCATTCTAGAATAAATTCTGTACTTTATGCCAGTTCATGGAAAAATTATTTTGGTGAAGTTAGTACTGATGGATACTAATTTAATTCAGGAGAAAACAAACCTAGATGCCCCCTCATTTCAACCTAAATTGTGTACATATGAATACTCTTAGGTGCGTAAAAGTAGCTTTTTGGATTTTAAGAGCTTTAGTATGAAATACATTTAATCTCCCAAAACTGTGAGAAAAATGAAAATATGGGAAAGCAAAATCACATGATAGACAGTAATTATATACTTTTTAAAGTACCGATTTTTTTTTATTTGCATAAGTTAATATTACCACAGCCTTGGTGACTGGAATAGTTTTTATTATTTGAATATTAAAGGATTAGCATCAGTAGCATTCTCCCCCTTGGTAATATTCTTTAAAATGCATGTTGTGCTTATAAGAAATTATAAATAGCAATCTTCCAACAATAGCAAGACTAGGAATGGATCATTAGCTATATTACAATGTACAAGTCTAGATCTATTCTCCGGAAAAAGTACTGGAACATTAATCTGGTTGAGCAACTGAACCAACAAAGCATTGATATTTTTCTAATGATACTGGGATAAGTTCAGACCAAAAAGAAAAGAAAAACAGATTTTCTTACTTTTTTTTTCCCCATTGCTATATTAAGCAAATACATTCAAAGAAAATCTGATTGCAATCACTGACATTTTAGAAATACACTTTTCCTATTAATAAAGTAACCTGCTGTTGCCAATAGCTATCAGAAGAGGAAGTGCCACAGTTACATAGGTTTCAGGCTTGTTATTTATTTCCTGAAGAGTATCATCTAGTGCAATTTCATGACAGGGATAATGTAACTGATACATTAATAAAGCAGTGAAGTTCAGAGGTTTATCGGGAATCTCTTTACAGTGATCTATCCTTACATTTTCAGACATTTGGTCTTATTACTCAAGTTTAAAGCTCACAATGGTTTAAAGTGTTAATCAGTGAATCATAAACACAAAAAAATACATTACAGAAAGTCTTGATTGAATGCTTTGTGTCAAAATATTTTTTATTATATGTCTTTAAGAATTTTTTTGTTTTACTTTGGTCACTATCTTTCTTACTTTTTCAATGGAAAAAATGAATAATTTTTCTCTCATTTTCCACCATATGTTTTCAATTATCCCCTAAAATTGAAGTGGGTTTTTTATAATCTGGTAGGTGTCCTTTGAGAAAACTCACAAGATCTGATTTTATTCTATGACAAATATTTTTGAGATTCTGCATATTTTCAGAGTCTTTTTAAAATCCATCTCTTTTTTTTGCTCTGAAAATCTTCCTAGAAAATTAGGAAAAAAAAATGGTTGGAGATTTTTCTTTAATGATGTGAAAGTAATTAGGATTTTTAAAACAGCTCTAATCATCATATAAGAGCACAAGTGTTCTGACACAGTATTCTTTGCAGATATATCTGAACAATGCTTATGCTCACTGCTTGCCTTACTAAAGACAATAAAATAACTCAGAATATTAGAGAGAAAAGCTTATGAGGAAGAGGCAGTGGAAAAAAGGCAAATGTTGATTCAAACCAATCATTGTGAAATAAAGTGTGTCACTTTATTTTGAATCAATTTAACTCAATTACTTAATGAGACATAGTGGAGGAAGTCAGTCACTTGAGTGATTCGATTGTTTAAAAATATTGGAAAGAGTAAGGGGCAAATATGATATATTTGGATTTTTAAAGTGAAGAAGGAATAACAGGAGATAAGAGAGAGGATACTGAAAAGTCACCTTTCACAGGAGCAGGTGGATGAATGAGAGACCAACATTATGTCATGTCTTACTGTTTTTGTGTCTTTCAGTTTTGTCTGCAGGAACCATTTGCTTTTACAATGAAAGAGTGATTTAGTTTCAGTTTTTCTTACTTCGTTTTGGTTAGTGTCCTTCCTGCATGTGACGGTAGCTTAGTTTACCAGAAAGGCTAAGCAGGGACCCATTCAGCTATGATAACTAATGGCTCATATTGGCATGCATTAGAAGTCCAGATATGATGGAGAACAGAACAAGCAGCAGCAGAAATATGTTGCAGGAGGGAAAAAAAGCCATCTCAATTATTTTCCAAAGAAAAGAAACAAATAATTCCCCTAATATTCTCCTAGCTGCATGCCAAAAACATATTTGAAATGTTAAACTATTGTTACAATTTGGGAGGCATGAAAATTGCAAAAGCTGCAAGCTGAAAATGCTACGGATAACAGAGAATCACAATTTAGTGGATTTTCACTCCTTCTACTAATAACTGACAAAGGATGCTTTGATCAAGCAGATTCTGTTGACAGAGACTTTCCACAGCAGACAGAAACTCTTATCTTCAAGCTATGAAACACAAAAAACGTTCATAAAGATCACTTTGAATGCCATTTTCTCTGTATTATGTAAGTTTAGGGATTACTGAGCACAAAAAGGTGTGTGATGAAAGATACAAGACTTGGAAGATATTCTAGTGCACAGTAATTCACTGCAGTTATTACCATTAAATTCCACATTCTGCTGGTAAATATTGTTCCCTATTTAGCAGATGCGTCAATGGTTCCAGTAATTTTCATAAGCAAAAATTCTGCTCCAACACATGGATTAACCTTAAAACAACACAGGCTTTCAGCATTAGCTGCAACAGCTCTTTCCCCTCTTAAACCCAAACTCTGTCTCTCAGATACTACAAGTTATTTAGCATGAATTTCATTAACTTACTAAGTAGAGAGTGAGGGTCTGTTGCTGGGTAGAAGCACTTTAAAAGTGCAGTGCCTTGTTTGCATTTTCAGAACATCTTGGTAAACCAATTAAAACAGCTTTTATTTTAAACATTTGTTATTGCATTCAGTGTTTTTTCCAACACCATAAAATTCTTTAACTAGCCTTTCAATATTGAGTATCCCATTATAATTTTACACTTGGCCTTCCAAAAACATTAAAGAAGTTGATGGGGTTATGAATCACCGATTATTTGCCTCTCTGTGGACTAATCTATCAAAAAGATTGAGATCGGATCTTTATCTAAAGGGCTGGTGTTGATTCAAATTCAGTGGCAAATTAAACTGGAAGAGCGTGTGATTACCTTACTCACATATCCATACTGCTCCTACAGCTGAGGTTTAATTACTCCTAAATCATTGCAGCTTTCAGACTAATGTATTAAAGTTAAATTGGTAATCCTACATGAATCTGCAGAATATTGTATGGATATGTCATTCTGAATCAATACTAGCCCAGAGGACTCTTCACTGGCTTATACATGTTGAAACTCACTGAAAACTAGGGTATATCTCATAACTTATCTTTGGGGCTTAGGTATCTAAATCAGGATTACTTCACACATGTTTTCAGTCTTAAAACAAACTAGAATTTGTCACTCAGCACCTTATGAAATACAATATAGATTCAACAGCTTTCCTAAAGTAATGGAGCTCCTTATGAAAGCAGGTCCATTTTATTTTGTGTGACCTCAGTCTGTAGCTGATGCCTGCGACATTTTTTCCACTGCCACAGAGATTATTTCATTTCATCTCTTCTCAGAACTAAACAATCAAAATGATGTTGATAAGAAAGACAATATCCAGCGTTTTTTTTTTCTTTTTTCTCTTATTGTATTTTGGTCTCTTCATCATTTTGGTTTTGTCAATATTGTCATTCAATGGCCATTCTTAACATTATTATCTGCTTCAAAGTTTTATTTGATTTTCATCTAAGCCATGCCAATAATGTAACTGACAATTGCTTTCAGTATTCATTTCTCTACCAATTCACAGACAATCAGATTCATTCCCACCTTGAGACTCAGCTATCGTCAGTCACCTTAGCCTATCAAAACAGTCAATCTACATAATGGGAAAATGTAAAAAACCTGGGGTCAGAAAGGAGCTCTTTCTACTTGAAAGCTACAAGGAATATTCTATTAGCATACCTTGCAGACTTCAGCTGTGTATGTTCATAGTATAGGTCAAAGAAATGTTTGTTGTGCTATCCTTATTTGTTTAAACCACCTGGAGAACCTTCCTAAGTCCTTGAGTGTTTTTCTCTGTATGTTTCTACTAGATGTTTTGGGGTTGTTTACTTAGACTTAATACATTTTTGTGGATTAGAAAAAATAAGCAATAAATACTGCCACCTGAGTAGGAGTAATTCTTGACATGAAATAGAAATTACCCTTTTCTCTATTGAGACAGGTTATAGGAGGTCCAGAGAGAACACCATATGAAAAACTAGTGAAACTCCCTTTTAACTCTCTGGATCTGATTGAAAATCAGTTGAATTTAAGGAAGAATTCCTATAAACTGTCATGAGCTTTCACTGAGGCTCTAATTTGTGAAAAAGAATTTTTGCAATTTTATACTAATCAGTCATAGTTTAACTTTTAAATCAAAGTACCATTTCTGGCACTGGCCATGCATATGTGGGAGTATGTTGTGTTCCTCAGAAGGAACAGTCCCTGTCCGTTCTTTGATATTCTTTTGTCTACAGTGTGTCTTTTCAGGTAATGGTGAGAAGAATATTAAGCCTCAAAAAATAAAAGCAATGAACAATGGGGCAAAGTGGGAGGACTTTCAGAAAAAATTATATGACCTTTAATGGATTTCCAGGAAGGAGTCATCAGATCCTTCCTGCCTGCTGATTCTGAACCTGTCTACAAGAAAAGATCTCCACTTTCAGAACTGAGTCACTTCAGCTGAAGATCTGTGAAGCTGATACAATCAACAGAAACTACCCTCTGCATTCACCTTCCTGAAATGACCCTACTTTTTCACTAGCTTCGGAACTGACTAGCACATTCACTGAAAACAGAAGACCTTCACGGGTTTTTTCATGTAAGTCCATTTCTCCCTTTTTAGCTATAGTCCTTTTATCTTCCTACATTCCTTAAAGTTGATAGTAAAAATACTTCAATGTATAACAGATGTGCACATGTACATTGCCTTACATTCTTTGCAGATATAGAGCACACTCTCAAAAATTTCATTTTTTCTGTTCTCATGTGGCGCACACTTGCATCTTTTTACAAAGGAATGTGGTAGAGCAGGAAAGAGAGCTTGCTATGCATGTATCTTACTTCCTTTCTGCTTGTATTTTTATAGCAAAATTACTTTTGGATACCTGTTTTATCCCCTTATATATGAAGAATTTATACATATATCAAATATATATATTAATTCTCTCTGAACCAAGTGGTTCACATAAGACAGTTCAGATATATATTTGCTTTTTGGAGATGGCCAATTTCAACATTGCAACATTTTACAAATGAATTTTCATTACTGGAAAATCTGTTCTACCACTTTCAAATGTGACAGGGAGGACTGCAGTGCAGAGCATTTTAGAGGCGTCAGTAAAACATTTCAATAAGTAAGGGTCCCTACTGCCAGATCTGACTCCTTGACTCCAGTCCCATTGGTGTCAATGGGAATTTTTCAGAACTTTCATGAACCTCTTATTGGGCAGAAATAAAATAAAATCTCAGAAACATAACAAGATTCCCTACTCAGGTCCCTAAATATATCCAAGTAGCTGGGTTTAAAGAACAATGAAACTGTCATTAGCAGGCATATATTTCAATGGTGGCCATTTCCAAAAGGTATAAATCATGGAGGGCTAACTAGATGGGTTACAGAAATGGAAATTATATGATAGACTGCTTAACTATATGCCTGTACAACCGAAATAAACATGTAAGCCAAAATTTGCTACTCAGAAATACTTATTTGTTTTGTAAGCAAGCCTAGAGTAGTCACTTCACTGTCTGCGTTTTCTGCACACCAACTGGAGAACTGGTTAAAATGTGCCAAATTCAAAACAGATGTTACGCTTTCACTGAAGCTTTTTATGGCAAATTTGGTAGCCCAAAGTGTAAACAGAAGACAAACACAACATAAATTACAAACAGTGAAGATTACTGAACACTCACAAGACTTGTACAGAATTTAGTGAACAGGAAAACATTTAAAGCAAGTGTTTCTGATGGATTCTCATGTTTCAGTTTTCAATGGCTTTAATCTTACATAACTACCTGCAATTTCAATACAATACAGCACATTCAATAGTATAATAAAACATTGTCTGAAATTTGGTATTTTATTGCTTGTTTCTTCATCACAACTTCATTAACTAGACACTGGAATTTTTCATAAAAATATTAGTAAAAACATATAAAAATAGTCAAAAGATGAAATAATGTATCCCACTTCTTTTCCAAGCTCCAGGGAGAGTCAGTTTTGACTGATTCACACCCAGACTGTGCCTAGAAGTTTCGATTTTGACTAATATGGTCTAGAGGGAATAAAAATTAAACAGGAGATGAATTGGTAAAATTTCTATTCCTTTCCAATGGAAAGTGCAACTGTGTCTATGTAAATCACTGCAGGGTGGAAAACAGCTTCTGTCCCAGAGCTCCTGAGACCTGTTTGTTAGTGTGGGCCCCTAATCATGGTAACAAGGCTGCACTCTGAAATGGACTGGAAATAAATGACACGATCTTATATGGTTATACAGCTTCAGAAGCAGCACTTTCATGCATTTAGCCACCTTGGAGTGTGGCATAGCTAGCATATGACTATTTGTATGAATCCAGGTCTTTCAGCAAAGACTGAATCCTCTGATGCCACCATTTCCCCATCAACAAAAAAGTGCCACTGATATGAATACCTTTTGCACAGTATTACGTGATAGAAGATTAAAAAGAATATTTGCTTGTTACCAACATGCAAAACAACTTCTAGTTTTGACATCACTGTTTGAAACTAGCACTGAACCTGAAAGTCAGATCCTAGACTCTGCAGTTGCTAGCACTGCACAGCTGCATACAAGGCAAATAGAATCTGAATGGAAGGGGTTAAATGACTATTCATACTACTTCACGGGATTATCTGGGTCAGTTTGACCTGTATGTGCTGCTCTAGCAAATGTGCAGCAACCCTAATAGGTTTGATGCAGGAGTCACTTGATAAAATTCTAAGGTCTGCATAGCGCAGAAGGTCAAACTTGATGATCACAGTAAACCTAGCTGGTCTTGGACTCTATGAATAAAATTGTTTTAACCATCTGGTTACAAAGCCAGCCTAATCCTTGTTTTTATCACTGTAGCAGTGCAAAGCAGTCAGAACATATTGGTGAATTTGACCCTTAAATTTGCTGCTGTTCTTGTACTCGCATAAGGTTGATAACTGCACAGTTTCAGGTACATCAGTCAGTTAAGCCCAAAACTCTTGTTGACATCAACAGGAGTTTTATGTGAGAACAGCTCTATACTGTCCATGTTATTGATGATACAGCGGTTCTGATCACTACAGTGACTTTTTTTCTTTCAATAGCTATAAGGGAACAGCATAAAGGAGCACACATGGAAGCTCAAACTCTAAATGAGTGTTCCCAAATGAAAATAAAAGCAACAGCCTGATCCTTTTCCAAATTCAGGCCCCTAGTTAGAACTGACAAGGTTTGTAGAAAAGATGTAGACAGAAAGAGTTAAGTTTTAAGAGAAAAAATTAACAAGCCAATGATTTCTGTTCTGAATACTGACATCAAGTCTGCATACTCCATTCCACAAACAACATGAATGTCCTTGCCTTGTAACTGTTTCCTTGGATATTTTTATTAGCTAAATTGAAACAAAACCAAAAATAACCCACAAAATTTTTAGTCTGCTGCATTTACGCTACATCTTTGTATCATTTTCTATTACATCTTACTCAGTTAACACCAATAAAGACCATATGCCTGGTGACAATCACCTATGTATTGACACTGCCTTTCATCAGTATGTGCTTTAGCAAAAAACTGAAATTAGAAACACTGTTGCATTAATTAGCTAATTTGTATAACACTTTGAAGATACAAAGTACAATATATGTGCAGAGTACTATTATTTTTTATTTCATCATCTGCTATGGCCATTTGTTCAACTGCCTATTCAATTACAAAAGAATAACCAGAGTCCATGAGGCATAGTTACCTATTTTATGACAATTTACATTTTTTCTCATGTGATTTGGCTAAAATTAACACTGGGATATCTAATTTATGGCAATACCCATGAGAAAATGCCTAAACAATTTAAAAAAAAGAAATAGAGCAGTTCGAGGTTGAAAATAGGTTCAGAAAAGGGCACAGATCTTAAATTGTGCCTGTCCTTTGTGTTTGTAAAATCTGATCTTGCCTGCACTGATTTTTAATCAGAAACCTTCTGTCTTCACATTGGCTAAATGCAAAATAGAAAAATTCCTTGACCTGTATCACATTACTTATCCGTATAACATGAAACACATTGCCACAACAGTTTTCCTCTGAAAAGGATGAACGTCAAGGTGAAATCTTGGCTCCTTTACAAATAAAGGAAATTTTACCTTGGTCTTCCACATGCGTTAATATTTAATCCAGATGTCCATATTGAGCTGTCATATCCAATGATTGTCTCTGATACAAGTGGTTCCAAGATACTATTAATTTAGCTGGAAAACAGAGAAAATCAGAGAGTTTTCACTGGCCATCACATTTCCATCCCTGTTCAACTGTGTCATGTTGAGATCCACCTAAAGACCCCTCTTTCTTGCTGTGGTTCTACACCTAGGGTGAAATTATGAAGTGAGGTGACTGAATATTTTGATGGTATGTAAGTCTAGATCACTAGGTCTGCTCTTGGTGCTGAATATCTGAAACAGTACTTAGGTAGGTAGAGGAACAGATGAAAGACAGATGACAAATTCTATGTGATGCACAAATAGCTAAAATAAGCAAGGTACTTGAAGGATATTTACAATTGTTATAAATAGTTTTTGTAACAATTCAGAACACTTTTTTCCCAAACTCTCCATCAGATACTGAGAAGACTTAAGAACAAGAGATACCTCCTCTCCCTTCTTCTGAAATATGATTCTATTTTGCAAAATACTATAAATAACAAATGAACAAGATCATTTATATATGCTCTTCCTTTTCAAGATATTTAAGCAGACTTTTTTCAGTGTCTGCAAATTTCTACAAAAAGCTGCTGCACATTCAACCTCTGTGTGGTTTAGTATCCTGCTTGGAATGAAGCCTTCTTACAAAAAGACTGTGTGGTATTTTTTGTTTATAAACAAAATATGCAATGTGACAAAAAGGTGGAATGGAGTAAGAATTCATCTTTATTTTATGTTTCTCAGCAGGCAGTAAATAAAAACATAATAGTATTTCTGATTTACAACCTCAGGAGAAGTTAAAATGAGCACATTTATTTAAAGAACACCTTTCACATACTGGGAATTCTTTGACAACATAATTTTAATTTTTTCCTGATAAAAATGAGGACTAACAGTTAATTGACGACAGCAGCTAAGTACCCAGAGCATTTTTCCCTCTTTGTCCATTTCACTTTCTTCTACAGTCTGTTTTCATAACATGATAATTACGCTGGCTTGTCACTGGTAAAAGGCTATGATTTCATCACAAGAAGAGAAATCAAACAGAGATGAACTGTGAAGGAAAGCATAGAGAAAATTACAGGTCAGCCATCGTAATAACATTAGCAGTTTAAAAAATATATATTTTTCAGCTTCATGTGGAAGGGGTTTTTTATCAGTCAGTACTTACAGATCTATTTGTTATAAATCATCTTTTTAACTGGTTACTAAATATGCATTAAATTCTTGCCCTCCTAAATAGACCCAGAAATGCAGTTTGTTTTAGCTTTTTCTTCTTGCTTTGCCAGCCTAAACAAGTCAGACTCTGAAATGCTGGCAGTGCCCTGTGTCCTGTAGGTGGAAATACCACACAGTGAAATGGAAAAAGAGAGATGTGAAATGTCCATATTTTTAGCCAAAAAATGTAATAGTCTGAAATCAAACACTGCTTGTAACAACAGAGAGTCTTGCTGTCTGACTGAAGAATCCTTAAATATATTCATGTTAAATGCGTGGAGGGAGAGGAAGGGAAAATAATTACTAATGTTAAAAAAAAAAAAAAAAGCCAAAAGCTAACATTATTAGAAATCTGTTCTGAAAGCTGGAAGAGGAAGAAAAAAAAAAGACTCTAAAACACAACTGACAGGCTTCAGGATATATCTCTCCTGAAAATTGTAGGTGCAAACTAAAGCTTACAAAGGAAAGAGAAGGAAAGCTTAGCTTCATAATATAGCATTTTTGTAGTTTCCTGAACATGAGGCTTACCCGCTATATTGCGTACCTAAGAACCTACAAGCTCCCCAGCTTCCCTTGAGCTCTGGTTTTCCCTTAAATTCTCTGGTACAGTTTGTGCATGATGGCCCCTCTACTGTATCACCTCTGTTGTTCCCCTCTAAAGTCCTCAGTAATTTAAGGCAGAACACCAGCTCTGTGTCTTTAAGGGCATATGGTGGTAGTGTAAAACAGACAGAGTGAGCATGTAGGGGTTTTGAAAATAATATTACACTGTATTGTCCTTCAGAACTCACCAAATCCGCTACTTCAAATCCCCTGTTTACACACCCACCAAAAACATACCCTCCATTTTCACGCTTTTTATGTTCCTTCATATTTTTTTCTCTTTTCCCTGACAAAAATGTGAATAGATGGGTATTTATATTTGATTTTTATAAGCAAGAACACCTGTCTTATCAGAAATATTGGGATTTATTTATTTTAAATTCAGAAGCACAGCAGTCAGGAAAATACATTAGTATTTTTAACTTTCATTGAGGAAAGCACATGCTAGCTGTGCTAAAATAAAAAGGACAATAGGAAAGGACACAAGACTATCAGCAGCCTAGGAGTATTTTCAGATAATTGCCTAGAAAATATGTGGGTTTCATAAATCATTAATAATGATCAAATGCTTGGCTCTCTTCCTGTTACAGGTTCCCAAGCAGATGAGATCCAGCACTGAGAAAGCCCTAGGAGTTGAAAATACAGAGTCAATTTACTTAATTTCACATAATTCTAACAGAGTTTGTTTCCACTTTTAGTGTGGCCCAGTTTGTTCCCCCTTTTCACTTATTAAAGCTTTCAGAAGGCGTCAAATTGCTAGCAGTGGCTCTCCCACAGCATTCTCAGCAGAGAGCAGGGCTCATCGCAAGAAAATTTCCAGCCTTGGAACATTGTAGGAGCAGTGTGGACGAATCTGGTAAAAAAGGGTGCCCACAGGGACAAGAGGAAAAAGTGTGTGTTAGTATTTCTGGGCTACAGGGAGGACAACTGACAGCTGAGGATTAGCTGTAAAATGGAACAGCCCAAAAGGCAGTTGCAGGATGATTTTGGAGGGCATTTGTCCCTCTTTCCCCCACCTGAAGAGCATTCAAAGCTGTATGTTTTGTGTTTTCTCAAAGAGGGCCTCTAAGTGACAGCTAATATAAATGAAAATGAAGGCAAATGGCCATGCCATCTACTTTGGCTTGCAATTTAGTGCTCTGAAGTCTTTCGCTCTCCCTCTCTCCCAACTTTCTGAAGGTATCTCTTGCTTTCTGTGTCAGATCTATGAGGAATCTATTGTACATGTTTAGTCCCCTGAATCCCACCTTGGTTTGACATCCAAAGGAAACGAAATAAACTTCTCCCCAAGAGTCTGTTAGACTCTCCCACACTCAAGTGAGGAGCTATACTTGTTTTCCAAAGATCTCTTCTTTCCTGAGAGCAGGCAGACCCTCTCACTTTGAATTGAAATTGGCATGAGAAGTTCCATTTGGGTTTAAAAGAGAAAAAAAAGGGGGTTTTTGTTGTTATTGTTCACCCAGAAAACTAAGCTAAAAATTAAAACTGAGCCCCGATTGTGAATACTTTTTTTTTTCCTTCTGCCACCCTAATTACTCATATACTGATATGTTTGTGAAAACAAGGCTAGAGGAAATGAAAAATACCTGATATACAAGTATTATTTCCTATACAACGATTATGATAGTGGTTTAAAAACAACTGATTTTAATGTACTTGTCCTCAAAACAGACCATAAGGTAGCAAAGCCATTGTACACTCATATAGTAACTTGAGGATAATTCTCAGACCCAGTTATTGGATGTCACACTGGGAGCTCACATAAAACCAGGGAATTTATGTTACAATAAGAGACTCAACTCCAACTTGTACAAACTCTGTCGTTCTTTTTCATTACCCAAATGGTATGTGAAGCACAGATAAATGTGCCTAAGCAGCACTGGAGTTCAGAAAAGAGCTGTGTTCTTCCAACTCTAATTCTCTCTAAGACTTAACCACATAACTGCTTGTCATTATGGATCGCAGCCTGTTAGCCAAAACAAGGTACAGTGTGTACTCTGCTCTGAGCTATCTCTATTTTCTTGGTATTTTCACTTGCTTTAGCAACATCTGACTGAGGATGAACTGTTCACATTTGTGCTACAGTCAAGCCAAAGCTACACTGACTTTGCTATTCTTTCAGCCCTAAGGGACTAAGAGTTCACAGGTACAGAAACAACAGAACAGCTGAACTGGAAAATCAGGTAGAGTTCAATTGCTCTTAGGAAACCAATTTCTTAAAAAAAACCAGATATGTTATTTAAAACTGGGCTACTACAGAATCATCCATTGAAGCATTTACATTTATGGTATTTACTTATGGTATTGAAAGTCATGAGTGCATGTTCCATTCTATGCAAAAGAATATATTTGTATCAACAGCACACCACATCATGGGGCCTACAGGGTATGGATATGAAGAAAGATCTAAATATATCTCCCTATTAATCTCCTAATACATTAGAAGTAGAATACACTATCCTTCCTTCACCCATGTCAGCATAATTGACCCTTTAAAAAGAGATCTGCTAATAAAAGAAGACATTCTTGTGTTAGTATTAAGAGATCTTGCGGTAGGAACCAAGCATCCACATCATAAGGAGGACCTCTGCTTCAGAAGAATTTACAGCTCTGGCTGTGAATGGGGAACAAAACAAATGTTATTTCTGCTTTCCAGATAGGGAATTGAAACACAAGACAACGTCCATTCTGCCAGACTTCTTTGTCTTCCAAAATAGGCTTAAGGAAGCCAAATCTCCTGCTTTCATCCACAGTGCTAAATGTTTGGCCACATGTAACTGGTAATACTTTCCTGAGTTGCAAGTTCTAGAGGAGATGCAGTTACTGGTACTTGCATTACAGGCAGCCTGAAATCAGCCTCAGTTTAGGTTGCACACAAATCCCTTCTGTCCTTGCCATAGGTGATGCCAAAGACCCTTTAGGACCTCAGGCCATTTTGGCCTAATGTTGTGATATGTCCATAAGAGTGAAAAGAAAAGGTGAATGGGCTAGGCTGTTCTGGGATGTCATAAATGGCAGGTGACAAGGTTTTTCCCTCCAGAAGTCATATTAGTTGTGACCTGGAACTGAGGAAACTCATGTTCCCTAAACAAGGGTGTATGTTATCAGAACAGGAATACTTCTTGTGTGCTTATGACACAGTAATGTCAGTATGTCTGCTTGCCAGCTGTTTGCAGCATGTTCAACCCTGTTCACCCTGTTCCCTCACTCCTCTCCAATCCCTGCATAGTGCACAAGAGAAAACACATATCAAGGCACCAATCTAGCCTGGACTTTCCCCCAGAAAGCACCAGAACTCAGTGTAACAGACCTGATGATGTAAATCTAACTGCTGGGTAGGTTTGGACCTGAGGCTAATGCTTGACTGACAGTGCATGCATACACAAGCAAGAGCAAATGAAATCTTCAGGACCACGTGGAAAGTGTGTGGCAGAACTAAGTTTTTCTGTTAAAGATCTTTTTATCTTTTTAACATAAATCCCATGTTGTGACTGAACTTGCTGGCTTTCTACAGCTGCACCATCTTGGCTTTCTTCTTTTATGCCATTATTCAGAGCAGAATTTGATTTAAAATATCTGTAGAAGCTAAGGCTACATCCACAGATATGTGAGAAGTAAATAGCTTTGTAGATTTGGGTCTCTGTTCTCAAAGCCCATTGTCTCCATTGTGTTTTCTTTCCACACACTATGCATCTCTATGACAAATGGTTATGGCTGTGTTTGATTTGAACATTGATTGACGAGTACAAGCTGGGCAGGGGGGGAACAGAAGGGTATAGGGAGCAAATATTCAATTTAAAAAAACTTGTGTCATAAAATACATCATAGTTTTCAAGCAAAAAGCACATCTTCATTTTTTAAATGGGCTTTTTAAAATGATAGGCAATAATGGGAGAATAAGTCCATTATTCATTTATAAGGGAATTAGCATAACAAAGCTGCTTAATGTGAGAGTTCAGAAAGCTCTGATTAATAAATTAATCCTTACATTTTACAATAGGTCTCATTTTTTGTGAATAATTTCTATAAGAAACTGTTTTAATAATCTCAATGTTTTTCTTCAGAAAATTTAACTCTTTATAAGCTACCTAGAACAGAGACCAAGATGAATTTCAGATTGTGTAGATGGGTGCAAATCAATGTACCTTCTGAGCACTGATAGCATTGCACAGGGGAAAAGCTGGAGGCAAGAGCAGAGGGAGCTCCACTGGTGGTCATGCAGCACATAAGGGTACATCACACTGGTGCTAATAGCTAAGCAGCACAATTTAAATTAATCTGAACATTAATTAATATAAGGGGGGGGAGAATTATGAGCCTTCAGTTTTGAGGAGAAGCCTGAATAGACAAAGATTTTTTTTTTTTATCTCTTTAAATCCCTTTCATAATTGTTCTTTCTATGAGTTGTTTTTTAGTGTGTACACAGTCTCTTAAACTTGCCTGCTCTTTCTTAGATAGACTCTACAGTACAATTAAAAGTCTTTGCTTTTCTGAAAAAGATCTGTTCCAGATGAAACACTTTCCATATCAAGTCATTGCTCTGCTGTCTTGTGAAGAAAAGTAAGGCATTATTCTCAATCTCCTTTTCTTAAAAAAACCCCTTTTAATCTGTGTTCTTTTTTAGCTTCAGTGAATCAGGCCTTTTTAACTGAATAACCCATAAAAGGGTTTTATTCAGGTTTATTTTATTAGTAGCATTGTTCCTAAGTAGATGTAAGTAATGCCATTTGATGCATGGCATCATTCCATGTCTATTTCTGTATTAACAATTGTATATAGTAGCCTTTCTCTTTTTACAAGAAGACACTAATGAAACCAGCACTTTCTGATTCCATTCCTCTTTCCCCCCATAATTCACCTCTGATGCTGTTATTTCCCTCCATGCAGGTATAATGGGAATGGACAAATCTTTCTGATTACTTTTGGAGGGTCGGAAAGGATGCTTATAATAGGAATCTTGTGATAAAATGTTAGTCACAATGAAGCAGAGAATGGTGAGTTCTGCACAGACACGCCACGCACCTTGCAATGCTTGATGTGACTTACTCCAGTTTGTTTTCAAAAGCCTTGGGGAGAGGGCTAATGATGTAGTAACATAACAAGGAAGGCAGAAAAGGGAAAATAATGATGACATTGGTAGTTTCACCTTGAACAATGTGAATGCCACTTTTACTGAGATTATCAAAACACTCATAGTGTGGTTTAAATGGGCAATGGGAAAAAAGGGCCTGATAGGCACCTACTGACCTCCTCAGTTTAGGAGTCCAGTCTCTGCATGATGACAGAAAGTCTCAGCCATTGGGTTTGTGTCCTTCCTATTGGGTAATACAAATGGAGTTTCCTTCTCTGGTCTACTGCCTACACATCAACAGCAGAAGTGAAAACCTTTCTTTTGGTTATCAGAACAATGTGGTCTCATTTCTTGTTTTACTGACCTTTGCTCCTTCACCAGTGGTCTCTTCCGGTACGTTCAACTTGTCTGTTCTCATCACACCCTTATTCTGTAAATCTAAAAGACAATGCACTGCTTTGTTAAATGGAATAGGACAGCAGGGGGAAAAAAAATCATTGTACACAAAAATAACAGTATGCATCTAGACTGCAGAGCAGTTCTTCACAAATTAGTTACTTCAAATGCAAGCCAGAAGCAGCAGATCTTTAAAAGGAAAGCATTTGACAGATTACATTCCCTAATAAGTCTCATATTGCAAAACAGGGGGGAAGGCACTTTTAGAAAACTATTCCTAATTCATGTTTTATTACAAATTAATGATGCGAACAGGAAAACAGAAACTCCATTACTTGTTTGCATTAGAATTCTTCCATCAAAGAGCCTTCAGTTTGAATTTTATTTGTGATTTCTACCACTCTTGTTTTGGTTTAATTTGTGATTTATGTCTTTATTATTTTGGTTTAATTTATGGTTTCTTGTTGCCTAGAGTGGTTTAGAAAGAGCTGTGAAAACTTGGTGAAATCTATTTGGCAAAGCAAGACTGTCTTTACAAAAAAATTAATAAAGTTTGCCAAGCTCATGAGCCTAAGGGCTGTATCATTTAAATCTTTCTTTTATGCTCAATGAAAAAAAGAAAAGCCCTTAGAAATTACTTCTTTGGCACTCAGTACAAGCCTCCATTTAGTTGTTCTTCCCTTTGGCATTGCTGCTGCTCACAAGGAATTAAAAAAATCCACTTTCACAAGTTTCTTTAAGGTCTTATTCATATTCTTCCTCACTTTGTTCCTACTGTCCTAGACCTTCTCTTCAGCTGTTCTCCACCAGAAGCCACCTTTCTCTTCCAGCCCAGCCCTAGCCACAAAGCAGAGATTTGGTGGTGGTTGTTGCCTTATCAGCATGGAATCTCTGTTGGTTCTCATGCTTGCAAGGGTAATAATTTTTACTGTGTGTAGATGTTTGCTCTATACACATCTGTGTATCTATGTCTCTGTATGGCTGTGTGTTTTCCAGCCTTCACTGTGAAACTACAGGCAAAACCAGCAGAAAACCATGAGATGTAAGGACATCAGTTTGCTGGAGTTCACTAGCTAACTGCTAATTGTGGATTTATTCAAAAGAGAATATTCATTATATTAGTATTTATACTTCTTCTTCACTATTCAAAATTGTAGCATAGCAGCACTTCTGTCTCAGTAATGATTTAAGACCTACCTATAGTCTTTAATTACTCTCTGTATGTCATTTGTTCCTTAGACCCAGAAGACATGTTCTCATCTGTTGACTAAGTGTTTAACATGAAGTGTTTCATGAAAGACTAGACTAGCCAGGGTTCAGAGTCATAAAACAAAAGGTAGAGACTGATAGAACGACATTGATTCCCTGTCCTTTCCAAAGATAGGTGACAAATTAAAAACAATAAAGTATAAGTTGAGACACATGAAGTTTCATTTCTGGTTAGCTAGGGAGAGTAATACATAAGCCACAGGCAGGTCCATTAATTTCATCTGGCCAGATATGAAACTCCATGTATAACAGCACCTCATCTAGTTTTTGTTTTCTTTTGCTTTGCTTTGTGGCCTTCCTGTAAAATTCATCATTACAATAAAAATGAGAAAATGAAAAAGGAAATTTTAGTGGTGTTGAAAATTATGTCCATAAAGCATGTAAACATTTTGCGCACTACACAGTAAAAAAACCAATTTTATGCCAACCTATTAAAAATTTCTTCTGGAGTCCTGCTTTCTTTTGAATATCATGTTTGTAGTCACACTTGTTTCTAAGCATGAGGACAATATAGAAAAGGGGTCACAAACGTAACCAAGTGCAACTTTTGTAATTCCTATTTTCCAGGTTAGCCAGGGTCCCGTTCAGCCATTGATGTGAACTAAAGGTGCCTTAGAGCAGCTCTGCCTGCAGTTCCTTCTTATGGCATGGAGCATCATTGTCACACTCTTTGCAAAGCAGGGAAGCAAAGAAGAGACACACAGTTCAAAGACCACTGGCCATAACAATGTCCAACAACCCTTAGCTTCAGGCTCAAAGTCCCCCAGCCCAGCACCACAAAAGGTCCTGAAAGCAGAGTAGTAACTCTATAATAAAGTCATGTCTGTATCTTTCTGGTGACTTAGAACATCAGAGAAAAGGTTTGTGCAGGGTTTAATTGGAGAATTCAGGTCTGCTCTTTGCTCAGTCAGCCATTTAGTTTATAGCAGTGGATAAATAGTAGATATGTGATGCATGACTGTTTTTCTTCTCTTCTTGAGATGTGAGCATACCTGTGGGAGGAGAGAGGGCTATCAGTTAGCTGGGTAAGGTGTCAGTCAGCCAGCCTGCCAGGAGTAAAAGAGAAGAAATGCCAGATATGGATTCACAAAGGCAAAAAAAAAGTGTCTTTCAGCTTCATGACTTAAAGCTTTAGAAAAGACAACCCTGTGATAAGTGTATACTGATGCAGATATTCACTGTCGGTAGCATAGCATAGGAGAAAGGGTGTTGTCCTAGTCTTCTGTCAGACTGCATAAAACTTAGCCTGAGGCCTTAAAACTTATGGACAGCTGATATCATTTAAGAGCTAACTTGGAAGTTAAACTTCTGAACTTGCCCAACTTCTGTTAAGAATCAATCTAATACAAAGCCCAAGGCTGTGAGAACAAGAAAGTGCCCTATTTCTATTTCTTTCTCACCATCAAGAAGATTTTAGCCTTACAATCTTATTTAAAGTGTTGCCTATGACTACCCATGTGCTTAACAAGATCATCACACTGTAGATTCCAAATCAAATAGCATCCAACAAATTTATTGCAGTGCCTGTCTTTCATGACTAATAGTGTATCCCCTTAAAATTCAAGACATGATGAGGTAAATCAAGAGCACTAACGGAAACAAGAAGAAAACAAGGAATGAGGAATATTCCGTAAAAGCAATATATTCAAATGGAATACCCAAAACAATCCTTACAAAATATGCACCGTAACTTCATAACCAGTAAATGAAGAAAATAAAGGCAGCAGAATCCAGTTTTGTAAAAACCTAATTAGGACGGGCAGTAGGATTGTTTGGCTCACCCCTGGGATTTTTGAGTACTTCCTGCATTTATAAAAAGGCCCACAATGAATATGAAATAGTGGAGAAGAAGGAATGTTTTCTTAGGAGAATGATTTTTACATTTTTTTAATTCTGAAAACTCCTTAAGCTGTTCAATGCTAGAACCTAGTAAGACATGTCGGAAAGAGGTTTACTGTATATTTGGTATCTCTGTATGTCCTTGATAGAGGATTTGCTGCTGACGATGCTAAGAAAATGGGTAATGTATTCAGTAGACCCTGGGTATTAACCAGGATTATTACCTTTTTTCTGTTCCAGTCTTCTGTATTAATAGACCTTACTAATAATTCTTACTTTTTTAAGTGAATCCTTTCGTAAATTTCACATCCAGTAAACTTTCAACGTGGAAAAGTTCTTCCAGCAGAAAAACTGGTTACCTTTCCTCATAGTAGGAAAAGTAACAACTTCATGGGAATGGTGGCAGGTTATCCTGGATTATGGGAAGGGTTAGGCATTTGCTACAATAAGTCTAAACATGTTTTGTAGTTATATTTTGCATGCATATGTTGCGTGGTACTTTGAAAGTTTCTGAAGAGTTTAAAATAGAGAATACAAGCTCTGATTTTGAGATCTATTGCAGAGTATCTTTAAGATGTTTCTGGTATTATTTCCTCAGAACATGTGGAAGGTGCAGTATGTACATGAGCTGGGCAGAATTACAAAAGTTTCAAAAGTTACACCCTTAGGCATGTAGCTCCATAAACACTGGACACATAGGAGTAAGTGAAGAACAGCCAGTTTACAGCAAACTTTAATTAACTACATGTAAGGATTTCAACAGCTACTATGTGTAAATAACAACACTATGATTAGATGACTTGAAAATATATTTAAAAAAAAAGTTTAGGTGTTTACAAAAAAAACTCTGGAGGAATTACTCCATCAGGGATGCCTAATTGAAATTGCAGAAGGCTTAAAATGGTAGCTCCCTTTCCATTCATCTCAGGAAAGCCAGTGATAGACGCTTATGTCAGTATCAGTATTGCTAACTTCAAGCTTTCAAAATTCATGAGTCAGCCCAAAAGAAGTTCTATCATTGACCTAAAAATCATTAGGTTAAATAAAGGTGAGTGGCTCATCCATCTTTTTCCATCTCCCCCTCTGTAAACTGTCTTGTTTTTCTTCAGGAACTCTTTTCCTAACTCTGGAGACCAGAAAGCTGTGTATTCTTGGAAGTCTCTGGGCACCCCATTAAGCTTCAGCCACAGGAATCAGGATAAACCACTGTATACTGTAGACTTTGTGATTAAAACAGTTGCTATTTTAATTTTGATATGAGAAGAGAATGAAAAGATCTCATGACTGTGAATGTTCAGTTTGGTACTATGAAAAAAGATGGTTTGACAGACACCAACATTCATTTTCCCCCTTTCAAAAAGAGTGTCAGAATAGTACCTGAAATGTAGGAAGTCCTTCTAAAGTCAAAGAGAGGGGTCATATGTTACACTTATACTGACATTATGAACATCTGCAGTTACTCGCTCTCATTTTTCAGTTTTGAGGGAGAAAGAGGGAATTATGGTGGACTTTGCAAACATTCCTCCATCTCTTTAGTTAATATGTTAATATCATTTCGGCATTTCTCTTATCCACTTTTTCATTAGCATATGCAGGAAGAGTTAGTGAATTCAGTTCAGCCTAAACATCACAGAAATTGTGACTGCAATAATTAGTCAGATGATCCAAGACCTAAAAGCCCAAAGAGTCAACTCTCTTAGCTAATAAAAAGATTTCTAAAGGCCTGGAATAGGACACATTGAAGAAACATTTGAGAAAAGTTGTCCTATCATTAGTAGTTAAATAAATGTTTCTATCTTTTATCCTGATGATTTTAAAAAATAAAAATGAAACTGCAGAGGGAGTATCTGGGGCTGTTATTCTTGCTGCTTTTAGTTATTTGCCTGTGGCCAGTAGTATATCCCTTCATCATGTGGAGTTGGTGGTTAGGAGGTTTCATTCATCATAGACCTACTGATGAATGGGACAGTTAATTTAGTGCCAGCAGACACAGATAAGGCTAAGATACTCAGTGACCACTCTGCCTTGGTTTTTGCCAACGAAGTTTCCCAGGCCTTTGCTCCTGGGAAAAGAGAAGAGCTTCCAGCAGTGGAAGAGAACTGAGCCATGTGTCCCTTAAGAAATCCTATGGGACACTCTGAGGGTGCTGAGGGGTCTAGTTAATGACACAATGAGGCTGCCCTCAATCATTTTTGAAAGACTGTGGAGATCACGGAATCTCCCATGAAGACAGAAAGGCAGATGTTCTACCCATATTCACAGAAGCCTGAGAAAATAACCAAAGGAACTTCTGGCCGGTCAACCTCACCTCAGGCCCTGGAGAAATCATCTAGCAAGTCCTCTTGGAAGCCACTTCTGGGCTCATCAAATAGAGGAAGGGGATTGGGAATTGCTAGCATGGATTGATCGGGATAAACCATGCTTGACAAAACTGATGACTGTCTTCTATGATGAAATGACTAGATCTGCAAATTAAGGGAAGGCGGTGGATATTGGTTACTTTCGTTTTAGCACAGCTTTAGATACAATATCTAAGTCAGGACATTATGGTCTAGATGAGTGAACTAACAGACAGCTGGATTACCAGGCTCAACAGAGAGCGGTTTATGGTTGGTACTGTACCTGCAGGCTGATTACAAGCGAAGTATCTGAGGGGTCTATACTGGGACCTCTCCTGTTCAATATCTTTATCAATGACCTGAAGGAAGAGATGGAGTGCACTCTCACCAAGCTTCCAGATGACACAAAACTGAGGGGTGCAGTCAATGTGGTCCAGGGCAAAGTTGTCTTTCAGAGGCACCTAGACAGGCTGGAGGAACGGACCAATGAGGAATGGACCAATAAGGAACTCATGAAGGACAAATGCAAGGTCCTGTACCTTGGACAGACTAACCCCCTGCAACATCATGGGCTGGCGACCGACCTGTTGGGGAGAAGATCTGCTGAACAGGATCTGGAGGTACTGGTGGACAGTGGGCTAAACAGGAGCCAGCAGTGTGCTCTGACAGCAAGGCAGGCTAGCAGCATCCTGGGCTGTGCTAAGCAGATTATAACAAGGGTATTACTGAAAGTGTTTATTTACTTGGCAGTTGTTAGACCATACCAGGAATTCTTTATCCAGGTTTGAGAACCCCAGTACAAGAAAGACATTGATAAAGTGGAGCAAAAAATCAGGTTGTCCAGTGAGGCTGTGGGATCTCCACCTTTGGAGGCTTATGAGGACTGGACTGAAGAAAATGCTGGGCAACCTGGTGTGATCTCAAAGCTGACCCTGCTTTGAGCAGAAAATTAGAATATCTGACTCTTTCAGGTCACTCCCAACCAGAATGGTTGTTATTACATTTATTTTCTAACCAACATTAAACACATTTTTTGCAAGCAATTACCTAGGTCAATGGCAACCCATACCAGTGATATGGATAAGAACTTGTGTGTGTTGAAGTTCTTTATCCAAACTGTCAGATAGCAATAAAAAATTTATGGGAAAAAGCAAATTTTGAATTGTTTCTTTTCGCTTCCTCTGGGTCCACAAAATTGTCACCTCCAGAATGTTTCCTGTCCAAAATGTGCATTGGCTTCTTCCTTTTTGAGCAATTCTTCTCATCATTAAAACATGTTTCTTTTGCTCTACATTCCTTTTCAGCTCATCTTTACTACGAATGGACATTTCCTGTTTTCTTTTTTTTTTTTTTAATGCAGATTTCATGTTTTTTTTGAGTCAAATAGTAATCCAAAAATTGGGTGCCGGGGTCTTTTGTCCTTAGGAACAATCCTAAGTAGTGTGTAAACTACCTACCTATTATTTAAAAGTAATATTAGACCATTCTAGTATATCACATTATTATATTAAGTAGTATAGTAAATATTAATAAAGAAATTGCAATTAGTTGATGTATTTTATATATTAATTATCATATGCATATATGCACATTATATTACTATACCTACTACTACTCCCCATAGTAACTGATATTGACCCAAAACTAGTTGTTTGTTTGTTTGTCTGAAGAAGGAACAAGTGGCAAAACTACAGACTGAATACATCAAAGATAATTTAAGTCTAGTGAACTGTTGAAATCATGATCCTTCAGAATTCAAACAATTCACATCAAAAAGACAGGTTTTTGATATTTCAGATCAAAAATGGTTTTGTAGTACCATTCAAGTATAACTATTTTGTCCAAAATTAAAACAAAAGCTTTACCTGTCTCATACCAATTTATTTTTACCAGCTTTATGAACAACTTCTAACATATTTTGGAGATAGTCAACAAGAAACTTTTTAATATTTTTGATTTCCTACTGAACTAAAAAAGCAATTATTTACACATATTTGCTGAAGTAATTGTGCTGAGAAACATTTGTTTCAGGCTGTAACTTGTTTTATGTCTTCGTTGTTCCAAGAGATTGCAATGTGGCTTTTTTCTGCATTGCAGGGAAGTTTATGATACTGAAAAGTGTGTAAATTAGAAGTGGGAGCCAAAGTGTCACCAAAATCCTTTTTTTTCCTTCTTCTTCTTCTGTTACTTTGATAGGTTTTTCTGTGTGTGCATGTTTAAACACAAGTGTTTTCTTATTTCTTCCTCTGTCCTTTGTTAGCATGTTATCTGAGGTATGAGGATACCATTACTTTGAAAAATCAATTGCAGATGGATTACATTAAGCTCAAAGTATACCTTCAGTTCCTAGTTCTATTAACAAAAACAGGAAGTTTCCAGTTGCCAGACTGATGTTTCTACAGGACAGGAGGAATCCTGTCTGTTGCTGTTAAACAAAAAATAATGCTGAAGGAACAGGGTATATAAATAATCATCCAAGCAATGAATGTACAAGGTAGGATTGAGACTCTGATGGATGGGAGAAGAAGCAGGGATAAAATCTAATATTCTCTTCTTCTGGAAAAATAAAGTAGCAGAAAAGGAAGTGTACCAAGGTGGACAAAGGAATGGAGTCTAACACCAAGTTCATCCAAAATGTCCAGAAAATTTCAATCAGGATAATTTTCAGGCAATGTGTCTCTCTCGCAAAGAAACTGTTTTTTCCAGTAATTCGAACACAAAGAAATCATCAGTGGGACAATTTTATACCCTCCTACAGCAAGTCTACAGTGAGGCCTTTGCACAAACTGCCCTGAAAATATCAGTCAAGAGAGGAAAAGGATGATTGCTTAAAAGCAATAGTGTTGATGTGCCATCTGGAAAAGGAAATTTTTAAAAAGGAAGAAAAGAGCCATGACAGCAGTAAGTCTTGTTGTCACAATAGTATAAATACAAACCCAATGCTACCAGAAAGTATGTTCACTTCTATCTTCCGTAAGGCTGATTCCTACTCCCAGAAACAGTTTCTTTGATGCCTAAGACTCCTTACCTGAATCAAGGGCAAGGGAGTTTGTTCACAAGCGGAAACTAGAGGAACAACATCTACAGCAACATCAGCAGAAACTTAACTGCACATTCAAAGAACAAGTTAAATCCTTAACTGTGAAATTCATGAAGTGGCAACTTTGAGATGCAGATCAATCAAAGGCAGAATTGATACAAGTGCAGGTATAGATCCCTCCATCTATTCATTCTCTGGACAGCATGTGTATATTGCATTTTGCTGCAATTGTTTCTAAACCCAAGACCCTTATGATCCATTGGCAGAAGCTACACTGTGTCAGCTGAAATGGAGTCTTTCTCTCCTGGTAGAATCTGCATCACGTTTCTCTTAGAGGAAATCTCTCCTTGCATATCTGACAGGTTATTCTGCAACTATGGTCTTAAAAAAAAAATTGGGTTTCTTTTCTGAGGTAGAAGTGCTCTATTTTCTGGAATATCTAAGAGCATTATTAGAATGCTAATGAGTTCTTTCATATTAGCAGCAACACAAAATACCTTTGCATAAATTGATCATTCACCAATTACTTCTGACTTGACTGAAAGGCCAAGTGTGCTTCTTATCACAGGTAGTATTGCTGAAGGAAAAATTAAGAAGAATCCACACCACCTTTCTAAAACTGAATACAGCAAACACACTGAGATTATATGTTTAACCCTGTAACTCAGAACAGCAGGCAGGCAGGCGAGAGACTAAATAAGATTAATAGACCACAGCTTCAGTTGAACTATTGCAGTGTTGGTGGGAGGTGGAGAGGGAGGGGAAGCTGTACTGTAGCAGTCAAATACACTTCCAGTGTTGTGTGGTAGGTATAGAGATGTTTCAGATGACAAGGTGGAAGGAGGTGCTCTGTATCAGTGACCTTTTTTAGGGACACATGGTTTGTGACGGAACTGCTACTGAAAAAATGAACACAGACAAACATGCGAATAAGTACTATCGTATTTCTCCCCTCTGATTTCTTCTGTTGCATTACTTTGGAGTCATCACCAACTTCTGTATCTTCATACAGCAAAATCTGAAGCACTGTCAACTTCGCTTGATGTTGCACTACAGGTAGCTGTAAGGAGTATATATTTTGACTCATGATTCAATCTTACCTTGCTCCCATAGTGCCAAGAAAATATTCTATAAAAATTTAATAAGTTACAATGGGTAAGTAACACTTCTGAGGCATGATTATAAGATATTTTTTGTAACATTGTGATTTTCTTTCCTTCAGGCCTAGTACATTAAATAAATGGCTATTCATTTGAAAGTGTCAGAGATAACTAACAGGAGATGCTTATTTAAGCATCTTCTCATTTTGCACACGCACAAAGTAATGATGTTTGGTATTTAGTATTTATGAGTCTAGGGAACTCTTACTGTGTTAATGTAGTTGTAGTCCTTATAAATTTGTATCTTTAGCTCTTAGAACATTTGTATGTTTTGGTGAACATAGTGGTAATGTAATGTGGAAGGCAGTGCAGTCCCATTGCTGGATCCCTAAATGAGTGCTGTGATTCTTGGGAGGCCTTCAGCAAACTAGTCCCTCTTCCTCTCCAGGCTGTAGTTGGCGGTCTTTACTTTTACAGCGGTCCCTGTAAGAGAGGTGCCACACATTAGCTCTGTATTTCTTACTGTCCTGAGAATACCCTCAGTGGTCTTATCCATGTCTTCAGAGCAGCTGGCCAAAAGCAATACTTCCCTTTTATCATACCCTGTCCCTCTTTTATATTAGACACAGCACATGATGGGATAGGATAATTGGGAACTGAAATGTAACTGCTGCCCAAAGGTTCATGTTTGCAGCTTCTAGTTTTACTTCAGATCCAGGCATTATCTTGGTGATTTACATATAGATATCCATTTCCACTTCATAAGGACTCTCAAAAGCTATAAATGTTCTGCCTGTTACTTGGCTGTCCCATAAAGAAATACATAAGGAAACATTTTTCTCACTGAAATACATGAAGGTTATTCCCTTTCTTTTCTTCAAGTGGCACGTATCACCCTGAAAGAAGAATGAGACGAGGTGAGAATCTAAGTTTGCTTTTTATTTCATGTAAAGTCAATTCCATGAATGTTGTTCTTGCAGTCTCCCAAGAGTGTCCCTGGAGGTTCAGATTCCCCTTTACAGGAGGCTAAATGTTGCCATGGAACTTTGACATTGCTGATAAATGATGCTACATAAGGACAAAGCATTGATATATTGCCTGCAGTGTTAGATTGAAATTTGCAAGAATGGACTATCTATGGACTTTTATGGACTGTTATTTGTAGCCATAGTTTTCTGATGGCTATTACTGCTAAAAGAGAAAAGCTGATGATGTGAAGGGAAAAGGAAAAGATAATATAACTTGGAAATTCTTAAGTATTGAGGTGTTGGAAAGTGGTGAGACATCGTCAGTCACTTGACCTTCAAGTGAGCAATGGAGGTGTTTATCGTATAAAATAAAAGCTCTTTGGGAGAGTTCCAGCAGGGAGATGAGTGGGTCAATTTACTGCTTGGCTCCTGTCTGTCTCTGCTGCATTTCTGCATTCTCCACAGCTCCTGATAACACTAGCCAGGTCCAACCACAGGGAAGAGTCCCTCTCTTGTCTGAACTTGCATATCTAGTTCAATGCTACCACATTAGGTCTGAATTCTGCCTTGGTGACAGATATTTTATAATCACCCAATCAAAACTGAGACAAAGCCCCACAATGTTTGCACAGTTATTTCCACTGAGCCAAAATGTGGTATTTCCATCATTTATCTTCAAGGTTATGAGACTCATTAAGAAAGTAGTATATTTTTCCACTTTTCCCTCTCTTTACTTTTTATTCTATATCAATGCATGGAGTTAAAATGACAATTTTTTTAAAAAAACAGGTTGTTTATAAGCACCAATTTGAATCTTATCTAATTAATAGAAATATTTTTGAAAAAAATTGGTGTTCAGTTTTAAAACCTGAAAGTTGATCAAAACATATTACAATTGTTTATGAATCTGTGCTGCTTACAATCAACATTGTATAATCCAAACTTTGTGGTTTACGCAGCACACGACAAGTATTTGCAAGATATTCATTGTGACTTATTTGAAAATGTTGACTTAAATCCTGAAGACATCTGAAATATTTTGGAAAATTAATACATTCAGTAATTTTACCAGCCACGAGCAATTCACAAACAGAAATACAGATGAGATCCATCAACTCAATTATTATCATTCATACACTCTTAATAACAGTCATGATAAGGTGTGTTTTGATAAATGATTTCAAGAGTGTTCACTTTTTGGAAGTGGATTCTTCCAATTTTAACTTTTTTTTCATTACAATTGTCTTTAGTAATGAGATTTTTATTGAAGGAGCTAAAAGCAATTCTATGCTTTTAAGAGGAATATAAGGAAAAGATTTTTTGTGAATACATTTTCCAAGAGTGGAACATAAAAAGCATAGAGAAGATAAGGATCCTGAACTAACTTCCATTATTTTAAAACTAAGTGAATATAACTTACCTTAAAACAAATAGAAGTATAGAACTAAACATCAGTAATGCCTTTCCTCACAAATCAATTCCTCAGGTGACCACTAACCTGTGTCAGTGTACATTCTGAGTTTATAAACACTTTTCCCACAGGTGATCTCTGGTATGATGTCTACTGAGCTGGTTTACAATGTCAGAAGATGCACCTTGTAGTCATATCTGTCCAGAAAGAGGTATCCTTGTCATCTGGGATGCTGGGAAGTGTCCTTGACTCCCCTAAAACATAGATTCCCCAACAAACTAATTACTGGATTAAGGATTTCTCAAACCAGTTATGATATCAATGCACATGCAGGAGTAAGAATTTTGCTGGAGAAAGAGCAGAATAAAGATAAATGAAGCTGAAGCATGTCATGAAAAAAAATATTTTCTCTACTGATTCTTTTTCTTGATGTAGTATCACACCAGGTCTTAGCCAATTCTGAAAAAATATTAGATATTCCTGGTTTCTGACTGAGATTACATATTCCTGGTTTCACCATATACTTTCAAAAAAGCTGAATAAACCTGGGTAAAGGACTGCATTTCAGTTGCAGCTCTCCATTAATCGGTATCTCTTCTTACCTGTTCAGCAATATACAGCTTGTCTAGCCTAAAAGGTCTAGCCTAAAAGCTCTATAGTGTGTTTTATACACATGCCAAGATACTGAGCAAGATTAACAGGTATGGCCTGGTTAGCTTACAACACAAAGGAAGCACAATACTTGCCTACTCAGAAGTTTTGCCAATGCCTTTCTAAATACCTTGCATTATCAAATAATGGTAGATGCAAACTCAATTCAAAAGGAGGAGCTGAATAGCTGTTACCACCTCATGGGCAATGAAGAGTACAGGCAGAGTGCTTGCATTTCTGCCTGCAAAACTAGGTGGAGATAAAGGCTTCAGTGTTCTACAGAGCATGCACATTGATTCTGTCAATCAGGAAGGTGCTGTATCTGTCCTTCTTTAACATCTCTGATGGGCAACATGTACCAGCCTGCTCTGTTGCAGGAACACAAGGAATCTGATGCCTGCTGGGGAATGCTAGTGCCTGTGTTGCTCAATGGAAACATACATATGCAGTGGCCATATGCCAGGGGCTCCGGGGTGCCAGCCTGGACCAGTTGGTGTTATGGCTCTAACTGGACTGCCAGATTCCCAGAAATCACAGAGAAAAGCAGTGAACTGGTAGCAATAATGCAGGCAGAGCGAAGCTCCAGGACTCTAAGTAGAAGCCATGTTTATATCTAGTTTATAATTTGTCTTGCTTATTTCCATGTGATATCAAAGGCAAGAAGGTGGTATCAAGATAGTTTTAATACATAATTAAAGAAATAACCTAAGTGTACCAGAACCCAATACACTGTCAAGAAAATTGCCTTACTACTCATTATTTTTGCATCCTTTGTTTTGTTATCTTCTTCCGTGCAGTGCTGGAACATTTATTTCCACTGAGAAATGCAATTTTACTATAATCAAAATAATGTACTTGTCCATTTTGGTGCTCGATTGAATTGGAAAGACAGTCTAAAACTATTATTTCCTTGATTCATTTGAATAAAGTCAAAAGACATTATTTTAGTGAAGTGGAAATATTCTTTCTGATTTGGGATTTAATTTGAATATTGTAGGATAATGTCTGGATTAAGTAGGTATGCTGGATTAAATGTTAAATACGTTACCATTTTTTGCATAAGGAAGTAAAAAGTTGCTTGAAAGACTTGACAGGGCCATTCTATTGTTTAAGACACTCAAAATCAAAACATTTCACAAAGTTACGCTGATGCCACCAAGACCTTTTTACAGAAAAAAATTATGATGATGTTGTAATGTTTCATTTTTACATTTTTGGATTGAGGCATTTTACATTCTTCCTTTAGAAATCATGCTTCTGATTATTATTATTTGTATTCTTAATAATACAGTACTATTTCTTAAACATCCAAAATGAGTGAACATTTTGGTTAGTTTCCAGTGTTTTCAGGTTCTGTTCAGAATAAAAAAGACACTCATATTTACATCATTTTTTAATATATTTTTACTCTGTTCAGTTCCATTTTCTGCCTCACTGAACACAAATAACCGATATTATTAAAATGAAAATAATTCATCATTGCTAAATTAAATATTTCAATTAAAATAAACATCCCATTTCAGTTTTTAGAAAGTCTTTCTTTTTGCAAGAAGGTTTTTGTGTTGGTTTTCTTTTTCTGTGATCATAACTTTTTCTTTACTTTCAATGTCCAGATTTTCTGTGAAAAGGGGATTCCATTTTCTGACCAGCATAGTAACTGCTGGTAGAATACAGACAAGTGCTTTGCAGGTACATAAAAATAGCATTTTTTCAGTTGTTACCATTTTATTGTTTTCTCCTAAATTACATGTTGCCATGTCAACATCCTGTCAGGTCCAACGGCAACAACTGGGTGCAGTGTAACACGCAACACATGAGGACAAGGTGTAAAAGAAGCTATTAAAATCTGTGTTTTTCTGTTCTAAGGCAGCTACCCACTCACTGTTATTTCTGGTAACAAATGTCAGAAGTGCTCACCGCCCAGCCGGCTCACAGATTGGTGGGTGCTCCTTATTCTCTGTGACTGAAACTAATTTGGGTTCATTGTATGTTTTCAGAGTCCTCCTTTCATCCTGAAGGGACAATACAAAAGCCCTGCACTCAGTAACTGCCTCCTGCTCCCAGAGTGTGGGTTTGTGGGAGCCTGGCTGTGCAGGGGACCTGCCTTTGCCCCCTCCCGTGAGGAAGTCTGCTGGAGCTACACAAAGCACCTTGTGACTGATTCGGAAGGAATCTTTCCGGAGTAACTTCAAACATTATTTACCTTCCTTCATTTTGTATAGAAAGCTCATGCTTCCTCAGATACCCTTCCTACCACTGAAAACTAAAGCAAACTTGCTTTGTGACTTAATACACCTTAACCTCTTAAACCTCTGTTAAAGCCACAAATTTCCTGCATTCTATGACCTGGCCTGCATTATTTTCCATGGTTTGTCTTACCTTCAGGGTATATTTAAATAATTGCGTAGTCAATCAGAGCAACCTATTCTAATCTTGTTTCACTATTATTTTGGCCTGTATAATTCATTCAAAGGAAAACAGCTCCCTCATCTCTAGTTTCTAGGAAACCTTTTCTGGTAATTCATATTGACAGCAGTGAGTTGTGACATTTATCGGTGAGGTGAAGCTGACCAGCTGCAGGGCTCCTGACTGATTTACTCAGCCAACAAGCTGCTCATGATTCCAGCCAAGTATTGACTTTTCTTCTCCCTCCTTCCCCTCTAGTCGGAGAGAAAATACAGAGGCATTCTTTATTGCTACATTTTTATTTTTACCAGTCATACTGAAAGTTGAAAAATGGACCATAGACAATATCTTCCCTTTAAAATTTACTTTCTTAATGAAAAAGAATCTCAAATATATTTCAAGGAAAGAAAATCAGCATTGAGTTTAAACTAGTTGAAATATAAAATAAATGAACAGATTTTATCTAATGTTATTGGAATCATTTACTTCAATAGCAATGAGCTTCAGTCTTGTAAACAACCTGCCTGCAATCAAATGACCTTTGTGATGAAAAAACTCTAACAATTCAAACTTAGCTCATTTTCATTCTTTAAGCCCAGAAGCACAAACTGCTTCAAGTATTCTTGGGTTTTGTGCATTTTTAAAGCCAAGATAGCAACTGAAGTGAAGGATAGAGAACTTTCAGTATTTCTCTACTTTTTCCCCAATCCAAGGTGAAAAATATCTTCTAGGTCGGGGATTGGAATTAATACCCTTTCATTTCTAGTAGCAATAAATAATCCTGAATTCACTTAAACAGTAGTTGTCCCAATCCCACTTTCATGAGGGAAAATGGAAATTAGTATTTCTCTAAGGCAATTTTAATTGATGTTTCTTTCTTTACATCTGCAACATTAAGCATATGTAAAGAACAATAAAATATTTTATCATGACTATCAGACTGGAAGTTTTCATGTAGTTCTTGACAAAGGTGTGTGAAATTAATGTATTTTTGTCTGGTAAGTTAATAACCCATTTTCCTGAGGTGTTATATCTAAGAATCTCAACATTTTCCATTTACTATTACAACATGAGTTCATTTTTTTTACTCACATTCTTATAAATCTGAGGTTATTCCAGAGGAAGTTGAATCCCACTGTATTACAAACTAATAGCAAGTGTTGATTTCATACCATAAAGACAAATGCCAATGAATAACTAAAAGTATTGAGGCCATCCTGCAGTCATAAGATTATAGTTAATATAAGCATAGTCTGAAGATATAATCCACATCCTGTAAAATCATTAGATGATGTTGTTAATTAACACAATTGGGCTTCCTAACCCCCTCAGACTCTCCAGGTCAGAGGCAAAGGCGTTTCAGCAGAGAAACAAGCACTTTCCAGAATGACCGTGGATTACAAACTAAGCAGTTTATCTCACTTTTTGAGTCCCTTCATTCTGGACTAACATGCCCAAGCCACAATCAAACTTTAAGAAAACATGAGTATTTCTAGAACTGACATTTTCAAGCACCAGTGAATTACTGAATCATTCATTCTTGGCACTGATACTTTATATCCATAATTGCTCTTCTTGAGGAGGTGACATTTCCAGAAATGGCAGTTCAGCGTGGCAAAGGACACAACACTGCTGGGAAGATAAGTCAAAGGTGGCAAGACCATGCAGCTGCCAAAGAACAGGCACTCCTCAGTACATCAGTGGTAGATGTAACTGAGTCCAAGTGTTGGAGTCTTGATGGAGACTCGAGTCAACCAACGTCACTAATGCTGTCATCTGATTTCTGTGATATGCATTGCCTGGGATTAAAACAAAGGCCATTACTGAAGCCTTTAAACCTGCTGGAAGGCAGTCACAGTTAGAGCTGACAAGAGCACAAAGGACAGGCAGGAAGGGCAGGTGAGGAAAAGGGAAGGGCAAGATGATTTGGCATAAACCAGGCAGAATTTTGCTTTTGATGGATAGGAAAAATAAATTGTCACCATTATCATAAGAACTGCGGGATGGAGAAAATGCCCACTGGCACAGGCATTCTCAATTCATTATGATGGCAATAAAAAAACATATTATTTACTGAAACTTGGATGTTTGTGCTAAAACTATTAAACTAGTTGTTGCACGAGGGACAAACAAACTCAAAGCAATCACAGAAGTTAATCCATAGATATCAAGCATGTGTAACTGTATGTTGCACATACCATCCTACTTGTTATATAAGCCTGTAGAAAGACATTTTTTCTGTGTAAAGACATTATGTCTTATCATGTTCATATATATATGATGCAGGTATGTTTGAAGAATGCATATATATCCAGAGATGGACTCGGGAAAAGAGTACATTTTCAATCTGTGCTTAGAGCAGGTCCTTTAACAAGAAAATATATTAAGTTTCCTGTTCGAAGTGTTGTGGTTTCCTCAAACGTAGCTGTGAAAAATGCCTTTTGTCATTCCTCCCCAGCGCACTATGTTGTGACAAGGCAGTCACGTTACATAACGTGATGTGACTGATACCAAATGGCATGTGAAAGATTTGATCTCTTTCCCTTTTATTACGAGGATCCTGAGCTATGAGGGGCTGGACTTTGGAGGGTCTTTTCTTTCTCTTTAAACAGAGGGAACAAAGGAAGGCTTTGTTTGAAAACCCTTCATAAGACCTGAGCTTAGAAATATCACTAATATTTAGTCTACATCTGTTAGTTGAAAAGTATCTTCACCTTTGAAATACACACATTTTTACTGGCTGCCTCTTTCCACTGTCTCATTGAGAGCAGCTTTTTGTTCGGGCCTATAAAATAGGCTCAGAGAAACTTAAGCATGTAATCCTGTATGGCTGATGGCATCACATAGCAAGAAGTGTACTGCATTGTCAGTGGCCCACTGGCTTGACCCAGTTATTTCTCTGCGTTGAGAGCAGCAGGAGACAAGGAGGAAGGAGGGCACTGAGAATACACAAGGAAAGAGGGAGCACAGCAGAGATGTAGCAGGCTAAAAGCAGGGGTTCCTTCCCTCTCACATAATGTATTTTTGAAACTGTTGCTGGTTTGGACCCCCTGAATTCAATGTGTTGGGAGAGATGCATCTTTTCAGAAGTATACTGAGGAATTATTTCATCTACCATAAACTAGTCCACCACAATTTAATCCAGCGGTGGTATAATCCAACTGCTCTTAATAGAGTTATCCCAGGGATAGCATTGGCCCATCAGAGTAATTGCTGTGGGTTAAGTGGCCTCAGAAACCAGGTTAACTGGAGTTTTACTGCCAAACAAAGACTGTTTTAAGAAGAAGAGTTCAGAAAATAAAACGGACTAGTCTTTCAGTTAAAGACTCCCAACCAACCAACCCAACCCCTCTCTCTTCCTGAAAATTAAATCTTCACTGTATTTTACTGATCTGGCTGAAACTGTTTTCATACTCACAGATTAGCAGAAGCAGGTCAGAGAATGCTCTGTAAGAAAAAGGAAAACAGTGCAAATATAAAAAAGGCAAAAAATCAGGAAACATTACAGCAGTTTCATATTTATATTAAATAAGTATATAAGTAATGTGTATGTGATGAATGAGAACATACAGTACAGTCAAAATATTTGCAAAACCCTCCCTGAATTTTAACTGACCAGAATCCAAAAAATGATAATGTCTTTGGTTACCTGTTAATACTATCAGTGACACGCATTTTTAGCCACGGACTTCAACATGAGCAAATAGCAAGCATAGCTTTTAAAAAGCATTCATCAGAGGGAAAGTGAAACAACCCCAAACATTCAACTTAATGTCAAATATGTCAGTATGTCAACCTCATAACAGGATTGTTTCTAAAATGAGATATTATAAACTGACAAGTTAATAGATATGTAGTTTCATTAATACATCTTCACAACTCTAGAAAGTGAGGTCATTTTTTTTTTCTCACCAAAACCCATGAAATAGATAGACTCCAAGAGGATATTAAGCCCCTAAATTACACTGTCATAGGAAGGCTGGGGTTATTTTCCTGGATCAGTCCAAAATCTATTCCAGAGCTGTGTCCTGCTCCTGATAAAACTCAAGAGTTTATGATTCACAAGACTGGTAAGTGACACCATGGCCTACATTTCCATGTGTTTCAGTGAGACAATGGTTATAAACTGAAATTGGCTCTAGGGAAAATATCTTTATAACATGCATTAACAAATTTTCAGACTTTCAACAACGTATTTAGATATTGAAGTGTTTCAGCTATTGCTCAGCTGTCATGCCCTCATTGTGCTCCCTCAGCAGTCCTGGCTACACACACCTCACTCTTATCTCAATGTACTGGTGATCCAAATAACCATAAATGCAAATGTCTGTTTTGAAAGCAGAGATTATCCAAAAAATGGTAAGCCTCTGTACTGTCTTTTAGTATTCTGCCTGGGAATAACACATCTAGCACTCTGGCACATCCCTTTCCCAAATGTGTTCAGCTCAGTCTTAGTCCTGGACTGAGGTCTAGGAGCCAATATTGGTCCTGTCTCCATAGTACTCCAGTCTATTGAGGGTTGACTCCATTTGTCGAGTCTCTGGGGATCCATTAGTCATTCATTGTCCAAGTAATATACAGCACTTGAACAGCAAAATCAAGCTGAGAATTAATGTTAGCCATCACATACAAGAATTATCTACAGCCTAGGAACAAAAAGAGACAATGTTTATATAAGTTGTGTTGGTTAAGTATGTAAATGCTGTAAAACATGCATATTCTGTGTGTGTGTCTGCTCATTCGGGAATGAGAGAACTTTCCCTTTTGGACAGTGACAAATGAAAAGCTGCTTCTTGTGAAGAAAAACTGGAAAGTGCCGAAACTGTTTGTAGATTCAAATGTACTGCAGGGTCAAACAGGCTTGAGTTTCCCTAATCTCTTTGGTTGAGATTAACTAAAGGCCAATTGTGTACCTATTTAGAAGCTGTGTATTTATTTGGAATATTAACTGAGTCTTAAGAGAGGAAGAATAAAGAGTGCCTTCATTCAAAGATAATAAAGCTTAGCTGTTCAATATTCATATCACTTAACAAAATTAGAATTATATAGCAGGGCCTTGACTGATTGCAAATGGTACAATTGCAGTATGAATAGCATTCTCAAAATGGACCTCCAAAGCAGGACACTGGAGAGGACAGTCAAGTTGGTATGTAAATATCACAGAGAGAGACAATTATGTTGCAGTGTTTCCCAGACATTATAATTTATGAGTTTGATTCAATTAAAATTATTTCAGAGCTTTCTAAGTGCAAAAAAGGGCACTCAAAGCCAGTAAAGCTATGAAAATTGGCTTCACGGATGGCTTGTTTGTTCTATAAGAAAGCAGGAGGTCTACGGAAAACTTCCAAAATGACCTCCTGGTAAGACAAAATTTGCTGAGTTGGTGACAAGGTGAAAAGGACAATCATACAAATCAGTGCCAGGAAGCTGGCTAGGGAAAAAAAATCACTCATTTGAACAATTTGTTCTTTCTCAGAGTCTCAACAAATTAGTTCTTCTGCAGAAAATACTCACATTTTGAAACTATGTCTTCTAGGGATAGACTCATACATGGCTTCCTGCCCAATGCATCACATTTTAGACACTGAAGATGAGATTCTGGTCATATGGTTACATAGATAATAAAGTAGATATGGAGCACTTTACAGTGGAATTATATCAGTGAAAGTCTTGTGTAAATGGAGCAGACAAACTTTAAAAGTGGGTTCCATGAGTAAAATCCCTCCAAAGTGTACTAAGCATTCATCTAGGAGGTGGACAGCAAATTAAGTTCCATAGAGGTTTTGGATGAGATTTTTTTGGGGGGCACAGGGCAGAATCATTTTTTTTTTCTTTCAGATGAGGTCTCAAACTTTACAGTCTGTTTTGGAGGGGGACCAAATATTCTACTGAAATTTTCTTAGAGGTAAACTTCCAGCTTGTTGGGCTTTCTATTCTCCCTCTCTTCCCAGTTTGTTACCTTTCTTTTTGCTTACCCTCCTGTCCATAACGGATCTGCACTTGAATGACAATCTCAGAGTTGTTGTTGTGCTTTGGGATTTTCCAGGAACTTTATTGGTAACTAAATGCAAAATATAATTGCAAGGTTTATACCATCAGTATTTAAACATTCAGGCTGCACAAAGGAAATAGTTCTTATATCTGTAAATGTATATAAATACATATATTTATAGAAATACATGTTTGTATATATATACACAAATATATTATATGCATGCGTGTTATGTTAACATTATTATAGAAGACACATTGCATATATGACACTTATCTGCCATGATGTCATGAGAGGGCTGTGTCACTCACTTGCCCAAGCCTCTCTCTAAATGTTGAATCAGGTGCAAGGCAGATTGCCATTTATAGTGTTTAATATGTTTCCTGTAAATGTGCAGGAAATATTTGTTTGAAGTTCTGAAGGAAACAGTATTGATGTTCACAGAGATGCGACAAACTACTTGATGAAAGAAATAATTTTCAAGAAAGAGTCCTATGGGAGAAAGAGAGCCTGTTTATTTACACGAAGATCAAAGCAACTTTCATATGAATTGATGCTAAATATTTAGTACTTGAGTGACTAGCAAAGAACACTCTAAAATTCTAAAGGAAAGAATAAAAAATGGGAGACAAATCCTGATATATAAATATATATAGGCTCTCTGTTGGCAAAAACTTTTTTTATTATTTGCATTTCAATAGTGTTTAGGGTCCAACTTGAGGTCAGAGACTCACTATGTCATACTGCGTACAAACACTTAGTAAAATAGTCTTTTTTCTGACAAGCTTATCATGTAAACAGGTAAAGGTCAAGAAGGAGAATAAATTCAGATTCAATTTGAATGAATTTCCCTTATAACTTAAAAAATGTACATTAAATAAAATTTTAATGAATTAAGCCAAGCACAATTTCAGTGGAAATTACTTACTGCATATGTCAGGCAAACCAAATATGAGCAAAAGACCCCATCTATTAATTCCTCCTGATGAAAACTTTCCTTAGCTTCCCTACCTATATTCTTGTTTCCTTCTTCATCCAACCCAAATTTAACTACAGAAGTCAAAATAAAAGCTGAGTTGTCCTTACACAATAGCCCAGTATCATAATGACAGATGACATTCAGTCACAGACTGATCAAGCACAAAAACAATACAAAAAGGGAGATATTTCTCCTCACTGTCCATAAGTAGAGTCCAGGGGTAGACATCCATCCACCAGAGAAAACCATCTCTATGTGGGTTCCCATCAACCTTGACCTGACCCAAATAACTGCCTCCAACTGGCAGGGATCTCAGTCTCCCTCCTTAAAGGTAAGTCCTGAGATTTGAGGAGGAACTGTGCCAAAACTGATGAATATATCTGACTGCCAGATTTTCCGCAGCTAGGGAGATGGCTGGGAAATAGGTCAGTGGCATATCTTTCTCATAGTTCACTACCTTCTTCCCAGTTTCTAGCTGCAGATCCCTAACCCTGCAAGACCTCCCTCTAGAAATCAGCACAGTGCTAACGCACATTAGTGACTCTGGGACCATGGTTAATCTGGAGCTAGGCTAAATTCACACTTCCTCAATTCAGAAAAACTTTGCCCTCCTATGTGTAATGTACTACTTTTCACTGTATGGTCCTGAGTAGTCCTCATTTCTGTAACACTTTTCCCAATAGCACATTAAGTGTGCCTTTACCATCTGTCACATGCAGTTTGTTCTCTCTCTTGTACTTTATTACTATCCATATAAAATAGCATATAAAGAGTAGGAAGAGTAAGGCAGTTGAGAAAAAATTGAAAACAACCTGTAACAGACATTTATGAAAAAATCTTATTTGCTTTCTATTCCTTCACATGTTCAAAGTAGATTCTTCAAGCTACAGTCACTGGTACAGTATTCATTGCTCTTTTTTTTTTTTTTTTTTTAACAAAGAGGAATGATTTTATTTTAAACTTAAATAGTGAAGATTTTTCTCTCTCTGTGAGGATTTATAATAAGCATGCTACAATAAGAACTAGATCATCTCAAAGAAACAAAAAAGTACCATTGCTTTAAATTCCTAACATTGGGAAACTAGTAAAAAAACCTAAAAATACCCACAGTGTACTAAGCCTTGTAGACAATTTCAGACACTGAACTATAGTGAGCTCAGGAGAATTAACTCCCTTTCCTCCTTTGCAGTGCCTAATGGAGATCATGTGCTCCTTGGCACTAGTAGCTATAGACTTGTGAAGTGTCTGCATTAATTCTCTGGGTGACCTCAGATGGGCTCATGTGCCTGTCAGGGCAGAGCTGGTCCCTGTGGGATACTTGCCCAATTAAGTCTGAAAAATTCTGAGTGCTGAAGTTCATAGAATCATAGAGTCAGAGAATGGTTTGGGTTGGAAAGGACATTCAAAGATCATCTAGTCCAACCCCCCTGCCATGGGCAGCATGGAGAAGTTGTTTCCACATCTTCTCTTGAGAACTCAGACCCATAGATTTTATTGTCAGAAAGATTTCCTTGAAATCAATCCACTTTTTCTCTTTCCAATTTCATCTCATTTTGTCAAGTAACATTGCACTTTCTGGTAACTAGTCTAAAATTTTGCTAATCAGTAGTTCAGCTATATTAAAGCTGCTTAGGACATTTTATTATATTTTTTTTTTTTTTAAATAACGGTTTATTGATGCCAAAAGTTTTCATAAAATTGCATAGATTTTGACATCATTTTTGATGGTAGTATTTTTGAGGTCACAGGTGAAATCCGTGGCAACTCTTAAAAAGGCATATATAGGCAGAGAAAAATTAGAAAACTAATCTTTTCACTACACAAATGCACGTTCCTTTTTGGAGAAATATTTGTCATCCTTGTTTTGAATTCAAATTGCAAAAAATCTTTAACTACCATAATAAAATCATATTGTCAGTCCTCAGCCAACCTTTATATATGTATGTTAGGACAATGGAATTGTGTCCTCAGTTTCTTTTTCATCAGAAATATATGCATGGCAGGACAAATTCTAATGGTCTATCTCTTCTGGGTTTGGTAATATTCAATATTTTCATTAATGTCCTGAAAGGAATAGAGAGCAGGATTAAGTTTGCAGATACCATTTGCTGGAAGGGACCAAAGAAATATTAGAGGACAAGGACAAAATTCAAGATGCTCTTAACAAATCGGAGATATATATTAACCGCATAAATACAGGGTGAGGAATAACTGGCTATAAACAGTTCTATAAAAAAGAGGGGTTATAAGGGGTCACAAAGTGAACATGAGTCAACAGTGTCATGCTGATGTGAAAAAGGCAAATGCCTCAATATGTACAGCAGGATGTATAAGAAAGAGTATGACTGGAAGGAAACGTGAAGTAATCCATCTGCTCTGTTCAATGTTTTATTCAACACTCTGGCCTTAGATGGACTATTGTGTCTAGTCCTGGGCACTACACTTCAATAAACTCATAGATCAATGCAGAGAGTCTAGGGGGAAAAAAAAAAAAAAAAAAAGAAAGAAAAAGAAGGATCAGAGGTTTAAAAATACGGCCTATGGGGAAAGACTAAAGGAAATGAGTTGTTTAATTCAGAGTAGAGAAGACCAAAGGATGGCATTTGCTTTAAATAACAGTTAAAAAAACAAAAGGGATGAGATGATTTCTTGAAGTTCTTTTCTGGTCCTAGGATTTCATGATTCCTGGCCACTGAAGTAAATTGGACCGTGGAGCAGAGACACCAGCCAGAAAAACATAATGCCTCCAAGATAAAAAATAGAGGTATCTCTACCTTTGCAGAGCTCTTATTGTAGGAACTTATGGAGAGAAAAGAGTACAGCTGAGCCAGAAAGATACATCATCATTAAGTAGTAGCACACAGTCTATGTAATTCATTGGATAAGAACATTTTAAAGTCTACTTGCACTGTAGCATCTATAACCTACTTCCACTCCAGAAATATTTCAAGAAAACAAAAACCTGATCCCTACTGTGAGTTTATTGAACTTTGAAATTTATAGTGTGCCAAATACACCATTTTTATCAGTGTCCCACCATGAAGAATCTCTGTAAAGAACAGGATTACCTGTTCTATTTACTTGCAAATCACCTGGATTTCCCCATCATTGTGAAAATCTTTTGAGATTTTTAATAATCATTTTGCAATCAAGGAAAAAGCTATAGTTTCTATACAAATATAACTTCAGTAAAAGGGTTATATTAGACCTTATAGGATTTTAAATGCTCTATGTCTGTAAAATTACCACTTTAATCTTTTGTAAGCACAAATTCAGAAACAAAGATTAGATCCTTTAAAAAAACTTGAGTGACCGTGTGCTATATTTCTTAACACATATGCCTCTATAACATCTTTAAATCAGCTCTTTATTACATGACATACTTTTGTGAACCCCAGAATGGAAAAAGTTAATCGGTGATGAAGTGCCAAAGTTTTTGTACTGAAAAACACATGGGTAAACAGTACTGCAAAATGGGGAGCTTACTCAATATAGGCCCTAAATACAGTTAATTTCTGCTTCTACTTGAGTTTCTGTGAAACCCAAAGGAAAAGATATTAATCTTGTTTCATCTGGGAAGAAGGAGCTGCCTAGTGATACTAACTGGACAAAAAGGAAAACTGCTGAGATCAGAAAGCAGTGACACAGCATTTGAGCTCTGCTTTAGAAACAACATACAGAGACTGCACCATTCATCAAGCTGCACAGATTCTTCCTTTTCAGACTGTGCTTTTTTTTCCCCGCCACCAAAAGGGTAAGGAAAAATAGTGAGTCCAAGTCATGCAGGTCCCCTGTAGAACCTGTTGGAGTGGACAGTAGTTGCTAACACCTTCAGATAGAAGAGGACAATACAGACAACTCAGAACAGGCAACAGGGAGAGTATAAAATCTAGAAAATCCTGGAAGTTGTGGTCTTTTATCTCCTCACCAGAGCAGCTGGGGAACTATACCAAACATATTGCACCCAACAAAACCCAAGTAATCTTTACTGTCCCCAACTTCATTCCCGAAGCATGCAGACTTAGGATCTGTGTTCCTCTTCCTGTGTGGTGGTGGGACAAGGAAATAACCTAGGCTCGTGTGTCACTAACAGGTACAGTTGAAATCAACTTGAAAATGTGCAAGGCTGCCTAAATAGGAGACAATTTCCCCAGCTCAGAAAAATGTTAATGGACACCAGAAACCTTGTGACTTGATAAATAGAACAGGAGACCAGATAGCAATAGCAAGAAAAGAGTTTCCATTAAAAAAAAAAATTCTTATCAGCCACCCACCATGTGCTATAATTTAAAAGATTTTGAGCAAAGAGCATTTCTTTACTGCTAAAAGGTTTAAAATGTTGCAGTATGTAGACCAAAAAGTCTTGATTAACTGTGGCAGATGAGTCAGCAGAGAAAGAGTTTACAATGCAGTGCAGCCCTTACATTTTGACATATATTGTTAAGGGCTCCCCAAAGTCATTCCAAAAAGGGAAAGAAAGAAAGAAAGAAAGAAAGAAAGAAAGAAAGAAAGAAAGAAAGAAAGAAAGAAAGAAAGAAAGAAAGAAAGAAAGAAAGAAAGAAAGAAAGAAAGAAAGAAAGAAAGAAAGAAAGAAAGAAAGAAAGAAAGAAAGAAAGAAAGGAAAAACGTTAACTAAGGAAAAAAGAAAACGAAGGCCTGACATCATGAATTTAACTTTGAAAATATCATAAGAGAAAGGATATGAAAATGGAGAACATGGCATTCTTCATCCTCATAGATTTTGTGGAGGTTTAGGTTTAGCATACAAAATTTAGTCATTCCCATTGCAGGGGATTCCTCAAGATACCTGTGTATTAGATTCTCCTGATGCATGTTAGGTAGAAAGTTACTCTTGCAGGCAGGGGAGGTAGCACCTTAATATTGTGTATTATGGCCCAAGCCCTCTTCTATTTTTTTGAGAGAAAGAAAATGTTATGTAAATAGAGTAACAGATGTGCAGTAGTGCTGGATGACTACACACTGGGTATCTACCTGTGGCTGTACCATCTATAAACCTAATTAAGAAACCTAGTTTGATTCAAGAGCTGGGCAAAACACATCCCAGCAACATGCTGGTTCTGCAACACTGAAGTTCAGTTAGCCCTTTCCTTCAGATCACAAGGAAGTTGACATCCCAGAGCAAAAGTCTGGAAGGGAAGAAAGGAAGATATAAAGTAGAGGTTCTGACAATTCCAGATCCCATGGCATTTCTAGCAAAAGTCAAAACAGTGACATTAATATTCCAGGTTTCTATAGGACAGAATCCAATGAGTGTTCTAGACAATTGTATGAGATTACAGTCCATTTTAGAAGTGAGATAGTTTTCCTTAATCTCTCAAAGTCTGAAGGGTTCTTTTTAAATGCAAGAACCTAGCGATTCTCTTGCATTATTTAGCACAGCTGTATGATGGGAAACATTTTACAATGTCCTCTTGTAAACACTATTATACTTCCCAGTTCAACCAGCTATAGAAGCAAACTGGATTGGGAGATCACAAGGAAGCGTTGCAGAACAGAAGCAGCAGCTCACTGTAGAGAAAAAATTAAATGACAAGCCCACCCTGCTATGAAGGGCTATGAAGTCAAGGGCTGGGGTAATGCTTCCACTTGCTCTCTAGATAGGGACCCACAGCAGCTGCAACACAGGGAAATAATGTACGACAGCAGAGCATTCGCCCTGCCTGGTTAGTACCAACAACTTGTCTTTCTGCACTGAGTTGTATATGCCTAAATTCTGAAAGATTACCTTCTTTTTCCTTTGTAGCCTGAGCCTGAACTGAACAAATAAGTTATGAATAATTAACACTCAAGCCTATTTAAATTTCAAAGGTAGTGGAAGTCTTCCTCTCTAATTTTCTGGATTGGTACACACTGTTTTGATTCCAAAATGTTTGTTAAATCAGAAGAGGTGGGGTTTTTTTCCCTGTACTTTTTGGAATGTGATCAAAGGCTAAGAAGGTATTAGCATGAGGAGATGTTTTTCAGAACCCAGGTTTTCACTGCTGTGGGTCAAATCATGCTCTTTTTCAAATATAGTAATAAGAATCCTATCTTTCAGTTGCTACTAATATGGCTGAAAACTGACCTAGGAATATAAATAGAAATACTGCTGGATTTAACAGTATACTGTTAAATTCCTACCATCCATTTCACATCATGAGAGCTTTCTAATCACACTGTTAAATTTTGTACACTTCTTTACACACTCTTATTTTCACTAGGCATGTATTTTACTGTCTTATAATTGTACTACATCTAAACACAGAACCATAGGAAGACAGGTAGATAAAAAGTGCAGATGGTGCTAAGAAAAATCTTTCAGCAGATCTTAAGCCAATCAGTATTCTTGTATGTTTTATATTGCAGCCATGTGCAGTAACTGTAGACCATCACACTGCACAGATGGAAGTGCAAGTTTGAGGGCTATTGAGCATGTGGATTTTCCCAGTGTGTCACAATTACAGAAACATCTGTGCTAAATAACTTCAAGCTGATCCACAGCAAAAATTGGCAATGTTCAATAACTCTCAATATCCATTATTTCCCCTGTGGTGAGATGGCCTAGTGATTGCAAGTTGGACTATAGCATAAAACATGTAGCTTCATTATTTCAGAGCCTATTTAGAGATTTCTCCTGTGGTATATTACCTACAAAATCCATATGTTTTTCTTTACTTAGCTCTATAGAGCCTGAGTCTCAGAGATGCCACATGCCTGCAGCTATCATTGACTTCAATTAGAGGTGTGGATATGTAGGTTCTCTGAAAATTGAGCCCTATGGGGGTATTTTTAATTGATTTTGATTTGCACAGGGAAGGGAAACAGTCTGGGTGGCATGATCATAAGAGACCAGAAGGGAAACAGAGGCAGTTTGCCTGTAGGAAAAAAGATTAAAAACTATGATCACATCTAATATTCATATCATACCATAACAAAATAGAAAACATTCATCGGTTTGTTTCTTTCTTCTGGTGGAGACAGGGAAGATAGTATTCCCCTGAAAGACTGTTAAAGAACAGAAAACCTTCCCAAATACCCTCAGTAATAAAGTTCCACACCCATTAATATTTTTAGACCACACTGCAGTTTAGGAAACTTCACTCTTCCTCATCTAGGACTGAGTTGGGGCACTGTTTCTCACCCTACATCCTCCTGCAGCATTGGAACCCAGAGGTTTTTGTGGATGTAAGTGCATTACACAAATATAGCACATTTCCAATTCTTCATGCACTGCCTTAGAATCATTTTTCAATCCTTTTTGCCTTTATTTATTTCACCTAGAAAAGCACTCCAATGCAGTCACCAGATTTTGCTCACCCTCTCCCAGTATTAGAAATTGAAAGATTCATATATTTCTCAGCTGCCACACAGTGCACAATTTCTGCCTAATGCATATTTTTCCATGCATTGTCCAATGTCACTTGGGACATTCCAAGTGAAGAATACTCTTCTTCAGAAACTGTGATCATTCTGTAACATAATAAACTCAGCAGTAGGATTCTTTCCCTTGTATCTAGTTTGGATTTTATTTTCCTCAGTTCCACCCCAATTTCTTCCAAGAATACTATTATTTGACTAAATATTTCCTTAACTGCTTTGATGTTCAGACTCTTAAAATATTAGCGAACTAGTGACATGCATCTTATCTGACACTCAGCCAACTTAAACAGTGTTAGTTCTTTCATCTGTATAAATCAGTCTCCAGTTTTCCATAATTATTGCTACCTGGTTTTAAATTCTCCCTAGTTAATCTCTGACTTTCTATGTACTGAGCTACAGTTACTATAATATTCTAACTACCATCACATCTGAACTACAGAGGAACTATAATCTTCTTGGTTTATGATATGACTCCTCAGAGGGAAAAGCCAAAATCATACTAACTTTTTCTGCAGCTTTATGTCTTTGCCAGCTCTTGAATAATTTTTTGCAGTTCAATATACAGCCACCCCAGGATGGATGCATAGCTAGCTGATGTCCGAACATGGGTCTTCTCTCCTTTTTTGTTCAAAGATTTTAAGCTTCTAAGGAGGTATACTGTACCAAAAAAAAATTAAAAATAAAAAAAAGAATCATCCAACAGCCCCTCTGTCAGAGTTTCTCTCTGCCAACTCTAACAACTGCAAAGTTGTCAAATGATGCTGCTATTGTGTCCCCATAGCAACAAGCTTTCTGGCCTGAGTGACAGTATTTCCATATTGTCAACTGGAAAATGTCCCAAATAACTCTAGGAGCACCTGGAGTTTTCTTGCAATGCAAATATCTTTTTCTTTTCCCCTCCCAATTCTTCATGTATTAAAGGGAAGTTATTTATACTCATTGCAACGGATGGTATGATGACAGCTGAGCATTTGAAATTTGCTTTAAAATTCTGTAAATCTGTCCTTTCAGTGGATTTTATGTTCCTTTTGAAACAGCTGTGAATTTTAATGTCATCTTGAAAATAAATTAAAAAAAATACCAGTAAGTAACATATCAAGATCTTGATAACTGAACAGAGAAAATATGTAATGTATTATGTGACACATTCTTCATGCTTTTAAGGTTGATGAGAAATATGAGAGAGATGCAAAAGAACTGATGAAAATGTTTTCCTTGAGGAGGAACACATTTATAACCTATGTATATCTAATATGTTACTCTACTGTATGCTATTTCTAATCTTACAGAGTAACAGTGTTTGGATCATACAGATTGATTATGTGTATATTAAAAGGGGAGATAGGTGAGAAATAAAAGCAAAATAAATCCCACCAGTCTCAGTGAATTGACTGAAATTTGCACCACTGAAAATCTGGCATTCATGTCACCCATCTCCAATTTTAACAGTATTTTTCAGTTAGACTATTTAATCTCACTGAATCTTGAAGATGACTTCCAGTCCATTTATCATGGCCACCTAAGGTCATAACTGAAAGAACAACCAGGTGCTCTTGAATTATGTGGAAGCTGCTTTTATCAACATCATTACAACATTCACATAATGTCACTCCAAGTTAGCATGTGGATAAAAAAGAACAGAAGCTAGTTTATGGTCCTTTGGACAAGATGTAAGACTACACAGTGATATTTGAGTGAATGGTGAAGTCAGCCCCAGTATCCTTGCCAAATGCAGCTTTTGTGCTTAGTTCTATTACCCAGGTTACCAGCACAGTTTCAACAAGAAACCACTTTTTAATTCTGAGCTGGACAGTAATACTACCATATCCTTTTATATAGCTGCTATGCCTCATATCAAGCTTTCAACAATGAGTGACAGCTCACTCTGTTAATCACATATTGCTAATTTTGTGGACTTAAGACTATTATGGTGCTTAATTAGCAAATGTTCTTTAAGAGGCTTTACTGAATAAGGGATTGAATGTCCAAGATACATCAATGCAAATAACCCAAATTCACAAATTATTATTCTGAAAATTATGACCCCATATACGCAGTTTAGCTATAGGTATATGAAAAGGACAGAAGCAAAAATATTTAACAATTCGATGTAAGCAATGAATCATTTATTAAATAATCAGCATATTTTTCATCTGAGAATAATGAAGGGAAGAATGAATAAAGTGTATTTCAAGAAAAGAGAGGAACTTGCATGCAAATATTGATTTAAAAATATAATATTTTTATGGGGCAGTCTTGTAGACCCTAAATAATAAACTAAAATACATTTAGTTCACACATTACATTATGTCCTAGCTGTTCCAGCTAGTTATATCTCTATTACAGAGAATTATTTTACTGTAAGGGGAAAGTTTGATCTGAGGGCTGCAAAAGCACTGGATTGGGGCAATCATTGAGTTCCACAGATGAGACACTTCCTTGAGTATTGTTTCTATCTGGGTAAGTACAAAATACAATTAGCAGCAAAACACCAGAGGTGGTTAGGTTATAAGCACAAGTTCAGGGCAAAACTTGTCTGCATGACAGCGAGAGGGGCAGTGGTTGTGGGTATGGGACAAGCTGGCAGATTAGATGATCTAGAGACTGAGCGCAAGAGCACAATGCTGCGAGGCATAACCTGATGGTGACGTGGGCTGTCCCCTGTCCTCACAGGCAAGCCTGTCCTCACCCTCACACAGGTCCACAGCAACAGACTGTGAATCACCAAAGATTTGCAACACTCTATTCCAATATATAAAGTGCAGAGGACCAAAACCTGCAAAACCTATGTTTATCACAGGAAGGATGAAGGAGGAACAAACATCAAATATTCTACAGCATTAAACAAATATTCCATAGCATTCCCTGCAAAGATCTCATGCCTGGGCTTTTTTGTTACTGCTCCACAACTGTTCTTCTTTTCCCTACTTCATGTTTACAATGATATAATTTTTAAATTCATAAAAGTAATTGCTTCAAACTGCAGATGAGCTAATGCTGTACATAATACTGCAATTTCTGACCTGACTCCTCCAATATTCTCTTTTTCCTATACGACTGGGCTCAGATCAGCTCATCCCACTGCCTGCTGAGTGGTTGCTGCATTTAAGCTACACAAGGGTTACTGTACTTGAGTGTAGTATAGCAAATGAATGCACCAGAATCCCACTGAGGCAGCATGTAGCCTGCGGGTACTAATGGTTCACCAGGAAGACCATAAAGCCTATTAAATGCCAAAGACTAAAAATCTTTATACCTCTTTCTGCCATTTTGCAATTATTACAGAATCGAAGTCAGAGAATGAAGGTTTTTTTCCTCATATAGCAAATTAAAAAATGAACAACAGGGTATCATGTGTTTCTTTATAATACAATATGATTCATGCCTCATCCTTCATGCAAGGCAATAGTTCTTTGATTTAGAGCCTGGATAGCTATAAGCCATCAGTACAAAGTAATCCACTACATAGGAATTTATAGGATAAATCCCTTAAGTAAGGTTTCATGGCTATTCAGCCCAAACATCCTACACCTATCTATTTAATCTAGCTAATTTATCTATCTCTATATTTATAAAGCATCCAGTCACTGGAAGACAGATGCCACCAACATAAATGTAATGTATTGACAAATTGTTTTTGTTGCTCTGGCCCTGACAGATACAGTTCTGTCATTAAGAAAATGTGTGTTTTAAGAAAAGTTATCACTGTGTTGATATATTTTCTAAGATTTTATGTTCATTCACATTCTGACCCATTATACTTTTTTTATTTGGACTGGCATATTTATCTTTGCAAGTAATAGCTTGGAGAGGGGGGTGCTTAGGGAAGGGTAGTACAGCTGAAGAGTCCCAGATCATTGCCTGAGCAGCAGTGTCTCTCCTCTCACACAAGGTACCCTTCAGATGATACACTTGTTAGAAGTGTTACTGAAGTAATCAAAAGGTTAATTTGGGAGAAATCGGTGTGGTTTCATTTCCTTGTTCCTTATTATTCATAACAACTGTGTGAAAGGTTTCCAAATTGTGAATATTTTCTCTGGAACTACACTTTTCATTATTTGCCAGGAATGATTATGCTCATTATGTATCTAGGTTGATATAGAGACAGTTGAGACTGATATTCATAGGAATGAAATATCCACATTTAAGCTCACACATAAGAGAGCTGTTTTTTCAAGAGGACAATTCCTGCTGCTGTTCCTAATAGTGAAGGTCCTGCTGTGCTGCTTTTGTTTCTGCTATGACGGGACAAGTTCTTGCCTGCAGGCGAGACTGAACTTCCAAAATGATCATGTTATTCTCGGTTTCTAGTGAGCAATGTGGAAAGCATGGGGTTTTGATTTGAGGATGCAGGAGAGCTATAAGGATTTAATGTCTGGAATGAATCACGCTGCTAGAGTTCACTCTGCCACTGGGCAGTCATCCTTTCTGTGATCACATATCGTTACAAATCATTGCATGCTGGTATATTAAAGGAATATTTCTGCATTTGTTGTGTCAATGAAAATTTTATAATGGCAGGAGTTTGTCTTGTTTTTATTGTTTCAGTAAACAAAATGCATGTGTAACTGTAGCAAACGAATTCTCGGCCAGACCATAGAGCTGTAAACTTGAGCTGACACATTGTGGTGAAGTATATGTAGTACAAACGCCCTCCATTTTCTGCCAGAAACTGGGCCAGCTAACCGTGCCCTCCAGAGCAGTGTGATTCCCACACAGTTTAAAGCTGCCTCTTCCATGCCTCTTACCAAAAGCTTCAGAACAGCCAGTTCTTATATTCTATCCCCCAGCTGTGCCTCATTTATTCTAGATTTTGAAGTAGAAAAGAAACTGATTGCTAAATAACACCACGTAGAAGATAAATGCCGATTTTTACTGTTTTATCTATGGGCAGTAATGCACTTTTCCTAGGAGTAACAGCATCACTCCCAAAGGCACTTGATAGCTAAATCTGTGATATTATGCTATAGAGACTCACATCTTTGTAGATGACTGCCATTGTTCTGGAGTACCTTTAAGACAACAATGTAGGGGCACATCCTTGTTCAGACTTCTGCTGTGAAGCAATTACAGTTCAGGCCCTTCATTGTCCAATGCATACAATCCAATTTTTTATCAGATGCCTACATTTGTTTAATTTTCCTCAGAAACTACAGTTATTCAGATATTTTACATGTGACTACTTCTATTTTTGTTTAACTGTTTGATTCTTATTTTTGCCCTGTGTCACGGTTTTAGCTGGGATAGTTAATTTTCTTCACTGTAGCTAGTATAGTGCTGTGTTTTAGACTTGGTATGCAAATAATGTTGATAACACCCTGGTGTTTTAGTTGTTGCTGGGTAGTGTTTACACTAGTCAAGGACTTTCTAGCTTCCCATGCTCTGCCAGGTGCACAAGAAGCCGGGAGGGGAGGGGATACAACCAGGAGAGCTGATTCGAATTGGCCAGAGGGTATTCCATATCATGTTACGTCATGCCCAGTATATTAACTGGGGGGAGTTGGCCGGGGGAAGCAGCAATCGCGGCTCGGGGACTGGCAGCGTCAGTCAGCGGGTGGTGAGCGGTTGCAGCACTTGTGGTTTAGTTGTGTTTTTTTTTCCTCTTCTTCCAAGGTTTCATCTCTCTCTCGCTCATTATTTTCCTTTTCATTATATTATTATTATTGCTGTTTTATTTTAATTATTAAACTGTTCTTATCTCAACCCACGAGTTTTCTTACTTTGGCCCTTCCGATTCTCTCCCCCATCCCACAAGGGTGGGGGAGTGAGCAAGCAGCTGTGTGGTGCTTAGTTGCTGACCGGGGCTAAACCACAACACCCTGGCACACTGTGTACTAAAGCATGTGTTCAGTCAACCTGAAAAAATGCAGTCAAAGGTGTAATATGGAGCCCAGGCAAGTAAGGTTTTGACTGCCTAAAATCATTTCAAATAAAACCCAAGGGAGAGTTGTGCATGGTGCTCTGTGATGCACAGAGGTGCCAGGGTAAATTTGACACCCCCAACAAATCAAGAGTGGTTTAGGACTCCTGCAACTCATGGTAGAAAATTACATTTGCCAAGATGGTTATTCTAGGTGGAGCCATTGGGATATAGCAACACTGTGGAAAACTCATTGCTGCTGAGCATCCACTGTGCCAGCAGATCCAGCATTTAGTCACATAAATCCGGACCATGCTATATTTGTCTGTACAGTTCTGGCGAGCATCTTTTCCTATTTCCAGTACGATTCAAAAATTATGTCTTAAGACTGAGCATGACTCCCTATCTATAAGTATTTCTTCAAAATCAATGCCCATATTAGTCAGTACACATGCTACTTTTCACTCAGCTGTGTATGCACTCAGTGCATTTTGGTTTTCCCTGTGTCACCATGACCTCTCATAGGTAGTTCTGGTAGTCCATGCTTCTTAATAAGCAAATAAAGCTGAAGCAAACCAAAATATGATCATTTTCATCTGATCTCTTTTCTGGTTCCTGCACCTAACGATGCAACCTCTATTTCTCTCTGTTCTCTGGCTCATTCCTTTCTAAGCACACCTGACACACATAAGGTTTAATAATTTACAGGTAGAGGGCCTAGTCTGCCAGGCTAGGGACATATTCCAATTTCTTTCCACAACTCTAATGAGACAAAGCAGTCAGAAGCTTATTGCTACCGCCACATAAAATCAGATTTATGGATGCTTTTTGTCAGAAAGTGGTGCAAGGCAGCTTGAGTGTTTCACTGAATTTCTCCATTCATCTCCCAGAGTAAAGTTTCCCCACTTACTAATGGAAGAAGCACTATTATGAGTATTAAATATTTTTTCCTAATTAAAGAAATTAGATAAGATTGGTCCAGTCTGAAACACGCTGTGCAATTCTACCCAAAACTACTGGCCTGATATCTAGTGATTATGATTCCCAGAAGACTGCACTGGTAGAGAGAGATCTTTGTGTGCTATAGCTCATTCCTGGTTGACACATTAAAGAGGGATGGTTGGATGGTATGGAGCCAGTGATCCTCTAAATGATCCACCACTGCAGATCTCCCAAGAGTTCTCCACAGTTGGTAAAGGTTATTATAAACTCTCTGAAAATGACAGAAGCCCATACTGTGTATCCCCTCCTTTTCCAGCAAATTAAGAGATGCCCATCGACTTTTGTTTGTTTGCTTTTCTCTCTTTCTGATGTGAATTATTCATTGCTTGTGTTTAAACAGTCTGGGGTTTTTGACCATTTGAACATACAGCATCAGCATTATAATTTCAGAAAATATAGCACAAAGGCAAAAACCACTCACGTTATATATGGTGGCAGCACATCTAGCTCTAGAAATGGCCATATCTGAGATATTATATTCTGAACCAGATGGTGCTGTCAGACAGTGCAGAATGACAACTTTTAGATGATGCAGAAAGGGCAACGTGCCCAAGCAGTGAAGGAACTCTATCTCAACTTGCTGCATTTTTTTAACTTCAGTTACAGATGGCACAGCAAGGATCATCTCAGGAGGAAAAGTAAGACTTCCTCATGGATGATTTTAACTTAAAAGATTCTGTCAGAACATTTATAAATTAGGTAGGCAGGCCCTTGTTCATAGTGACTCCCTATGGCTCCCTCATAGTAGAAGGAATAGGGGATAACAGAAGGAACTAAGAATTTTTAATGACTTTTTTTCATCTGAAAAACTACAGCATAGTATCAATTCCAGTCAAGCAACATTTCTAATGTATATATTAAAAAATTAATTTTGTTTTCTTTTTCAAAAACTGGCTCCAATTTTCAGGTCAAAATATTTTTTCAGTCCAAACTAGAACTTAAGGTAGAAACAGTAAAATATTTCCAAGAAATCAAATTGAAACAGGTTGAAATTGTCAAAACAAAATTATATCATTGATCCAAACTATCACACATTACTTCACAACTCAGAATTTTCGTTTCGTGGACATTTCTTAAAAAATGACTTTTCATCATATTTCATTGTCAGCAATTTCTGCCTGTCTTGAAAATGTTCATAAGTAAAAAAAGTATTTCTGACCCAGTGCTACTTCAAATATGGATTTTACAGAGAGTAGTCCAATCATCCAAAATGCAGACTTTCCTTCCAAAATACCTCAGGATTACATTCTGCATTCACCACATCTAGCACCGTAACAGTACGAGATGGCGGGACTTGTATAAAAATGAGGTACAGTCTTTGTCTTGTCTTAAACTTAAAATAACTTGTCTCTTAACTACAGAGGCCACATGCCAAAATACCTTCTTTCATCCATACTAATGAAAATTAGTACATCAGTCCATAAACTCTACACTAAGACCATGTTTTATGCAGCCAAAAAATGTAACACTTCCCAGGGCATTTATTTTAATTGTGGCAGTTAAACTCAAGGAAGATGAATTGCATTTCAAAGAATCAACACCTCTGCATGTAAAATTAACTACTGAATTGATAATGAGAGAAAAAAATATTACAAAAATAAAACTCCTACTTAATGTTACTACTTATTCTCCTGTAGATATGTACTGGAAACATGCAAACAAAAGTGACTTAATTTTGCTGATCTCAGCCTACTGAAATGACAATAAAATTAGCTGAGTGACACATTTCCAATGAAAAATACGTGGAACTATTATCTCATAGCAGAAAATATAAGCAAGAGATTATTTTCTAAATTTAGGAGTAAAATATGGCCTTTAATAATTTAATGAAGATACAGAGGACAGCCAGAGAAAGGAGAACATTTTTACCTGTTGCAAGCAGCTCAACTTTTTGCCATGTTTCTCTTGGTCTGTATGGCACATACATCTTTTTGAAAAGGTTACAAATCTACTTTTGGGTGGAATGGTTAGGAGGGACGACCACAAATGGGAATCTTACCAAATGTATGGGTGTGGGGAAAATCAGCATGGTCTAGAGGAAATAAAGTGGAACTAACAGTCAGGAATTCCAGAACAGTCATCTCAAATCAACCTGGTATCCCCTGTCACCTCCATGTTCTGCAAAACGCAACAAGGGAATGAAGATACTTGTCTTCCCAGGGGAGCATTTATCAGGACTAACTGTTTCATGAAAACAGTGATTTTTAAATTACATAATATGTAAAATTATTCCAGATAATTTCCAAATATTTTATTATTGGAAACATTTTTAGGCCTAAATTTGCTCAGCCACACAAGGAAAATAATTTTATGGAACTTATGGTCTCTTCTCCTGAATTATTATACTTTTGCAGAATTAGAATGGATGGGAGTATTGCTTTCTGTTCCAGAGTGAAAACACATTCATACGCCTTTTTTGTAAGATTTCTTTTAAAGGCTCATCTACATTCATCTAGCTCTAGCAAAAATATGGCATCCACCATTTTGCTTGCTTGTTTGTTTTTTCCTCACTGGCTTTCCAAATGTTACAAGCAAAGCCAGCAAAAACAAATTTACATTGGCATAACTACATCTCATAATGGTTCTGCTAGGGCAGTGATGCCAACCTGGGGAAGAGACTTTTCACAATACTAGCAGGCAATGTTGAGAAAATTAAGCCAAGCCACATTTTTAACTGGGGAATATAAATATATTAGGTTTGTTTTTTATTCATTTTATAATGTTAACAAAATGTATAATTCATCGTGTGATCAAAAGCAGACATGGCAATGGTATTGAGACAACCATACCTGATGCATTCCAGATCTGATCTATAATGAATTTTTTTTTACATCCAGGTGTACTGTATGGAGACAATTATCCTGCTGAGGGACGAAAGAGTTAATCCATAAATCAGCAAAAACTTGTGACAATTGCATCTGTCATAGAATAGTTGGAGACAGTTGCAAAAAATGCCTTATTCAAGTCAGGGTCACTGATTTGTATGCTTACCATTCTAGGCTGTTCTCAAAAGTAAGGATAGGAATCCAGCCTCTGAACTCCTTGCCCCTCATTGTTTTCTCTAAAGCCCAAAAAGATTTCTTAAAAGCAGTTGCTGACTCCTGACACTGCTTTGCCAGCAGATGAATGCAAACTTCACTGATGTGTCCTCTGCTGCTTTAGCTGTGAGTTACTGATTCTCTAAGAGCTTCCTCAAATCCATTCTGGAGGTTTGGAACCCATCATACGTAACCCTCATGAAGCTGAAGGTAGTTTCAAAGACTGCATCCTGTAAAGAAAGTCTACATTGAGATATATATTTTGCACTTGGTATTAGAGCATTGTAGGGAAAGGTGCTGCCTTGTAATGAAAAATGGGATTAATTCACAAGTGGAAACTTACTGCCTAGCAGGAAATAGTTTCAAAGTTCTGTAAATTATTTCCTTCCAGGCATTTTCTCTTAATAGCTTGTTCTTTTTTCTTTCTCTCTTTTTTTTTTTTCCCTTGGTGTTTTTTCCCCTTTTGGTAGAAATAGCTTTTGGTTGACATACAACATGGGACGTGTTTTTCCTTCAACCTTTTGACATCACATCAATTCCCACCTCATCAACATCACTGTATCAGGTAAAATCTGAATTGTCAAATATAGAAACAACCCTCTGTTTTTAAGCACTTCTTCCAGGTTCTGACCTTTCTACAAAAACTCAGGTCCATCTTCAATAAAGTTAGTCCTCAGCTACATAACTCTATCAATGACTTCTCATCACAGCATTTTCATACAGATAGTATTGCCCCAAAAGATCTCAACAGATCAAAATTCACTAGCACTCATCTTTTATTGGTGAAGCTTTATGAAGTTAGCTCTCTGAGGATCACTAAATTTCCCAGACCAAAGTTTTTGTTCACAGTTTACAAGAGCGGGAGTGACATGGCCATAGACAATTACCAGCAACATTATTAGTTCGAGCAGACATGCTGTCCAATCCAATTTTAGGCTCTGCAGACCTGCCCATAACTGCAGTTCATGAAAGGTCAGCTCTGTCATTTGTGATCACCACACAAAAACAGATTAGTGTCTCTGTTCTTATTTTGCTGGGTAGCGTGGCTTTATCCACTTGCTCTTTCCCTTGGAGTGCTAGGGCAATCTTCATTAGAATCGCCCAAAAAGGTAGGATGGATGGATGGATGGATGGATAGATAGATAGATAGATAGATAGGTTATATGGGAGTTGTCCCTCCTCCCCTGCACTATACATTCACCTTCTTCATAGAGTCATATTTGGAGGGTGAGGAAAAGAACAGGCCTGAGCCCAGGAGCACAAGTGATACGTTTCATCATTCTTATTTAGTGCATTCAAAATCTACATCAGTAGCATCAGTCACCAATAAACAAGAATCACTCTCATTTTGCATTAGGGCCTGTGATCTTCCCCGGCCTCCTAGGATCTTCCCTTGGCTTCTTGCAGCACCTACTATTGCTAGCTCAAGTCCACGTTTGAACAGGCATCCTAGGGCAAACACACCATGTCACATCTAACTTTTGAGTTGCAGGGCACGTGGTTTTGCTCAAGAAAGTCTTCTTAATTGAACCCTCTTTACTTTGAGGCCCTAGTTAGGGTTAGTACTCTAAATGGCTCTTACTAAAGTAGATGCAAGGACTTGCAGAAACAGAAATTCCCTCTGAGCTCCTCACTCCAAACTATTTTCTCAGACACCTACACATTTTCTAAAAGTGCTTATGATTGCCTAATTTGTTCTGTCTGACTTCAACCTGTAGGCAGAGAGCACCACACAGGTGTGACTGTGTTTAGTTTTTCTGACATCAGTGTGGACTCTTCCTCTGCATCTTTTTCTTTGATTTTATTCCCTAATGTTCTGCCATTGTTTTATTTCTTCCCTGTATTTTTTTATTCCTTTCTAATCCCTTTATTGCAAAAATTTTCCCTTCCCATTTGGATTGCCTTCTAAAGATAGATCACCAAATTAAAATATCTCAGAGTGGATAGTTTATTGTACTAAACTGACAGCCTTATCTGTTTGCATGTTATCATTACCATTGTTATTATGTTTGGACAGGACATAATTTCTTTCATCTTTTGAAACTCTCAGGAACACTTTGGAGAACTACGTTGTCAGTGCAGGCTTGCATAGAAGAACCAGAAGGGAAACACTATTTATGGGCTACATTGTGGTTTTGACCACAGCCCACAGCAAAAGGCAGTACAAATCTGCACCATCCTGTGGAGGAAACTGGACATAGTCTAGACTGAACACCAAGCTGCCTTGGAAGTATAGTTTGTCATGTCCCTTCAAATGTCCTGGCACATTATTATAGTTTTCTGTGGTCTGAGGGGAAATCTGGGACCCCTTTCTACTCTGCTTCAGGTTGTTGTCCAAAGAAAACATCAGCAAAACTGCCCATGAGTTTCGGCTAGAACCCTAAGAGCCTTCATGAAGGTAGCTCATTCTAACGTCCAGCTGCCAGGAGGTGAGTCAATGTGGAAGAGACCTTCATTCTTCCTCATGGCCTTCAAGAGTCCCCTACAAGCTTTCGGGTGCCTTCAGTAGTAGTCAGCCATCAGATCAACTTAGCAGTGTATAAAGCTGAACTCTGAGCGTCTCCTCTCCCAACAGCCAGGAAAGATATGACTATATCTGTGACCTAAGGATTTTCACTTGGCTTTTTCATCTTTGAGGCCTTGTGTTGTATGCAGCTCTGTGACCTTCATATGATCACAAGCAAAGCTGTCTTTCCCTTGTGACCTGGGGACTCCTCTGCATCGAGAAGGGCTGGCAGTGTCTGTCCCTTATGAGCAATGCTGTGTTTGCAGAAAGCTGAGGCTTAACAACTTGCTCTGCCATGCTTGCAGAGCCTCTCTGTGAATATAAACACGTAGCCTGTTTCAGACCATAACGCGCGGGGATGTGCACCCTGCTTATTGAACTGAAAATCCTTCCTAGTTTATAAAAGACAGAGCAACAAACAGGAACAGTTGAGCTGAAGTCTATATATAATGGATCTAAAAGATATCCTTCTGTCATGCTGAGACTTGATTACAGCCTAAGTGCTGTCAGAAGGGCCATATGTTCCGTTCACAGCATGGCTTAGCCCTCTGCAGGCTCAGCGGGAGTGGGCCACAGCTTGGCAATTTGTCCGAGGCACATCATGAATTGACTAGGATAAAGAGATTAGGGCCCTGATCCTCCGGTACCTTCCACCTGGTGTAGCGACTTGTGTGAGCACAGAGTAGATGTGATTGGTACTGCTTGGCCTTGATAGCGGTTTAGCACCATTTTGGGCTCATTTCAAAAAGGTGAAAATGACTGTAGAAGCAGCAGATAATCATTGACCTTAATTCCTGCCCTGTATTTCCTTTGTGCTTGTGTGTTTCTTCAATGACTTGACTCTTTCTAACAGCCACATTTGAAACAAAAATGGAGAGGAGAAGGACAAAGGTAAAAGCCTATACTGCATTCCTTCACAGCATTCAAATCTGCCTTCAAACCCCAGGCATCTGATCCTTGCCTGGTCATTAAAATCAAGAAGTAACAGGAACAAACAAAATAGGATTAATGAAATAACTTAACTTACAATGAAAAATGTGGGCTAGAAAATTAATGCACTCTCCCTCTGCTGATCTCCTAACCTTATTTACTACTCCTTCATCCCACTCTCAGTTCCCTTCTGTAATGGCATTTTCTTCAATGCCTCAGAAAATGGCTTGTAGGCTTATAAGTCAGTGGTGCAGCAATATTTCATGCATGACTTCTGGAATGGGGATCGTGCCCAGATCCCCACTAATTTTCATGCGAATTAGTGACTCGGTTTAGAAAGGTCAGGACTGCCAAATGGTAACAAAAACTCAAGAGCAGGAAAGCTTAGTGGAGTTAAGGGTTTGCTCGTGAATTTTTTTCAGAGATCCCTGTAGAAAATAACCCTGTCTCTGTCACAGAGCACAACATTATGATTTGAAACATGATCTTTATGAGTCAGATGAGAAGTGGATAGTGTACTAATGTACTTGCATCTAAAAGAGGGGGTGAATGAAATGTCAATCTCCCCTTGATTTTTGCTCTCAAAGAAATTGAACATAAGCATGGTCCCCTGAATCACAGGTATGAATCAGCCTCACATATTTTTTGGTAGTAATTGGTACCATACTCATTTCTTCAGAAAGGCTCTACAATTAATACAGAGATGGTAAAAGTAAGAAATTTCATATGGTATTATAACATTAAGCTCCATCTGTAATAAAGGGCCAACTTAATGCTAGCAGGTATAAAATTCTACCTTTTGTCATATGAGGGGACATTCAGCCTTTGATTTCTTTTACACTGGACAGAGTTTAGTATTACAGCTGTACTGGAGTTTTCTGAATATTGTTTTCTTTGTTTAGGAAGGAAAAAGCCAAAATAAATTCTCTTTTGCTTTGACCCAAAATGAAATGTGTAACTCAGCTATTCAGGTTTTTAATATTAAGAAAATGATGGCAATATTTTTAATAAAAATCATAATTTAAAGTATTTTAGATAGTTAGCTCTTCAAACACAAAAGCAATATTTTTTCCATTTTGGCTGAAATGACCAAGTTTTGTTTCCTGAAGTTGTCATTTTCAGTTAATAGGATGCCTAAATGCAATAGCTGTCTATACAAACTTGCCAGTTTATGTGAACAAGAGAAAAAGAGCAGCATGAAGAAAAGCTGCTTTTGTGAAGTGGTTGGGATAGCCTGGAGATGACTTATTATGCTCCATGCTCCACATTATCTGAAGCCATTAAGAATTTAACATTCTGTTCTGACTAGGCAAAGGCACAGAACTGTTGATAGCTTTCTGCTTCCTGGACCCTTACATTAATCTGTTTGTTTTGCTTTGCTGTCTAAAACCACTCTAAAACACCTGTTCTAGTCCAGCTTTGCAGTTAGAAAGTACCTACAAAGGAAAATTCCAGAAGTCCAGGGAGGCATCTGTAAAGCAGGAGAGAGAGCCACGGGTTCAGAAGAGGTACTGAGATTTTTTTTTTTGCATGGTGGGATGGTGAAGGTCTGTATCCTGCAAGATCCATTTCAGGGCATAGTTCATTCCACTGAATTTAGTGCTGGCAGGACTGGAACTTCAGTGCTTAGCAGAGTGAAAATCATGGCTACAGTGTGACATGCCTTGGATGGTTTGCCTTTTTAGTTGCTCAAAACCTCTCTGAAGTAGAAATGAATGGCAAAAAATGTGTACCCTTTTCAATGCACATATTTAGACTGGACTTCCAGTCTTTCTCAGCTGCACAAATCTCTGTGTGTCATGTGCAGCAAGAAATACCAACCTCTGACAATCCGATTGCTAACAGTTCACAAACAGAAGGGAAATTCATCACATACAAGCCTAGGTAGTCTAATTTGTTCCCCTCTAGCATTAACTATTTGAAGACTCTCCTTCCTGCTGACTGTTCTGTCATGCCCCATGCTAGTTCCGCTGCTTCTTTCTACTCCTCATGGGAGCTCTGCAGTATATTTGGAATAAACCCTTTGGCCTCTAATATCTTCCATTTCTGCCCCCTGCTAGTATCTTTGCTGATTCTCAGAGGTGATCTGGGAAGGAGCTACTTTGGAGTCTGATTTCATTTTTATTTAGTGTGCAGAAATGACAAGCAACCTACAACAGTGCCCCTCTGCTTTGGAAAAAAGCCAGGTTCAAAGACCATGGAGCTTTTTATAAAGCCCCGTTATCAGAATAGGTTTCAGTCCTACACCACTCAAGCCCATTAGACATGTGCTCAAACACATTCTTTCCCCATCCCCAACACAGTAGGGTACAAGGTGAGACAGATCAGGTTCAGCAGAGAGGTATTACACTGCATTCTCAAATTAGAGTGAAATTGGTTTGGTCGATTCTTTCATCGTGCTCCCATGGAGAAAGCTTGTCCTCAGTAAATGTTTTTTAATCAAGTGCTTCAAGTGAAACTTCAGAAGTACTGGAAGTGGGGCTTAAAAAAACCTGTCTGCTTTGTTAAAGTTTAATAAAGATATATATTTAAATGGAATTCACAATCAGGATGGTAGTATCAGAATTGGGACCCACACATGTGTGTTTATCTTACTAGCTATTAATCTATTATGAAGGGCATTGAATATTACCTTTCATCTGCTCTTTTCCTCTTCCTAAAATAGTTCTCACTCAGTAACCTTCCTACTTTTGGATAAGGGGTTCAATATGTAGTGGTATCCTTTCTCTTGTCAGATATGAGGTTATTACTGAATAATGATGATAATTAAAAATGCTCTAACTGATATGACTAATAAAACAAATTCACATCAATGATGAAGGACAAATCTCAACATGTTATGTTTGGTTTGGATTAGCAGCCAAAAGATTGATTATCCAAATGTTATCCAAAGGCTGCATGCTAAAATGGGAGCAGCAACAATTCAGATGAAAACCTTATAATAGCAGCTGCTTCATGCAAGTTCCTTCCTGCAGCTGGAAAAAGAACTGCTGTAGTTTATAACTGAAGGCAATATAACCACTGATCAAAATGGGCTAATATATGATACCTTCCTAGCACTTCTCAGAACCATAATCATGGACGCTGACACTTTTTGGACATTGATGAATAGCTTTCAATGAGGTGGGAGATTCCTAGCTTTCCATTTTGACCACTGAATATAAATAAGGTCTGTTCTGGAATTTTATGAGAAATAGAAAAATTTGTTTATATTAAGAATATATATATATCAAAGAATTATTTATTTTATATTCATTTGTAATAAAGGATATAAATTTATGTTATTACTTATAACATATTGTCATGTATATATTACATATATACATATATATTTCTCGTATTTTGTTACATTCTACTTTTTAAATGAATGAAGAAAGGTACTGTCTGTTTGAGATGCTATTCCACAGTCTATAGCTACTCTAACCATATCTCTTGAGACTATTTTTCCAATACCTTCAATTTGTACCAAACTGTTTTTCCTAGCACATTCCGCTTTTAAAGATCTCCATGGCTCCAGGTTTTCCTTTCCTATGAACACTGTTCTCTTCAAAAGTAAATGCACTGCCTTCTCATCTCTGTCGATATGCCAGCCCTGTTTGCTTCTTTGTCAACATAAATGCAAGCATTCCTGTCACTTAAGCCATATTAGCCTGTTGTCTCCCAGATAAACTATTCTTCCCTTTACACATTTGAGTGAATCTCTCCTTGAGTCCTACCTTCCCAAAAAGATGTCCAAGAAATCAGCCAATTTTCTGCGAACTGAGTGAAAAGACAGATAGGAAAAATTAGCACTTGTAAATAAAGAAAATAATAAAGTGGAAATGCTTATCCCTATTTAGGACTGTAGTTATTCAGCCCTGTTGTTCCTCTCCCCTCATTTAGCACTGGCGATGTCCATCATGCTCCTCCATGTAGTGGTGTAAGTGCAGCCCTGATGCTAGCCCTGAAGTGTGGGGGCAGGCGTGAAAGCATGCACCTCATCGGTCAATAAGGCAATGAAAATTCCCTTCCATTCCTCTGCTTGTGGTGCATACTGTGCCTAATGCTTTTTGGTGCCTTCATGTGCTTACTAACAAAAATAAATATTAAATAGCTGAAGGAAACAGTTTTGGAATAACAGGCTAAGATGCCTTAATGTGAAATGCATACATTTTTTCCACACAAACTCAAACACACCAATTAATAGGCAAAAATCTCATCCTGTGAACAATTTTCAGGTATAAAAAACTGAATTAAATTAACCAAATGAATTATTTACCATTAAGAGTTCACCTTGCTTTAGTCCTTGCTCAAAGGAAACTCCCATCCATAACTCACAGCCCTGTCTGACTAGAAAGCCTGGGATTTGGTCTTTAGATTTTAGACTCAGAGTATATTATTGTGCTCAGGATTAGCAAATTATGTCAGTATTATATTATTCCAAACACATGATAAGTAATGGGGGCTAAGTATAATCAATTACCTTCCCTTTTTATCTAAAATTTCCTTGAAGAAAGAAAACCAGAAGAATTCCTTAAAAATTAAAATAAAAAAAAAAAAACCTGAAGAAATTCCTTCAATTTCCTTTAAAGAAGCCTTTCACACTGAGTGCATTAAAAAAACCCCACAACCTAAACACAGTCATATAAAAAGCAATTTCCTTAGATAGCAACATTCTTTATTCCCCTTGCTATTATCAGAGATGCTAGTGTTTGAATAGCTTTCTCCCTCACAAATCAGCTTTTCCTTTGGCTGAGGAAAGTCATAACCCTGTGTTTATGACATCTCATGCTGTTTCTCCAAAAATAATTGTTTTACCACCAGTGCAGAAGAGATCACGGAGCTGATGAACTTTTAATATGTTAAACACTCACCCTGACTCTAAAAGCTATATTTTCAAATTAGATGCATCCTGGCTTCCAACGGTACACAATCAGAATAAGATGCCTACATGCCCTGAGTGCACAAATTGAAGTACATATGTTCATAAGTCCTTGAAGTGGACGCAAACAAGGGTGTCAAATACAAAGGATTTGGATTTGGCAGGTAAAGGAAAACATTTCTGATGTTTTGAGTGTCTATCAACTCCATCAAACTTCTGTTGAACTGAACAGGAAGTGAAGATGCAGAACATCCTAAGATTCCTACAGATGTGTAGTCTCCACCTTAGAGGTCTCTCTTTCAAAATATTGCTTTAACTTGTAAGAATGTTGTTTTCGTTTGATTTTTTTTTTTTTTTTACTGTAAGTGTGACCAAACACTGGAGCAGGTTGCCCAAGGACATTGTAGAGTCTTCATCCTTGGAGATATTAAAAAGCCATCTGGACATGATCCTGGGCAACTGGCTCTAGCTGGCCCTGCTTGAGCTTGATGGGTTAGAGCAGATGACCTCTGGAGGTCCCTTCCAGTGCTTTCATTTGAGATTCACAGTTTACAGTCAGAAGCTGCTGTCATTTCCTAAATGAAGCTACCAAAATGAACTACTAGTAAGAATATTTATTTTTAATAGGTAGCAAAATTAACTAGGTAAATGATGGAATATAACTGTGTGTTTTCTTCTGTTGGAAGGTGGACATTATTTTTAAGTTCTTCTTACTGTAATGACATCTTTTTTGAAACATGGAACAGTTTCTATGGTAATTTTCTAATTTTACATAAGTGAGCGGAATAGCATTTCAAAAATGTATAGAAAAATGTGATTTAGGTAAAATATATTGTTAACAATTTTCAGTGGGAGAAAATTGTCCGTAATGAGAAAAATGAGGAAGGGACAAATTCAGGCAAAACAACAAGATTTTTTTTTTTCCCTAACAGTATTAAACCTACACTTTAATTCACCTGAAACACTATTTATCCTTCTGACCAGTCATACTAGTCAGGCGAATCCAGAAGATAAAGGGCAAGAACTCCCCTTCTAAAGAATTCCTTATGGGCTCCAGAGTAATTGAACTCTTGATCAGGGTATGTGTGGCTGAACAGGACTGGTGTACAGATGATAGTTTATTAGTTAGCCTAGTGTCATATTTACCAGTAAATCCAGCTTAGGAAAAAAAAAATCTAACATTACTTTCAGCCCTCCAAACAACTCCCCATAGTTTTCATGGCCTGCAGGGCTGCCTGGTGGCTCTCCGGTCACCCAGTTGAGAGTGGAGCAGGCAGTTTTATACCTCTGGCCCCACAGCTGTCCCTCCAGTGTGGCATCCAGCTCTGACACGGCCCCTTGGTAAGGAGGAAGCATTGCCAGCTGGGAGCTGTATGGAATTCCTGTAGTGGAAGATAACACCTCCACATCTCAGAGGAACATAGCAACAACTTTTCCCTCAAAACTTTCCTTACTTTCTGGCACACAAGTGGTACAAATTATGGAAGAGTTGGAAGGTGGGAACACATATCTGAATCCCCTGGTGATATGGAGAGTCCTGACTCATCTGCTTAACGTTAAGGTCTTTGAGGTGGAGACTGGATGAAAATGCATCCTGTAGTCAAGTCACAATTAGAGACACATATTTAGTACTCTTTAGATTTGATTGTCTTGGCCTTTTACATTGCCACAGTACTAAACCAAAAACTAACTATAGGCACATAGGTCCTGGGTATTTTCCAAATTCAAATGGTGACGTTAGACAGATTGTACTTTTATTTTTTTATTGTCTCAGTTTGCAGGTTCCTTTGGAGTCCGGATTCCATTGCTTTAACATAAAAAAAGGAACTGTTTTATCTTACAAATTAAAGACATCAAGGAGGTTAATTTCAAAATTCATTAGAAAACAAATAAGAATTCCACTGAATCTGAAAATTATGGCCTTTCATCTCCAGGCAAATTTGCATGGCTCTAGAAGCTGCCCAGTTGCACTATAAGCATTATTAATTTAAGTGATCCAAAAAGGAATTAAATGCTCAAAACACCTGTGAAACTTAGCGTATATGGCACAGAGAATACTGTGCACCACATCATGCAGTACCTCCAGCAATGAGTAACAATCTCCTCAGTTTTAAAGAGAAGCACACTATTCCTCAGTCCCCAAATTGTTTATTTTCCACATCTCGCCCTGTTAACACTGAACTGTTGGAAGTGGGGGGATCAAGTTGGGGACAAAGAAAACTGGGACATTGTCAGAGCATGAAGTGTCCCTGAAGGAGAATAGTGGTTAATTAGGTGACAGGTTTGACACCAAAGATCAAATGGCAGCAGCTAGTTTACTTGTTTTGATTTCTCTTGGACAGTTTTGTCCTAAAAATTCTTTGGGAAAGGAATGCAAATTATGGTTTCATTGAAGATTTAATTTGATACACTTTTCCTTCAGATACCCCCATCAGCCAACAACTAGATTTTTTTTTTTCCTTGATTGAAGAGTCTTTCACATTTCTGGAAATAAGCTACTGTGTATGTAAATTTTAGAAGCAAGAAGTGATCAATAATTAGATCTAGTATGATCAGTTTCAAAGTACTTCAGGAAAATCAAGGACAATACTGAAAGAATAATAATGCTAAAATGACTAAATCTATTGGTGGAAATCCAGACAAAAAAATTCTGATAAAATTTTCAGGTTAAAAAAATTGCTTGTAATATCACTAGAATATCAGTATTTGAAATTCTAAGAATATTTTTCTGAAAAAAAAACCCTGATTATTTAAGATTTAGGAAATTATGTTCATACGTTAGAGTCTGGGTAGGTCTATTTTCTTTTTCCAACTCTTCCACTAATTTGTTTGACATCTTGCAGTTCCTTGTCTTGTTTTTATTTTTCTAATATGTGGGGTCATGTTTGGATAAGCCTATTTAAACCTGTAACTAATTAACTCATTCAGATGTGAAAACTGCATTAATATAACATAAGAATGAAAGTAAAAAAGTTTATAGCCTTTCATTAGTTACATAGATCTTTCCCTGTGGTTTCAGTTTTTAATATCTCTCTCTCTCTCTCTCTCCTCTTTCTCTTTCATAAAAAAGCTCTCTGGAAGGACACCTAGAAACTAAAATGGTATCTTCAAAGAATCTCAGCATTGAACTGCCTCAGCTGTCAACAGGGTCAGTGCCAGTTTTACCATTTCTATCCCTCTAGCTCTTTTAAAACCGTGTTTTGCAAAAGCATGACTACCATATTTCAGATCTTCTTTGTTGCTTGTCTGTGGAAATTCTCCACTTCTGTAATAATACAGCTTTAAAATAAGAAAGTTAACATCTGTGTTCCAGATTTTGCATAATGTTGTTTGATTAAGGAAACACAATTAGTCATATAAGAACAAAGAAAGACATGAAACAAGCCACCAGGTCTACAATCAGATTAGGATGAAATTAAGTGAGACTTAACTGGCATTTGATGCTCCTGTTAGAATTAATTCTGACCAGTCATGAGGAATTATTTTAGGAAATAATGGGATTAACTAAGCAAAAATCAAGATGCAGCATTCACTTTCTTTACTAAAATAGAAGAAATGTTCTTACAAAGCTTATCAGCTTTTTGTTATTCACTCATTCTTACGACTGGTGCTAGTAGCAGATGCTTATAGCAAAAATACAAAAATCATAGAAAAAACAAGGCAGAACACAACTTGCATATCTGTTCTTAGCTAAGTTTGAACAATAAAATGTACCTGAGTTACTAGAAGGAGATGAAAGATTACACATAAACCAGTTGCATCTCCCAGCTACTTATATCAACTTTCCAACTAATAAGTATTTTTATGATTTTATTTCTTGTTTAAAAATTTTTAGAAACAAGGGACTTACTTAGATGGAATTCTGTGTACGTGTATACATATTCACGGTGGTCATGGTAGGGAGAAGAAAATGCTTAGCATGCAGTCTATTCATCTAGCACAAAGATGAGAAAAAAAGTGCCAGTATGCTAGCTTTGAGCATTGAATATATATGTACACACACATATTAAAATGAGGCAAAAAGGTCAGAAACTGGTTGCAAAGGTCAGGCAAAGAATTCTTCTACAAAGAGAAATAGATCAGGAGGACAAATGGATTTTCTGACAAAGGAATTCTTTCAAGAACACAGAATAATCTCAATTTTTTTTCTTACTTTGTTTGCAAACCAGAAGTCTTTCCATATCCCCAGAAAAAAAAGGCTTTGTTTTGGTTTTGCTGCAGTTAACAACTTTTAGTCTGAACAAACAGAAAATTGAAGAAAAGAAGCAAAGGAAGCAACTTCACATATTCCATTTAAAATGTCAGAATAGGACATAAAAGTAAATGTGAGACTTTCACATAAGAAATGTCTTTTTTAAAACTTCCTGGTTTAAAGTATCAACCTGCTGAGGTAAAAGAAAAAAGTAGGCTTTTGGAAAATTCCAGTGCAGTACCACTGATGAACCAGCAACTCGCTCAGCTGGGTTGAGTTGAAGGCTGGTACCAGCTGCATTTTTCCAGTTCTTTATAGCCCGCCTGTTGTTGCAGGAAGGGGATCTTGCTGCAGGGTAATTGGGCATGAGGAACTAGAGCTCTGTCATTGATCTGACATAAGTAGACGTATTTTAGTGAGCACAGTAATTGCTATAAGTATTGCCAAGACCAGGGCTATAGATTAAGTAGCTATAGAGGGTTCTCTAATGCTCCACCTATACCTTCTACAAGGAGCAGAGCTTAAATGCAGTAATCTTGCCCTTTGTGTATGAATGTGTGTAATATGGCCAGGTCAGTGGAACATTTGATTGCAGATACAATACTTTTTCAGCAAAAAGGCTCTTATAACTTTAAAAACTTAGAACATTTAACTGATTCCTGCCAAATTAAATTACTTTAATGCTAAGGTGGAGCTGACATTGGTAGATGACTCCAAAGCTGATCTTGAAACACTGGTGAAATCACTAACATTTCAAATCCCTATTGTGTATTGATTTTCAGGACACTTTTATTAATCATTGATACTAATGTTTTCTATTGATTAGCAGGTTTCTCTGTGCACAGGTCATTCTGTGCAGCATCTCTGTGTCAGTCACATAACAAAAGACCCCCAGAGCTTGAGACAGTGAGGGCCATTGGAAAACTACTTAGTAAATGGTTAAGTTTCAGCACATAGCAGCTGAAAATCTAAATATGGTGCAAGTGTACAGATTATGTCAATAATCAATATTTAGGGAGAGAAAAAGAAGATGGGAGATGAAAGAAGGGTGGAAAGAAAGGAATGTGAAGGAGGAAATGGACTCCATTTATGAATATATTTCCATTCTCTTGTTTGTGTTTACAAATCTGCCAAAATGCTCTTGAAACCTTACATTTCACTACTCTTTTTAGGTCAGACCTGAACTCTCTGATAAATCCAGTGAGTTCAGAGGCAGCTCCAGGTTAAAAAACAACAACAGCAACAACAGAACCAACCTCTCATCCCCCCTCCCCCTTAAAGAAAAAAACCTAATTGCAATACATTAATCTTCTCCTTTCCCAAACAGTAAATTCAGTCACAGTTGTTTAATTTCTGTACAAATATTTTAATCAATTTGGGAAATTTGCAAATGCAACAGAAAAATTTCACTTATTATTTGCCCACAGACACTAAAGCTGAAGAATGAATTGAGATCTCATATGTTTAACATGATGAAATTAGGTTCTGCACAATCCTCTTAATACCCTATGATTTTAAGGATATGGAGGAACGCAGCTAGTATTTTGATCTCCAGGGGGAACTCAGGAGCTTTTGTGTTCAGATACAATGTCCCAAATATTTTCCAACTTCATTTTGTGAGACAATCAGGAGAAACATCGGCCTCCACGCACCATGGCTTCTGTGATTAAGAATTCCAGAAATATGGAGAAAGAAGGAGTCCTGGTGCTCTCCTGACGGCAGAGGATGAGAACCTAAGCGCACCAAAACACACACATACAAGTCAGTTCAGAAGCATCTGAGCTTAGGTGCATATGCATCTCCTCAGGATTTAGCTCAGACTTTCTGACATCAGTGATATTTTTGCACTAATTTCTTGCAGTTTCCAAGAAACATTTTGCCACAATGGACTAGAATTTTGCTGGCTTTTAAGTAGGCCATGCAAAGAGTAAAAGGGGAAAGTCCTTATTACCCTGCTGACAAATGTACATATACATGCAAGCAAAGTATATTGACCACAGTTATTCAAACAGCCAGAGTCCTTTAAGTGCTTCTGGAGGCTAAGTGAAGCCAACGGAGCTGACACATATAAATAAACACAGTCGTGCTCCTGTATATCAATAGGTGTCTCTGTTAATGTACAATACCTGAAAATCTAATAAACTATTTTATCCAATAAACTGGAATTTTTAACAACTGATAAACTTCTGTATGGGTCATTAACAGCAGTACAAAATAATGCAATCAGAATTGCTGGAGAAGTCAACTCTTGGCTGTACCATCCAGAAGAAGAGATGATCCAAGCAAACGAACAAAACGTGACTGTGTGCTATTTGCAGTGTTATACTATGAGTAACACAAAATAAGTTCCTAAAGTACCTTCTGTGTTTGGGGTTGTTTGATTTTTTTAATTTCTTAATAAATAAATAACTCCGAGATCATGGAACAGCATCTAGAAGATTAAATGAACTGTGTGATTTGGAAATACCTGTAGAACTCAATTTGGAGATATTTGATCATTGAATACCGGGTTGTTCACATGACACATGATAATACTCTCTCCCTTTCTGTTCCCACAGCAAAAAGCCTTGATATTTCCCTGGATACTCCTCACTGAAAGCAAACCAAGATAACAAGGGAGATAGCTCCACTGATTTGGAATCGAAGGGGCTCAGCCACACTTTCTTACAGATTCACAAATCACTTTCATTTCACATATGATCGCAGTCAAGGCACAGAAAAACTAGTAAAAACCACAACACATATTATGGTCTTTTGAAATATCCAATTGTTATTAATTTATATTGGCAAAATTATTAATTATTGATTTTTTTTAAAATGTGCTTTTCTTAATGCTAACATATGTTATCTGTGAACAGGAGAAGTTTTTGCTTGTTCAATCAAGTGTTTGCTTCTTCAGATTTTTTGTCATTTTTTTTTTTCTTAGAGTTCACCTTTGCAACTGATCATTTCCCTCACTAAAGATCATGGATGAGTGAATTCTGTTTTTCTGCCTTCCAAACCACTCAAACATTGTAGATTTAAATTTTAACATTACTTGCATTCTGCTTAAAAGCAACTAATAAAAAGAAAACAGAGGGACAGACAGGGGGGAAAAAAATTCCTAAATCCTCTGAGTCAGAGGCTGTCTATTTAGAATATGTTTATTCAAAACCTAGCACAATGGAGTTCTGTTCCCATGACTGGGCCTCCTCTGTGTTACTGTGATACTAATAATAAATTGTTATAAGCACGGAAAGTAAAAATTTTTATGCATCCAAATGACAAGGAAACTTTGACCCCATTTTCAAAAGCACCTAAACTGCCTTCAGAGCCTGAATGCCATTTACTTTTGTACCTGCAATGGCACTTTTGAAAATGTTACCTAAGATGTAAAAATGGATCAGTAACTGAGCCAAGACTGAGATACTTTGAATAAAGAAGCTGAAAGAAGGAGAGAGGAAAATCCAATTTAAATGCATACTACATACACACACACATATATATACTTACACACATACATATATACACACACATATGCCAATTGAATATACTGCAATTAAACAGCATAGGATTCTCTTTACCTATATTTTTTACATATTTTTTATATATTTACATATATTTTGCATTAGCTCAATCACCTTTTCAATTGGCAAGAAGGTTTACATTACAGGAAAAAATCAGTAGTTCTGAGCATCAACTGGCTCTGAGAACCTTATGAACTCATAGCCTAGTCTGTGAGGCTTGCAAAACTTCAAACCACAGAAGCAACAACATAGTCCAGAAAAAACAATTTATCCTAGAATGCTTGTTTGCAAGCCTTCCCACTTCCCCTGATGTCTTGCTTTTAGTTTCTCCACCCTGACAGCTACATGTGATATACTACATATACTGCTAAGTCTCTGCTGAGCAAACTCAGAGCTGTTATAGGGTAAAACAGGCAAGTCGTACACATTATTTATGGTGGTCCCAGATGGCTATGGGAGACTTGCTAAATTTCTGCCCTGAAATTTAATGCAAGCTTAAAAATGTGAGAACAGGGAAAATTGCTCAATCCTTGCTAGCAGCGTGTAAACATTTGTACTATAGGAAGACATTTAGGTGTGCACTACATCTCAAGACTTTTTCAGACTTTGTTTGCTTTTTTCACTGTTTTGTTTTCTAATGTGAACTTCCCAGAGTTAAAAAATAGAGCTCTGTCAGAATGACCCAAATCTCTCTCTGTCTTACCAAAACTCTACCAAGTAATAGTTTGATCAGGCTGAAAATGCTAACAAGCCTTTCAGTGAAAGTGATCACAGGTCATCATGAAACTCCAAACTGGGCAAGTTTTACACTGCCAGACAGTGTAAAACTTGGATGGGATTATTCAGAGGCTGGCCCAGCTTTTTCTTCCAGGAATTTCCCAAGAATGAGATCAGAAAATTGCTCAGCCCCACGATGGCTCTGTGGTACCCCTCGTTTTCAACACAAGTCAAGAGCAATGGATAAGCTTAGCCAAGTCATGAAGATGGTGATATCACCACTGTCATGAGGACAATTCTGAATTCCTTTTCCAGCAGATCTTTGTAATAATATTTTCCTGAAATGGGAACTTGGATAAGAACACACTGCGGAAGTCAAAATCAAAGTAAAACATAAATAAAGCTAGTTTACTGGAGACCTTTTGGAAAGACTTTAGCAGCTATGAATTTGAGAAGTAAGGTTTGCAGCATATTATTTTAATGTATAATGACATTCTTGATTGCCCTCTATTCCTAAGAGGTTTTCCTGCCTTGCAGTGTTTTCCTTTCTTAATTTTATGATCAACAGAACTCTTTCAACAACTTCTTTTAGGTGGGAAGCTTATCCCAGTTACTGGTGCCACTATGACCTACAGAACAGATCAGTAAAATGCACCTCCATAAGCTGACCCCTGAGGCAGAAGCTTGTCTAGAGGTCATTATCGTGGCCAGTCAGCTTCATCACACAGACTGCAGGGACCTCTTTAGGCCCTAAAATCCACTTTCAGGAGTTGTTCAAGGACCAATATGGTCCTTTAAATCTCTCATTTCTGCTGACTCCTAAGTGCCTGAGAAGCTACATCCCTCCCTATGGCAGTCAAGTCCATCTATTGCACACTTGCAGTGATTGCAGAAACTATGATGACTAAACACAGATTTTCAAAGCCTTAACTCTTCCTCCTTTCAGCTACTTGATGTTGGATAAGCTGGCCATCAAGGAATAGTGCAGGACCCAGCCACACACTTAGGCTGCTGCCCACTGACCTTCCTTTTGAGCTGCCAACTGCTAAGTTGTTCCATATTCTTTTGACATAAACTTGACAGAATATTATTTTTTAAATAAATGAACACTAGTAGGACAAGACCACAAACGCCTTGCAACTGTACTCTTCTATGATGAATATATCTTCTCAGGAGTGTTATTCCAAATATTTTCCAAGTGGGCAAGTGTCTACTTCATACACTGTTTGCACTGCTTGTATTAATTAACAGCCCTTTTTGTACTGGTAGACTGCAGCAGTAATAATAGATCATGAAGACCGTTCAGCTCTGTCATTCTCTAAGGCATTGGCAGCAAATCCATCTAGGTCCTGGTTGACAAGTATGGAAGCTCATCCCAACTATATGAAGAAAAGAAGTGAATATAGGTCATTGCCAATTATTGGCTGTTCTGAACCAAAATAAAATTTCACTGTTAAACCTCTTGCATGTTACTTTTAAGAGATATATTCAGGGACAACAAGACTTGTTTGCTGTCCTTATTGGCTTCAATTTACAATACAGCTATTTCACCATCCCATTCTGTCTTTAATTCAGTCACAAAAGGCCATGCACTGGAAAGTTATTATTATTTATTTACACCACACTACTGCCTAGGCACCTAATTGAGGATCGATTGTACTATGTAGTATACAGACATATAACAAAGAAAACAGTCCCTGCCTCAGGCAGTTGCAGTCTGTGTGGCAAGTACAGCAGGTAAACAGAAGTGATAAATAGCACAGGGCTGGATGAGTGAAAAATAAAATGCATAAAATTTATCAGAAAACAAATGTTCAACTTCCTACCTAGGCTTTATATTTGTCCTGTCATCAGCATCCCACTCTAGCAGTTGATTTTTAACCTCTTTTGGTATGAAACTTAATACTTTGTGTTTGCATGCAGATAAATTCCATGAATAAAAATATGATAATAATTTTAGATATGCTTAGAAACCATATGTATATGCATTACACAAAAAGTTAAAAATTAGTGAGAAAGACTATCAGCAATCACAAGGCTTTGCATGTATATCGGAACGCATCTAATCATAAGCACATGTAGGTGTTTTTCCTGTACATGTCAGTTCATTGCATGTATACAGCTAATACATATTAATATACTTCAACATCATTATCCTATTTTATACTTGTAAAGATGGAAAAGAGGCTGAAGAAAAATCTGGATAAATGAGTTGCAAAAAGTAACCTAGAGAGCACCAGGTAGAATGGAAAATGAGTGACAGAATGAGAGTCTTGAATCACTGTCCATCTATGTATTCACTAGAAAACTCTCCTTAATTTTCACATAGTTATTGTTTATGGAGTACATTTCATCGACCTGGTTACATTGATTCCAATGAGAAATGCCATTTTGTAATTGATGGGTGACATTAAACAAACAAGCACAGACTGACATTCAGGCCTAACAATCATAGAAGGTCCAGTAGCAAAGTGAGTCAGTGAAAAAATCAGCTACCCTATTGTAAAATGCCCTGGAATTTAAAACAGATTTGTCTCATTTAATTCATTGAGCTGACCCTTCAAATCAGGCTGTGCATATCTGAGGTGAAAACAAGGGCTGTGGTCTATGTACACACAATGTTTCGGCTGTTCACCAACATCTCCACATGTAGCAACTGTTATCGTCCTCTTCCCCTTCTTGTTTTTGCAAGACATGTCATTTAAAAGATCAACACCTACTTTATGTATTTTATTAGATACTCACATTTAACATCCCATTTTTTACACATGGTGAAATATATATGGAACAATCCAAAATAGAAGTGGGTGTAGAATGAAAGCATGTTGACACCCCATCTACTGGTGCACTTGAGAGAGGCTCAGGCAGAGAAAACAGCTGTTTCCAGATGTTGCTACTTTTGTAGACTGAACTCCGTGAAGAGTCCACATGTATGGAGGGTATCTGAGGAATGACTTGGCCTACGCCTGTTCTCCCATATAAAATAAGACCAGGGCACAGTCTGAAGTACAGTTAAGTACCGTACCAAGATCATTGCCTAATTTTATCATTATCACACTCCCTGCCACAGTTTTGGCACACACCAGACAATGCCTGGATGTGGTTTAGGGGGTAGGACCTTTCAGGAGCTATTCCCACTAGGCAGCTTGAAAGCTGTCACACTGTCTTCTGAGTGGAGCAGACACAAGTTATGTGACCACAAGCCAGGCCATACCATTTGCCGTCAAGAGCAAATAATAGTCCCTGAAGTATTTTATACACTGCTTAGACATAGCTTTTTGAGGTGTAGGACACACCTGCTTGATTTCCCCACCATGAGGAAATACCCATGAAATCTACATCCACATCCCTTCACAGTGACTTCCTCTAAAGACTCTTCTTGTACTGAAGAACGACTACACAAGGTACATTTGAAGATGAGGATCTTGAAAAGATCATCACTGACTGCATCATGCAATCTGGACTGAAAATAACTAACTGGGATTTCATTTTGCTCGTATGGGTCACCAAATATTGTGGCTATAAGGCTGCGTGGAGCCTTAACTATGAACTCTGCAAACAATAGGCCAAAGAGGAGATGCAGAGAACAGGCTGAAGATGCAGAAGCAGAAGCGATTCATGGCAGGGTAGGCACGAGGGGAGTGAAGTTGCATGAGGTGATCAGGAACAGCAATTAGGATTGGGATGGTAGGTCAGGAAACAAGGCAAGGAACTCTGTTCCCAACAGTTACTGATTCTCAAAGGCTGCAATCATGGTAATAAATTAAAGGGTGCCTGGACATGTTCCTAAGCACTGGAACACATTACTCTATAATATTAAGCTTCTAGAAACACTTCTTGCATATTTTTGACCCAGCTAACTTGAATGATCCTACATTAACACTTTATAACAATTTTCAAGTATATTTTGAGAATTAGCCAGGAAAAGGACTATTCCCAACAGGCAATACAGATGAGGTGATCTTGTGCTGAAGAATGAAATACATTGCTATACGGATGCAGCGTATCCTATGCCTGTTGGCATTGGCGGAAGAGGATTGTCCAGGGGTGTTTAATATAACTGTGTGGTCACAGTCTTTCTCCTGAAAGCTGGCTGTGACACTAGGACCTGATGGAAGGTCTGTTTTCTATCTATATGGAAACCAGTGACTAGGTTTCTGTGAATAAATCTGCATGATCTTGCAACATAAATCCCAGCAGGATTTATCCAATGTGTTAAAATCCAAAAGTGAGCTAGCTTTTTTGGAAAGAGCTTTGTAAGATTTAAAGATTTACATGGGTTCAGCAATACACTGGACAAATGTGTGAATGGTAAACACAGCAAGCACTATTAAGCACTCAGGAACCAAACCCAGCTCAGTAAATTCTCTCAGCTGAAAATACTTGTATGTTAGCAAACTATTAGATGTAAACATTACATACATACTGCACTTACTCTAAGCATCTGCTGATGGTCACTACTGGCAAGAGAGTGATGGAGTAGAGTCAATATGGTGATGATATGTTTTAAGGTGTGCCATGTATCTGTACATGTGTACACACACAGACATAGACAGACACAGACATACCTACATACACATAAAGAAACACTTTAAAAAGGTTTTCTAAGGTCATAAATGTACAGGCTTTCTGTTGGAAGGTCAAAAACTAATAGCTGAACTTTCTAGAGGTTAAAAAAATTTTCCACCCAAAATTTAAATTAAAACTTGAAACAGAAGGTCAATGACTACAAACTAACAATCTCTGAAAACTAAGTCTTTATTCCTGATCTATTCTTGGCCAGAAGAAAGGAGTAAACCAATACGTTCATATTATGTGCCTTTTTTATCCATGTCCCCCACTGAGTAAATTATAGTTAAGCACACTTGCATATAGTGTCTGAAAAGAAAATGAGCATTTTTTGCTGGTTAATTTGAAGTGTAGGTGTCTGATTAATTTTAATGCAGTTATTCCCTTAGAAACTAGTTTATTAGGAGAGGCTGTAAATGTTGCTCTTCTTCACTAGATGTTGTCTTTTATACATTTTCAGATATTTTTCTTGAAGTCTGTCGCTGTTCTTTCAGAAAAGGAATATAGCACTCTTTATCACCAAATCTATGTACCTTGGGGTCTGTACCTCAGAGGTACTTCATGAACTTAATTTAAAAAAAATTTACAGAGTTGAAGCCAGGAAAAAATAGAGAAGCAAAGTATTGATAGTAAATTACATTGAAAGGGACATAAATCATTTTTACCTGTCTGCCTACATTTAATATTTTTATGTTTCAACACAAAGGCTGTGTGTACCTCTTTGTGGAAGGGGCTTTATAGCTGTAATTCTAGCAGTGGCTGAGGATATTCAGTGGCTAAATACCTTTTCTTTCTTGTTTAGCAAGAGAGCAGCCGTTCTGCCTTAGTTAAAATCTAAATGTCAGGATCACAACTGATCATCACCAAATTTTCTGTCATCCCTGCTAACTGTGAACAGAGGGGTCAGCATTTGGCACCTGAATTAGCAGATATGGCCAGCAACACTTTGCGAGGATGTCAGGCACTCTTTAGCTGATTGTTCTTGTTGCTCCATAAGGGCTGTGAGCAGGAAGGTAAAGGGAGCTGAAGCAGCTGTGGAATTCACAGATTCCAGCCACAAGTTTTATAACATGCCAAGATTTTATCCCCCCATGATGACTTTGACCTTTTTTATTCCTTGCTCCCCCCCCCCCAAAGAACTAGAGATATTCTTTGACTGTTCTTCTAAAAACCCAAGACACTTCTTTGTCTCCTTTTCCAAGGGGAGGGCTCTTTTACACTGTATTCATCTCCAAGCTGGGACTGCCAATTATAGCTCCACCTGGGTTCAGGAATAAAAGATATCAGACTGCAGCCTTTGTCCTTTTTTGACTGCTTTATGCTGCTATTACATTGATTGCTCTTTGTTTCCCTGCAAATGGGGTCTTACAATTGCAGTCCACCTCCTTCCTTCCCTCTACCAGACTCCTTACTCCTTGTTCCAAGCTTTTTTCCTTCCCTTTTTTCCTTTTCTTTTCTTTATTTTTTTCCGCTATTACTATTAATTTTTGGTAGATGTTGAGTTTTGATAAGAATCACTCGCCTAGCTCCAAACCACTTCTGTATTAGATTTTAAACCACACTTAAAAGGACAAGCAAAGGTAAATCAGCAGTGAGATTGACATGGACGTTGTCTTTATCTGGGAATAATTCAGCACCCTGTGTCTCATTTACACTTTGTGATTATGACTGTTTTTAATATGATTTTTCTGTTCAGTTTAGAGACCTGATGTGGATTTTTCTGAATTAGAAGTGGGTCCCTGCCCCTTTGTGGTCTGTTCACATCTGCTCAGAGAGCAGAGCAGGAAAACTGCAGCCAACAATGTCAATACAACCCTATAAAGATTAATAGGGTACCTGAAAAGCAACAAGGACTTTGAGTGATTTCAAGGATTCCAAAGACTCAAGAAATCAATTTCAGTGAAAATGTCCTTGCTAATTTAGTACCTGATAGTATTTGACACCTCTGTACTCCAGTAAGAACACTGAGCAATATAAGGGTAAGATTTCTGTGCATGTCTTTTGCAATCAGGATTGCAAATGAAAATTTATGCTAGCTAAATCCATATGGACAGAAAGATAAAGAATACCCTTCTAATACCCATCTATTCAAAACAAAAGTTAGTTCTATTATTATCTTCACATCTAGTGAAAAGAAATAAGTCGGTAATGCAAAATAAATTACAGAGACTGGATAAATAAGAGTGGAATATTGTCTAAACTATTAAATCTTGCATATCATATCCAAACTGCTGCAGCATTGTCCTAGCACTGAAGAACCATGTCAGACTGCTGGGGAAAAAAGCCCACAGCTACTCCTGACATGAGACAATTTGGATGCCAGTAGACTTGATCTTATCATTGTTTCATTGCACATTAACAAAGACACCAGCTCATGCTAGATGCTCAAAATAGGATAAAAGCAATCCATAAAATAAAATCTCTCCTCTGATGATGTCGTATGTATTAAAATTCTGTTTATAGTGAAGATTTTTATATGTCCTAATTATATACTGGAACTAACTATTGTCAGTTCTGCCATCCTGAAAGAGCCTTAATGATGACATTATAGTTTGAATAGAATTTTTAAGCAGATCTAATGTAAAAAGAGATGTAATTAATCAAATTTTAAGTTCACCTGATCTAGGAATAGAGGTATGCTATATCTTTCCCTAATACTAGTGCAGTCTTTGTGACGCAAGCAAGGTCTAGAATTACGAACTTTCAAAAACAAAATAGGAAAGAATACTAGAGACATCTTAAAGGGCTGCAGAAAGGACAAAATACTTAATAAGGGACACATTTCTTCTTCCAACATCTGTAAAATATCTTATACACATATTATTTTTTCTAGGAAACATTTCTATTTCATTAACAGTAGTAAGGTCATTACCCAGGTCCCTTTTCACCTTAAGCACAGCTAATTCTCTCAGGTACTGGATACCTTTCTCCATGGTGGTCCATTTTCCAGGGCGATATATAACATCTTCCTTGAAGGGATACCTTTCTTTCACAGCAGACAGGAGTCGCCTCCAGAGGCTGAGGCCTTGTGTCCCTTTTCCAATTGCTTTGTCAATGCCCCCGTCCCTAGAAAGGGATCCCAGTTGTTTGGCTTCCTTACCCTCTAATTCCAGGCTACTGGCCCCGTTATCCCAGCATCGGAGCAGCCAGGTGACAACATGCTCACCTACATGACGGCCAAAATATTTTCGTATATCTCGCAGCTCACTTAAGGATAGGGATCGGGTAGTTTCCATCTCTTGTACGAGTTCTTCCTCTTCCTTCTCCTCTCCTAGTAATGGCACTACTTGGAGCCTCTGGCAGAAAGCACCAGGGGAGACCCGAGATCGACCCCTAGGGTTTTGGAGTCAGGGATACAGAGGGTCCGAAGTGCACTACACTCCAACTGAAAAAGAGATATTGGCAGCATATGAAGGGGTTCGAGCTGCTTCAGAAGTGATCGGTACTGAAGCACAGCTCCTCCTGGCACCTCAACTGCTGGTGCTGGGCTGGATGTTCAAAGGGAGGGTCCCCTCTACACATCACGCAACTGATGCTACATGGAGTAAGTGGGTCGCACTGATCACCCAACAGGCTCAAATAGGAAACCCCAGTCACCCAGGAATCTTGGAAGTGATCGTGGACTGGCCAGAAGGCAAAGATTTTGGAATATCGCCAGAGGAGGAGGTGACACATGCTGAAGAGGCCCCACTGTATAATAAACTACCAGACAATGAGAAGCAATATGCCCTGTTCACTGATGGGTCCTGTCGTCTGGTGGGAAAGCATCGGAGATGGAAGGCTGCTGTATGGAGTCCTATACGGCAAGTCGCAGAAACTGCTGAAGGAGAAGGTGAATCAAGTCAGTTTGCCATCCAGCTGGCTTTAGACATTGCTGAATGAGAAAAATGGCCAGTGCTCTAACTTTATACTGACTCATGGATGGTGGCAAATGCCCTGTGGGGGTGGTTACAGCAGTGGAAGCAGAACAACTGGCAGCGCAGAGGCAAACCCATCTGGGCTGCTGCATTGTGGCAAGATATTGCTGCCCGGGTGGAGAACGTGGTTGTGAAGATACGTCATGTGGATGCTCATGTTCCCAAGAGTCGGGCCACTGAAGAACATCAGAACAACCAGCAGGTGGATCAGGCTGCTAAGATTGAAGTAGCTCAAGTAGATCTAGACTGGTAACATAAAGGTGAACTATTTATTGCTCGGTGGGCCCATGACACCTCAGGCCATCAAGGAAGAGATACAACATACAGATGGGCTCATGATCGAGGGGTGGACTTGACCATGGACACTATTGCACAGGTCATCCATGAATGTGAAACATGCACTGCAATCAAGCAAGCCAAGCGGATAAAACCTCTGTGGTATGGAGGACGATGGCTGAAGTATAAATATGGGGAGGCCTGGCAGATTGATTATATCACGCTGCTACAAACCCGCCAAGGCAAGTGCCATGTGCTTACAATGGTGGAAGCAACCACCGGATGGCTGGAAACATATCCCGTGCCCCATGCCACCGCCCGGAACACTATCCTGGGCCTTGAAAAACAAATCTTATGGCAACATGGCACCCCAGAAAGAATTGAGTCAGACAATGGGACTCATTTCCGAAATAACCTCATAGACACTTGGGCCAAAGAGCATGGCATTGAGTGGGTGTATCACATCCCCTATCATGCACCAGCCTCCAGGAAAATTGAATGATACAATGGACTGTTAAAGACTACACTGAGAGCAATGGAGGGTGGGACATTCAAACACTGGGATACACATTTAGCAAAAGCCACCTGGTTAGTCAACACTAGGGGATCTGCCAATCGAGCTGGCCCTGCCCAGTCAGAACTCTTACGTACTGTGGAAGGGGATAAGGTCCCTGTAGTACATGTAAAAAATATGCTGGGGAAATCCATCTGGGTTATTCCTGTCTCGGGCAAAGGCAAACCCATTCGTGGGATTGCTTTTGCTTGAGGACCTGGGTGCACTTGGTGGGTGATGCGGGAGGATGGAGGAGTTCGATGTGTGCCTCAAGGGGATTTGATTTTGGGTGAAAATAGCCAATGAACTGAATGGTATGCTGTTAATTGCTATATGATATTGTATGTCATCACTCCTATGGTTGCTATATGCTGTATCAATGGTATCATAGTAAGAATTTCCAAAATTAATGAAGAATGAACTTTGATTGAACCAAGCAACATGTAGCGGTGGTGGGACAAAGACTGGCTTCAGCATGCAACAATCCAACACCACGCAGACCATCCCTCTGGCCTTGAAAGACTGTTACGATAGATGGAGCCCAAAGTTATGGACTAAATGAACCCAATGGACATGTGTGGACCTTCTACAGACATTCTACAGGGGTGGTCCATAGACTACAGGAATGATAAATGATATCTACGTATGTCATCAAAGGATGGGGAGGCGGGTGGTGGTTATTGAGGTCATATTGGATAGTATGAGACCTGAGCATGACGTAAATGGTATGGAATAAGGGGTGGATACTGTCACGGTTTTAGCTGGGATAGTTGATTTTCTTCACTGTAGCTAGTATAGTGCTGTGTTTTAGACTTGGTATGCAAATAATGTTGATAACACCCTGGTGTTTTAGTTGTTGCTGGGTAGTGCTTACACTAGTCAAGGACTTTCTAGCTTCCCATGCTCTGCCAGGTGCACAAGAAGCCGGGAGGGGAGGGGATACAACCAGGAGAGCTGATCTGAATTGGCCAAAGGGTATTCCATATCATGTGATGTCACGCCCAGTATATTAACTAGGGAGAGTTGGCCGGGGGAAGCAGCGATCACGGCTCAGGGACCGGCAGCGTCGGTCGGCGGGTGGTGAGCAGTTGCAGCACTTGTGGTTTAGTGTTTTTTGTTTTTTTTTCTTTTTCCTCTTCTTCCAAGGTTTCATCTCTCTCTCGCTCATTATTTTTCTTTTCATTATATTAGTATTATTGCTGTTTTATTTTAATTATTGAACTGTTCTTATCTCAACCCACGAGTTTTCTTACTTTGGCCCTTCCAATTCTCTCCCCCATCCCACAGGGGTGGGGGGAGTGAGCGAGCGGCTGTGTGGTGCTTAGTTGCTGACCGGGGCTAAACCACAACAACATATTATTTTTTCTAGAAAACATTTCTATTTCATTAACAGTAGTAAGGTCATTACCCAGGTCCCTTTTCTACTCTGCCAAATAATTTGCACATATGGGAATAACAGGGAAGTAAACAGATGAAGAGGGTTAAAGGGAGAGTGATCCAATATACACTATTGGATGTCAGATGGTACAAACCACATGTATAAGGATTTTTTTTTAACCAGTAGCAGCATTCACATTGCATTATTTCATTGCAAAGATGCTGGAGGAAAAAGGTATCATACTGGTCTTCTCTTTTTTCTCCTTCAGTTTAGATAAGAAAAAATATGCATTTTGCAGAACTTCAGAGAAATCTGATAAACTTTGCATAAATTGCATACACACACTGTGTGTAAGTATGCATATTGTCCATATGCAGACACACACACACATACTACAGAATATGCATACAGATGTATGTACAGACACACATGACCAGCAGCACACACCATTTCATTATGTATCAAACTACAATGCTGTGCAAGGAAAGAGAAAACTTTTGACCTTCAAAGCATAGCAAAGATAGTGATCCTGAGCTGTATGCCTAAGTAAATGTTTTATGTTTGAAGGTTAGCTATGCATAGTTTGAGCTAAAGTTTTAGGATTTATGGGTTTGAATGCTACCTACCCTACAGCTTCTTGGTGTGTCTAGCCTTGTGTGAGTAATGCAGGTTAATCACTGAAGCATTTGGCAGTGTGAGGAAAAGGCAGAGCAGTGAGCAAACCTCAGCTCCCATCTCTCATCACTGCTGGCTGTGCTGTTCACTTGTATGCATTGCCTGGCTTGGCACCATGGCAAGCTGCACCCCCATTTAAGTAAAATATGTCTAATGAATGAGCCTCACAGATCTATTTTATATTTGCCAGGTTCACAGGCCTCATCTGCACTGATAAAACCTAGTGAAAAACTTGTTAAAGGGAAGAGAAAAAGGGAAGCAGGGCAGTCAGAATTAATAGCTGCTGTGCTACTATGAATGGTGCCAGAAGCTGCCTTCAAAATATGATTTCAAGCTAAAATTCAGAAAGCAAACTCTCAAACAAATATAACAAAAGCACAGGGAGGTTGTGCGGCTCCCACTCATTTGTGCTATTCAAATAACCATAGCATTGAAATTATGTTATTGCCAGAAAAGTGGCAGTTCCGACAAAAACATCTGCTTCCTATGAGTTGTCTGAGTAACATCCACAGAGTATACCAAGAAAATGTATTTGAAGCACAGGTGTCGGAGTTAAAATCTCTGTTCATTACTGGATTTGCCACAGTGCTCATGCAGGACTTTGAGCATGTTGCTAAATATTGCTAAGCTAGTGTCTTTTCATCAACTAAACAAACACACCAAAAGGTGATAGGGTTAAAACAGAGTTGATCCCACTGAAAGCAGCAGGAATCTGTTCCAGATTAGAAGTATCAACCCACCTTCTGCCAGTTAATTTGTGGGCATTAATGCTCATGATGTGTTTTGCAGTACTTAGATAAATAGCCAGACATGGAAAAAGGGACACTCAAAGACCATGTTTTACTGTGCTTTGTGTTGATGACTCATTATTTTTCTGGGAAAGAAGGTCACTGTCTCTTGACTCATCAACAAAATGGCAGTAAATTCTGATTTCAGACTGTCTGCAGGGCCTGAAGGGAGGAAGGAGAACAAGGAGGGAGAGCATTTTGCAGACAATTCCTGAGAATTTTAATGATCAGATTTTTTCCATGTTTTTATTGAGCCCAGGCACAAGAGGAACTTGTTCTGTCTGTGAAAAAGGCCAAAGACATAGCCCTTGTACCTTGTCAACTCAAATTTATTGGAAAAGATCTTCTAGAAGCTATAGACTTCTCCTAGCTTTAACACTTCTCTCCAGGTGTCCGTGTGGTTCCTGTAGCTTCATGTTTCTTTCTGCTACTGCTACCTTGGTTTATCTGAGGTATGTGAGGGTGGAAAGACCAACTCTCCACAAGGTAATCATGCTGGACACTACAGTTCTGCAAATGCGAGAGGCTGTGAAAAGTAACTGAGACTGAGGTCTGACATCTTAGTCATGACTGCACCTTCTGTAGATAAGCTAGCTATAAAAAAGAGGGACTGTGTACTATAGGTGTTATAGTTGGCCTTGAAAAATTGGCTTTTTCTATGACTCCATATCCTTTTATTTCTCCATTTTACTGGAATTATTGGCCATCAGTGATCACTTCAGAAACTATGAAATACACCAAGAAAAGTAACTGCATCAAACCTGAAGTCCTGGTTGTTAAAAATAATATATTGTGACTGATATTATTGATAAATATAGATATAACATCAAAGTTATTATTCCATAATCCTTAAAATGATCACACTTTAAGTGCCCTGGACCAAAACATCAAGTACATTGAGGTGCAGTTGTCTATAGGTTGAAGTGAGTTCAGGAACCTGTATTTCTTCCATGTGGAAACCCTATTAAAACCAAATGTGTATATGTCATCAGTAGCAACAAAGTCTCTGCCTTGTCAGTGCCTTATTTTGTTATAAAAGATCAATAGTTCACATATTCATTTTTCACAAAAAGCTTTCTCATTCAGGTCCCCTAAACTAAGTTCTTTACATACCCACAGCAAGGATTGGGCTCTCCTAAAACCTGATAGCCTCTTCTGAGGAAGGACTTGTCATATGCACTCCTTGAGTTCATGTTTTGTTTCTGGGCTTCAAGACTTAGCAGTCAAACTAGTCTTTTAAGTCCAGTAGATTCACAACACTGAACCAGAATCTGACCTAGTGATTCCCCCCTTGAGTATTTGCTAAGCAGTGGCAAAACTCAATACACTCTTTTCTGTGTATTTCTGCAGGCAGATGCCTCTGGAACTAGACAAACACATTCATCCAGAAAGCAAACTAATTATGAGACCGCAGCTCCAGATTCGTTAGGAAGGGCAGTTACACAAAGAAAAAAAAAATTGTTTGCTTTTTGATTTGTTTTGGGTTTAGAGGGTAGGTTACTAATTTTACTTCACCCCCTGCTCAGCAACTGTGAAAACAAAATATGTCATAAAATGGCAGACTTGGCCTCAACATCATTTAATTGTAAACTGAACATAAGTGGCACATTCATCATGTTTCGAAGGCACTCACTGCTCTCCCTTATCCCACTCTTTCCCACCTAACAGCACTCCTCAGGGCAGAGGCCAGGCCACTGTGAAAGATGAGTGGGAAACAAACACCATGGGGATGGAGCCCTGGGGAAGTGAGATGACAGAGTGCACAAAACGACCACGATGCCCATTGGGATGGGAAGGTGGAGTTGCACGTCAAACTCACAGCTTCTTGTCCAGTCTTGTGTAAATCAGGACAGTGCTGAAGACTCTGGCTGATCTAAGTTGTTTTCTCTTTCTCTTTAATGCTTTCTGATTGGATTTTGCATGCAAATTTTGTACTGCTCTGAGCTAAGATTTTTAGCAGCAATAGCAGCAGATAGAAAGTTTATATCTTTGCGCACAAATTCTGCTAAGTCAAAGGCCAAACTTTTTCAAAATTTAGTCCCAAATGTCTAAATCAATAGATATACACAAAAGTTGTCTCTTTATCCCATGCTGGTAAAGTTCAAATATGACACTTTCATGAGTTATGTGTGAAGGTGTTTTCCACTAATTTATCTTGCTACATTACAGAAATAGGAATTAGCTTAATTCCTGTCCAGTATAGTAAGTATAACCTGTTCAATTTAAAGCACAATTGGGGAACTCCTGACTACAGACTGATTAGACCAATAATACCCTTGGCTTGTAATTGGGCTGAAAAAACAGACCAGCCAGAGAGAACGTATGATTTTGCTTTCTAGGAGGAAAGTAAGACACACCAACTTGCCTGCATTATCACCTGGGATTGGACACCATCAAAAGAGCAGGAGAGCGGCACTCCAGCACCTGGCTGCCAGGCAGTGTCAGATCAGGTCTCTGTGCTTATGAAAGAGGCAGAGAACAACTTTTGTATGTCTGTCTGCCACAATGGTGTCTTCAACATCAACAACATCATGGTTTGCTTCAAATTCAGCACTAAAAAGGGATTTTTATAAGTTTTTAAGAATTTGGGGGGGTTGTATAAAGACTGACTAGGGAGAAGACATTTAATGTACATCTGTGTGTTAAACAAACAAGGAAAAGGACCAGTTTGGTAGAATGGAAGACTGTTTCTTCCATAATATAGCAATTGCCTAGCACTAAATATTATACAGATATAGTACTAAACCAATAAAACCTGGGTATAGCAAAATATTCCTAAGAAATGCTATGAATTTTCCACTCTATTATGTTTTTTTCCTATGTAGAAAAGGGTTCCTATTCATCTCAGTGTGAATTTTGTCTGAGTAAAGATTCTGTTCAAATCAAGGCTTGGTGCTGCTCCAGTGGTGTTTCCTACGCAGACCTGACAAAAGTATAAGGGAATGAGAAGCTAGCATTAGTACAAAACTTGAGTGGGTAGCATATACTCCTGATGCCATGCAGCAGGATTTGATTCACAGGAATGCTGGCAAGAATCTGAGTCCTCACTCCTCTCATATGACCTCAGCTAAGATTTCAGAAGTTGTGTGTGTGAGGGTGTGGGTGTGGATGTGTGTGTGGGTGTGGGTGTGTGTGCATGCACACGTGTGAGCCTCTGCTGACTTCTTTTCAAATAATCTGTCAGAATCAGATGGTGGAAAAGTATTTAAAATTATTTTCACCTAAGAAAAGAGATGAGGAATGTTTATAGCTGTCCTTTTCTTGGATACCATTCAAAATGTTACCCCTAAATTTCTGTTGGGTAACACATTCCTTTTATGAACTGAAACTGAAGTGGGTTATTTGGCTTGTAAAAGACATCATTATTTTGAGCTGTGTGCTAATTAGTTCACTTCCACTGATTATCGTTAATACCTGTGGCTGTATGATTTGCATAGGCCAATCATATGCACAAAAACCCAAAAGAATGTAGATAAAAAACTTAGAGTGACTTAAAAAAGATTAAACACAAGCTGCAAATATGGAAACATAAGAGACCTGAAGTGAAAAAAACACATATTAAACATCAAATTTAAATCTGCTTTAAAGAAGGATTAAATGTTCACTGTGGACTCTGAGAGAATCCATTTCTAATGGTGAATTTATATCAGTCCACAGGGAACCCTATCAAGGCACAGCTGACTAATGACTATCATTTTCACTTGATTTCATTAGTATTTAAGTTATAGCATGAAGTACATTCCCTTCGGTGCACTGGAAGTTAGTGATTTACATACATTTCCTGTGAAGCTTTTGCTTTGCCTAATATAAAAATGATTTGCTAGTTGAGAGTGTATTCTTTCTTATGCCTACCTAAGTCCACCCATTCAAAAATAAATGTTAACTCTTCATATGATTAGTCACAACACATTTTAAAGGCATGTTATAATAAAATTAAAATTATGCTGTCAGCCTGAAATTGTTCTTTTTTTCTGGATATGATGTAACACTCTTTGTTAGGCAGCCTCTAGTTGTTTGTAACCAGATTTTTCTGTACAGTGTGTGCAAGCACTATGACTTTTTCCTCTATGGCATCCAAATCCACCGTTACAGCAAAATATCATAGACAAGCTTCAATTTATAGACAACTGATTGTGTGTGTCTTTGTAACAATGTCTGTAAAAGAAATTCTGAGCATTTGGTCAAGACAGGTAGCTTTTTGAAAAAGGAGAACACGCTGAAAGTAAATGGCTTCCTGGGTGCCAGTTGCTGGCACCTTCCTCCTGGATACCCCCATCCAACTTTAAATAAAACCACTCATCCTTACTTCCAGTTTTGCCTCCCTATTCTCTCGCCTCCCGTCACTGTCCACTCAGACAATGCAGCCTACTAAACTAGATGCTCCTCATGCACTTCTTCAGGCTTTTCCACCTTTGTAGCTTTACTCATACCCCTCTCTTTTCCATGCTGCTCTTCATCTCCAGCTGCATTTTCAAATTCCTCCCACAAAGTGTCTGACACATAAACAGGTACAAGCAGCACCACATCTGTATTTTGCAGAGAACTCCATTCCCACTAACTTTCTTCAGAATATCTTTTCCTCCTGAGCATGTCCAGACCATGCACAGATACAGCACACGGACACTGTTAAATAAATAATACTTTCTATTAGTGTTAATAGCAAAGCCCAAACCTACTCTATACATGACACTAGCCTAATTATACACTATTCTCTTTTTTATTTTTTTTAATACAGGAGTTACAGAAAAGCTTGCAATACTATGCTTAGGTAAGGAGGCATATCTGTAAAGCATCAGGTCTATATGCATACAAACAGGAAACCCTGAACCTATAGCTATGTTCAGAGGCACAAAGGGATCAAATCAAAAGCAGTGTTTAAAAGAAGGCTCTTAAATGCATGCTAAGACAGTTCAGCAAGTGAACAGAAATCTGCCTCAAAGGTTGTGTGGAGATGGAATGAGGGGGTAACACACTGTGTTTGCCATTTATAATCACTTGCTGTAAATCCTGGCCACACAGGAAAGGTCCATGTAAAACACTTCTGATTTGTGTTATTGGCATCAATTACCTGTGTCAGCCAGACATGCCCATCAAAATTGGAATACTATAAATAGACACTGAGAGGTGAGCCCACGTGCCAGACATCTGACAGGTTAAATAGATAGCATGGAAGAGGGAAACAGAGGAAGAGTTACTATTCCTGTGTTGTACCTGGGGTACTGAAACACAGAAAGCTTAAACAACTTGTTCAAATGGCATAAATGTAAGACAGAAGCAAGCTGTAAACTCAGGTCTCCTACTTCATAGCCTTTTGCCTCAGCCCACCAAATTTTTACATCCTCTTCTTTGTTTTCCTCCAATATTTTGATTTTATGTTTCTTTTGATTAGTGGAACTACTCAAGGTTCAATTATTCTAGTAATGGAGCATGCATGAATCAAGAGCATAAGGATGAGTTTTACTTGATTTTTTTAGAATGAACGCGTCAAGTGGAAATGGGCCTTTTTCCAGATCAGCTGCTGCTTCTCTCCACTCTATATAACACTCATCTGCTTCGATACTCTTGACAGAAGATTGCTGCTTCAGCAAAAACCTTTGAAGGTTAAAAAGTTTATTCTAAGAACCTGGTGTGTTTGAACATGTATCCTCTAACTGGAGATCTAACTCTGAAATGAGGAGCCCCTGTGACTGTGCTTCTCTCTCTGCCAGTAGAATCAGAACTTTCAGTTAAGCCTTCCAAGCTTTTATAAACCATGATGAAGATTTATCTTGGTTTAGGGACTGGATGGATCATGACTGAAAGATCAGAAACAGGTTTCCAACACTAGAAAGGCAAAAAGTTAGTGAAAACTTGCAGTGTACAGAAAGCATAAATACACTTCAGTGAAATCATGCTAGGTGTCCCAAAGACCGTGAAGAAAGCATTGTTTTATCCATTTGTTGTTGGCTTCTGAGAATACTGGGGGTCCAGCAGTTCCTTGTTTACTTAAACACTCAAATCTCATTATAATATTTTAATAGAACATCTTTAATTTCTAAAACCCAGCACACACGTGCTCTAGCCTTTACTGTGCTGCAGAGTTCAGCTGAGACAGTAGTTCTGGCCCATGCTTCTGTCTGCTAGCAAATGCCCTTTAGCAAATGATACTGCTTTCAAACAGTGCATTTCCCTTTGAATTATTTGCAATACTACTGAGTGGTCTGCAGTTTGTTCTCCACCCCAGCAATTCAGTTTCAAAAATAAACTGCAATATTTTAGATTAAAAAGGAAGTCTCTGAAAATAAAGGCTGACAATATGTTATGCATGCTAAATTATTTTGAAAATTCTGACCTCAAACAAAATGTATTACTAGTTAAGCACAAAGAAATGCATTATTTTAGCCTACTGCTATTTTGCCAGGCCTTCAAGTTAGATTTAAATGAACTCAGATCAAAGGAGTATGTGAAAAAGGAAATAGTTTTAGTGACTCTGCTCACAGTGACTGTTGACTGCTCTTTGAATTTCAACTTCATGTATTAATAAGAGAATTTGTGAGCAAGACAGAAACTATCCTTGAGGGGGAAAAAGGTAAGCAGAGTGGACAACTAGAAGGATTTTATGAAAACATAGCTGAATGTTAACTGAAAGTATTTCTTTTCTTTCAATATCCATAATTAGCTGAAACCTTTGCATCTCTATTACATTTAATCATTTCACTTTCTTCCTGTATGAAAGATCAGATTCAGCTTGAAACTTGAGATAGAAAATGTTTTCCCCATTATCTGCAAATCAGTGCATTACTGAAAGTGGCAAGGTATGTGAATAAGCACTGCCTGAAAGTGCCACTAGAGAGGATGACAAACTAGCAAACAGAAAGGTTTTTTACAACTCAGAAGTCAAAACAGAGATTGAGGTTCTCCAGTGCCTGGTTTTGTTTAGTTTGTTTTGTTTTCCAAGCAGAATCACAGGAAGAATTCTGTTCATTTGTAAAGCATGTTGAACAGCACAGCATGCTCTAAATTGTTGAAAATGCTACCTATTTGTTTAAACTGTGATTAACACTCTGCAGAAGTCAGGCTATCCAAATCTTAATGATTAATTGAACCTTATTTAATTTGCCTATTGTATTTTCAATAAACCAGACTCTAAAATCTTACAGTAAAGTACTTAATCATGATTAACAGTATCTCAGCAAATCCATGGTTCTTGGTAAGGTGATCCTGTAGTAAAAGTCTGTAGCTCCTCTAGGCCAGGTTCAGTAAGGAAAGTACCCTTTGCTAAGAAAGTTCAGGAAATTTAGCAGAATCTGATCTCAAGACAATGAAAGGCTTGTTTCTCCATGAGATCTGGAGTTGGCTTTTCTACTGGCATGATGTGTAGACTGATTCTGTTGGATTCCCTGGGATTCATTTGGGTGGACCTCCCTGAAACCAGATCTATATTTTGAATATTCTGCTGTTCTCCACTGCTTATAAACAAAGACAGAGTATTAATGATACTTATTATTTTTTTATTCCATATTTAGGTAAATAAAATTTCTACACTTTTAGACCCTGAGTTTTATGTGTTGTAATTTATCAGAAGTTGTCAATCTTGAGAAACATATTAAGCTTTGGCTTATATCTTCTTCTGAAACCCTGAAACTCATGGCAGGTGCTGCTTTATACTAGCTTGGCTCTCAAATTCATAGCCAAACAGGCTATGGTAGGGCAGCTTAGAGTCAACCATTGGATGAAAGTTCACCACTGTCAATGGGAAGGTGTCGTGCAGTTATTTGGAGCTTTGGGCTGGAATTTTCTTGGTGGAGGCCCCTGGGCAAACTCTTATCCTTGGTCCATCCATGGACACCATCCTGTCAGCTTAAAACAGAAAAATCACGACATTTGAAAACCATGGCAGGCTTAACCTTAACTGAGAGGGACTTTACTAAGAGGATTAACTGTTTGCTCAAAGAGGGGTACCGCCTCCTTAGAGGTAGCCATTTCCTCTTCTCAGATAAAAAGACTTTCAAAAATTTTGGTGAGTTGCCACAGACAACATTCATGTGAATGACACCCATGGACCTTTGGCTGCTGTGACAATGCCACAAAGTATACAAAATCTATCAGTGCTTTATTCTACCAGACAGTAATAAGCATGTAATTATATTGTAATTAAAAGGCAATTATTCACTGGCAACTACTGAAGATGTCTTTAATGGTCTGAATGTGTCTACCATGTAATTTGTAGACAGAAATAAGTGTGTGATTACCCTGTTAGTAACACAGTATTTACCAAATACATCCAAGCATCTTTCTGTTTTCTGACATGGAGTTACTGACACCTGCAAAGCGTAAATTACATAGCAACTACATATGCAGCTGCCAGGTGATCTACAGTAGAATGAAAAAATGGCAGATATCATTTCAGAATTAGGGTCCGATTCACTAGCATAAAACTGGTGTAATAGATTAGTGATCAGTACTCAAATCTGAAATAAGACCAGGCCACTGAAATCAACAGAGTTGTACTGGCTTAAAAGAGCTATAAACATATTGTTAATCAAACCCAAATCTTTGTGTAGAATGAAGGATGCAATAAATTATATTGTCACAAGTCTAGAATTAGGAGGTTATCCCTTTCACATGAACTGATCCTACCTTATTCAAAAAAGAGAGGTTCTGCAGTTCCTATTACAGGTTCCCATCACAGATCATTCATGAGCAACAGAGCCTTGCTGTATGCAGACCCTTGTATGTCAGCTTCTCATCTCCCTCTTATGCCATTGCTCCTGCGACATTTCCAAATAATGGGTTGGAAAGAAGGCGGGCCCCAAGCAGAGGAACTTACCAGGTGAGTGGAAAAGCAGAAGCAAAAGCCCCATGGCAAGAAGTGCCATAAACACTTCATAGAAAACACTGAATACACTATTTCGAAGCAAATGTCATGTCATCTTTGTGACCACTGCAGGTTACATCCATTCTTGTGAAACGGACACTCATGGCCTATTCTAATGAAGTCCATGTTTATTGCATGTAAGTGCAGCCTTAGTGTTAGGCATGAGACTTGAAACCAGATTGACTACTTAGGTGCTTGAAGCTAAAGACATGTTTATGTAGACTGCCACACACTTATCACCTCAATCTTGAAACTTGTGCATCTAACTCACACACTGCACACCAAAAGATCCCTGTCAAAAAACACACTAGAGCACATTCCGCGTTTAATTTTAAAAAGGCTTGACACCCAGAAATTAGTATGAGCTATAAGTGGTCAGAATGCTTGAATATCAGTCCAATTTTATACAACAGCCTACAATAAATGCCCCTGTTTGGGTTTTATCTATGATTAGTTCAGCTAAAATGAAAATCATCTTTGTTCTCCCTAAAGAAAGGACGAAAGGAGTAGAGAAACATAGGACTGCAAAAGACCTCCTGAATCATAAAGTTTAAACCCAGAAAGGAAGGAAAGCAATTTACTGCAACTAATCCAGTGTGATGCAAAGCAACACACTGTCATGCTGGCAAAATATAAATATTTCTCTCCATCTATATTCCATTTCACTTCCTTGGTCTGGGAAACTAAAATTCAGCAACAAAACCAAGTATGTGTATTATTTAATCAGACCTCTGATTTCAGTTATTACTATCATTTTGCTTAGCATTTGCCATCTCATTTTACATTCTTGCTGAGTTTCTTCAGCAGTGTCAGAATACAGCCACTTAAAATTTACAGCAATTCATTTAATGTTCTGTCATCCATCAAAATTTATAGCAATACTGTCTGGAGATGCCTGAATCCTATATAATGAAACACAAGACTATTGATTACAAAATAGGATGATGAAAGAGGGACCGGGGTGTCTTTCAAGAAAGTTGTGGAGGAAAATGTGAGTCATCTCAAAGCACCCATTTGAAAGTGGAGCAGGATAAGGCCTCCCCTCCACATGGCCGATAATTTGGAGTGATATGGATAATTAAAGGTTTCTCCAACAGCTGTACTGCAGGAGTGCTGTCATACTTCTCTTCTCTGTCCACACTGGGGTGTTTCAGGGTGATTAATTGTGAATTGGCAAATGTCAATATGCCCTGGAGAGTATTTTGTTGAAAACATACAGGCATTCCAGCGACAGCCATTAATTTCTGTTTAGTCCTGTTTGCAAAATAGCACTGGGAGTGGTGTTCATGTCTTATAATTTATCTGACGGTTTCGAAGGAACAATAGCTTGCAACCTAGCTGCTGTCACTCTCTATTAAAACTTTGAATTTGATATAAGGAAGGGTCGTTATTGTGTCTGAAGGACTGGATTGCACTAAGACTGTACCTACATGTAAATATATGACTATTCATTTGCTCAGTTAGACATGTGCATAAGTGCCATGGAACTGAGACCAGAGAGTGATCTGGTCACCAGCACTCTGTGTCTGCTGCTGATGTAAATCAGAAAAAAAGAAGAAAAGGGAAAAAAAGAAAAAAAAAGAAAGAAAGAAAAAAAAAAAACAACAAAAAAAAACCAGCTTTGCTTTATGAATGGCTTCCTGCCATTGTGCTACCAAAACAGTTAGAAAGACTCTGAAGTCACAGCATGGACTTTTAGTGACAATACAACTATTTCCCAGTTCCTGTTGCTTTGTTGTATCATTGTTGCGGTCCAGTGGTTGTATATCAGCTGCAGTGCTTTTGGAGTTGGTGTGGAGGTGGCTGCTTCTGCAAACATCTAGAAGAAAACAACTCTTTTGGCACTAATGGGTATCTCTGCAGCAGTGTAAACAGAGAGGTCAAAGGCTGATTGAGCATGCAGACTGAAGCATTCTAGTATATAAAAAAAGAGGATAATATCCTTTTTACTGAATATTCTATGGGGGCTCGCTCTGTCTTTTTTTAAAATTAGTCAAAGCAACCATGAATACATGTAACAAGGTTTGCATGCAGGATATGTTTAGAGAATAGAATTATTTGGATTCACAGTGCCTGTTTGGTTTCCTCAGATCATTTAATAAAGGTCAAAATATATTACTGTGCTCCCACTTGTAGAAGTTTCCTTCCAGAACTGTGCTGAGGAAACTCACTTCTCAGTTGCCTGCTTTTTTGCCTGTTATACAGATAAACAGAAACCTTCATTTTCCAGAGCTGTCATTCTTATATCTTTCATGTGTACTAAATTCACTTGAAAAAATATTTCAGAGGGAAACAATAGAAGTGCTTCATAACTCGTACACAGTAATTGGTGTCCTGTTGAAATCTGAGGCCATATCTTGAATTCCTAACACATCTTATGCTTGCTGGGACTGCACACAGAGATTGTGGCAGAACTGTGTCTTTGCTGACACAACTTTCATTCCAGATGTACAATCTTTTTACTGGTTTATTCTCAAAACATTTATAGATACATTCATATATATATTTGGAAGTTTCAGTCTCGTCAAGTGAGGAATAAAGAGTTTCTCAGTCTTTTGAGGACATTTCTTCCAGACTTTCTAGATAAGAAATCTTTATTATGATGTTTTTTTAACTAACAAGACTTTCTACAAGGTCTTAAATGGCACTACTTAATCTTAAATTAGTCTGTGTCTTTTAATGGCTATAGATAAATAGAGAGTTTTATTTTAATACCAAAACCCTTTAAAAAATGCCTGGTGGTCATCCATAATAGACATTTTTGTATCTGTCCTACATGAAACAAAAACTAACCTTTTTTTGGCTACAAACATCACTCTATTGTGTTACCAAAAGGTGCAGTAGACATTTCAGTGGTGGTCCCAGTTGTGACCATATTTGGAAAATTATTCCTGAAGGATATGTCTGTATAACCTTTGTCATGAAAAGAACTAGGCACCAAAATCAGGAAAGTTGTGTTTTCTTATCTCAGATTCCAGAAATCATCCCAATCAAGTACCTGTTCAGCATGATTTCCGGATACCTGTTCCCTGCATTTCTGTGGTAGCCAGAAGGTGGATGAAGGGTGAGTGAAGTGGGAAGGCGGTGGCACACTGAGGTTGGGAAGTGCTGATGGTATGCACAGAGGGACTCCCGCATGCATGGTGTAGAGGTAACAGAGAAACTGGAGCATATCTTCCACATGGGTTGTATGATCTTCTACTCAGTGGCTTTCCTGCAGGGAACTCACCTTGTGCCTGAATGCTAGATTTCATTGCTGGCAGAAAAAAATGAAAAGGAAAAATTACCATTTCAGAGATATCAGCTGCTCTGGTAGAAACAAGTAGTTATTTACATTGGTTGAAAATGTTCAGGGGGTGGGGGTGAGAGGAACAACAATGACCAAAAAAACAGTTCCTTCTGCATTCCTCACTTAGCCCATGCTTAAATGCAAGACTGTCAAGCCTGACTCAAACGTCTTTTTACACACCTGCAGTCTTACATCTCTACAATCAACTCTGTTAGGAAGCCCTGGCACCAAGCCAACATGGGTCTTCTTGAAGACAACATTGTTTTTCTTCTAAGACTCCCATCAGTTTTGGAAGTCAAACCTTATTCTTCCCAAGAGTTCTGTTCCTCAGGAAGGAAGCTTATACCATAAGGCAGTCCTCACAGACTGAAGGAAGCTCATGGGGGGAGGTGTGGGGGCTCCAGAGCATTGAATAGCTCCAGGGAACTGGTTATAATGAGTATAAAAGCCCACAGCAGACAAGCTTAAGTACACAGATCTTGGTATTGTTTTTAGGATAAGGCATCCATCAAAGAACTTCAAAGGAGTCACATAATCAGTAATTATTATTATTATTATTATTATTATTATCATTATTATAAATAGGTTAATCAGATCAGCTAAAATAAGATCAGGTCTGAATTTCTACTGAGACTTTTTTGAGTTTTAAAAAAAGTTGACATTTTCATTCTCACTTTTTTCCTCTCTTCTTCCTACATACAGGTCAGGAATTGTCTGTCATACTACCAAACATCAGTATTGCTGGAAGACAGAGAAAACACCTGTGTCCTTACATGCCCTAAAAGGAAAGATAAGCTATATCACACACTGCATTACTCAACTGTGCATTTTGTCAAGTGTTAGTGTATAAAATTACCCATGAAACCGAAGCTTGTGACCATATCTTTGTCTGAAATGTGTCCATATATAGATCACCATACTTTCTCAAATCTGTACGTGTCCTTTCATTATTTCTAGCCTATTCAGAGTCCATTTCTTATCCTTTCCATTATCTCCCCAGAAAAATGGATGAAATTGGGTCACTACTGTGCTTATGTCATCTCATGGGCTGCTGGACACCTGGGTTTTTAAGACACTGTAATATAACAAATGTAGCAAACTTTTATTGCTTTTTATGTCCAAATCCAATATCTTCAAGATATTTCCCAATATAACATCCACACTAGACTGATGGGAGAGGTATTTAGAGCTCTTTTTCAGTTGATATTTCCCAGCTGCTCATGTAGAATAGCAATGCAGTGTCTTCCAACAGATCAAACGGAGCTGCAGGATCACATCTACGGCCATCACACCAACAATCATATTCACCCTTGTCTCCATATCCTAAGAGAACTGGTGTAATCATAAATCCCACATAACACAGCATACACCCTTGTGACTTGATGAGGGGGTAGGGTTTGGTTTGGTTTTCTTCCTTTTTAGCTTGCTTTTAAGTGTGATGGGGAGCTTACTATGAACTGGCTTTTTACTAATAGTTTACCTCTTCAGAAGGGCAGTCTTATGCCAAGGTTTAACTTTACCAATGTGCAAAGAAAATTCATGCAGCCTTCAATATTTTTCTAAGCAATTTCTAGGGTTATTTAAACCTTCATTACCTGTATTTTGGAATCTGTTAAATAAAATTAAGGCTATTCCTAACATTAATAAAATTTATTGAATTAGCTTTCAGTGACTTATTAACTAAAGAATATGATTATCCTACAGAACCAACCAAAATAAGTTTAATTAAGTCATTGTTTCAGGAATGCATAGACATTTGGATTTGCACAAACCCACATGGGACACTGGTTTGCTGGTCCTTACATTTATATCTGTAAGTAGTTGAAGTAAGTGAGACAAGACAACTCAGGGTTGTGTTTTCTTTTGTTTATGCACCTACATTTAGTATGCTTTTGTACATGAAAGTTCTTGACTGGTGAAATATTGCACAGCTCATTTATAGCTAGAGCACCTGAACAAATGATGTTCAGAAATGTAACTTCCCTTCCTGTCGCAATCCCATTTCCTTTCAGATTAAATTATATCAATGCTGCAGTTCTAGAACCTTTTTATATTACCAAAAGTAGGAAAATAGGCATTATTTTACTTTATCCCATTTTTTCAGTGATACAGGCATTTCAAAATAAACCAACATATATCATTTAAATAACTTATCATTATAACTGCTGGTTTATATTGCCCTGCAATAAAACACAATAAGAATAAACCTGCAAACCTAAACATTATAAGGAGATTTGCTCAAAAGGAAAATAATATTATCCCCAAGACCCAAGCTTTCAAAGAGCTTGAAAATATGCAATCAGGAGGCCACAGTAAACACAGGCCTGTCATGCCCTATCTGCTACAGAGCTGTTGCCAAAATGGCCTCTGTTGCAATTAAGAAGACAAAACGCTCAGGCTCGACCTAGCACTGATGACCTCTGGCATTCTCACTGCTATACTGTGCCTAACTGATTTTAACAGAAGTAGACAACATGCATTCAAAGCACCAGCAGTTTATCAGCAGCATATAGCAAACACTCAAGCCACCATGAACTCTACATTAACGCTCTCTCCCTCTTGTTCCAACTGGTTCACCTCTACTGATAATAACTACAGTAGGAAGTATGTGGGAAAAAAATACACACTGCCATAGGAACTGAAAGCAAAAGTCCTCTAATGTCAACCATGTGGCTAATGCCTAAAATTAGCACATAAAAGCTACATTACTGTTGTGGTTTAGCCCCGGTCAGCAACTAAGCACCACACAGCCGCTCGCTCTGAACACAGAATGACTTAAAAGACCCCTGCACGAGACAGTGAGATCCCTGTCATTATTTAAATATGGCTCCAAATTGATGAGTAGATTTCAAGTGGGTTTTTTGCTTTGAGTAATAATACAGTGAGAGGTAGCCAGTGAATCTGACTCTCATATTACCAGTTAGTATGGTCAGTTGGCAGCTAACCTTGCAATCCCCTTCAAATTAGAGATACAGTTTGCAGCCATCTTCACGCTTTGCCCCAAATAAAGTAATCTCCATGAGATATCATGTGGAAAGGTTGCTCCTTCCTTTGTGATTTGGAAATAATCAGGACTGTGGGTCTATAAGTGGTAGAAAGAGGGCTGTGAGGCTGAAAGATGAATGGTTTAATCTTGAGTGGAACGTCAGTACAGCATAAATGACACATTTTATTACAAGAGTATACAAAATAAAGAGGTGTATTGACATGAACACACACAAGATTAAACTAGGCAAGATGGACTAATTTACACATTATTTGAGAGAGGTAAAGTGTTAGTGAAAAGCAGAAAAAAAGAAACGTGCTGTGACAGAGAGTGACTAAATATTAGGGAAAATTAAGAAGCTGTTAATTCATTTCAGGACATTTTCACCATATAAGTTTTCAAAAAGTACTTTTTCTTTTTTCTTTTTTTTTTTTTTTAAAGACACTTGGTACAATAAAAACCTCTTGGCTGTAACTGAAACAACCTGAAAGCTGGTTGCTTTGGGAAAATGATGAGAACTGTGGTTATATCAGTCAGGATACAAGTAATGGAGACAGAAAACTGGTGTTTGTCACAGAGAAAACAGTGTTAATACAGCCTGCATAGGAAAAATCTGCATCTTATCAAGTAATAGAAGCAGATTCCTCCACATAAACCTCAGCACTATAGTTTAATATTGTGGTACAACAAACAAGCATTGGTTTGTTGTACCAACTTATCAGTCTTCAGCTGCTCTGCCGGGATATTCAGATTTCAGCTTTGGTAAGAACAGCAAGAGACATGAAAAAGCAACAAAGAAGAACAATTAAATGTCTGTCAAAGCAGGTCACAAAGATTCATCTGTCTTCTTTAAGGTAGGAAGGGAGGTAAGGAAGTGTAGGAAATTAGTTCAAATTGGAAAGTTAGAAAGCTGACATTGATGTGTAGTCACCATAGTGGCTCCTAAGACGCCCCAGGCTCTTGTTGTACAGTGGTTCACTACAATGTAAGGTCCGAAAAAGAGGAAATAATCCTCAACTTGCAATGTCCTGCCTCACTATGAATTGTTTTTAATGAAAAAAGGAGAGACAGAATTACAATGAGGTATCTTCCAAAATTGCTGCTCAGCAAACCACTTAAAAAACTTTCCAAGTCCACTGCTTAAATCTGATGATCCTGGATCTCCCAGGACAATGATGAAATTACACAAGTCCAAGAATTTTTGGTTCCTTCCCAAATAAGACATAAGGGTTCCTTCACTTCCAGCCTGGCTGTTCTTTCACTTGAAATCTTAATTCTAACAAATCTTACCTTGTATTGATCACCCATGTGTTTACAGTTCAATTAAAGTACTGTATATGGCCATAGTTTTCAAAGAATAGTGTCCACTTCTGCTATCCACATGTAATACAGTTTTTAATCACAGGAAGCTGCAACACTCATCAATAGTACATTGAAATTACTATTTTTTTTTCTCAGTTCTTGTCATTGGTAAGACAAATGAAGCCTCTTTAGTCTTCGGCCTTCCTTCAATTGATAACAGGCTACTTAAAAAGAAAATATTAAACCTTGCGTGAAAAGTCTTCTGATTCAGATTAAAGAAGGATCTAATAGTTTACCTTACCAATAGCAAAGACCTCTGGAGGAAAGGAAAAGAAGAGTGCAACAAGACAAAAGTTAGTTTTCATTGGCTTTTAAGCTGCTGAATGTAACAAGGCTCTGTAACACTTTCATCAGCCATCAACATCTTGGCTCTGGGGTAAAAGACCTTTGGTAAAGACAGAATTCTCCCCAGTCACATAAAATCAGAAAAATACTAAGGAAAGTTCACTTCAAAGTTAATCTACTGGTGCTGAATTTTAAGGAAACTGTCTTGTAATTTATCACTGTTTTCCAGGGCTTTTACTCATCGTGGTAGGAAGGTTGATAGATAATCCATCAGTGGCTCTGCAACAGATCATGAGCCATTGTTTGATAACAGAAAGCATTTCAGGAACATGCTAAGATACCTGTGCAGTCTCCAGCTACTTTTTGCTGGCATCTCAGTCCACTGTGCTGTAACATCTATCCTTGTGAAAGACAGTGTGATAAATCTCAACTATTCTCTTGTCCTAATGGGATGATATGGTGAGCTGCTGGCATTCCCAAGGATATGGAGTTGGATCTGTTATTAATTCATTTTAGTATTCCACCTCTGTATTTTTTTCCCTGAACATATACAGAGGGTAATACATGCATAGGAAAGTTTGCTTAAATTAACAACTTAGATTAATATAGCTTTTAAAAATAACAGTAAGTTGTTACAAATTAATGACATAAATTATAAGACTTCAATTCACAGATCAAATCTGATCCATGTCAGTAATATCCAAAAGCCACCATCAACTGATGGCTCTTTACTGTTTCTATGACAGCTATATCCCCAGGACAGGTTTAATGTCACCAGTTCCATCTGGTGGAAGCAACATTGGATGAATGGACACTAATATAGTTCTCACATGCACTGACACTAGCATGAACTAGGATGAAAACTAGATTTTAAAAATTTAACAAATCAAAGCCAAGATCACAAATACATTACTAGCCTCCAGGACTACCACCAGAAGTACTCATTAATTCTGTATGTTTCCAGAATTAGGCTGCTGTGGGACTCCCTGCTTATACTTAGCATAAACGGAGATGTGTGACCCAGATCGATGATGCACCTTATATGCTTAAATCTTGTTTTATTCAACAAACCACTGAACCAAATTCATTGCTTAGGAATTAATATTAGTTCATGTTATAACCTTTTCTGACATCATTCTAAATGAGGACTTCCTTCTCTTTTAAATTCAACCTTCTTTGTTAAGAGAGAGAGATTCTGCATTGAAAAGTACCTCTATTTATCACTTTGCTGTAAATAGATATAGTGACTCACCACCACACTTTGACAGGAATCTATTGTAAAATTGTCCTTGTCAAACATTCTTTCACTTGACCCATCACCCAAAGAACAAATAAAACTTCCAAGAAGGAAGTATTCATTCCCTCTTCTTCAAGTTGCCTGAGGGCTCTCAGCTTAGGCGGGAGTTCATGGTCTCTAATGAGTGCATGCTAAGCCCTACTTTCTGTCCTGATCCCCATTTCAAGCAATTCCAAAGTATGGGCTGAGACACCAAGGCAAGTAGTAGCTCCTCAGTTTGCTCTGGATATGCAGCCACATAAACAAACACACAGTTCATCCTATAAATAACAAAACAGAAAGATAAGATGCCTTTAAACAGCTTATAAATCAATGCATGGTGTGTCAAACCTCCCTGAGTTGCATATTTGTATAATGTAATATTAGCTATACAATCAGCTTCTTTTAATTTTTTATTTTTCTCCCAGAGAGCCAAAGCGACTCTTTCTCACAGCAAGCCTTACTAAATGTACAGAGATTCATATAGCTATGCCACAAAGTGATTTTCTCATACAAAGTAATACTCTGTTTTTCTATAACATACTATGAACATCAAAGAAGAAAATGGTTCCACAATAAACATATATATCATTTAATATATTTGTACTTCCAAGGGACGTAAAACGTTCAACAGGCATGCCTTTCCTGTTACATGTGTATAAATTCTGTCTATGAATCATGTCTTAATATTTTAAAAATACAGTTTGGTCCAAAGGTACCTGAACTCTAGATGGTGGTAAACAAAGGCATTCTGTTTCTGTTCTCACTGCTGCACTCCTTTGACAGTTTAAATGGATATAGAAGCTGTCCTGTCTTTTTGAAGGATAACTCATGGCCACCATTTGAGGACAAAGGCGAAGCACCTTGAATAAACTTGAATTACTAGTCGTCTTATTCCTCATAGGTAGGTAAGGAAAATCAGATAACTGCTGATTGCTTTCAGCTGTAATTAGAGTTGAACATACAAGATTGCCATGATCACTCAAAGGCTGACAGAGTGCATGTTCCTCAATTCATCATGTCTGAGGGATTTTTCCCAGTTGGGTCATCATTGTCTTATGTAGGGCAAGAAAGGTGCAATGTTTGGGGTTTTTATTTTCTTTTTTTTTTTCTTCCACCTTCAGAAGTCTTTGAAGTTTCTGAGATTTAACAGGTGATGAAATTTCATTTGTAAGTTGAATGCTAATGTTGTGCTAAACAAGGAGTTTTAGTAAGTTTTATACTGGTAATCAGACCAGGGAACAGATAGATACATATCCAGTATCTTCTAGACAACATCCAGAGTCAATCAATAACAAAAACACTTTGTCAAAGTGCCTTTTTTTGTAATGGATACTGAGGCTTGGCAAACATAGTGTGTTTAAAGCATTTATTTCAGTATTCATAAAATTTTTGGGAAAGGAGTTTGCCTTTTCTACTAGACCAGTTTCGCACCGAGGTAAAATAAACCATGAAAAGAAAAGAATGGTCTCCCTTATATCACAGATACAGTCTGCTGTATTTTCCGTATCTTTGAGCCTGCGCAGAGTGGAAACAAAAGGTATACCTTACTAAGTTATGAAACCAAGCTATCAAAACAGAAGTCAACTCTTGACCATTAACAAAGTATGTTTACCATCAGTGCCATGCCCTTCTCTTTTGCAGTACTCCCTCCTTTCCCACTATATCTAAATTTCTTTTTTATTGAGAGTGAAGAGGAACAACAAGATTAACCATGTGAATATGTACTATTGTATAATATCCTGCTAACTTTGCTTAGCAAAAAACTCTGCTGGGAGTTTTGCTGGAGAACGGAATGCAAAACCCAGCCCTCAGTAATGACATTTCCTACTAAAATGAAGTGCTGGAGTCAACAGATGATCTTCAGAACAAGATTAACAGCTTTACATGGCTTGGCAGTTCCAGGAAGCTGCAAGTGTATGAATCTGACTGCACAGCCTAATGTATTTGTTTTTCATAAGAAGTATTTGTCCCAAGAGATGTTGTTTCTATTTCAGTATTTTGCTGTATTACTCAAATGAACACACCTCTCTAAGAAGTACCTTCAGCTGCCTGGTTGTCCTGAGGAAGGCAGATGCATTTCCCACGTATATATCAGTAATCAGTACTTATCTTAGAGATGCATGTAAAGAAAAAGAAAGATATACTCCTACCTGATGTGGAAGCTCAGGACATACTTTTCAAAGATCTGAAAACACTAAGATGGAATGTATTTTTATTTTTAGTTGAATGTGACCTTTCAAAGTACCAGTTATTTCTCCAGATAGCTTCAAAATGTGACATCTCTATTGTATAAGATCTCTTAAACAACCCACAGATTCTTGATGGCTCTACTTTGAGGAGAGAGAGAGAGAGAGGCAGAGGATGGTGGGGGGAATGAAATATGATTCTTGTGAAATAACAAATAAAAATGAGAATAAAGGCTTGTGCCAAAATACTTTAAAAGTTTATGGAATACAATTTAACAGCATTAAATATTTCTAGACCATACAGATGTGTCTGGCTATGCAGTAAAAACTAAAACACAAACCACTAGATTATGAAGAGGGCACAATTAGTTTTTAAACAATTCAATGTGGTATAGGCAAAGCTGAGTTTTTGTTTGTATACACTCATCTTTTCTAAACCCAGTGTTTAATAAAGACAGAGAGTTCAGCAATTATTTCACATGCAAAAATAAACAGATAGCTATTAAATAGAGCAAATATTTGGTTTAAAAAAAGAAAATGTTTTAAAATATTGCATATATTCGCAAGTATTGTACATATTTACTTATCCTTGTTTACTGTATGACCAAATTTAAAATAGCCCACATTCAATTTAATTTCTTGTTTTGAATTCAGATAAGTAGCATTGAATTTTCCTAATTTGTTTACAGCTGCTGCTTTGTTTAACTGACATAATACAGTAACAAGCTCATAACAGTCTCCACACTGCAAAGGTATTAATGAGCTGAGGATGCTGGTGAAAATCTGGAAGAACAGCACATCTTATTTTTCTTTGTTTTCAAATTATGTTATAACAAGGAAGGTGAAGCTGTAGTAGTTCCTTTTTCCTGGCCCATGCACTGATTTCTCCTGAAATTTTTCTCAGTGTTATACCCCACTTTACAGGTTCCAGTGCAAGACTAAGCTGATGGAAATGCATGAGGGATGATCTATTTACAGTGGAAAATTTCTTGTCCTTTTTGTTAGTGTATTCATGATAGTTAGGTTTTGTCATCCACTAGTATTTGTATCACCATAGCAGCAACCCTATTTAGGGTCTTGCCAGGCAAAGTAAGACAAAACCCTTCCTTCCTTCAGACATCTTACTTCTTTCACAGAAAGTTTGACAGTGAGTGGAAAAGAGGAAAGAAGACAAAGTATTAGAGCAAATTATTTCCCAAAATAAAAACCAAAAATAACAGAATAAAAGCACAACAGCATGTCTACAAGATTTAGTATATTAGTTATACCATAATCAAGCAATAACACTATAATCATAGTTGAGATATTACCAAGAGAATATTTTCTAACTCATGGAAGTTAGTCAAGTCAACAAAGTGGAAGCATCAGTAGCTTTGCAAACAAAAGCAAACAAAAAAAACTGAGACATGAGGGAAATTGCATTCATCATATGCAATAGTGTAGATGTACTTCCACAGTCAGTGGCTTCAGTTACAGACAAGTATCTGAACCCAAAACTCACTGAACTTTTTAACTCGTGTGTAGCATTTGACCTCCCAGAAATTTTTGTAAGTGGGAAGTTAATACCAAGAGGAAGTCAGGACATAGACATGATAAAGCAAATTCCTGCTTCCTACTCCAGAAATCTCAGCACTGAAATGACTGCAAAGCAGTCTAAAGCTGAGACACAGAAATGCAAGAGGGAGGTAAGGAGTAATAGAATGGGTTGGTGAGATAACCAAATAATGGAACAAAGCAGTTCCAGGTCAGCTGAGATAGTCTTTAAGTCAGCATAAAGCAAAACATCTCCTACAAGAGAAAATTATCCTCAGTTTGATCTGTTCCTCCTAAAACATTATCAGAACTAAATTTTATTCTAAGATGTTCAGCAACAGATAAATTGACACCTGCCCTCCTAAATTTCACATTAGTATTTGCATTGTATTAAGAAAGCAAACTTCCAGCTATTCAAGGAGTTAGTCAGAAGGACCCCCTGGGAAACGGTCCTCAGGGACAAGGGAACAGAGGAGAGCTGGCAGATCTTTAAGGACGCTTTCCATAGAGCGCAAGAGCCCTCGGTCTCCAGGTGTAAGAAATCAGGCAAGGAAGGGAAAAGACCAGCATGGCTGAGTTGAGACATGCTGGTCAACCAAAAGAGCAAGAGGGAACTGTGCAGGCAGTGGAAGTAGGGACAGGTATCCTGGGAAGAGCATAAGGACGCTGCCAGGTTGTGTAGGGATGGGATCAGCAGGGCCAAGGTGCAGCTGGAGCTGAATTTGGCAAGGGATGCAAAGAATAACAAGAAGGGCTTCTACAGATATGTCAACCAGAAAAGGAAAGTGAAAGAAAGTGTACCCCCTCAGTGAACAGGAATGGTGGCCTAGTATCAACAGACAAGGAGAAGGCTGAGATACTCAACAACTTCTTTCCCTCAGTCTTCACTGGCAACCTCTCTCCTCACCCATCCCGAGTCGATGGACCACAAGATGGGGACCAGAAGTGTAAAGCCCCTCCCACTGTAAGGGAAGATCAGGTTCATGACCACCTGAGGAACCTGAACATACTCAAGGCTATGGGACCTGATGAGATGCATTCCAGAGTCCTGAGGGAATTGCCTGATGTAGTTGCCAAGCCACTTTCCATGATATTTGAAAAGTCATGGCAGTCAGGTGAAGTCCCTGGGGACTGGAAAAAGAAAACATTGTGGCGATCTTTAAAAAGGGTAGAAAGGAGGACCCGGGGAACTACCGACATGTCAGCCTCACCTCTGTGCCTGGGAAGATCATGGAACAGATCCTCCTAGAAGCTGTGCTAAGGCACATGGAGGGCAGGGAGGTGATTTGAGACAGCCAGCATGGCTTCACCAAGGGCAAGTCCTGCTTGACCAACCTAGTGGCTTTCTATGATGGAGTGACTGCATCAGTAGACAAGGAAAGAGCTATGGATGTCATCTATCTGGACTTTTGTAAAGCCTTCAACACGGTCCCCCACAGAATCCTTCTCTCTAAATTAGGGAGATACAGATTTGATGGGTGGACTGTTTAGCGGATAAGGAATCAGTTGGATGTTCACATCCAGAGGGTAGTGGTCAATGGCTTGATGTCCAGATGGAGATTGGTGACAAGTGGTGTCCCTCAGGGGTCTGTACTGGGACCAGCGTTGTTTAACATTTTCATCAATGACTTAGCAGGATTGTGTCCATCCTCAGCAAGTTTGCAGATGACACCAAGCTGAGTGGTGCAGATGACACCCCAGAAGGATGTGATGTCATCCAAAGAGACCTGGACAAGCTGAAGAGTTGAGCCTGTGTCATGGTTTAGCCCCAGTCAGCAATCAAGCACCACGCAGCCGATTGCTCACTCACTCCCCCTGGTGGGATGTGGCAGAGGATCAGAAGAGTAAAAGTGAGGAAACTCCTGGGTTGAGATACAGTGTAATAGGCAAAGCAAAAGCCGCGCGCACAAGCAAAGCAAAAGAAGGAATTCATTCACTCCTTCCCATCGGCAGGCAGGTGTTCAGCCATGCCCAGGAAAGCAGGGCTCCATCACACGTAATGGTTACTTGGGAAGGCAAACGCCATAACTCCAAACGTCCCCCCCTTCCTTCTTCTTCCCCCAGCTTTATATACTGAGCATGATGTCATATGGTATGGAATATCCCTTTGGTCAGTTTGGGTCAGCTGTCCCAGCTGTGTCCCCTCCCAGCTTCTTGTGCACCCAGCAGAGCATGGGAAGCAGAAAAAGTCCTTGACTAGTGTAAGCACTACTCAGCAACAACTAAAACATCTCCACATTATCAGCACTGTTTTCAGCATAAATCCAAAACATTGCTCCACACTAGCTACTATGAAAAAAAATTAACTCTATCCCAGCTGAAACCAGGACAGCCTGTAAGAACCACATGAGGTTCAACAAGGCCAAGTGCAAGGTCCTGCACCTGGATCGGGGCAACCCCTGGTATCAATACAGGCTGGGGGATGAAGGGATTGAGAGCAGCCCTGTAGAGAAGGACTTGGGAGTACTGGTGGATGAAAAGCTGGACATGAGCCAGCAATGTGCACTCACAGCCTAGAAAGCCAACCGTATCCTGGGCTGCATCCAAAGAAGCGTGGCCAGCAGGTCAAGGGAGGTGATTCTGTCCCTCTACTCCACTCTGGTGAGACCCCACCTGGAGTGCTGCATCCAAGTCTGGAATCCTCAGCACAGGAAAGACATGGACCTGTTGGTGTGGGTCCAGAGGAGGGCCACAAATATGATCCGAGGGCTGGAGCACCTCTCCTATGAGGACAGGCTGAGATAGCTGGGGTTGTTCAGCCTGGAGAAAAGAAGGCTGCGGGGAGACCTTATTGCGACCTTTCAGTACTTAAAGGGGGACTATAGGAAAGATGGGCACAATCTCTTTAGCAAGGCCTGTTGTGACAGGACAAGGGGTAATGGTTTTAAACTAAAGGAGGGTAGATTTACACTGGATTTAAAGAAGAAATTTATTACAATGAGGGTGGTGAAGCACTGGAGTGGGTTGCCCAGAGAGGTTGTGGAGGCCCCATCCCTAGAAACATTCAAGGTCAGGCTGGACGGGGCTCTGAGCAACCTGATCTAGTTGAAGTTGTCCCTGCTCACTGCAGTGAGATTGGACTAGATGGTCTTTAAAGGTCCCTTCCAACCCAGCCCATTCTATGATTCTGTGATTCTATTTTGTAATTCATCATTCTACACATGATGCTGAGGCTGTCAAATACTATCACACACCAATGGAGATTTTTCTGCCAACTAATAATGATTAAAGAAGGTATTTTTAGTAGTATTGCTACAGTAGAAGACTTAAGAATGCAAGTGTGAGGTAGATGATCAGCTACCAATGATTTTCAGTTAGATTTTTGCCAGTTATTTCTCTTTGTGCCTTCAGGAACTATCACTGGAAAAAAAAAACTCTGGGTTGCAGGATTGGAGAGCAGATGGTTTCCATTAATATAATCAATGCAGTCAGTAAATCACATGCATTTTTATTTTTCTGATAAGAAAGTATTGACAATTCCTCAAATAATCTATCTGAACTTCTATTTAAACTCAATACGGTTCTCTTTTTTCTAAAGATTTTATTGATTTCTTTGTTGGGGGTTTGGGGATGGGCATGGGGTTTTTGTTTGTTTTTTAAAGGAACACCATAGGAAAAGACCTAGTCCAATATTTCTATGCTTAGCCAAAATTTATTAAGTTTCCTTGTCGTTTTCATGACCTTTATATATTTGTGTCATAAGCTTCCAATTAGAGCTCATAGGCACATTCCTTTCAAATCAAAGAGATAAAGCTGGTACTAACCTGGTTGCAAATCCATGCTCTGCAATAAATTTCCTGTTATACCTGACATCTAAACATTTTAGTGGATCTGGGTTGAATTGACTTGTCTCTTCAGCTCACAAAATTTAATACACATCAAATTAATTGCAGTGTGACAGGGAAGAAAAGAGGAATTGCCCAGGATAGCTCAATGATATTTTCTTCTCATCATAAGAAGCATGAATGTACCCAAATTAATGTTGAAATACTAACTATTGAAAATTAAAAGAGTAAAGTTACACCCAAAAAAATAAAAAGGTATTTAATACATTTACATATATGAAAAATGTATATATTCACACATTTACATGTATACAATGTACAAATTATTTTAGCATTGAATGTATACCGCTGTCTCTTCTTCTTCTAGTTTACAGGGTTTAGTCCATTTCTGTAAGTGGAATTGTAACTAGGCAGTTTCCGACTACAGAAAAGAATATTAGCAACCCAGAAAAATGTCCACATAGGTTCACTGAAAAGCCTTAGTTAGAAAGAAAGATCATGATAGATATACTAATACAAGCTATAGTATAGAGAGAAACGCTTCTAGTAGTCCTTTTTCATAAAGCGGTCTGCTAAACCAGTAATGAAGCATCCAGTGAAATTGGAAAGAGCATTTTTTAAAATGTTGAAAGGAAATCCTCTATGTACACAAAATTTACCTGTAGAAGTCTTTGCCACAGGGGTGGCACTGAGGTCAAAATCTTAGAGCAATCCAGCACAGGACTAAGCATTAATAAGAGGACAATGAACAACTGCACTTCCAGTTAATTAAGACTAACATAACTACTTTGGTGTTATCAATCCTTAGGTTTCTAAGCACTAGTTGTCACCTGAATGATTAGGATCAAAAAAGAAACTTTACCTGTAAGAAGGTTACTGACCATTGCAAGTTCTTAGACTTGTCTCTAAAACACTTGATAGTGTCCAATTTGTAGTAAGGACTGGTTTGAACAAGCATAGTATGTCCAGCAGTATTATATTTGGAAGTAGGATAGGTATTTAATTTCAGATTAAAACTTTTATTATTTAATTGTTAATGAAACTCATGTCTTTTATTTTCAAAAACCATTACAAAAATCAAGGTCCTTTTATCTATAGATTTAATTATAATAGGCTTCTTATTAGGAAGATTTTGTATGACACGGCTTTCTTCTCCACTAGTATTATTATATATTCAGAGTAAATCTTATTTTATATTTACCCATCTGAACTAATTTAATGCACATCTGTACAAAATGTATAGGAGAAGAAGTAAATGTAAGGAACTTATTTATTATATATTCATTTCTTACAGTACTTTCTTGGTCAGGACAATTTCTATTGGTATTTTCAGGGGGAAAAAGATGTATAAATAAAAGTCAAAATATGTTTCTAGCATGATTTTCCAAAATTTCAATATTAATGAAAAAGTACTGATTTCTGTTAACAAGTATGATAAAAAATTTCCCATTTAACAATTATACTAGTAGAACTTAAGCTGACTAACATCTAACTACTTCTAGACTAACTTTGAGCCTGACAGCAATTTCCTGCTCCTCTTACACAATCTCGTATTACACCACTTCCTCTATTTTGTTCAGCTTAACCTGTATATTTAAGTAGTACAACAGATCCTGGCCACTAATAGTTGCAACCTATCTGTGGCTGCATTTACTGACAAACTCCGGTCCCAAGTGATGATTGAACCTTTACCACCAAAACCACAACACCCGTCTCTTACTAGTTGAATTAAAGAATATTGTCAGATATAAGAAAGCAGTAGATTACAGTTATTGTGGAAAGCAAGTCATGGTCATGTAAATAAGGCCAGTATATCTTGCATTTCCCATGATTTAGTGCATTCTGAGGCATGTCCTAACTGTCTCTGCGGTCTTTAAGATCTTGTGTCACTCCCTGAGACCAACTTTATTATGAACTGCAGCTATATGTCTTGGAAAGTATGGGACTGGGATAGCCCTTAGTTACTGTAGAATGGCATTGCCCATACTCTGATCAATGCTTTAGCTCCTCTCTTTCTTTCACTGGCTGTCTTTCACTGACAGTGAGATAGCTATCTCCATTTTGAAATGTCTGCAGAGCTTCTCTGCATGGAGGGCCTGGGCCACAGAGCAGCTTGAGACAAAGGTCAGGAACTGAAACATGGCTTGTTGCTCTGCGAAAAGATGGTCTCAAGACAAGGAATAGTTTCATTATTCTGGAAGCTTGTGCTGTTGAGGAAAGATGGGATTTTACTCCCTACTGACTAGGTTTTCCTGAAAGTTGACAGCTTTTTCACAGGCACATCCTCCATGCTTTGGAGCTGGTCCCCACTGTGGAACCTATTCCTGATTCTGCATTCCCCCAGACACTGTGTATTCCAAGAGATTCTTCAGGGATTGCTCTAATGGCCCTGCAATTCATTGTGAGATGGTTTTAAATCAAATAACATTTCTTTGGCAATTCTAAAGCAAAAGAGAGAAAAAAATGAAATACCAGACGAAAATCATATTCTCTGGGTGCATACTGTGGAAAACATTGCTAGGCAATGTGTACTATGGAAAACTCACCTACCAGGTGCTGAAATATTCACTTGGACGTGCAGCATCTATGAGACAGTCCTTTTTTCAGAATCTTGTCAAAGCAGCATGACATTGTCTGAAGGCAAAAACCATTGACATGTTTTGCCTTCAAGATCACCTGTGCTAACAGACGTTTGGGGCTTTTGGAGTCCTCACAGTATTTTAGGGTTGCTAGTGGGCTAGCCAAGTTAATTAATTCCTTTGGACCACATCATTCATAAAGAAAAATGACATTCTTTTTCAAACAGCTGAGGCCTTGATTTTTTTTTTTAAGTCCCTCAAATGTACAGACATGAACACATTTATTTTTAAAAGCCTTCTGGCTTTCATAGTAATACTACTATAATGTTCTTTGACAACTGACATTACTAGCATACCCAGCTCATTGTTCTTACCTTATGAGTTTTCCAAACTAACATTAGCCAACTAGCTGGACAAAGTGTACAATATAATTAATTACATAAACCTTCCAAACCTCTATGAAGAAAGACTGTGAATCAGAGTGCCATAAATACTTATTATCACTTATACTTTAATACCTTTGACTCTTAGACATAGTCACAATGGATAGTCAGTTTAATGACCTTGAAAAATAGCTATGATATTTACAGAAATAGATGATAGACATCCACAGTTTCCTTCCTTCCAGTTCATTTGTGATAGTGGCAAAGTGCCTGCTCAGGGGTTGCTCAGATGCCTATCCTTAACATAAAATGTTGTGGGTTTGCATAAGTAGCTTGCCAGAAAGGGAAAAATGTCTTTTTCATAGTGCCCTATCATGTGCCGACCCTGCCACATTGGTGCCACATGGCTCTTTTCAAAGGATTATATCAGTCCATATTTAGCTACAGAAAATAGCTTACATATTTCTTGTAAACAGCATATTTTCAAACCAGAAGTGTTGTGTATAGCTGGTTAACACATAATAATAATGGCAACTCTTAAATAAACAGCATATGAGTATTTACCCTCTACCCCAATCAAGAAACAAATAGGACTTGAGAAAATATAGGTGCAGTAGATGAGCCTAATACATGGGATTAAAGCATGTGTCAGTAATTGTAAAGTCTATTACTATCCCACAACTTGTGGCTAACTTGCATCTTCACTTGCCTGTAGTTTTGATGTGGTATCCAAATGGATTATCATTTATGACCATTTTATGCAGATCTGCATCTCCTTGTGCAAGCTACATTCTTCAACCCTTTTTCATATTCTTCCATGGAAAAATTAACAATAACAACACCTGTACTATTGAAGGAGGACATGTGAATGTGTATCAGAGAAGAATCTTCTCTAATTAAAACATTACCAAAAGAAAATTGCAGTTGCTGACAATCTGTTCTTGGGAAGAAAATAAGAAAGCAAATTTTACCTGTAGCACAAAGTAGTCATCCAGCCTAATGCACTACTGGATAATATTCAAATATTTAGTGATGAGACCAATTACAGAACTTACATAATGGGAATTGAACAGGTTCTTTCACCCCTAGAGAAAAGGAGTTGACCACAGTTATGCTGACGTATAGCATCAATATAAGGCACTAGACTTGATCTCAAGTGTTATCTGCACATTATTTATGCAAATTACATAAATGTACATTTATACTTGAAACAAACACATTCTTGAGACATATGAATGAATATCTGAATGGAAGAATGAATTTTACATCAAAATCCAAACTTCCTGCCTAAAAGGCAAAGCATTTGAAACTGAGTTTTGAGAAGAGTCCTGTCTACTTTAATGCAGTATGAAGTTTGGCTGGGCTTACGAAAAAATTGTTGTATTGAAGACTACAATAAATTTGTGTTGGTCAGATGGAAGAAATATCAGATGCTTCCAAATAAGAAGGAAGTAGTTTGTCCCCAGATAGCTCAATGTTTAACCAATCCTTCCAAAATCACTGTAATGATATCATTTCCCTTATATTGTTTCAGCTGTAACTGCAAGAAGATAAAGTATTTGTTTACTGAATAGTCACACAAATGCTGACTACTGCCTTACATCTTTAGTCTTTAGACCTTCTTGTTCCTTCTCTGCAGATTCCCCGAATATCCCATATAGTATCTTGCAAAATGTCATCTGGCCCAAAACAAAGTTCAGTTGTCCATCTATTCTCCAGAGCTCGTTAAACTATTTGTCCAGAATAGATTTCTCACTAACACCCAAGTAGTCTAGGAGTTAAGAATCAAGTCTTTAAAAGGCGCCACTATTTTTAGATATTACAAATTCCTATTACACAGTTTCAAAAGTATTAGCCTTATCAGCTGTTCTTTAATGGAAGCAGCACTTATACAATTATGTCCGCCTTCTCCTAAAAGCTTGCAATCTATACAGTGAGGAAAAAAAAAACCACAACACTGAAATGCTTGCTTTTCTTTTCTGTCTAACATTCTTATTTCAGTAAAACTGCATTGTACACTAAATGGCAACAATTACTGCATGCCACTGAAAGGCCAGACTGTAACCATTATTTTTTCAGCTTGCGTTAAAATTTTAGCACAGGTACCTGAGCAAAATGTAGGTTTGCAACTGTCACAACAGGTGCACTGTGTGCAATTGTCTATTAAAATAATAAAGATTAGTTAAGTAAGTACAAAATTGTATAATGCTGTAGGGCTAGTAAAATGTCTTCTAAAAGTATAGCACTTATGATGCTGTCAGCCTATTGACTGGTGTGAGATAATAGCTACTTTTCCTGAAAGCTGAAAGTACTCAGCTTCTCACAAGTCCCAGCTCTTGGTGAGATAAATGACAAACATCTGGATTCAGGAGCAAATCTTTACTTCCTGAGCATCTGGTATGTTAGTGCAGAGATTCCAGAAAATGGAGAAAGCACTGCTGGTTTTTGGCTTTCTTTTCACCACACAGAAAGGCACATGCTAGGCATGGCTGAAAGCAAGTCATATTGAAATAAAGAGTATGTTTGCCCTGCTTACAGCTAAGTAGGAAACCCAGAAGACATATTCCCAATGTAGAAGATAGCAGTCATTGTAAAACTTTTATCAGTACTTTCTACTGCAAATAATCTTGCCATGGGTATATATACTAGAGTGTTATTTTCTTGTAAAAATCACATGCATTTCTCTTGAGAAGTGTAATGATATTTCTAAATGTGAGATTAGTCACATTATGTTAGTTTGTCTTAAACTTTGCTTTGGAGGGAGGAGCTGCATTTGCTTAGTAAGTGTGCTTCTTTTCCTGTTCCTCCCTATCTGATTACTAACCTCTCTGATATGGTCAATTTAAATGGTAGCCCCTCATTTTTATAGTTATATCTTGGTACAAGCAGAAGCAGGGAGAAGACAGAAGCAGCACATAAGATATCTATGAAAGATAAGCCTTTTAGTAGGGATCAGATGACTTCAGAGGATCCATGCCAGAACAGCAACACCTATGACATGTAATTGCCTCCAGCACAGACAGCAGGTTGTGAGAGACTTTCATCTTACACAGTCCCTGCTCTTTTGGAGCAACCACATCATGAGCCTAAAGCCAGTAAAACAGCTGAGATAACCCACAGGTCCTGGCTGTGTCTTTTCTTATTATTGCACCTATTCAGTCTGAAACTGCAGTCACAGCTGAGTGTGGGACAAGGTGTAGAAAACCAAGTCTCATAAAGACAAACCAGTAGAGCTTCAAAAAGCTACAATGCTATCATTTCATTTGAGCTGGACTGGGGCTTTTTCAAACCATTTGTGGCTCATCTCTGCCGTCACCTAGTTTCAAAGTGCTCTCTTCTCTGTTTATACCAGCTTTACCAACACCACACAGTGGTGAGACAGCTGTTGGCCACTCTGTCAAAGTGCTGCCACCTGTTTCTATGCCGTGCAACCATATATCCCAGAACAGGTTAGTCAGTAAAATTCAGAGCCCTCTTTAAGGCATAAACAGAGTAATGGGAATTCCGCCAGAGAAAGTACCAGAAATTATAAATACCTAATGACAAATGTTTCTCGAAACTGCCTTTAAAATTGTGTCCTGCATTAACTTAACATCATGATCAGTTACTTGCTTTGTATAATATGGATGTACTTGTGTATAGGCACACAGTCCAAATTTCAGAGGAGAAGCTGACATGAGTTAATATCCTAATGTTCAATCTGTCATTCATGGAGCAGAACTCTGTGCACTAAAAACACCTTTCACAATTAAGGAAAGCAATGGCAAATTGGCTGATCAGCATAAATGTACAAATATGTTGTCTCTTAAGAGCTGTTATCATGCTTTCCAAATGTAGTTGTTTCAGTTGTTAAATTTATGAATTCTCCTGATTTTTTTTATACATAAATCTTGGCACCTCTATCACACATGCTATGATTCCCAGTAGGTAGAAAAGCCCTGAGCAAATATAAAATGAACTTTTTAAAAAAATATGAATCTGGGGAAAAAGAATACAGCAACCGAGAAATGCAATCAGTGTTGGTAGCAGTCTCAAATAAACTTTGGGTTTGGAAATTTACAAAATTTAATCCAGTGAGATTTTGTTATGCCTTGATAGAAAATATATAAAGCAAATAATAGATTAGTCTCTTCAATCTTCCAATTCTAAATAAAATAGTGCCCCACTTCTGGTATAGAATGACAAAAAAATGTATCTTGATGTTCATAAAACTATTCCCCTTCTAAAAAAATCTAGTAAATAATCAGACCATTATCACTGAAATTCAAATGTGCCAATCAGCTGAATTCAAGAGGTCCTTTCCCATGAAAAGGTAAAGAAACCCTGTCACAAGTCATTTAATTGACTTAAATAGAACCACTTGAATAAGTGAGAATCTCCCAACTGGGCCAGAGCTTTCTCAGCACTGCATTGTAAATTATAAAAAGATATACTGTACTGTATCTGTGCCATTAGGCATAGTTCAGCTGTTGAAAATTGTAGTGTTGGTAACTCTTTTATCATCCAGTGAGAATGTATCTAAGATAATGAAATCGTACATTACCCTTTGAGATTTACAAATCTGACACCACATGCAATGTCTGCTCTCCCTTCTTTAAATTAATATATAGGGAGACATCTCTTTGTATGCTGAAACTCTTTTCTCTCAGCTCTCCATAATTTTAGAGGTCATTTAATGAACAGAGTCATGATTTGATAGAATCCTTCTCCCATTGTAACTAGTCTAATAGGTATCTAACATTTTAAGTAGTACTGTGCTAACTGTATTACTGCTCAATGAGGCTGCCACTTATCCTGAAGACAAAAACCAGACTGGCAGGGAAGCAGCAGTTTGGCTTAACTTCACATACTCACCTGTCGGAGAATTTCAAATCATTCTTCATATCTTTAGTGAGCTCATTCATTCAGGAGAAACAGCCTGGGTTTGGCAACTGATTTTGGGAGTATATATTTCTCTGATGTTCTAGGGAGTACTAATTTGTGCCTTGTAAATTATACAAAGTACCTATCAAGCAGTAAATAGGTAAATGGAGAGGTCAGTAGTGTTTGAATGAATGTACTGATGAAGATTTCTCCTCTGATGTTTTAATTGGTCCCCCCAATGTATTCAAAAGGTATGATTTTTTTTTAAATAATGGTGAAAATATAGACCTTTTTTAACTTCCATTGTTTGATCAACCAAATCAAGTTCAAATTTTATGTATTCACCTCTAAAGTTCCTTGTAGCTCTGTCCTGCAGTACTAACTTATTTCTTCTCTCTTCTCTCCTTGCCCATTCAGACCCATCAAGCTACAGATTTTTTTCCTGATCTTTTCCCATTTTCCATAATCAGCACTGCATTATTTTTCAGTTTGCAGAACGGTATTTGTAGTGGTATTCTGTCTCTAGCCTTAATAATTTGCATCGTTATTTACATGGTATACACATGAGGCTCTGTTATTGGATATGTTTTACCCAGCAGACTAATGTTACCTATTGTTTCCACAGCTTACAGAAACCCTTTGTCAAGGCTTGATCCTATATGCAGAGCAAAGCAGCATTTTTTTCATGACAGGGGGATGAAAGCAACAGGTTAGCAGCTATGTCCAGATTGCAGCTCTGTAAATCCACTTATACAGTTTACAACAAAAGATTGGAGGGTTTCAGCCAGTGGTTTGAAACACAGCTCATGAATCTGGGAGTTTGTAAGAAGTTTAGAGGAAGAGGCTACAGAATTTTTTCTGGAAGACATTCATAGCCACCTCCATGTGGTGATCAATCCTAGGACGGAGTGAATTTTCTTTAGACTCACAGCCTTCATCCACTTTAAACAGCTTACTGAGCCCTGGGCAAAGACCCAGAACTCTGCAGGTCACTTTACTACTGCTACAGAGAGTAGTGACTGAACCCCCTTCCCTGGAAACCTCAAAGACTTTTGTCTTGAAATTTATGATTTTTAGAGTTTTTAAGAGACTACTTATTGACTAAGGACAATGAGTTCTGTCCTTCAACCTGTTGTATAGATGCAGGTTTCTTTTCAGTAGGTTACAAATTAAATTCACACACACACAGAGACAATTCAGTAATTCATCACAGCTTTTTAATCATAACTCACAGTATGTGAAGTAGTTCTCCACGGGAGTGAAGGATTTTCAGAAAACTAAGTACAGATACAGTTTATTCTATCTTTGAGCAAAGGCTGGACATGATGGCCTCTTGAAGGCCTTTTCATGATTTGTTTAAAATATTTACTCATTTTTCATCCAGTGTATTTTGCAAATACAGGACTTCAAAGACTACAGTTTCCCAATAGTAAAAATATTCATCAGGCAGCTTCCTTTCAAACTGGAAGATGTTACCCAATTATCACACTCATCAGGACATCTAACCAGCGGTTTGAAGCCTGTAATAAAGATAATCTGCAAGACAAACCCTCACGCATCCACCACTCACTGAAGATGACTTCTGCTGTGAGTCACTTCTATATTTTTTGATACAAAACTTCCCTGGGAGACAAAATAACAGGTATGCCTACTTACATGCTGATTGTCTACATCAATTCACTGAAACCTGTGGGAGATATGCAGCACAACAAAATTGCTTACAACAAACAGCTTGTTAAAGAAGTCTGCATAACTTCCCTCTTATTTCTCACCCCATTCCCCACATACTCCCCTCCAGTATGTAAGTGGAGCCCCTAGATTACAGGGAAGGCGGCCAGGGAAACTTCAACAAAATCCAGGATGCTAAACCTCTGGATTTCTAAACTGACTGCTCCTGAAGCTTGAATGAAGGCAGCAGCCAGCTCAAACTCAAAATCCACCCACAAATATTATTACCAGTGCCCTAATTGAAAGGGAACATGTAGATGACCTGCTTTAGGTAGACAGCAGAATGAGTAGAAGACAAAAAATAAAGCACACCTTCAGGAAATGCCCACTGGTAGCAACTGCCTTCCATGTGGCTGGTAGCCAAGTTATTTATACCCAACCCTATTCAAAAAACGTGACATAAATTTGAGAATTGAAATCAGTGCCACAAGTAGAAAGAGCGGGGAAGGAAAGCATTGTATTATCCAGACTAGACTGCTGTAATTTAGTCAAATCAAGGCATTCCAGACAGTTTGGTATTGAGGGGAGGATTGCTGGTTTATTTAAAGAGGGGAATGAGTTCTCAGCATTTATTATTTACTTTGTACTTTATTTACATTGATGTGCACAAATTATTACATGAGAATTTTATACCTGCAGTGCTGAAGTTCTTTTGCCTGGGATAGTTAAAAAAAAAAAAAGTTAAACCCAAATAGCTTTTGCTTTTATTAATTTTAAAACACAAATTGGCTGCAACATTCTGTGCTTGCCTTAAGATAATGCTGTGTAAAGACTATTTAAAATGACGTAGGCACTCTTTCCTGGGGACCTCCTGATGGCTCCTGACATTTCAACCTCGTAATGTACGAGGCCAGTTTGTTTTGTTTGTGCAATTATTCATGTTACTTAGCAATACAAAAAGTGCTTTTTACACTAAACTCTAGGGAATAAAATATGCAGAATTCATGAGATACAAAACACATAAAAATTCATTTCCTGAGCAGAAGCACTGCAACATTGTGCAGCAAAAACTATTACTTTTTTCATTGTGTTTGTAATAAAGAACTCAAGCAACCATGCCCTTCAGGGCTGGGCTCCTCACCATTTCACTTGAACTCAGCCTCAGCATTCAGCCATGGCATGTGAAGTTAATTACTCTGGGCATTAGGGCTCTGAACAGAAGAATGACCCTATTTGCAGCTCCGTGTACTATGTACCACGCTACAGTGAATTCTTTCAGTACCTACACATCGCACACTTGGTGACTCTGAATGGAGAAATAATTCTAGCACTCTGGAGGAAAGCTCAACTGTCATCTCATTTTCACAGGGACACTTGTCTTCCCAGGTAACCATTTAATGGGGGCTGACATCAGTCCACATTCAGTCACTGTCACCCTCCCAGTTCAAATGGCATGAAAATCCAAGGGTTACATCTTTCAGAAACCATCATGCAAGAGGGCAGACTTGAAACAATTTCTGACCCTGGATCTTACAATCCTGAGGCCTTTCTGCCAGCTTTCATGATAAGGACATCAGAATTACGTAGAACCAAAAATCTGCGGTTGTAAATGACTCCTCATCTAGAGAACCAAACACTGTCTGCAGGAGATCTGGTTTACACAATCTGGCAAGATGGCTGACTCACTGAGGAGCTGAATATTTTCATAGAAACTGCATAGCTGGGGAAAAAATAACGTAACTTAACAAAAAAGCCCATTAGACATGATTGCTTGCCAAATACCTAACTACTCTCAGTTACTGTTGGGGTGAGAAGTTTCAGCAGCTTTGAAAAATACATGAAAAAAATACACTGACCCTCTACAACTGAAGAGAAAATATTCTACATGTGCTGAGATACTGGCTTTATCTGATGCAATCAAAAATTATGTCAGATGGTGTGATGTATGTCTGGTCAACAGTAATATTAATCTGGAAGGGGAGTAAAATAAGTGAGGAAAGATCTGTGCCTGGTAAAAATCGGTTGCAAATCTGACTTAAAGAGTTATTTAGCTTCTTTAGCAGGATTTGTACTATATTACTTGTTAACATCATGATACACCTTCAGCTTGAAGTGAAGTCCTTATCACCCAGCATTTTGAACAGTAGTTGTAGGAAACTGAATAGTCACTTTGAGGCAGAAGATGGGAGCTGGGCAGTTATTTCTTGGGATATTCTTTCATTTTATACCAATGTAAGGCAATAATTTTGCAGATTCTTTTCATTCATTCCAATCCTTCTTGGCTTCTTCTTTTCTAATTGCCTGATGTTGGTTCATTAATTGATTTATTCATTCATTCATTTAAGTCTAACCTAGAAATAGGTTATTTTGCAGCTTCTAATTTTAATTCATCAGATGCAGATTTTGCGTAATCATGTAGAGAGAACAGAGCACAGAGAAGAACTATGAATTTTCTTTCGAATATTGCCTTAATTCTAACAGGACAGGAAAATAAGTTAGAGATTCAGTTTTTAACTGATAAGGTCTGCATAGTCATCTAGGTCATTTTTAAACATGGCTACCATTTACCAATATTCATTGGCCAATATTCATACACAGACCTTTGATAATATGATATCCAGCTCTAACTGAAGCAATGGGATTTGACTGGGTCTAGATAAAAACATACTTGATCTCTTGCTGATACATATGTATGTGCTGGGATGGGTTGCATTCAGAGATGAATTAGGTGAATTTAAAAGGAAGAACATTAAATGTTCTACCCTTTGGAAAGAGTTCCGGCTTTTGTATTGCCCATATCAAATAACTGTCTATGACTTCCAATAAAACAAGGATGTTCTTGATATGCTCATTCAGATACAACATGTTCAATAGCTGAAGAGAAGTAGATTGGTTTGTTGCAGTTAAAGGGCACTGTTTTTCTGTTAACTCAGTAATATCAACATTTATTTCTGTTCAAATTTTCCGGGCCCCATGAAGTTCCAATTTGTTTTATTTTTTAAGTGAAATGAGGAAGCATGTTCTTATCAGCAAAAAATTTGCCTGAAACTTTCAAAATTCTAAAAATCACCTCCTAGATCTCCTGAAGAATCAGCAAGGACAGAATCCTCCTCTTTCTTTCTTTTGTTCATTCATCTGTTCTTTTATTCTCAAGCTCTGAGCCATTTTTATTTCCCAGCACAAAATCTGAAGCTTCAAAACAAACAGCCATGAAGGTGACACTTTAAGAAAGCTAGAGTAGGTGAGATCTGAAATAGTTTTGCTTGAGTTAACAGTTTAATGTGCAGAACTTTCATGTGACCCAGACAGAAAAGGAAACACCAAGTTTTTCCTGACATGCTCTCTGAAGTCACTAGAAGGTTTACAAGAGGATAATTTGCCTATTGAGACACACATGCTTCCATAAAATATTACTCAGTTGCTGCAGTATTAAAAGAACTAATGTATGCAGTGGGAGTCTTGGTCCCACGTTTTTTTTCTCCAAAGCATAAACCCCCTGTAATTTCTTTTCTGCTTTACTAAGGAACTGTTACAACAATCCAGATTATAAAGTTTCAGATTAATCTCTGTAAATTTATATCCTGCTTAGTCATGAACTTTTACAGTCAGTGCTGATCTCAGTAAGTACACTTTTGAGATAAACAGTGTTCAACATAATACCTCTTTAAGATGTATTATTTTTTATTATTTACTAGTTGTTATAGTTAGTGGCTTGGTCATATGATAATATTTCTTCTTTCACCTGGATAACTAAAATATTAAAGCTAGAGAATAAAGACAGAGGGTTGCAATTTACAACATACGATACTTCTAGAATTTTTAAGATTAATATCTATTTCTGAATACTCTCCTGAAAGTTTTGTATCTTTGCACATTTCCAAAACTGCCAGGCAGTTGTCTGAATAATCATCAATAAAATTGAACTAGTTATATCACCTGACCAGTTCTAGCTTTCCCTACTTCTGTTGAAAATTGACCTTTATTTTTAATGTATTTCTAACTGTCCTAGTTTACTTGTAAGAAGCCAAGATTTTATTCTAATTAAATCAAATCTGATCACATAAATATCATAGTCTGTCAAGCATAAACCATATTACTCATTAATTAATATTAATATTTTAGCCATTCCAAAGGTTTTTAATGCTCCAATTAAGATACGTAATCACTCGGTGGATTTAGAATATGTTTAGGATATTTAAATTAATGAATTTGCTGTGTCATTTACCAACCAATTTTCAGGGAAAAGTCATCTCATGGGATCTAATTACAAAGAAAATCATTCTATGTACGTTGAGATGAAGTGTTTGAAAACTGATCAGTAACTTCCAGAATTAAAATCAGATTATGTCACACTTTGTGTGACAAGCTCACTGGATCTTGAACTCTGCAGAGTTTTGAAACAACATTGAAAGGTTAACTTTAAAGAAAACACACTTGCAAGCCTCCCAGATTATAGGAGAAAATAAAATGCCATCTCTCCCTAATCTCACAGAGCAGCTACTGAATCCAAATGAAAGGCAAATTTACTGGTTTAAGAAGCAGATGATTTGTGAGTGTGTTCTGCAGCAGTGTGGCAATTGCTGATGGAAAGATCCTTTGCAGTTTTGCTTCTTTGAAACATCAGTAATTGAGCTTCAGAAAACAAAAATCTGGTTAATATTTTGAAATCTCTCCATTTCCTCTAAAATAAAACAAAAAGCAAGTGTAGAGAAAGAAGGAACTCACATAACAGAGTCCCTGCTAGGGCTCTGAACTGGGGGCGTGGAAGTCCCCTCAGAGCGGCATACTGACATGCAGTCTCCCATTCTCAATATTCTAAGGACTGTTTACCCACTTGAACTATTTTATCCCTTCTGTTCTCATTAATTTTGCTGATGAAAGACAAAGAAAGAGCATTTTCATGAGAACTTTCAATTTTAATAAACCATCACACCAAAACACTGTAACTTCCTGGGTACACAAAAAGTTTGTTAATAGAGACAGAGGGTGTCTCTTTCTAATACTTATTAAAACATGCGTTAAGCTTAATGACCGCTATCCAGCCCAGTGAGAATCCTAGAGACAAGGGATCAATTCCCAGGAGAGTGGTGGAGACTCACTCTTAGGTCAGATTTGCAGAGTTAGTTGCCCCAGTTTCAATATTTTAATACCCACACAAAGTATGAATACGGTAACATTAAAAGTTGTATAATGACAAGTCTTTATTGAAGTATACAAAATCTACTACTGATTCATGGAATGTGCTATTTCTGCCAGGAATGAAAATGATGTGTTGATTTCAGTTGAACTATTCTTACTTGCACCAGCTGCAGATCAGGTTCAGGATATGTAGAAGTGCCATTATTAGGCATGGTATTTACGTATGAAATTTTTTTATTATTGCTCATCACTGATGCATATACCCTTTTCTTTTCTACTGCCATGGTATTTAGAAAGATGAAAAATTAAAAGAAGTAGCCATTTTACTGCTGTGATAGTCCTTTTTCTCTTTGTTCTTAAGAATATTGAGCAATATGCTTTTTTCCTTCATGTTCTTCAACTGGACTATCTGCAAAGCATCTAGTTATATTCACAGAAATTATAGTGAAAGAGAGACAGAAATAAAGTCACTGGATGTAAATAGCTTGGTCTGTTTTTATAAAAAAAATAAAAGGTTTACATTAAAACAGAAAAAGAAAAAAAAATATTAAAAAAAATGCTGTTGACAGGTGACCGGAGAAAATAACTTGTTGTAGGAAGGTTTTAAGCCCTAAGGATTTATTTGTACCTGCCGGGTTAGAGATGGCCAAAGAGCAGAAATAATGATCAGACAGAGAAATACACAACCACAAACAAGCCTGTGCCATTGCTCCTGGCAACTGTTCATTACTTAAAACAGTACTACTTTGAAGAGAAGCAAAATGCTTGAGACCTACTCTTTCTATAAAGGTAATGGAAGGCTCTGTTTAAAGATAGAGCCTACTGAGAGAACTTTGAAGGTAAAAGGCAATCTTCCAGAAACATCTCTTGTGAGAGGCATTTGGAAACAGGATGTGATTTGTTTAAAGTAAATCAAAAGTGTTCAGAAAACTGCAGGTCCCTATCTATAGCAATTCACAAGGGATTGTTGGTATCCATGTCATTTTAGTGCCATTTACTGAACCTAACCATTCAGTTTAAATAGTGGTATGATTTACATACTCAGTGGGCCAAGTTTATTTAAATGATGTAAATAGGCTAGTAAATGTTGCACTTTGTTAGAACAGAGGGGGAAAATGGCATACATGCAAGTTTTTCATCCTATCCGCCACAGAGTGAATCAGAAACAATAGGGATGACCTTGATTCTGATGGATTGTATGTGGCCCATCATACATTCGAAAAGGTTGTTTGACTATCCCACAGGCACAAATATAACTAGCTCATTCACTCAGGGAGTAAATAGTTTTTGTGGTGTCATTGAGCTGCTAGCCACCTATTTTCCACCATGAAAAAATGCACAGGGAGCTATTAGATTTGTTTAATCTTTTTATCCTGGCTACTCTGTATTTATGTTAATTCAACATGCTTGCTTGAAGAACAACAAACTGCCCAAATACAAGAAAGGAGCTTGATGCAAGGAGGGGAGGCAACATTTGCTACCTTCTTTTTCTTGTTCCTTTTAACTTTTGAATGACCACATTGTAACCCAAGAGTTTATCAGACTGACACATCTAGTTGTGTTACTGCCTGATGTGATGTGGCACAGCCCACCAGGTACTTGAAAGTCAAGTTCTACTTCTCCATCCTGACAGCAGCCACTTAGTCCCAGCACAGGTTGCTTTTAGTCTCTGTTTGCTTAGTTGGTATCACATTAATACTTATTTGAGTGTTAAATAACACAAGCAGAGCCAAAGTCACAAGCTTGTGATGGCACTTCCAGTACCCGCTGTTCCCTCTCAGTGCTACATAATTACACTGGTATGTCTGTATGGTTTATCTAGACCCTTCATTTTAGATAAAGAATAAAAAACATATCAAGAATAAAAACCATAAATGTATGTTTTTTCCCAATTTCATATCATGCTTAATAACGCATGCCAATTACTCTGTCATGTCCAGGCAAGTGCATATACAGAGTTTAGGTTAGCAAAAATAGCAGGTCTGCAGCTCGCACAGGAACATTCCCTTCCAATTTCTTTGTCTGGCATAAGTCACCAGCAGTACACTTCCACCCCAGTCCTATCATTGAGATGCCCCACAACATTACAATGGTCTTATTACACACAACCACCAGCACTTTTCTCTTCCCATACAATGAATGTCTAGTTAAATTTTTTTTCCTCCAGGTGACACTGAATTTACAAACACAAAAACTTGTGCCGTTGAAGAGATGACACGCCATTCTCCTGTTGTTTGTAGATTTCAGTTTTAAGTGAATAAAAGCAAGTATGTGTAGTTTGAAGTCCCTAGAAATTCTCTCAACTGCAAAGAAAGAAGCTCATGTTGCCGAGGTGACAGCATACAAATAAAACAAATATTCAGGAGATAAAATACCAACAGAACCTCAATGGTTCAATTTGTTGCATTATTTTTATTACTTGCAGCTAAGAATGATGCTACATAAATCAATTATACCTAGTATTTTTAACTGCAGTTCATATCTGGTCCCAGTCTTGTGTGAATGTCAATGCATATCACTTTTAGCACACAGTCTAAAGGTTTCTTTGTAGTGAATAAAAAAATATATTCAAGTAATATTTTTCCTATTAAAAACAAATATTTAAATAATTTTGACCTTCTCTTTAATTATGTATAACAATGCCCACTTTCATCCTCAGACTAGCCCCATACTTCGAAGATCAGCTTTGCACAAGGTCTGCAGGCAATTCTGAGCAAGTGTTTGAAGACGCCTGAAAACGGACCTAACGTTACTTGCCTCCAGGGTGGTTATCACAGTTATACTCTCATCTAGTGCTTGTGCTAAAGAATTAACCCTATTATCATGCAGGAATGACTTCTGAGTGGCTGCAGTTGAATTAAAAGAACAAAGGGAGCTGGATTCTATGAATTTCTTAAAGGATTTTAGTGGGTCAAATGCAGGGAGGGGCACTGATAGAATAGTATAAATCAGTTGTGTAAATAAGAAAGCATAGCAGGTTACTTGTTTCCAAATTTAATTGCCTTGTTCTGGGAAAATAAGTTAGGGTAATGTTTGCAGTGGAAACATTTTTGCTGAAATCTCTTCCCATCCATCAATCTTTTCCTCAGTAATATGGGGAGTTTGTTTTTATGAGCTCCGAAATCTATTTCATTGTTGTAAAATGTAGAAGCAGGGATTACTTAGGGTCTGTTTTCATTTGGTTTGATGTGTGGGAGTTTTTTTTAAAGAAACAAACCCTTTAGCTTTCTTTGCCTTCCGATTGCCTAACTTAACTGAGGTCACAAGGACAGATTGAGATTTAAAAAGGAAATATATGTAGTTCTGAGGATCTGGGCACTGCTGTGCAATTGCATGATCTCATCATCCACAACCTCATCCTTTCCCACAGCCCTTCACTAACTTTGCCACTTCCTCCTGCTATCCTTGTCAAGCAGGGTGTAAGAAGAGGACAGGCATTCTGTCCACACTCATCCCACAAAGCACAGCCAGCAACTCCAGTACCATGTGTATCACAGAACAAGAAGGATTCTTTCTTTCTCTTCCTCTCTTCCTTCTGCCATTTAGTTACTAAACTAACAGGAATTCATCAAGCAATAAGTACAACAGGGGTAACTGGAATCTGGTTATTACTGTGCATTTGGCAAACTTAAGAGGTATGCAAGGAATGAAAGCAGAAGCAGACCCATGTAACAAGAGTAGTTTAATTGACTTCTGGGGCCAGATGTGGCCCTACAGCAATCTCATTGACTTTTGTGATGTTACCCTAGAGTGAATATGGTCTACAGAGGGATTAGTCCTCTAGGAGAAAATGACACCTTCTCATCAGCCCCTGTTTTGCTTTCTGGAAAACTGGCTATATCTTGAGAGCATGGAACAGGGCATGAAACAAAAGGAAAAAGAGCAATTACCAGTCAAGGCGGATATAATTAGGCCTAAATCAATGTGATAGAAATTAAGTGCCTCATTTATATAAGATAGGAAACTGTGCGAGACATAAACAAATTAGAGAATTTTTTTTTAACAGTAATAGAGGCTCCTTGGAAAGTAAACAAACAGTGAGCACTAGGAAGGTTTATGTCACAGCACTAATTAAAATCCCAGCCAAGAAAGAGAAAAATACCTTGGATTTAACAAGAGCAATAAAAACATTTTTAAAAGAACATATGGACAAGCCTTCTGACAAAATGCTTAGATTATTACAGGAAAAAATATGGAATAAATATGTCTGTGCAGAAGAAGGAAAATATGTCCTAAATGAGAATTAAGAATTGAGGAACAAGGTTGTCAGGACAGTTTTAGCAAATGCAAGAACTAAGGATCTCTTTAAGCATTTGACCGCCTCCTATTCATTGTCTTGGAAATGCTCTCATGGCTCCACTACAGACCATTAATGGGCCAGATTCTCCACCTTTACTAACTGCATCTGGAGCTGTCAGCCTGTGACTCCTCCAGGGCACAGAGAAGGGAAAAAAACCCACAAATCTCAGTAGAGCTAAAACAGTAGAAGCCTTCAACATACATCTGTTAGCTAAACTGGAACAAGGGAGATGCGGATGAACGTTCCCTTCTCCAGCTGTGCAAGAGAGCTGCTACTTTCCAGCAGGAGGACAGTAACAGCTAACTGGCAGTGTATGAGGCATGTTAACCTCCTCCACCATCTCAGCTGGTTCCAAGGATTAACTTGAAGAGCTGAGGTGTCATAAAAGTGATTAAACACTCACCCATTTAAACCCAAAGTCCGCACAGTTTTTATGAGGCTAAATCTAAGGCAAACCTTTACCATTGAAAAGAAAAAAAGTGTCACAAAGAAATGCATTTCTTTTGATAGTCATGAAATTCATTAAAAGGCATGATTTTATTAATGAACAGTATTTGTTATTTGAATTGATTTGCCGAACATCTTGAAAGCCTTTTATAATACATTGGTTGAAATTCAGGTGTTGGTCTATGCTGTCTTATTGTGACTGTCCAGATGAGTCAGCCAGTATTATCTTTGGTTGGATGACAATGCAAGAAATTCTTTATTTTTATTCACAAATACTAAGTTTAGAGTTAGTTGCCTCAACACTTCTTAAGTTTTTGTGAACTTCTGCAAAATCAGTTTTGTGAATGTTCCTGTACAATGGACACCAAAAAAATGTGGTCCAGTTCAGATTCTTTTGTGTGTGTGTGTGTGTTAAGTTACTCTCCTGGTTCTAATCATTAAATAAAAAAAAAAGATAAATTTTGGAGAGCTGGATTCTAAATCACATAGACATCAGAAAATAACAAATGTTGGACATTAATTTACTTTGGAGAGGGAATACCTCATCATGTTTGGATCACTTTCTCTTTTTTTATCAGAGAACCAATAACTATTAACTAATGTTAACTCTGTGTTTGTAACATGAATACATGGTTTCCAAAACAGAATTATATTTCAAAACAGAGTAAAAATGATCAAGTGTAAGATATGCCAATTAGGGAATTATTTCTCCTTGATATATCAATCATAAAACACTTAAATTGGTGAAGAACAAATGAGAAAAGGTATGGTAAATTAAGTATGGATGATCAGGCAGGGTAAGTACATGGGAAACAAGTAGGATGTGCTTGGAGCACACTTTTTTATGTGTACTACCTCAACAGTTTTTGGATTATTTAAGAGAAGAGTCAAAGACTGATGCTACTAGGCTTAGAAAAGAAATTTCTTAATGGGGGAGGAGGTTTATTGGAAGGAAAGAACAGAACTAACTAACAGAGACTTGCATCAGTGTTACCAGAACTTACGGAAGCTTTCTTTTGTATTCCTCAGTCACAGAAGACGACTGGCTACACGGTTCCCCAGATCCAAAGAGTGTTTGCATCCAATCTTGTATGAACTTACTTTCTCCCCAAGTTCTCTCAACTTGCTTCAGTTACCCAAATATGTCTGTACTACAGTTTGAGGTATCTTAGGGTATAAAAGGTATCCACATGCAGACACGAGATCACTGGAATACCTACATCCCTCAGGATGATGGCTGGATGCAGGATGTTCAAGGATACCTGTTTATTTAGCTGAAGCAAGTCTGGTGTCCCTATGGTCTTTCAAGGTGTCTACACTAATGTTTTAGGCGTTCTGCATTTCATTCCTGCTGGCAAAATTTCTGGCCTCCTTTTGTTATATTCAAGGGTCATTACCCAGGTTTTACTATGCACTGAGACTTCTTCCTCACATTTTTTCAGCAAATCTTTCAAAAAGTGCTGCATCAGAAAATGTACATTGAGTCTACATATAATGAGAATTGCTAGTGATACATTCTTAAGTATATATGTGTATCTCGTGTTGATATGGGATGCTTGGTATAATGCATCACATTAAGGAGTACAATTTGCTCATGTTACCTAATGTAATGTATGTCACAGGAGCTACAGAGTAGTAAGAGTTAAGGAGTTTAAGCCTATGATTTGAAGCTGATTAAAACTTCTTTATCAAAAGATTTTTGTAGGAAAAAAAGAAAGCTTTCTTTTCCCAGGGAACTTATATTTTCCAAAAACTGAAAAATACAGTTAATTCAGTTGAAAATCCTCAATGTTTTTAACAAACAATAAAACATTAACACTTTTACTAAAAGCTAAAGCCATTTTATTGACAACTAAAAGTCTCAATCTTTTCTTTTTTCTTTTTTTCTGATTATGTAATTAGAAATTAGTGAATGTTCATGAAGATCTGGTCTTTCCTTTCTATCTTTCCTTTATCCCTTCCCCACCTCTGTGTTGACCAACATAAATTCATTTAAAAGTAAGACCATCATTTTAACTTCTAAGCTTTAATTTTGACTGATACTTTGGCCATCTGTCCTGGTTTCAGCTGGGATAGAGTTAATTTTTTTTCATAGTAGCTAGTGTGGGGCTATGTTTTGGATTTATGCTGAAAACAGTGCTGATAATGTGGAGATGTTTTAGTTGTTGCTAAGTAGTGCTTACACTAGTCAAGGACTTTTTCTGCTTCCCATGCTCTGCTGGGTGCACAAGAAGCTGGGAGGGGACACAGCTGGGACAGCTGACCCAAACTGACCAAAGGGATATTCCATACCATATGACATCATGCTCAGTATATAAAGCTGGGGGAAGAAGAAGGAAGGGGGGACATTTAGAGTGATGACGTTTGTCTTCCCAAGTAACCATTACGTGTGATGGAGCCCTGCTTTCCTGGAGATGGCTGAACACCTGCCTGCCGATGGGAAGGAGTGAATGAGTTCCTTGTTTTGCTTTGCTTGTGCGTGTGGCTTTTGCTTTGCCTATTAAACTGTCTTTATCTCAACCCAGGAGTTTCCTCACTTTTACTCTTCTGATTCTCCCCCTTCCCACTGGGCTGGGGGGAGTGAGTGAGCGGCTGTGTGGTGCTTGATTGCTGACCAGGGCTAAACCACAACACCATTAGATCTATTTCACAATTGTTTAATCAAGGTAAAGTTAAACGAAATAGAATATGACAAATGAGAAGCAATGAGCAATACTTTTGTTTCTTTTCTGTATTTCAAAATTTAACTTGTTCCTGGTTCTCTTGCTAGCACTTCAGCCATAGAAGAAAACAAAACTCAAAGTGTTTATGTACGGATACAGTCCCATAACTACATTCTGAGTGTTCCCTGAGTCAGAAATGTGGGAGGTTTTCTCCACTTCTCACCTGCTTTGTGCTGTCATTATCATGTCTTTAACCTCAGTGAAGACAGAGGAACACAAATTAAGGCAGGCATGTCCTGATAACATTTTTATAGTAGACCTCTGAGGCCCCCAACTGTAATCAAAAGGTTGCTAACATGATGAGACTACACATGCCAGCCCATGCTGCAGAACTTCCCAGCTCTCAAGTTCAGACACTGGAAAACACTGAAGTTTTCCAGGCTTCAGTGTCCTGGCCATGGGGACAAGGCTGCAATACTGGTCTATGGACAGCACTTCCAGGGCTTCCAGGCTCCCTGCCTGGATGTAGACCAAGGTCAAGATACCCTTTTTAATCCTTTAATCATCATTATTTTAACTACACATTTTTTATAGATTCACAGGATAATTTAGGCTGGAAGGGAGCCATAGATATCGTTTGGGTCAATCCTCATCCTTCAAAGCATGGCCAATATCATACAATACATTGCTTTTATGAATAACACCTGTTTTAGGACTCAGTTTGTAAGGACTGTAACTATTATCAATTTTATAAGATTAGAAAGATAAGTTGATCTGATCTATTGTAGTAGAGTTTGAGGGACAAGAAACAAGAGAGTAATGAAAGCAAATATCAGGAAGACTGGGTTTTCAGGAAGCTGTTATAAGTTCTTGTTTCTCCTAAAATATTTGCTTCTTAATGAAAACTTGCAGCTATTCCAAAGTACTCTGGAGTCTGGTTTTGCATTTCCCTTTGGAAGGGACCTTACCACACTATTGTAATTTAACCACTAAAACTTCCACACCAGGAAGAGGCCAGGGGCAAAGTTGCTCTGATTTTTACACTGTCCCAGCACTGTGTTTTATTACTGCATCCCCTCGGGTCCCTAGGCTGCAACAGATATCAAAGTCAACTTTCCAAATCTATTTTTACAATAATTCAAGCTGGTTTAATGCTTTTTTTTTTACATTTTCCATCTGTAGCATGTTTAATGTATGAAGCCAATTATATGTGAAAATGTAAAGTGGTCTGAGCTAATGAAAAAAATAAAGACCACATGTACACATGAAGAGTATAAGCTCTGTGTTATTCTTTGTATTTGTCCTATGCAGCTGAATATAAATAGTTTTTTTCAGCTTGTTCAGAAATGTTGTTGGTACTATTTACTGCTTTCCCATGTCTCAGCTTTACTCAAAGTAGATGCAAACAATAAATAAAATTATTGCTGAGGTTACTTGTTTTTAAAAGTGGTTGTTATAATCAGAAAAGTGATGCTATAAAAATGATATCTCAGTGTTTCATATTTATTCTCCCTCAGTGACTTCTTTATCAAATGTGCTTATTTTGCAAGTCAAAACAAGATTCTTCTCACTGCCAGTACTGCAGCTCCTAATGTTACTTGGAAAGCAGACAATATTCTTCTCCTTTCTTTTTCAGTGATAAAGATTTTAGAATAAAAACCACACCCACTCATCTGCAGGAGGTAAAATGCAAGGCTTTGGGGTTCTACTTTGCAGTGCAGATAGTTGAAAACATGTATTTATAGTTAAATGTATGAAAACAATACAAAACCTGAGGCAGGTAGTTGGGCTGCCATTTTGTGATTGTCTTCCTGATGCAGTGCCTTGACTCCAACAGCGGGCCTTGAGGTATGGGAAGCATAGGCATTAATGGAGCAGTGATTTTGAATGAGCATAACAATGTTTAAAATAACTGAAGTTATATTGAACAGTTGTCTTATTAGGCAGCATCTCTAGCGAGCTGACTGAGAGCTCAAGTCTGGATCTGGTTCAGAGGATGCCCCCTTCCCTCCAGTTAGTAATTGAGAAAGCGGTATACAGAAAAATTAAATACTGTTATAAAGGGACCAAGGCAAGTTTTGTAGACAGGGGTTAGGTTTTCTATCCACCAAAGTTATAACACTGGAAGAAAACAAGAGCATCCCAGTGACTTTTATGGCATAGTTTCTAGCAAACTGGTAAGGCTCTTAGGACCCTATTTAGCCCTGAGTGTTACTGTAAGAGCAACAACTGTAAATGCAAAAGTAGTGTTAAAATTCCGTGTGTTGTGCTGGTTTCCATGTTTCTTGGTGAACTTTTGGCATATATATGTAGAAGAACCAAGTGAATCCATAACCAAGGTTATAAATTGTTTTCCACCTTGAATTGCTTTCTACCTTCTTCAAAGCAGGCCTATGTTTTTTCAGACTTCTTGATGGTCATCAGAGGTTAAATCATGAGTACTCCATTGTTATACCTGAAAAAGCATGTTTTGTTTATAGCAGATATGGTGCACAGAGAATGACTGCTGGAACTGAGACAGAATTAAGGCTCTATTAAAATGCTGCTTTGCCTTGCTTTACAATATGTTAGTGTTAGCATTTTTTGGATTTTAGGGTTGCATATTTGAAATGTATATTTATGGTATTAGCTGTTTCTTGATAAGAAATTATGTTTTCCTGTTTTACATGGACAGGACCAGACTGACTGCTTGTATGAACCTAAAGACTTCTTTTAAAAAACAGTGAAGGTTAGAAAAAGAAAAAAAATAAAAAAGATAAATTTAGCAGTCTTTGCTTTGGGAATGATACATTTTTCTCCCTCATAAATTTAACAATAAGAAGCCTGTTCTTACTGTGGGTTTAGAAAATGGAAAATTTAAAAGAGTTACAAATGGCTGACACATTTGATTTAAAAAAAGTCTATTTGCTCTAACTTGCTTCCTTTGGTTTGCTTGGAGTCTTTAAAAAAGCATTCTTTCTGCTACCTATTAGCAATGTAACTTATTGTTTGTTAAGCAGCCAAGATCAATTTACAAACCTTTTGTTTAATCAATCATTAAACAGAATAAATTAATGGCATATTATGTGCTGCTTCTGATAATCCACTTAAGACAACAGCAATACATATCGAATAAATATTTTCAAAGTTTCACTGAACTGTCGTTGGAGCAACTGCTATATTGATAATTCTCTCTTTCCTTCTACACTAAAGGGCTAAATTTATAGGGCTCTGGTGTCTATCAAAAGAATAATCTTTTTTTCAATAATCTTTATTCTATCTGAGCTTTTAGCAAATTTGATGCGCTGTTCCTTAGAGTCCAGAATTTACATACGGCACTTTGAATGGCATACACAGATTCAGTGCAAGCTACCTAAACATATGCATTTATTTAACTCTGGAAATTGTCCCAGTGCCTTCCATGGGTCTACCTGTGACTCCGAAATTTTATGTGCTCAAATACTTTGTTGAATGCATGTCTCAAAGAGAGAAGCTAAAGCCTTTTGCAGTGTCAAACTCTGATTATCACTGAAGATCTTCTGGGTGTTCGTTCACATACTTATCACCCCAGCAAACTTCCCAGGGCTTAACTTCTCTCTTATTTGCTTTCTCCCATACTGTTCTCTCCAGTCAGCTCTAAACCACCCTCTTCTTTAAATTTCAGTGAACAAAACACATTGCCCTTTCACAGACATTGGTGCGATTGACATGATTTGCACCAGAATAAGCAGCAAACAAACTGTGTTTACAGTGAATGCATTTTACTCTAGATGTTCAGCCTTGGGCACTAGCTAGTTACCCTCAGAATCTCCTGCAGCTTGCCCTTTCCTCGATTATATTTTTTCCCCTGGCAGAAACCTCTGAATAAGCTTTTCCCTTTACTATTGTTTTTTCTTTCTTTGCAGCTGCCTCTCTTTCTCTCTACTATACAGTTCACCCACCACAAATAGCTGTTCTAGTTGCAAATAAGGTAGGCAGACGCTAACTTGTAGCCATACACAGACCACCCAAATTAGCTGTAGCTCTAATCACGTTTCACCTTTCCTGTCTGAAATGAACAACAACCAAAACTAGCTGCTATTAAAGTTCTGCAAAGCATATTAAAGGCAAACTCACCAATAAAGTTTCACCATGTTTTTCTGAGCCATATTTATCTGGTTCATATTACTGGAATTTATGATGTCTATGTAGTGCTGGATCTTTGCCCCCTACTTTCATTTACTTTCCCCATCACTGAAAAGCTAGCCTAGGCTAAACAAAAAAAACATAACAGCTATAATCAGTAAAAAGAGAAAATCAGATGCAGTGTGAGATATTTAAGTCAAGCAGCACAGCTAGAAACTCAGCCTAGAGGTGCTGTTGATTCAGTTTATGTGTAATGCTGAATAAGCTGGAAGCTGTTCTCAGGATCCTTTGTTTAAAAACTGAGTAGCAAAGAAAGAATTTCAGCCAAGTACTGTCCCACAGCCAATGTAAAAGTCATTTCATTCCTTTTTCATTTCCTCAGATTACAGGCAGTCAAGAGTCATACAAAGACAGAAAATCTATTCTTGAATTCACTGGAATGGGTGAATCAGTTCAGATTAAAGAAGAAACAGCACAAATCTTTGACTGAAACTTCAGACAAAAAAATTCAGGCAGTCTGGGATATGGAGGAGTTTAATTAGCTTTATGTTATTCTTTCTAGCTCATCACTTCATCAATTCTAGTGAAATCAGAATTGGAAATACTAAAATAACAGAAAAAATATTCTCATGTTTTTTCCAAAACCTCTTTGTAGACATACACCTAGGTGTATGCAGGATATTTTTCATGTTTGGCTACATTTGGAAGCAAATGAATGCACAATAGGAAATTACAAGAAATAATTTCAAAAATATTTATAATTGCATGCTGGGCAGATATGCAAATTGGTCATTTGTAAATGAGATTCTTGATAGAGTGCTGGTAGATAGATCCATACCCCCTTCCTTGCTAGAGCTGACGTGAAATGCATGTGTCATATTTAAATCCTGCTATCTACAGAAGAGCTATTGTTTTGAGTATCAGACAATTCATTCTATTTAGCTTTGAATGCAATATATTATATATGAAAATCTAGTAAATCACAAAAGCCAGACAAAGCAGAGCAATGCACAATGTAGGATTGCCCATTTACAAACGTTTGGGACCTTTCTGAGCTTCTGCTACTAATGATGTTACCGTGTGCTGCTGAAAGCTTTTTTCCAAAAGCTTCAGGATTAATTTGCTATCAAAATGGATGACAAGCATTCACACACCGAATAATGATATTTTTAATTCATAATTTATCATGTTATGTGATGTCATAAATTAAATAAAGCTATATTAATTCTGAGTGAAAACATCCTTTCAGTGAATAGCAATCAGTTCCCACATGACTGTGCTTTTCAGAAAAAGGGGAGGGCTGTGTGTGAAATGTTTCTCCTGTAAGAAAAAAGCGTTTTCAAGACCTGGTGAGGGAGTTTGCAGGAAGAAATGTCTGGAATGATAAATTGAATATAATCACTGTTAAAACGAAAAAGAGCACAGAAGATTAAAATGTTTGTTCAAAACATAGAAATAAATCTGACATCTACCTTATTCAAACAGGATGATACTTGTTGCCAGCAAGTTTTGTTCCAGCGGGGATGGGATAAAAACTGAGCACCATACTAAGAACCCTTTTTTTAGTGGAAAACCTGTGGATGAAATCATGTTTAAAAACTGACATTCTCTATGTATTCCACAAAATCCATCTTGTTCCTGCTAGTTCTATTATTGAAGTCAGAGGAATAAGAAGAACCACAAGCTAAACAAAATGACAACAGAATGAACACATCTTGAACTACTTCTTTAACACGACAGATCCAGAAAGCCTAACCCATAAACCCTTTAGCATTTGGTGAAAACACAAAAAGGGACATCAGACTTCCCATTTCCACAATTAATTTCTCTTCTAACATAAAAGTAACAAACTAAAAAAAGCTAGATCTGTCAATAGTTAAAATTTATACCTGTCAGGAAAGAGACACTTAAGTAAAAGGCGTGAAGACAGATCTACCACCTGTCCACTAGATCCCAGCATAGTAGATATATTTTCAACCAGTCCTCCTTTCCATTACAGCAACTCCGAATAGCTTCTTGCATCAGGCAAGCTCTGTCCAGACCCTTCTGTGTTCCTATAAAGGGATCTTTATTTCCATATCCTTGGAGTCTGAGCTCTGCTTCTGCTCTCTGCCGCATGTTGGCTCCCTGTGCCTCTCAGGGTCTTCAAGGAGGTACTCACACTAGCAAGTATCTTCCTCTTGGGTTTCTCCTTCATAGTCCCATTCTGCCTTCCAGGATCTGAAAAGAGTATCTCCATTGTTTTTTTAACTCAGGGCAGGAGTGCATAAAGTTGCTTCCTTGGAGCACCTGAACTAATTCTCTTTGAGATGAAAGCAGAAGTTCTTCATGAATGCACCTAATGGGTTCCAAACACCAGAGGACATTCAATCCACAGAACTGGACCACACTACTTGCTTAGAGAGACAGGATTTCCTCTGCTTTGGTAAGAAAAAGCAGCCTACTACCCTGCCTTCACATGAGGTTTCAGCCTGCTTGAAAGTATTCAGGAAAAATCTGTCAGGTAACCTTCCTCCCAGCTGTAACCATGGAGAGCACAACACATTGCATTTAAGTAGGAAACTGAACAAAAATCAAGCAGTTCTAACATCTCCCAGCATCTGTTGCATTTGTGAATATCACAGTTCCTAGGAGGGAAGGCTTCACTCTTGGCTAGAGGATTCCTTGGGGAGGTGGGAGTTCTGGCTCAGATCACTCTCTTCAGTTTGCTTTCCCTCCCCTTACTGGCTGTCTTTTTTCTCCTCAGAGAACACATACTACATCAGATGTTGTGGGAGAGAGTATGAAGCATTATCTTCTTTGTTCCAGGAGATATCTGGGAAGTTGGAACTGAGCTGCTTGACTGTTTTAGGACTTGGGTCATTATGAGAGTACCCAAAAGAGGCACTGAAGAAAAATTGCTAGCAGAATTTAAGGTACCTCTAGATTTTTAAGGGATGGAGTTGTAAATGCCAATGAAACACAGAAGGACATTTAGTCACCTTGGTATTCATCTACACTGTGCAAGGGTCAGATACAAACTCATCAAGCTAATGGTTAGACTGCTACATCCACACATTTTGGTTCAGCATGGTACAAAGACACATCCTAAGTATTGAAAGTAACGCCATCCTGCTAATGTGTAGCCCTGACCATAAACAGTACCTATTAAGCCAGACACTGATTTTACAAAAAATGGAAATGTAGCCTTCCAGTCCCAGATCCAATGCAGCCTTCTCTAGTTTGGGTCTTCTAATCATGCTTTATATGAAGTGTATGCACATCTTCTTTTTGAATATAATCTCCAGAATTAGAATTAGGTTTCCAGGTCTCTTAAAACGGAGAATTGTAACTGTACAGGTCATTACAGATGGAAAAATTCCATGTTTCCAGCTGAAGTGGAGTCAAGTTGTTCCCCCTCATTTGAATTTGATCTTAAGTTTAGTCCTTTTTTTGATGTTCTAAGTATCATTAGCATAAATATAATTAGAAGATTTCTGATAGTAAGATGATTTTTAACTTAGCAGGAAAAGGCATAATATGATCTGAAGGCTAGAACTCTTCTAAGGTGTAGAGAACAGTATTCTGCATCTGAAGTAAGGTGGTACAGTTCATAACTGTGGGTGCCCAGTCATATTTGTACCAAAACTTCATATATTCGTACCAAAAAAAACCCCAAAACTTGGGATGTATGAATGAATGCATGCTTAAGGCAGTTGAATTCTGCCTGAAGAACTGAATTCCATCTCTGATTTTGTCAATAAATTCTTGCATCAGGTAGGTCAAGTAATTTATATTAATCTTTTCATAAATAACTTTCCTAATTTCTTATTTTCTGGGTAAGAAGCTTGAGAACCTGGGTTCTGTTTTACAGAGATCCTAAAGAATTACAGTTGTAATTAAAGCTGTGGGAAATGCTTGCATATAGAAAATGCTTTAAACATGCTAAAGGCTTTGAAAAATCAATGGTGGTGTGTTCCAGTGTTTGAAAGTTTAAGCTGCAGCTTCTTGGTACACTTCTTACTCATATGTAAATGGAGACTATCTTCTTATATTACCTAATGGGCATTTTGAAAATAAACTCATTATACATATAAGGCAAATATTTTTCCAGCACTTGGCTACCTAAGAAAGCCAGGTGGAAGGCTGATAGGATTTTTTTAAAACATCACATGTCTCTGTGGCTACACATAAATTCTGCACCTCGAATCACCTGACACCTTCACATACCAGTGGTATGATGGAACAAGATCTAGAACTACACCATCCCTACTCCTCCAATGTTTTCCTCCTATTTCTTCCCTTATTTCTTTATGCACTGGTTTTCACAGAAAAGATATCTGGTTGAGCTGATCACACTGGGGCCTTAGTAAGTTTCAGTCAGCAAAGTAGATGAAGACTTCAGGCAAGCAAGCCAAGGGAAAGAAAACTATTCTGTCACCAGAGCAGAATTGCACATGGTGTGGGTAATCAGACATGGAGTACATACTGAAAATAAGCCCTATATTAAATAGCTCAACAGACACTACCCATCCCCTGCAATGAATGAGACCAGCACCCTTCCAAAAAATAGCATAGTAGCAACACCTGTAGAAAACCAAGCATAACATGTACAAGGTGGACATTTAATGTAGAAAAAAGCTCATATTTCTTCAGACAATCTTGGTACTGGCATTTTCTAAATGTTATAACCTTATATGTGTTTTATATATTTATATACATTAAACATTATATATTGTTCAATAGTTTTATGTAAATAAATCAGTACTTAGTAATTCAGGAAAGTGTAAGGCTCTCCAATTTCATCAGACATATGTTCAGGCAGACGATAGCTTGTAGTAAAGAAAAATATGATACTCTAACAAAGAACATTACATTCTGTCCATATTGCACTTGAAACAATAGCCAAACACATTGCTTATAGCAGTCATTTTGGACATTGCCAGGACTCTGGAGAGAGATGGGAATGCTGCTGGGCAGAGCCGTCAGGTGTACTGATGAGATAAGGGAGCTGGAGAGCTTCTTTGAAAATGGTTGTCGGAGAAGTTAGGAGGGGGAGTTTAGGGTTTGGGTTTTTTTCATTTTTGGGCCACACATTCTCAAAGAAAGATTTGTATTGCATATCTCAAAGGAACCCACATAGCATACCTGTAAGCAATACCAAACATAAGCAGTGTGCAGCAACTTCTGCTCTCTGTGGATGTATGTACAAAGATGATGAAAAGGAAGCTAAACACCAAATTGAATAACAGAGCCTCTAAAATAAATCACAGTATTCAGTTCAAATGTAACCAACATTCTCAACATTCTTTTGGCAAAACAATAAGAAACTATTGCCAACTCTGCACAGTCTTGCAAATTCATTTCATTTTTTAAAAATATTGCATTCCCTCACTTCTAGAGATGAAAATCTGTGTGTGGAGAATGTTTAAGAACATAACTTCTTTCCATATCAGATATTTCAGATAAAATTGACTGACCTGCTTATTCTCTTGGAAAAAAATAAATCAAAGAAAACAATTAGTTACATGGAAATTATATGTTTGATGGTTCAGCAAAGTTCAATTATTTCCAAATGTGTGTATCGTCACCTTTGTTGATGAGTTCAAGTAATTTAGATTATTCATGCAAACTAGAGATGACTCAGAAAAAAAGACTTTTGACTTATAAAATGATATCAGCTCATTTTTTTCTCTTGATTATCATCTCTACTTGCTTAAAACATACACAGGTTGTTCTGAAATCATGCATCACACAGAAAATAGAGATCTGAGGAATTTTCAGTATTTCTTCTTAATCTGCAACCTTTCTGTTACCAGTCAGTTCATGCCCCTTAAGATTTATATGTATTTCCTTCAACTAAAGATGACAGAAAATATAATTCAGAAAAGGCATTGAGCTAGATTTCTTCATTTTAATGGAATATTTCCACTTTTTATATGAGAAGGAAACAATATCAGTATAAAATTTGCATGTGTTCTTATGTTCTTTCAAAGTTAATGCTCTTTGGATCTTTTGTCTCATAAACTTTTGGGGGTTTTTAGAAAAAAAAATCACACAAATAAATGCTTTGTGTATTCTAAAAAAATAAAAATAAGTCATTATTCTTTTTCATGAACATGAGATTATCATATCTCTTTTGAAACACCTCTATGCAAGTGTAAACTACAAAATGCTCTCAGATCTTTAGCAGATCAAAAAGCTCACAGCTTTGAAAGTCAGCCTCAGTTAACTGCAGAAACTTCTTCCATTTGGATATTTTATGATTGTTAAAATTTTGACTATTTAAAGTCAGGACTGAGATCAACTGAGATCAACAGAAAGTGGGGTAAAGTACTTCTTGTGTGACTTTGTGGTCTTATGGGTTCAAAGGAGGCTACTCAGCAAACCTGCTTGTAGAAAAACTAGTTGTGGAGGTCTTAGTCAGCAAGAACATAACCTTTTAAGACACTCATATATATTTCTTCTGAAATTCTGTCCCTACTGATCTCACTAAGACTTTGCTTTGACGTAACTGGGGCTTGTGTATTCAGCTGCTGAAGATGACTACATTTGCCCTCATTCTATCTGAGAAACAATATTTTCTTCTTCCATCCAAATGAGATCCTCCCAGACCAGTCTTTTATGCAATGAAAGCAAGAATGTGGTCAGCTAAAGATGACAGAACTGTCAATCAAATGTCTTTCAACACTAATGCATTACAAGATCTTCCTGTCCAGTAGATCTGGTGAAGAAAAGGATGTAACAAAGCACAGATGAACACATTTTCTTTTCTTTCTCTTCCCTTCCCTTCTCTCCTCTTCTCTTCTCTTCTCTTCTCTTCTCTTCTCTTCTCTTCTCTTCTCTTCTCTTCTCTTCTCTTCTCTTCTCTTCTCTTCTCTTCTCTTCTCTTCTCTTCTCTTCTCTCTTCTCTTCTCTTCTCTTCTTCTCCTCTTCTCTTCTCTTCTCTTCTCTTCTCTTCTCTTCTCTTCTCTTCTCTTCTCTTCTCTTCTCTTCTCTTCTCTTCTCTTCTCTTCTCTTCTCTTCTCTTCTCTCTTTTTCCCTAATTGAAGATTAAGATTCAAGAATTATGTATTTGAAAAGCAAAGGTGAAATGTCTGGCGTGTTATCCCATTAGTTAGCTTTTGTCACATCTCAAAATTATGTAGTGCACACTTTAGCCAAAATTTGAATCAACACTAGGGATTGGGGGCACTATAACCAACTATCTCATGAACGAACTGATCAATTTCTTTACTTTCTAAATGCTATCTCCGAAGAAAAAGGAAAACCTCACATAAAAGAAAGACAGAATAAAAATTCAGTAATGAGAGCAAGCCAATGGAAAACCAAACCAATCAAGGATCAACACAATATCTTAGAGTTATATTCAGGCACACTCAGCTGGGACACGGGGAAGGAGACTAATTATGGAGGTTAGATGGGCCAGAAGTTAGGAAAATAACCTTAGATTGAGAAGCCTTGCATTCAATTCTCTACAGTGCCACAGACTTTCTAGGTGAAACTGTGGTCAATTTCTGTTATTTCTGCTTTGAATTAAATTCTCCACATGCAAAACTGAAGATAATGACACTCGCCCAACACATCCTGTTGATGATTTTCATTATTTTACTATTACAGTGTCTTAGAGCATATAGATTTGGATAAGGGCAAATAGGGCAAAAGAAACAGCATTTTTTGAAAAGCTGAACTGCCTCTAGAGGGGAAGTCTCCAAAATAATTATAACCATTAAGACAAACACTGCCTTCACTGGGTTGCAATTCAGATTACAGAAATTTATGCTGTAATGTCACCCTGGGTATTTATTCCCTTTAATCTTCTTTCTTTCTTTTTTTAAATCAGAGCCCTAACATTACTTTAGCCCAATTTTTGTGCTGCAATAGAGTGGTATTTATTAATATGTGGCTCTTTTTGATTACTTCTATAATTAAAAGCAATTATGAAAGTCAAGATTCAGTAAAACCTATGTCCAGAAGTTCACAGAAGCCCTGGTAAGGGTGGCACTTTTATTGCAACTGGTCCTAAATTATATCAGTTATGCAGTTTGTGGTATTATATAGTCTTAACTACTGGTGGTTGTTTCTTTTTCTGCTGCCCTGAATATAGAACAGTTTGTGAAAACCTAGCTGATGATTGTATCTGCTTCTTTACGTTACTTTCATTTAAAAAATTATTTTCTAGACCTTACGTTTATTGCTTTCAATGCGAGCTGATGAACTGCTGAGACTGAAACACATAATGCTGCTCTGAAACCCAGCATGGCCAGGACAATTCTAAACTGCATCAAATCAGGAGGTTCCTCCTCAAAGAAGAGAGGCCGTGAAAAGACATTTCATGGGGAAGATTAACAGTAGCAAAAATAGTGCAGAAGACCAGCCAATAGTTTAATTTATATGCATACCCACAGTTTCTCTCTTCCCTATAGCAAATACATAAACAGCTCAGCTGTCTGCAACTTTCTCATGCCTTTTCAGTACGTCTGGATATCACTTATTCACATGGACATTCCATGGGGTATATGGGAGTAAGAGCAATTAACTGGGCTGTATAGCCTAATGGAGTTGGAACACTTGTTACTATGTTCCCCTCATTTGCACCACCTGCTCCAATACCACTTCTTAAGACGCATCTGCAAAACTGCACAGCCCTCTTCCCCACTTCTGCAGGTCATGTTCTTGATGTGGCCTCTTAAATGGAACAATTTAACCTCAGGGAAGTGAGTCACACTTCAGTTAATGATGATGCTGAAGCCAGTAGGGGACAATGTAAAGGTTAACATGAATATTTTGCAGCTGATATATTAACAGAATCATCCAGTTTTGCTGAGAACTATTGCTCTCCACCAATTTGGTCCTGCTTTTTATAAATGACTGTAAAATAAAGAAGATCCAAAGCATAAATTTAACTTGGGCAAGAACTCACTAAACAGTATCCAAAGATAGCAGGAAATATTTCCAAATATTTTTCAATTGGTTTCATCAGCTATAAATGTTGATTTCAATTTGATAAAGTGATCCTTTCATAACACTCCCAGTTACTTCCTAAGTCAGTCAGCTATCATTTACAGTTTGCATAAATTTACAGTTTTAATCCCCTCTGATAAAGTCTTAGAGTTACAGTCCATTGAAATCAATTAAACCAGTTATCAGTAGGCTTTAGCATAGGCTATAAGGACACTGGCAAAGTTCTGAGATTTAGTTGTTTGTTAAAAAACAAGAATAATCAAACATTGATTAGTAAGTTACTTCCAAATGTTCTGAAAACATCGACACACATAACATTTACAATGGTGAAATAAGTGGTGTCAAAATGGCATTTTGAACAAATTAAAAAACAATAGAGAGAGTTTAAAAACACGTAATCAAAGATTTGTACAGTATTACTATACAATAGAGACATAGCAGATTTTCATTATCCTATGAATATGCCAACAGTACTGCCAGGCCAGTTCCCAGAGCAGGGTTCCCCCTGCCCATTCCAACACAAGCTTACCTGCAAAGGGTCCTTCAAGCCGTTTCTGAGAAAACGCAGTATTCTCTCAGCCTGTCCTTCCTCTTTTCCCTCAGTAAAACTCATCTTTCTGAGTTAAAAGGGAACATGTCTTCCAGTGTAAACAGGAATCCATCCTAAAATTTCTCTGAAGGCACTCATAATCAAATAGCATAAATCATATAATTAACCTTTTGACACAGTAGTTTTAATTAGCACATTTTTAATCATACATGACGATATATCTGCTAATGAGTCATGACACAGGCTACAGAAAGGAGTATGGTATTGAGCCTCAGGAATTCTGCATTAAGTGTGACTGAATTACTGACCTGTGTGGATTTCAGCAACTAGCTTACATCCCTGTTCTAGAAAGCTCCCAAGTTGAAGTTTCAATACAAATGTATGAGTTGCCTATAGACATTCTGAAGTAGCTTTATGAATCAATGCCTTCAATTCCAGGTAGCTTTGTATCTCAACCTGGACAATAGGGACTATTTAATCTAATTGTGCTCTTACAGGAACAGAAGGATAATTTAGAAACTGTTTGGGGCTAAAAGCTGTCGCTCATATCCTCATCTTGAGACAGTTTATTTACTAATCTGTTCAGAAGACCTTTTCTTCTTAAACACAGCTAAAGAAGACTGAGGAAACAGGCTTTATTCCCATGTAATGTTATGATGTGTTTGATGGTCCAGTTCAGTAGAAGATCAACAGCATATGAAGATTTCCCCAGAGACCTTCATCGTTACTGGTGTAGATCTCATCACAATTCAACACATTTATTGCTCTGGCGCTTTTCACAGATGGCTATGACACTAGTTTTCCTCCTTGGCTTTTTTCAGCAACAGTACTTAAAAGAAAACAAGCTGGACTAACAAATCTTGTTAAGAATCTAACATAAAGCACGAAAAGGATAGAAAAAGTCTCAGTTAAGAATGAAATGTACCATATGCCCTCCAATGACTATGCATCACGTAGAACCACCTTTGTGACTTATTGTTCCCAATTGTACCTGGATGTGTGTAGAGATAAAACTTTTGCTCCAAGCTGTAAGTTTCTTTCTTTTCATTATTTTTTTTCAGTTCTGAAAAATACTTCTTTGGCATAGTTTTTTGTGAGAGATTTTATATAGATAAATAGAACTAGGTAATTAATAGCTCCATAGACATCCTCTACTATAAACATTTTTAGTTCAAGAATGCAAACCAATTTTAATTAATAGGGCTGAGTTTTTAACCTACTTGTGTTTTATAGGACTTAATAAAGATAAAAGTGATATATGGAGAGTCACTATCTTTGAGTGTATGTTATAACCCTTATTTGCATAATAAAAGAGACTATGCATAAGCTTAATAGTAATCATAAATGTATATTAATGAAGACATTTATAGACACATGAAAATGTATACCACGTAGGGAAAAAAAAATCTAAGTTATTGATGTTGACAGATTCAATACAGATGATGTTATGTATGTTAATATTATTATAAATCCTTATTGTTATTCATAGGCTTATATTAATATTGTCATTATGAATCATATTCTGTCAGTTCCCATGAGAAAATAAAAATACATGATTACAATACTTAGTGGAAAAGTGGCATTGTCATGTTTATATTAATGCCAAGTTCAAATTAAAATTCGCTCTAAAATTAGTGACAAAGACATTGTTTCGCATTTAAAAATAATAAGCATTCATGTTAATGCTGCTAATAAATTGATATTGAAATAACCAGCCTCAATAACTATAGATTGAATGTGTTTGTTGTCAAAGTAAATGGAAATATAATCTTTTGAAGTTGTCATTACTGGCCAACGAGTAAGGAAAATTAGGTGCAGACTCTGCCTATGAATGTGATGGTCCTGATTCTTTTTCCTGATGACATTTACTTTGCCCTAGAGTCAGTTTATGAATTTTACCCTGATTATTTTTGATCCTTATGCCACAAAAACCTCATTCAAGGCTTGCTGAAGGGCATGAATGTCTCTGGGATCCAAACACAGGGTAGTCACTGGATATCTTAGGGTTCACTGAGCAGTACTTCACCTTCCTTCATCCCAGCTTCAGTTATGGACCATATGCAATGTTGAATTATCTTTGGTCCAGCCTACTCCTAGAAGAATCATGATACTTGTTTGTTTAGTTATTATATTTCCACTCATTTTCTTAAGAAAGCTTTAAATGAGAACTTACAGACATACTTAATTTAAGGGTTTTATTAACATGATGACTGAAATTGTTTCACCTTTCTTCTCTAGCACTGTGTCAGCATGGAGTTGTTTATTGCATATATAGTACAGTCAGCATTTTTATACTGTTTTCATCAGACAACGTAAAGTCCCTGGGGGCTGTTAATCACAGACAGAAGGTTAAGCCTTGCACCATTTTTTCTCCTCTCTCCATTTTATTTTGCTTGGGCTAAAAACATGTGGAAAAATCTACATAGAAATAGGGTTCAGGATATTATTATTTCCCATACAGAGGCTAAAACAGTTTTAATACACCATAACATACAGTGAGAACCATTCATGAGAATTAGTACTTGGATTGAGTTCTGTTGCTACTCTGAAGAGGATTTAAGAAACCCTAATAGTTGGTCCTTTGGGAAATATGATAGCTACACATAGAGAGTTTTGTTTTGAAGTTGAGCTGTATACAGATTCTCACGGACACACAACATATTTCCTGTAGAGAGAGGCACATGCAAATAGACATCTGTGTACACAAAGGACTTTGAACATATATAAGAAACTATCTCTCATTCAATTTTCATTCAATTTGCATGTTTACTTGCCATAGACACTTCACAATTTAGGTAGAGTTTTTCATATTAGTCTACTGATAGAACTTGTCCTTAGTTTTTTCAATATTTGGGCTTAACTAAGGATACAAAAATCTATACAATGAGAAACTGTGCACAGGATGTATGTATTAAAAGTTACTTCTGTCCTTTTTTCTATTTCCTGACAAGTTACCCTTCATTCAACCTACGCATTACCAGTGGCATACTGGCCTTGATAAAAGTGGAAAACCTGCATAGATGGAGCAACCTTCCCCAGTTGTTATCCCACTTTGGAAGACAAATCCCACTGTCATTCACATCAACACAAACCCACTAGATAGTACCACTGAGCTGAACTGAGGTATTTTGCAGTCACACTGGCCAAAACCTGACTTCATCTACATGGAAAAAGTTATTTCAAAATTGAGGTTAACTAATAGTCTGCACTAGAACCTGTGTACAGATTCCATAGGTAGTAAGTATGTGGAAAAATTAGCAAAAGATGACAAATCCAAGAAGAGAATCTAACTTCAAACTAAGCAAATTGAAAATGAGAAAGAAATATTATATCAAATCCACCCAATCAGAACTGATAATTCTGTCTGCAAAGCCCTAATCTTGTTTCCTTTTCAGGAAAAAATTATATCAGTAACGCATAGGACCCTATTTCAGACAAATACTTTAATGGTGTGATTAGTTTTAATAATGTAAATTATCCCATTAAAATCTATTTATCAAATCAGGGAGTAAAATAGCTCAGAGAGCTGCATCCTTCAGTCTCTGTTAGTAAAGCACTCTTTTTTAGCCTAGAAGCACAGAACTTTGTATGGATGTCTTGGCAGAAAAATAAAAAAGAACTGTACTCTAAACAATGTTTGAGAGCTGAATTTTCCACTTAATGTGCAGCATTAAAATCAAGGGCTTTCCTTTAGATATATTTTCAGACTGTCTTGATTTGTGTATGGACAGCTTTCACATAAATCAGTGATGGTGCTACACTTGGATCATTTCTTTCTGATACCATCAAAACTGGAGAAGAAGATGTCATTCCCTCCCCTACTTTTTCTGCCCTCCCACCTTTCATTTGGGAAGGATGAAAAACCATGTCTAACCCAAGGAAAGGAATGAAACACAGACAAGCTGCATAACAATCTGCAGCTTAAGCCTGGCAGGAGATCAGCCTCTAAAGTGCTCCCTTTCAGAGAAGCAGCTTACCTACCTTCCATAAGTATGTGAAAGTCTGTTTCTTTTCTACATTTTGTCAACACTTGTTTATCTCATCCTACCAAATCTCCTTGAATTGAGTTGCATGTCTGCAAAATGAATCCAAGGCTCAAAAAAGCTATTGACATTCTCTGCCCCAACCCAAGAAAAGTTTCTTTTTTCTGTTGGCAATGATCCATGACATTTAAATTCTGTCTTCCACAACAGAGTTACAGAAAACTAAAGAAAGAACTACAGTGCCAGTGAAGGAAACATAACTCTATCATTCTCATTTAAAACAACTGGCAAAGCCAGTAGGATAACATGAATTTTCTTTACTAGCTTACTTCTTGACTTTTTACATGACTGATTTTCCAACATACTGTAGTATGTAATTTTCAAGATCCTAGTATGGGTTGCCAGAACAACAATAATCCCCATGATGGTGAAAGAATACGGGCCCTGAGACTATATCTGAGTTTGTCAAGAATCAGTCTGAAACCTGTTTTAACAAGGCTAGCAGCTGCTGTATTATACAGAAGCTAAAAAGGTAACAAACTCCTCCGATTAATCCAGGCTCTCAGCTGGCTTCTGCCTGACCATGTTCATGCCACTGCTGGTCTGTAGGGACCCCAAACTGGACAGTCTGGCTGTCTCATGTATTTCTTCTCACTAACTTTTAATGTTAACTCAAGACAAAGCTTTTCTTTAATGTGTGGCCTTAAGAAAACAGTATTACCAGAAACCTCATCTCTGGGATCTACAGATATTCAAGCTGTAGGGAAAATAAGTCCAGACTTCTGGAAAATGCATTTCCTTGAAGAGATGTCCCATTCAATGTCACTCAATAAAGCTCCTACGATTTCAAGGCAGAACTCTGAGCACTCAGGCCTACTTCCCACTGACATTTACCTCACACTTTGCATTCCATATTTTTCCTTTTATTCCTGATTACAAAGAAATTAACTCGCAATTATTTACACACCTGATGAGGAGCATATAACTATTTCTTTCCCTCTTTCCTGCAACTCGCCATTCCCCTCCCTTTTATTTATAACTGAACATGATTCATAGAATAATAATAATGATAATGAGAAAGACAAGCTAAATGTGTTCTTGTAACTACTAGTGCATGATTGCTCTCTGACGTATGCTCTCCAGTGTTTTCCCCAAGCTTGCTGTAAAAACAATGGCATTCCCATGGGGAAAGTACTTCCATTAAAAAAATACACTGTTTTTATATGCTGCCTATATTTATTTAACCATAATGTCATTCTGAGTTTGGACCATTTCCTCACCCTGTTTCAGAATTGTTTGTCGTATATCAGCTCATCCATTCCCATATTTGCTGTTTGGCTAAGTAAAACGGTAGGGACCTTTTAATTGTTCCTCATCTTTAACTCCCTCCTTCCATCACTGTAACCCTGTATTTATTGGTACCTTGCTGTAGGTAGTAGAATTGAAGGCAATAGTCCACATGTGATCTGACCAGAGAGGTATAATAACAATGCTGCTGAGCAGAATGATTGTTCCATTGGTTTACTACACAAGATCACATTGCTTTTTATTACCACTGCAATGCATTGCTAACTCCTATCTAGTTATTTGCCTGTTTTCAGGCCCAGATCTCTTTCAGTATGAGGCATCTCACATACTTCCTTCTCCTGGAATATCTGGGCTTTGGAAGCATTTTTGTTCTGTTCTCTAAACAAATTAAATTTTTCTGCCTGGACATGTGTCAGAATATACACATAGAAAAAAAAAAAAAAACTTTTAGTCAGTACATCTAGAGACATAAAATTAGTAATATTTCTGCTGGCCAGTTCTGGTTTGGTGAGATTTACTTGCTTTCTCATCATTCTGCAAGAGAAAAGTGTTAAGCTTCATATCACACAGACCCAACAATCCAAAGAAGACACATGTAGCCTAGTTAGTACTCAACAGATCCTTATACACATATGCATTTATTAGTACTTAAAGATGCTTGATATCACAGAAGACCTCATGTAAATTAGGCAGCATGAACTTTGCAGTTACCCTAGTCTTGAGTCCTGTCCGCCTTCCAAACTCTTTTTCTTTCCAAATATCTAAAGAGTTTTCAAGAGCGCAAGGAAAAGGAAGAATTGTACCAAGAAACTTGCTGACCCCTTTCCAAATGTCATGCAAGTGATTCTGAACATAGACAAATCTTTTTTCTCTTGGTTCCTATGGAAACATCCACCCCTACTCTCCTTTATCACCATATAGTTTATTTCTCACGTCTCTAGGTATTTTCTTTCTCTGCTTCCCAAAATGCTTGAATTTAATATACTTTCCATGTTTACTCCTCATGTGATTTTACACTTTCCATATCATTGATGGAAGCATTCAGCAAGATTTCAAGAGAATCTTTCCCTCACCCCTTGGCAAAATATCCATAACTTCACTAGGGAAAGGGTGGACTGTCAGGATTTCCACACAAATCTGTTCCTATTTTAGGTGTGCTTCTTCCAAAGAGGCTGTGGTTGATCACCACTGAGACAGGTAGACTGGGTGGCTGAAGGTCATATGCAGCCTCTTCAGCATTAAAATCACACATTTGCTTGCAAAATTAATCAATGTAATAACTGTAAACATCTATTTTATGTGCAGGCAGAAATGTGAAATACAGGTTGGGCAGGCAATTTTCAATATTTTTCTTTTTCTAGAGCAAAGTGATACTTGTGATATATTCAGCGCATTAAATCTAATTCTAACTTTAGAAAAAGCATAATTTCAGAAGAAAACATTACAGACTATGAGTGATATTACCTTCAAGCCATGAATAGATCATTTCAGTCTTGCTGCATTTGTTAGTAAAGAAAAAGGAAGGGGGTACAGGAAGAAACAAGTCCTTTTCTGAATGTCTAAGACCAAGGTCTAGAACAATTTTATGCTGTATCTAGGGGATTTATATCACCCGGTGAAGTGTAAACTTTTATCTGATCTTTGGATTAATGTTTCTTCACATCTTTAGTTATAACACTGCCTCTATCTCCCCAAAAAGGGAGCTGTTTCTAACAAGGATTATATCATTAATGAAAATTACAGTGTGGTCTCATTCATAATTCTATCCGCAAAGCTGGGGAGCAATAAACTGGGTGTAAACAGAAATGTGCATCTGTGGATGAGGAGGAGGGAGAAATGTTTTAAATCAGTTCTAATACCAAAGCCAATTCTAATACCAAGTCATGAAATTACCACTAAACAGCAGTGATGGAACTACATATTGAAGTGTGATAAGAAAGCCAGCTAAAGAGCAAGCACTGGGCATATTTCTAAAAAAGGAAGGCCCAAGTAACCTTCGACTACCAGGGGTTTTTTGCACTCTTTGCATTCTTACTAGATGATGCACAGAGAAGATAGTCACATTTATCATTTTAAAATGTGAAAGAATTTCAGATAGGACTTGCATTTGGGGGCACATAAGTCTCAAGGTTGTCTTTTTGCCAATGTGCTGTAACATTATTGCACTCAGGGTGCACTGCTGACAGTCACTGTTCTGCAAAAATGACAGAAAACAGGGAACAGGAGTAAGCAGTTTCACTTCTTGCACAGAAAATGTCAACTTAGCTGTTATCTTATGGCCTAAGTGATTAGCAGAAATACACAATCATTTCTGAAGCTGTTTAGTGTATCTGCCACAGAGGCAGCCAAATTCCCAAGCTATCTGAAATCTTTTGCTTCCAATTCTCAGGGTTGCCTGCTTATATTAGAGAGGATGCTTCAATCTCTCACAGTGATTTTGCTGCCAAATGTTTGTGTGTTGTTGTTTTATTTTCTAACTCACTTCCCTTTAAGTAATGTTCTCTTTTACCAGAGGGATGAAGTGATCAGGCATTTTTCAGTACAAAGAAGCCACCAAGCAAACATTTGTTGCATAATTTAATCATGTGGCAAGGGAGAGACTACCGGTATAATTCCATTGTGTTGTATACCCAGCGTACCCAGATAAAGTCCCTGAAGACACCATAAGCATTAAAAAAAAAAAAAAAAAAAAAAAAAAGTTCCTTTTTTCCATCTCTCTTTCTCTTACTCCCTCATTACACACTGGGCTTTTTTCCAAAATACTGGAGGTCAGTCTGAGGGGCTTTTTGTAACTCCAGAATCCTTAGAATCTGGGATCTGCACTTGTTTTTTTTTCATCTAAAAGAAAAAAGAAAAAAAAAAGAAAACATTTCTTTCTGGTTTAGATTTTTTTTATTTCTAAAGAGGAAGTTGGATTCTCAGCTCTGTTGGGAATTACATTTCCATTCTTTTCTTCCAAATGTGGTTGGCTTTCAAAGGACTTTTAATTATCTAATATAAAATTGCTTGATTTGTCTGTTCAAATGTCTTATAAAAAGCAGAATGCTTAAATCTGCCCCCTCTGACAAACTGTAGCTAAAGTAATATATTCTTTTCTGAAATAATTTATTATGATAAATAAATTACTGTATTATAGTAGTGAATTACATCAGTAATTGCTGTTATATTGGCTTCAGGGCTTGCTAAAAATATGTTTCTGTTGTAATAATGATTTTGCACTTATGTATCTTAGTACTGTACTTTTTAAAAATACATGCTATGATTGCAATAAAAATGCTGCATTTATATATTATCTTTCACCAAGGAAGAGACTAGGTCATCTGCAATATATACTTGTGATGAGATACAGAGACTCTACAGAGAACTTCAGAAGGAAAAAAGGAGTTAGTTTTCTTTGGGTGGACATGGAACAAATTCCAGTACAAGCACTCTGACCCCCTATTCTTTATATGAAATTAGAGCCAAACACCAACTGTCTTCCACTAAAAGACTATTTGGAAGTCGCATCATCAAACATTAAAGAGAAGCTTTATCTAGGAACACCACAGGAATGGTGTATGAATATTACATATTCCAAGGTTTCTCGAAATATAGTCCCTGGAAATCATAGGTCAAAGGCATTGCCACACCCTTCTTTGGAGACCACACCTTTTTCCCATCTGTTTATAGCAGGGATATGATGAAATGGGGAAAAAGTCAAATTCTAAAAATGGTATGCTATAGAAGCGAAATGCATTTGCTGTGGTGTATATTCACATAATGATAAACTGAAAAAGAGGTGTCATCCTGCAGAATACAACTCCCGCAAGTGTGCCTCTCCTGCATGAATTTTACACTGAACCAGATGTAGTTATAAGAAGGAAAAAAGTACTCCTCCAACTTCTGAGGTTTTGGGGGAAAAGTCTTTAACAGATAGTGTATTATATTTTGCTTCAGTAATGATAGAAGCAGAACCTGTGTGAGGGTTTAGCACCAAAGTGCCACAGTGGTATTGTTCCAGACTTAAATATGTTTCGTACTGACTTTGATTGACAACTAAAGTCAGAGATGCCTAAGCCTTTGGTTCCTCAAGGGCCTGACCAAAAAACTTTGATATATCTACGTTAGACAGCAAAATGTCTGTTTTAAAGAACCTATCCCCATAAGTTTCATCCAAAATCCAGAGCTATGAGCTGTGCTCCCTCTATAATATAAGAGAATGAAGTGCCATACCCTCACCTCGTGAAGGAATTGGCCAGTCAAACATACAATTCCAAAGGGATAAACTCCTAGTTTTCTTTCATGTTGATGCCTGTGAGCACGACTGTCCAAAACACAAGGGGATGCCTCACCTCCTAACACTTTTTTCGGGCATGAGTTTGTGGGATGGGATGTGAGGACTCTGGTTTAGGCCAACCAGTTTTCATGTGGACAATAATCTGACATCTCCATAACATGCGACAGGGTAGTTGCTTAACAGCTTCAGCCAAACAGAGAGGTGGTTTCCACAGAAGAGTGCTTGGGGCTTACACTGGACTTGCAAGGCCAGATATTTTTCAGTATGCTGCCTAAGATCTGGAAATCTTTTGGAAATAATTCACTCACCTGCAGGGACCAATGTGAGTCAGAGGAATATCTTCGTACTTTTATTAGTCACCTCCTGACCAATGTATCTAACTGGAGAAGTGACAGAGGCCATGCTTTTAACTTTGCAGAAAGTGCCTCTACATAGGTTTGGGAGCTGGACTGGAGGGCATCCTAGCATTATTCTCAAAGTTAAAATAAAAGTTAAGCAGCAGCAATAAAGAGGAGGACACACTTGTGCATTGGTGGCAAACTGTGAGTTTTTTAGTGACCACGTGCAGTGGCTAGGCCATCTTTCCAGTCACCAAAAGGCAAGAAAAAGCACTCTACAAGTCTTGCTCTGCCACTGAACAGTTCTCAAGGAACTGAGACTGCAGACTGCTATTTTCTTACCAATTACATTCAGGAGTGTTCCCCAATTTCTATCTTAAAAGTTAGCTGTCAGTTCCTATTGCAAATTCTTCCCACAGCTAATGGACCAATTTCTGAACTGCCCTGGAGTTTGCTTAACCATCATAAGAAAGTTCATTCACAAGAGAATGTTGGACCATCTCTAACTCAGTTGAAAAAATCACTCCCCTTGCAATGACAGAAACATCAATATGTACAGAAAGTAAGGAGAGTTTTTAGTGTTATTGAAGCATTAGCCTTGGATGCGGGGTTTTGGTAATAAGAAAATGGCTCTTTCCCTAAGAGTGTTAATGATCTTAGGGGAGAAAGGTATTCAACATGACTGCATTGTCAGCAAGAAAATTGACATAACAAGGCTTTCTGGCTTTGTAACCTATATTCACTTAGGTAGGTAATCTAGCTACTAGCCTGCTGAAAATTACCTGTTCAGTGGTACTCAGTGGTAACTGATTTCCAATGTGAAGCTTTATTGAACTTATTAGTTTCAATATCTTTCCTATTCGTCATCCCAGTAGTGATGGTTTTGTTTGTTGGGTTCTTTTGCTATCTTTCATTTCAAAACTTGAGACTTACCACACTAGAGACTCTCACATTAAAAGGGATTATGACCAGATCTCACCACATCATAATACCTCTACCTTTCTCACATTGCCAGAAGACCTCACCTAGAAGCTGATGGTCTAAAAGAGAGAAGATGTATTATTAGTGCTCCAGATTTGCAGTTAGGAAAAGGTTGGGGTTTCTTCCTCCCAAAAGAATCAACTCATCTAAATCATTTAGTAAGAAAGAGGTTTAGCTTTGAATGAAGAAGTATTTGTTATGACTGGAATTTATAGAATCAGACCAGTGGAAGAAGAAACATGTTAGCAATACAGATTTGAAGAGTTTAACAACCATAAAAAATTCCTTTACACTATTTATTTAAAAAATGCATGGGCTAAAAAAAAATACTAAATATTTAGAAAGAAATGGAAAAGGAGCAAAATATAGTTTGCTAAAGTAATATCTGAGTGTGAAACAGTGATTCCTAAACTATAGTTTTCAAGTACCATGTGCCACTGAGCCATCAGTACTCATACAGTGCTGCTGTCCACCAGGTCTTACAGGAGATATCCTTACAGGAGCTCTTTACTACAGCCAGTCTTCTGAGGAAAAATTTTGAGGGAATCTGCTGCCATTTATTTTTCATTCCTTGGATTTTCTAATAGGTAGCAGTCTCATGATACAGATATTTGTCTGTTAGGAACCTGATGAAAGTTACCAAGCACACATAGTTGAAGGCACAGATTTATTTCCTGACATTTCTGATAGTTAAAATGTGCTAAAGCAAAAGATGACGTTTTAATGAGATAGAACTCTACTCAAGTGTTCTCTGTGAAATACCCTTCTCTTCTTGTTCTGTGTAGTTAGGGTTAACTTTGAATTCTCTACAAGGTCAAGTATTCCTGATCAAATTCAGAAAAGAGATTGACAGGCATTACTGGGCTTATTATTACTATTATTCTCTTGTTTGAATCTGATTCTGGTTTTCTGGGGATCATTCTTCACCAGATTTTTTTTAAATGTTGACATGGAAAAACAAAAATTAGACAGGTCTTTCTTAAGCTGCTGTAGATATAATTTCCAGCTATGTCAAGGACACCTAAAGCATATTCTGTAAAATATTCTAGGTATAAAATACCTAAAGGATTTTGTTTTTATGATTAACATTCTGAGTTGGTGCACTACGTGGTAATGCAGGTGATGGTTGATGTGAGAACCAACTCCAGCACATGTTATTGTAAATGTCAATATCACTGAAAGACACCAGAGTATGAAGGTGCCTCCATTTCTGTTTTATAAATAAATAAACTCCACTGACATTGTAGGAAGAAAGTACTAGAATAAATCGGCCCTTCCCAGTGGCCCTCCTCTGACATACATACTCTGATCCATTTCTGTGAAACCACAACACCAAGCTATTCAAAATGGAAAATTTCCATCAGTTGTGATTCTAAATGGCTTAGGTATTCTTGAAAAATTTTGCTACAAGCCTTGTCTCATTTTAAAATTAAAACCCTGCTTGTCTGTCTTTTAAACTGAGAGGAAGGCCATTAGACCATTTATTAAGCATTTCTGACCTGAAAAATATACCTCCGTAGAAAACAAGATAGGTCTTGTAATCTGCTGCACCTTATGAAAATTTTATATTTCCCTAACTTTGCAAAATAATGGACATTCTTATTAAAAAAGAAAAAGCCTTTAGCAATGCAGAAAATTGTTCCTGTAACCTAAACTAGAGGCCAGATTCTCAACTAATGTAAAGCTTTTTAGCTCCATCAAATTCAAAGTAGCTAACCAAAGTACACCAACTATGGATCCAGTAAAGCTGTATGTTAATCCTTATTCTATTTATTGAAATGAAAGGATGAAGATATTAAAAAGCCAAATTGCTCCTTTTACCATTGTCAAAATTGTACTGATGTTGGCAATACCAGTCTGACCAACCAGGTTCACAAAGAGGAGAGATTTGTGTAAGCCAAGTATGTGCATGCCTTGCAGGCCTGTCTCAGAGAAGGTGGCAATTTCCTCTTGCCCTTTTTCAGTATTCTTTATACATAGCTTTATGAAAAGTTATAATATTCCCAGAGACACAGAAAAGATCCAGCTAGTCTTACTTACTCAGAACTGAAAGCTTTAAAGGTTAGTCTTGAGGGACATTATTACACTGCAGGTCAATAATGCCTAGTAACCTTTGCCATGTCTCCTGAGGGTGAACACACATTTTATGATACCCCATTCTGCTACAGATGAAAGCCTTTGGAAAGGTTGGCTTAAGGTTAGGAACTGTATGGAAAAATCCCCCAGATGATGCTCTGTAAGGGGACTGAGCGTATGTGGAACACCAGCACATTTGCCTTCCCTGCCCCTCTCTCTGATATCGCTCCGTCTTCGAAGCAAAGGTACAAATGGGATTCTCAGCTCTAACAGAAGCTGATAAAATATTTTAGATCCATGCTTCCCAGACCAGATATTTTAAAGGGAAACATTCGAGACTTAGCTGCTGATGAACACTACATTTCAAAGCGCATGAAAGAAGAGACTGGGTGGAGGGTTTGTTTGGGGTAGGGACATTGGTTTAGGATTTTTTGGGGTTTTTTTTTTTTAAGATCTGTTCAGTTTAAGATTGACTGTGCTATTCTCCCCTTACAAGTTGAAGCTTCTGATCATTCCTTTTTCAGATTTCTCAGCTAAGCATAAAAATTTCTCCAGGAAATTTTCAGTGCAGAATCATTTAAATTTTGTAATGCATTTGTTTCAACAACCACCATGGCCCTTACCTTAACCTCCTGAATTAGAACAAGCGTACTAGATTTTGCTTCAGTGACAGAGTATAGTGTGATAAACTCAGTTTTTAAATTACAGTCTATCAGATTACAGTATGAGATTAAACATTGCCATTTGATTTATTTGAACAATCATAGCAAAAGGAAATACTTGAAATCTAGGGTTTACAGCTATAGTGTTTTGTGCTTATGTTTTCCTCCTTACTTATTATGCACATTGGCAAATCAAGAAGTCACATTCTTTTTTCAGTTAAAAATGATTCTATGATGTTGAAAATTACAAAGGAGTTTTAGATGGAAAGGAACAAAAAAGTTCTGCCTTCCCTCAGAAATACAGAGAAAATCAAGGTATTTAAAATAACATCCTCTGCCTTCTGCTTATAGCAGAACACTGGCTACAAAATTAAGCTCCCTATGCAGGCTGCATTTCTTAAATTCTAGAATGCTTGGATCATCAGTCCATTGTCACTGATACAGACCGGAAAAATTAGCAGAGAAAATCATATCTTCAGCTGACAAATAAACTGCACTCAGCTGAAGACTGTCATTCTGTACCAATCTGAACAAGTTACAGATCTGGTCCTTTAATGTGTAGGAGGAAAAGTTCAATAGTGCAAGAAGTTCATATTGCAACAAAGCTTTCTGTTTTGGCTGTAAGAAATCTGTTTTGGAATCAGCTCTGCCTCCAACTTTCTATTTTGGCCCCAAAGGCTAATACCATAGTGCATTGCACTCCCAAAGTAAAGGGTTTAAAAATAATCACTTTAAAGGAGCACCACTGCCATGTTTTTTCTTTTGTTTTATTTTTACTTTGTTTTTATCCCTTCTACTTCCCCTGCCTAAAGGTTGGCTTTCAAATTTGGAAAAGGTCCAAAATCCAATCTATCTTTGCTTTTCTCTGTATTTGCAATGTCCATTTCTTTCTTTGTTTGTTAAGTAAGGTGTAGCTTCCATGCTTTCTTTCGAATCTAAAGAAATCCTTGTCAGCCTCACAGAAAACAACACAATGAGGAGCGTAGCTGGAAAACACGCACAATAGAAGCAAAGACATGTTGATGTAGTGTTGCATTTTCTTGCCCAGCTTTCAAGGAGTGACAATTCGCTGTTAACAACATGTGTGTTTTCCATTAGGATTAATTACCCTTGTAAATCCATTTTTAGGCTCACACAGGCACATTCTGATTTTCCAGGCTGCTGAGCAATGAATCAGGACTATCACATCTCCAGTGACAAGTACAGCACTAATTGTCACCTAATTGGCTCTTCTCCACACACCCCTGGTGTACGGCTACACCTCATCCCGCTCTTTGCCAAACACTACAGGATGTCCCTTGCTCTTCACATCACATACCAGCTGCAAAGGCATTCTGCCATCTACAAGACCCATCTTCAAAACAGTCACCCTGGGTGGCTTACTCCCCAGGTGCAGCCTGACACCACAGCCACTGCAGGTAGATTCTCACACATCAGAAAAGAAGAAACTCAAGTTTCTTCTTCAATGGCTCAGTGGGACATAAGTAGGCTCAGCACTTTAGAAAAGCAGGCCACTTATTTAATCACCTGAATGTGGATTTAGGTTCCTATTGTTGAGAATCTAGGCCACAGCATATGGGCCATTTTCACTGGGACACCCTGGCTGCATTTCATTGCTCTAGCAGACAAAGCAGCCCTAAATCTGGCTATGTTTATGGCTGTTTTGCATTAGTAGAGCAGCAGAAAGTGACCAGAAAACACTAGTGAACCTGTCCATATATATCAAATGCCTTGACATTTTCCTTTTTATCTGTCAGGTTTTTCACAGAAATGAATACATACCTTTTAACAACAGTTGTGTAATGGACAAGGGCAGTTAAAGAGCAGATTTCTCTGTTTTCTTGGCCTTTCCACTGCTGAACTTTTAAGTTTTCTAGGAAGAATTTATTTTCCCTTCATTTAAACAGAGCTACCGGTCTTGAACTTCTGGTTGCAAAGCTGTGCCAATATATAAGTGATTCCACCTTTAAGTGTTTGTTATGAACAGATAGCACAATACACACTTTCATTACCACTGGTCAAAGAGCATGTAGAGCATAACACTCTGTACTTTTCCAGCACCAGAAAAGGTGGCTGCATAAGTGAAGGTATCACAAAGTGTTCTGTGATGGATATGATAAACCAGGTCTGTCAAACAGCTGAAGGATTACTAAGCCATACTTATCATCCTTCCTATGATGAAGGGTGTTCATACACAATTATATGGGCTATATATATATGGGGTCACATTCTGATAAATAGTCTGTAATTTTGCTTGACCATCTCTCCATCAGTCATTTGCAACCTTTTAACTATACCTAATTACTCTGTTCACACAAGGAAGTCTGGTTTGACAAGTGCATTCGTTGCACACACAAAGATTTCAGGTGAAAACTTTTAATCTGAGAACACCTTTACCTTATTGTACATCACAGCTGGAAGACAGCCCTGCCATTAAACATGTCAATTCCCTAGTCAGAAACTGGTTAGAAAGTAAGTCAAACCACAGAGCTACACATTGAAATGCAATAGAGGTAGTCTGACTACATAATAGATATATTCAGTGCTGGGAATAGTCACTTAATAGTTACTTCATTTTCCACTTTGAGGTGACCCTTCCCTAAAGAGTATTTCAGTGCAAATATAATCACAATAGAAGAAGGCACAATAAATAATAAGTAACATATCACATATAAAACATAAAAGTGTTATAACAAATTATATGATTTTCTGGAAATGTATTCTCATTGCAATATACTGTTGGAGGCATTAAAGAGCTAAAAATCTATTTATGCTAATTATTTCTGTCACTAGCAGGGAAGCCAGCTGGGAATTATCACAAACATAGATATAGCCTGTATTTTCTCCCCTGACAAAACTATGCAATGGCCTTCCCATGGGGGCCAGTATGTGAGCCACCACTACTCCTGACAGCAGCCAGTATGTACATTGTATGAAAATGTCTACATGTATTTAGCTTCAAATCAGAACTGGTTTAGTTGGTTCTATTGCATGCAGGAATATTTCCACTTGTTTTTACACCAAATCTGAGAGTTTGACTATTTTGCAGACATCAGAATTAACCAAGTTTTTACTTTATCAAAAAGATGTCAGTGTGCAACCACGATAGTGTCACTTTTTGGTAATACTTCTAGAGCTTTCTTTCCTACTTCTGCAGATTTCCTTCAACTAAGATTTGCTGAACCTCCTTAAGCATACTTCAATTTTCATTCTTTTTTAAGTCCAAGCAGCTCTTTCTCTGCAGCTGAAAGGAGGGCTGGTGTGAAAATATTTACAACTCCCTCAGATGCTGTGATAGTTTGGGGCAGCCTTTTCTTGTGTCATCTATCACTGACCCAAAGAGCTGAAATCAACACAAAAAGCTTCCTTTTATTCATGTTTCTTCTCCTAGCCATGCCTCTGACTTGTCTTCTCTACCAAAGGCAGCGACAGCTCCCTGTGCAGGAGATGTGAATCTACCGAGCGAAGACAGAAAAAAAGATTTACTCAAAGCAGACAGTCAGAAATGTGTGAATTTCAGTATCAACACATAGCAACCAAATTTCTGGGTAACCAGCAAGTGCTGATATAAATGACTTAGTGCTATGTGCCAGCCACACCAGACACTAGTGTTAGGTACTCTGTGTTGGCCGTAAATATCTCTCTAGTGTTCAGTACTGTGAGGTGACAGGGTTTGGGTCTGAACTCTGATCCATTTCTAAAATTCTCATGAGGCAGAGCTAGAAAAAAAGGGCATTTATTAATATAAAACTAGCATTCATGGCTTGCACCAGGACCCCTTCATTTATTCAAACATAAAACTAGAAACAGTTCCTTCCCTACAGATACAGTAAATTATGGTCTTGATTTACAGCACATCTGCAGTAAGGGCCCATGTGTGTGTTTTACTCCCACTGTAAATCTGAAGTTCAGAAGGAAAAGGAGGGAGAGATGCATCCTGAAATTAGCTATATATTTCCATATAGGCTAGATGATATTCTTCTTCACCTTGAATAATACTTTATAGTTCAAGTAATACTAATGGAATGCAAATAGCTTGTTATAATCTGGAGATATATATATATGTATATAGGCAGTGTGTACATGAGCAAGCCTAGCCCAGTTGGAACATTATACTGCATAGGGAAAAAAATTGTCCCAGCCATAATTCCATGAGCTGTATTCAAGATATCCTTGCTATTTTGAGAACTTAGCTATTAATAGCTATATGTATATTTAATAATATGCTCCTGTTAGCATATGTTAAAAAATCCAAGTCTTCTTTTTGACAGTAAAATTGACATAAATTTACTTGTTCAACTTTTGTGGGGAAGGCTGAGGTCTGAAATAGCAGTGGTGTCACAGGTTAAATCTCTTCCAGTGTATGCCTGCTCGCTAGCTCTGCTGATCATCAGCTGAAATTCTGGGGACAGGATGAATGGTGAATTGAATTTCTCCTTTGCTGTCTTTCCTAAACATATGTGTTGCATCACTAGACAAATCCTGGGTAAGACATTTCCCATTTGCAAATGCACCAAAAAGATACTGCTGATAAAAAAAACTCAGAATGCCTTGTTGTCAAAACAAACCCAAACTCTTTTGAGGAAATATTAGTTTGGGCTTTGATTGTTTTAATTTTAATCTATGCAAGTTCTTAATTGTTTTCACATTATTTTGTAACACAGCAATTACAATGCACAGTGGGAATGATATATCATGTGTAATAAGAATAATGTTATACCATTGTGTAATATTTTAAGTATTCTGTTTATCATTTTACTGACTAACCTTTTATGTAGTTCTGATTAAAATCTCTTTTCTGAACCAAAACACCTTCAGCATCTTAATTTGGCTTAAAGTTTGTGACAGCATATATAATTCCCAACTTAGAAGGAGAATTTTAGGAGTAAGATGAATCTCCATTAATTTCATGGGTACAGTTTATCAAGTGGAAAAAATACTGAATGTTTAGAATAAATTAAATTAATTTTGTCTTCTCTTTTTCTGCATAGAATGGAGATTTAGCAATAAAATAATTATACATTCTAATACAGTGTCTGTTACAATCACAACCTTGGTATAATACATACAAAATACCTATTACACTATAGCTCTAATTTTATGTAAACTGTATTTTCCAGCTCTGATCTGATATGTGCTGACCACTGCTGGGAGATGTTGCCTACAGGAAAATGCATTTCCTGACAAAATCATCAGAAATTAGACTGATAAGAAATGGTACATGAAAAGATAATGTTGGAGGAAAAGTGGTCTCTTTGTGACAAATTCAGCTGTTGAAACATCTTGATTAAATGCGGTTTTCAGCGAAGTAATCCACAGCCTTGTTCTTAAACAGTTGTTATTCTGTATCACCCCCAATATATGTATAATGGCTCTATTTTTTCCTCGGAAAAAGTTAGCCTATTCACAGCAAGACATATACCTGAATACCTCTAATTAGAAGGCACGTCTCTGTTTTTAACACCCACAGTCACCTTTTCCCACAAGGTGTGGGTGTTGTCCCACCCCGAAACCTGTGAGTGGCAGCATAAATAGGTGTTAACATTAAACTCAGATACCATTGTTCCAAATGTTTGAAATGCTAAAAGCTACTTTTAGTTTTCTGCTTCACATCTACAGATATTAAATGTCTCCTGTGTGCCAATGTTAATAATATGTATATTCCCTAACCATTTGGTAAGTTCATATAGTTAACTGTCCTTACCCATTGCTGTAGTTTTGTTGCAGTCGCGATGGTCAAATAGTATGAAAGAGAGAAGCTTTGTAGCTTTTATTCAACTAACTGACATCACTAGAAAGCTTTGGAGAACATAAACCTTCTTTAGGTTGTTTTTATCCAAATAAAGCATTGTATTGAGAACTCCAGCATTTTGAATGGATGTTAGCTAATTAACTACTGTGGCAGTGAGTTGACAACCTCTGTGTTTCCCTCAACAAAGAAACTTAAAAAGAACCTGAGTGCAGCTTAATGCCTAGAAGAAACATCCACATCATTTCTAAGTCATCCATCACACAGTTATCTGAATGCTAGCCACCGTTCAGCTGGCTACATACAAAATGTTAAAGACTGTCATTATACTTATTCCTTGATAGGAACCTTGTTTATTAGTATGGGTTTTTTTAAATGCCACTCCACAAGTTAAAAGCTGTAAGCACAGTAAAATACAAAACATTTTTCTATGCTGAGTTTCAACATATATTATTCAGCACTTGTTAGCTAACATAGCTTTATTTTTTCTTCAATTAATGTCTTATTTTCTGTAACTCCAGATTTCAGTTTATTGGGGAAGATGAGGAGATTATGGCAAATCATAAGATACCTTAATGCTACCTCATGAAACTATTTAACAGTACTTTCCCTGTTATACGGGCCTTAGAAAAGGAAAAATTCTCTGTTCCATTGGCAAAATCTTGAACAACATTCAGCTCTAATTTGAGCAATGTCATTCTTGCTTTCTTTTTCTTTTCTGCACATTTTTAGTTTTTGAATTTATGATAATCAGCTCTGTTTCTTTCTTTATATTTCAGTCCAGTTTTTGTAAATTGTGGTGTTTTGAGCACTGACATTCAAAACTGAAGGGTTCCAGGCCCAAATCCCACACTATGTGGTAGTCTGATAGATTATCTTCCACATTACAGTGATTAAATCAGGCCAGAAAGTACCGCAGCCCCTGATGTGCATGTGGTAATACTTTGAAAGGACAGCTTCCCAACAGCTTCAAAATTGTCCAGCACAGAGTAGCTGCTGTGTGGGCTTTTATCCTCCTACAGATAACGTCAAGCATATCTACTGCTGTGTGCATTCTGTAGCCTTGATAAGAGGAAGAAGAAAACTTTTCAGGACTACAAGACACAGTTAAAACTAGAGCTTTCTCTCTATCCACTGGCAGCTATTTGGGATTAAAATAGCATAACTCCAAGGTATTTTATTAGTTTTATAGATATTGAGGCCATAAATGCACTTGGATTTTATTTTTCTGGGAGTTTGTCCCAAAAAAACACTATGCAGCCATAATACATTTAAAAATTACAGTAGTCTCAAACAATTTGAAATACAACCACAGTACGTAGTGACCTTAAAGATAGGTCAGATAATTACTGTGCAGAGCCAGAGAAAACTTCAGGCATTAAAAGTTGTTGCTGTTTTTGCTGTTAGTGGTGATAATGCAACACATTTAAGTTATGTAATAGATTTATATGTCAAGTTAATCTTTTCCTCAGCAGAATCCTAGGAAAGCACCTTTGTTTCTATGTACCCTCTAAGGTACATCCCTCTGTGAATCATGAGTCTGTGTTGTTATTAGTTTTCTGCATTAACTGTGTAACATTATGGAAGGTGACTCAAGCAAAGTGACCTGAAGTAGTGCAATACATTTCATGAGCTTGAAAACACCACTGGAGGCAGACGAAGGAAGCAATCTCTTGCAAATGCCCACCTATGCTTTATTTTATTTTGTTTTGCTTTGTTTTGTTTTTAACATAGTTTTCTTGTAAGCAGATGAAGGCTCTTTGGCAATACTGTTGATGCAGAACGTGAACATGTTGTGTATTGTCACATTAAACACACATATAGTGAGTGCAACAAGAAGAGAACTATCCATATTAAGAGGCTAAAATCCACAACGGACCTTTCTTGTGCCTGAAGGTTTGTCTTGATTGTATGTTTTCTTTGGCAGTGAAGGCAACTTAAGAAGTTCCCATGTTCCCAACAATTATTCCACCAGTTATTTCTGTTACAGGTATAGCTGCCTGAGGAGCTTTAAAAGGTTTGGGGAGATTACTTGTTGTTGCTTTGGGGTTTTTATTAACCTGCATGACTTCAGAGACCTGGTTGACAGCCTGGCATCCCAGCCTGCAGTAGCACGGCTAGGGGCAGCAGAAGATGAATGGAGAGGCAGGAATGAACAGGAATTGTCAGGGGAAGGAGGAAGCTCAGCTGAATAACATAAACATGTAGTTACACCAGGAGTTTATGGCCTCATTTTTGGGATGCAGTGCTTGGCTCTGAGGGTGCCATCAGGGTCTGCAAGCTCCCCCCACCCAGTGGCTGGCTGCCTGCCTTCAGAGCCAGAGCTGGCATGGCACAGCCACCCTGGAACCTGGGACCTGGACACCGTGAAAGGGTTGTGCAAGATGAGCTGGGAGAAGCATTGCTGGTCCCCATCCCTCCCTGTTTGCTCCAGAGCTGCATTTACACTTAGGTCCTTGCCTAAGCCACTTGTCAGTGTGTCTGTGCCGGCCATGTTCCTCACTGATCCGGACCTTGACTTGATTTCCAAGCTTGTCCCTGGACCTGCCCCATCCCTATGGACCACATGGTAATCTGAGCTGTAGCTGACCCTGGTACTATCACCGGACCTGCTCTGCTCTTCTTGCTGGGGTACCATGGGGCTGCATCCTGTGTGGGTGACGGCACTGCCCTGCCAGCCATGCTGTCACCCCTGATCCCAGCTCTCTACACCCCATAGCACAGCCAGCCCCGCTGCTTCCTGACATCCAGTTTCACAACAGTTTCAATAGACCTAGGTTATGACTGCTGAAGGCCTGTTTTTGTCCATTCAGTCATCTCACTCCCTTACCTAAGCTATGGTACTTATCAAACTTTATATGACTCCTCTTTCAGGAACTAAGGCAACTCCAGGAAATCACTGTTTTTGATAGGGTTGGTTTTGTTTTAGTCAGTGCTTGGTTTGGTAGAATTAGTTGTTCAACTTCATGAGCAGTCTCAGCTTAGAAGCAGATAAGCCTTGATTTTGGGACAAGATGAGCAGAAGGAGCTCTTAAGGTCAGCTGGTCACTTCTTACATCCCCTTAGCTGTGGTGAGAAGCTACATTTGAGGCTGAATGAAAGCTCCTATGCAGGTATGAAAGTCCTTTGGTCCCTAATGCAGCTCAGTCCTTTGTGACAAAAAAAGCCAGAGGAAGAGAGACTGAGTTTATTGCCTGACAGTTAAGGAACTTCTGTTAGAATTAATATTTAGTTATTCAAAATAGAACAGCTGCAACAAGAGCTCCTAAACTAAATCTGCAATACCCCTAGGTTAGGGCAGTGATATATAAGAAAGGAGGGGGGGATTAAAAAATGATTCTGAAGAGAGAGGGCAAACTCTTTTAAATTAAATGTAAACACTATTTTCCCTTTTTTCCTGCAAAAACTCTTTAATTAAACTTGATCCAAACTCATAAACTATTCCATTCAAAATTGAAATTATATTCTGCAGCAAAGAAAAACTAATTCATTTTTCTCTCTGCATTTTCAAGATTTCAATGCTGCTGAAAAAATCCTTCATGGGTACATCCTTCTTCAGTGAGGCCTTCTTCACCAGCAGTTGCTGCATGTGGCAGCTGTGTTAAACCATTGGCAAGGTCTCTGGTACATGATTCCTTCCAAAGTAAGCTGAGGAAGTTATTTCCCCAGCCTCTTTCCCCTGCGTCCTCTGCAAAAGATTGTCTACATTACAGAGGTGGCAGACTAGGTGGTAGGTCTATTCCTGAGGTATCCATAAACAAGGACAGTAATTTAATCTATCATATATTTCTGTTTTGAACTTCAACCACCAAGCAAACATATCACTTGATGAATTCAGGCAGTAACTTCAACAGGAGCTGGTAACTAGGGTCATAACCTTTCTAGCCGCTGTCCCCAAGTCCAACACAAGTCTGTAGGCAGGGTAGGGCAATCTCAAATTAACAGGTTAGCTAGTTATAAGAAGTTAATGCTCTTCACCTGAGACAGGCACTGATCATTTGTCTATTCCTAGTTAGTTTTCGGTGGTGCTCAAGTTAGTCCATTTTATTTTGTATGGCAAGGACTTGGGACCTTCCTAGCCCTTGTGGGCAATCACTAACCTCTCAGCTGAGGTTGTTTAAAACAGCATAAACCAGAGCAGACAAAAATACTGCAGCCTCTTGTGTTAGCACCGTTTCTTGACTGACTGGAAAGTAAGCGAGTTCAGAAAGTCAAACCAGCCCTTAAAAAAAAAAAAAAAAAGTTTGGGGTGATTTTATCTCTCTGAACTGTTTCATTCTGAAGGATATACAGATGCTGGTGTCAGCAAAAGAAAAGGGATGGAAATATCTTTCAGGCATTGTCCATAAAGGCAGAACCATGAACATGCTGACTTAGACTGACTGAAACAATCACACGACTGTCCCCTCTAGGGACAGTAATTTCCAGCTATAGGCAGTAGTCTCTTAAAAAACAGTAGTTCAGTCACTTGTGATTCTGTGACCATAACCTGAGGTTAATGGCTGACATTAACTGTGTCATGGTTAATGTCATAACGTAGCTAGCATTCAGTGTAAATGACAGCAATTTTAGGCAATGGGTGTTTGAGGCAAGTAAACGTTTCCAGTCTAGGTCTCGATTAAGTTTCTTGTTTAGTAGTCATGACAAAACACCCTCTCAGATTTATTAATGAGTCTGATGGATATGAGTGCTAATGAAAATAGACAGGTAGGTAATGAGGGAGGTACAGTCAGAACATAGGATTAACGTCAGGTACAATTAAAGTTCAGCTCCCTAGTCAAACACAGGCTCCTTTGGGGCCTTAGGTAAATCATTTATGCACAGCCTCTCAGTCTTTAAAGAGAGAATAATAATATTCATTATCTTCACACATACACCTTGAGAGTATAAGCAGTTTTGCTGTACCTTTTTTCTTCATTCTCGGAAGTGCCCAGTAGATTACCAATATCGTGATTACAATACTGGGCAGAGCTGGAGTGAGGCAGATGCTGCATAGGTTTCTTCACAGAGCTCCACTGATGTATTGCAGACATCTTTACCCCTTATCAGTTATGCTATTCCACTCTAAGCTTAAGACAAGCTGCCAAGAAAATACCTGTTACCTGTAGGAGTGATGCCATATCATGAGACAATCAGTGCTGCTCTAATGCTATTCCCAAAAGAGCTGCCTTTAAACATCATGTCTCTGGGAGTGACTTGAAAGGCTCAGCAGACAATGGCAGCACAAATGTCAGGTATCCAGTAAAGGAGAGAGTAAAATACCTGTCCTACCCAAAGGTTGTAAAACAGAACCGAACAATGCAGAAAATTGCAGGGGAAGGAGAGGAGGGAGGGAGTTAGAGGGAGAGAAACCACTACATCAAGACATCTGGATTAAAACTAGATCAGTCATTCTAAATTGGTGCTTGAGTGCTGAGCAAATGAGCTAGAGGAAGAAGAAAATCTGTGTGTTTGTATAGATGCATCATAGGGCATTAAGGAAGTGGTGTTTCACATTTTAAGCAGAGGAAAGTCTGTGCACAATCTATAAGCTCTGGCTGATATTATGAAGCTGTTACTAAGAAGTCAGGTGTATTTTGGGATACCCCCATGCACTTGTACCGCTGACCAAGGTCTGCATTACAGCCTTTCCAGAACCGAGGCAACAGTTAGTAATTAAATCTTAATGGTTATCTGCTGAGTTGAAAACACTTGGGACAGCAAGAAACTGAAGTTTAAGAGGCTCACCTCTCTGTAGAGAGGGAGTTTGGAGCCAGGAAGGGTTACAACAGGCAAAACAAAGATATGGAAGATAGGGATAGAAAAAAAAAACAACCCCCCCAAAAAAAAACAAAACCAGAGAGATAGTGAAGGGAGTTAAGAAAGAAGAGACAGGTGTATTTGAAAAGAGAATAGTTGACTTACCTGGGACAAGCCAAACAGGAGTTAACTCATGAGCTGCAGAAACAGCTTAGGTTGTCACAAAATTAAAAGAAACTCACACTGGGAATATAAAGAGGAGTTGTTATTTTAGGTAGGTTTGAAGATTTTCTTGCTCTATTTAACAGAGAATAAAGATAATTTGTTTACAGCACCACATGCACCTGAGAAATGAGTTACAGCTCAGCATGCTCATGCTAGCTAAAATTTGGGAAAGGGTAATCTGAAGCAAGGACAGTTCTCAAGGACTGAAGTTAATCCTAGGACTATACAGATTTTGTTCAGACTTCAAAGCTTAAGGCACACATGTTCTAGTGTCTGGTCAATGTCTAGCCAGGGAGTTTAGCCAGATTTATGACACACAAGTTATGTATACATATATGTGCCTTTAAACAACTGAGCTTGCACTTTGCCTTGCTATAAGACCAAGTGTAACATAATTGCCTATAGGCCATGTTTCACTGTGTATCGAAGTATGTCCAGAAAACAGGTGAATCCATGTAGATAACAATCCATTTCCCTTCTTCCACTGCATTTTCTCCACAAGTAATCTGGCATCTGCTGATAAATATGCTGGTCATCTTTTAAAGGCAAAAGGCATCAAATGTATTAAAAAAAACTTTTTTTTTTTTTTTTTTTACATCTGCAACATTATTCCAGCTGATGTGAAATTGCTGTATACCTAAGTGCTTACACTCATTGTCTGTGAGAAGTGGTCTGGCACAGTCGGCAACTCCAGGAACATGGGGAAAATGGGAGAGGAGGTGCTATTTAAAAGCACTTCACTCATCAACCATGTCAGCCTAAGAATGGAAAGGGAGGGGGAGGGAAAGTTTTACCCACAAGCATGTACTTACCTGTGAGAAATTGAATAATTGCTGCTATTTGCTCTATTATCCTTCAGATTTTTACTTTACCAGCAAATCTGGTTGAAATTGCCATCAAGTTTGAAAGTTACTGGACAGAGTACTAGTATACACTGTGGCCATGTAACTTGCATTGCCCTAGAAACCTGGATACAAGTATCTTGAAATGACCTTCTCAAGGATGTACATAGAATCTTCATTCATCTTCTTTCCTCATTTAGACTTGCATCAAAATAATCTCAGGTATGGTAAAGGTTGCTGTTTCGTTCCTCACTTTAGTTTCAATTTAACTTAACCTAACTAAGCTCAAGTAAAGCTCAGTCAGTCCCCTTATGACAGAGGCTGAAAAACAGCAGGTGTTTCACTGTCCTTGATAGTGCTCAAACTTGCTTAGGAAAGAAATAGCTAATGCCATATCCCAGACTAATCCTGCATTCTCAGGAAAGGTCTCTGTTTGGTGATGTCCAGAGGTTGATATTTTGCCAAAAGGAAAAAAAAAAAAAACTTGAAAAAATATATAATACTTTCAGCAAGTTATTTTTTCTCTTAAAAAATCCATTACTTCCTTCAGAAAACAGCTCTTAAAACCAAAAGAAAAATCAGCTTCTAAAATAAAATTAGAGGCAGATCCTGCTTCTGAATCTGTCAGCTTGTGATATCTCTGAACCGAAATTCCTTGCAGCCCTAGAGTCATCATATCATTCTAGCCTGATTCCCTCTGGAAGCAAGGTTTGAGCAGTTCCACTGTGTACAAGTGTGTATACATACTTTTGAATCCCTTGGCTCACCTCAATTGCAAAGAAAGGTAGAAACCTCAAAGATAATTTTCTGCAAGTTTCCCATAAACAGGCAGCAGAGAGAAACTCTGCATTCTCTGAGGGACCACTTGCATTATGAAAGCTCACTTTATCATATACCAAGAAATCCACACTGCAGGATCACTGCAACAAAGATCCCAACCAGAGCTCATGAATAACTAGGAGATACAAACCTACTAGCAAAATGTTCAGCACTCTCAGAATAACTTGTTAAAAGTCATATTAACTCCATAAATATACAAATAGTTTGAGCATCCTCTGCTTCCTTTCCCTTTGCAGTTTGGAGTATTGCCAGAAAAAACATGAAGAGCAAAAAGGCATCATAAGGACTTCAAGCAGGTGCCACATTTGTGCTCTTGTGATTTGAAACAATGTGGTCCTCCCAAATGTAGGCAAAAATCCATTTAGCACTATATGCTTCCTTTCCTTCCTCCCAGATATGATAAACAGTATATGGTCAGAGTCCATAAAGTACATGCAAACTTTGGAACCATAAAGAAGAGCATGGAGCTACTGGAAACTGCTGACCAAATTACTTTGTTCAGTAAAATACATCCCAGACAGATGTATGACTTGTATCCACTGCCATCTGTTAGACGGGAGTAAGCCATCTTTGCCTTATTATGGTAGAAATGATCCTCTTTTGTAGTCGATGATGACCTACTGACCTGGACCCCAACAACTCAGATCAACTAGGTTGGGACAGTTGATGCTTTTAGGATCATTTCCTTGTCAGTTTTATAAATGATAATTTAACCAAACTTCCACTCTCTCCTTCTGAAATAATTCCTCCAGGTCACAGCACTAGGACTCAGCCAGCTTCGTCTCCCTTCTGTTCTTGGTTGAAGGCAACAACTGTAGCAGAGCATCCCTAATGAGAATAAATCCTCCTTTATCCCAGAGCTTGGTGAAACTCCCCTGGATGTGGGAGTGATGTGAGGTGGGATTCACAACTGCTGTGAAGCCTAGAGACCAATTCTGTGGGTATTTCCAAGATGCCAGCACCCAGACAGCAGGAAGAACTCAGTCAACCCCTGTGAGGAGCAAAGCCAGAGGATAGGCTGCTTTCCAGCTCTCAGCCAAACTGGGGACTTCCAGGTGCTCCCTGCAGCCATGGAGCCACAGCAGCACTCATGAAGGGTTCCTGCCAAATGTGAGCCACCTGCGAGAACTGCTGACCATACAGTGCTGGAGGCCATGGAGGGGAGCTGACAGGCACAGTGATGGCTTTTGGATCCAAGAATTCAGGTTCAGATTCAAATACAGAGACATTGCACTTGCAGTCTGTGTGGGTGTGTGCAAGCTACAAAGGGTTGTATTTCTTGACCTTCCTCAATCCCCAGCAACACGTTATCGTTTTGGGAAAAAGAGTAAAAGAAGAGGGGCCCTCTTGTATGCACATATCCAGTAAAAGAGCTGACAGCAGCTGTAAGCAGGTAATGACACAAAACTCTCAAAAATATGGAAAAGGCTGAAGTTAAGGTTTTTATTCCAGAATTTCCAGTTGTTTTACAGACCACCTTTCACTCACTTGTGGTCTCCAGTTCTGAGCACCACCTGCAGGCTGAAATACTGGAAGGCACAACTGCTGAGCTGGGACTATCCTGAAATTATGGCCTTTTCTATCATCACAGGTACAGTGATGATCTCCAGTTTTCATAACATGAAATGGCTTCAGAAAGGGAATGCACATTCTGTTGTTGCAAATTCTGTCAAGATTACCTTCCCCTGAAGATCAATTTCATAGCCATGGCCACACTACAAAGAAGATCCCTCCTGTCTGGTTCCCTAATAAAACAATACAGGCACTATAAATAAAAGGTATCGAAGCTTTTCAACTTGTGACAATTTAAATGCTGGAATATGAATCTTCCTGCTTTTCTCTAAGACTGGTGAATTATGGGATCAAAACATTCCTCTCATTCCCCCAAAACCCCCCACCATCTCAGGGGAAAAAAAAATGTTTATATCTGTATTTTATGAAGCACCTGAGCTCTGCTGGAGTGTGTCTGACTTGATGCAAGCAAGCAAACACAGCATGGTGCTTACTTCCTAACAATGTACAACCTAATTAGATGGAGACCCAAAAGTTCTGAAGTATAAGGAGAGATTCTTGTCAACTCCCATACCAGGGGAATTTATTTCTAGCTCTTCACAAAGTAACATCATTCCTGCACACCATGAAAGAAATGAATTAGGATATCCATAAAGTATGGGAATAATGGCAGAAATGAGCTCAGCATTGCATGCAAAGGTATTTGAATACAGAAGGAGCTACAGTGTGGTTAGGGTTGAGGATTTTCACCTTCAGTAGGCTGAAATTTGGGAAAAGATGGGATGTGGATCATCCAGAAAAGCACAGGTGTTTCTTCAGCCTTTTTAAATTGAAAGTCTCACATAAATGTTTGAAGAACTGCCATGGACGCTTTTGCTGTAGACATTTCCCATAATTGTCGGAAGGTAAAGGGAAGGGGTAGACAAATAAAATAGCACTATGGTAAACACATTTCTTTGTTTTATTTTACAAAGTCATAATTTTATTGTTAGAATTAGCATAATTTTAATTAGGCACTGACAGAAGTCAAAAGCTGGCTCCCAACTGTGCCTGTGTGCTCACAGGGACAAGTTATACCTGCTAACCGCAGGAGAGTCGCACGTGTGTGTGATGAGAAATGAACTGTGACGATTCTGCAGCTTGCTTTCTCAAATCTGACATCCCTGCAACAATATCCAAAACAGAGGCTGAGTTACCCTGAGCCTGGCAGGACATGTCAGTGAGATGGATGAAGGCTATCTGGGCTTGGGTGAAAAACCCATGATTGATAGCAGGAGAGTTTTATATGAACTCCTACACTGATTGCTGATACCAATTCTAACACTGTTTTTTACTGTTCTTTTCCTTATTAGAAAAGTTCTAATTTTTTCATCTTGTAGTTCTTTGGGTTCAGTGTTCCAGTGCTGAGTTTTTTTCTTCCATGCAGGCATAAACTGTCACTGGCTGACTGCCGTCACATCTTTAAAGCTCACTTCTGCAACTGCAAAAAGAGCTAACAGCTCTGAATACCTGATGTTCACAGGGGTTTAGGTCTAAACTGGTTTTCTAACCCTTTAGGCACAAACATTTGTTCCTCTGAGAATGTCCTTCTAGTTGAATGATTTTAATATCCTCCTTCTAGAGTTTGGAGTAGATTTTTCTTTTTTTTTTCCTCTTTTTTTTTTTTTTATTGTATAGGCACTTTTGTGAGTGTGTCAAATACTACTGCTGTAGAAAGTGTGACATATAGTCTAGTGCAACTTATCAAATATAGGCTGTCTGGCAGTCAATTTCCAGCACATAGTGTTTGTCTCATGAGCTGTGACTAAGGCCCATATAGTTTTGATTTCTAGATCTCATGACTGACCCTGTACAGCTGCTGTTTACAGAGCTGTCGTATTCAGGCAGAGGGTGTTAATGCAAACCTTCTTATCCAGCAAAGATTATCTTGCAAGAGATTAATCAGGGGAAATAAAACAAGGAATAGACTTGAAAAAATGCCTAGATATTGCAAAACTCTGTGTTAAAAAAAGCAATAGGTGCATATACAATACACCTACATTTGCAGACATACATAGGCATATGGGTATATTTATATACTTAGGTATCTATAGAAGCACATTTCTATGATCATTAAAAAAGCCCTGTAATATTCATGGATTGCATTCAGTAAATAGCATACCTATTCAAGTTAAAATCTGTCAATTAAGAAACTTTTTCCAATATATTTTGCAGTCAAAACTGCATAAATTTCACTTGCAAACGAATCCCTCTTTTTTTACGAAAATCTTTAAAAGCTGCTTCCTTTTTTTGCAAACCCATTTATAATAGAAGGGTACAGTAACTATCCTAAACTAACAATTATAGATGACGACATTCTCTTTCATTATCCAGTATAATAAGCAATTTTCATTCCTTGGAAACAAGCAGATTCTACAGCAAGCCTTCAACAAATAAAAAGATGCATAATAGATGCTAGGATCATATAATGTTTCTCTTAATTTCAGGCTTTCTTCTGGATGACAAAGTTATAATGTAGACTGCAGAATATTTGGAACAGAAAATATGATATCTTGAAAGTAAGATCTTTAATTGGATTTCAGAAATACTATTATGCTTTCAGAAATGATACTGCCTTGCATGCCCTGCCAGAAGAGGTGTTGAAATTCGCAGTTCTGCGGGTGTGCAGTTGTTCCTTTTTGGCTGACTATAAAAGCATTTCTGACTCGGAGTGAGTCCTCACCTGGGCAGTTGCAGGCGTGCTTCCAGTGTGGCCCATGAAATTAAATAGTTTCTTCAGCAGGCAAATTTGCCAGAACAAAGCAAGACTAAAAAAAAAAAAAAAAAAAAGAAATACAAAAACATCCATTAGAAAATTGCTGACAAACAGTAGCAGGAATTAAATAGAAAATCATTCACTGGAAAGTGATAGATGAAAGCAGCTAGTGTTGATTATTTTTTTAACACTCGTACCCCATGTAAAAACTGGCCTTAAATGGCAGCTTAGTTAGAGACAAACTGACAATCTAAGAACGTCAAGATTACAAATCATATTCTGTTATTGCTTTTAGAAGAAGACAGTAACTATTTTTAAGGGGGTACATGTTATATAGACTCTATCTGGTCTGTCTCACAACTCTGGCACATTGCTTCTTTCAGCCCACTTCTGATGCAAGCCCAAATTCAGGAAAGGTTTTACAAATAATTTTAAATAGATGAAAAGTGGCTCTCTGAAGGACGTTTTTAGTTTCTTTAAAGGAAGGAGAAGGCTGAAGGACTAGGAATGGATTTACTGGGGGACTAACGAGGTCATGTCAATGCCTCTCTCCACCCTCACAGCAACGCCAGATAAACACTTTAGTGCCACCTGATACTCTATGCATGATTCCAGCTGTGCCACCCCCTCATCTCCAAGTGTAATGGTGCTGCATTGCCCCTCCGTACTTCTCTGATTTGAGACATTTGTTATTTTCTCCTCTGTGGTAAAACTGCATGATGCGGTTCCTCCCTCCAGCTTTGCAGTCACAAGGTGGCATGTAAAAGGACAGAGGCATCAGGTGAACTTCAAGACACATTGTCATTGAACGGATGGGACAAAATCCAACTCCTTTTCTGCATTTCAGAAGAACAACTGTTTAAATGATGTTTGCCTCTTATATTAATGTCCCAGCAGTAACTGAAGAAACTCTGTCCCATTGCTCCCAATCATACATGCTCACATTACACAGAGACAGTTTGCATTTTGTTTGCATTAAGTCTGTCTTGTGAGTTTTAATATACTTTTCAGCCTTAAATAACAGAAGCAGTAAAAAGAAAAGAGAGGTCATTCAAGAACCAAGGGATAGAAAGTACATTCAATTTGGAAACAGGTATCAGATCGTAGAATGTCCTGAGCTGGAATGAACCCGCAAGGATCATCGAGGCCAACTCCTGTTCCTGCATAAGACAACCCCAAAATTCACACCATGTCTCTGAGGGCGTTGTCCAAATGCTTCCTGGATATTGTCAAGCTTGGTGCCGTGTGACTGCCTCCCTGGGGAGCCTGTTCCAGTGCTCCAGCACCCTCTGGGTGAAGAACCTTTTCCTAATATCCAACCTAAACCTCCCAGGCACGTCTTCCTGCCACTCCCTCGGGTCCTATCATTGGTCACCAGAGAGAAGAGATCAGCGCCTGCCCCTCCTCTTCCCCTTGTGAGGAAGCTGTAGACCGCGACGAGGTCTACCCTCAGTCTCCTCTTCTCCAGGCTGAACAAACCACTTGACTTTAGCTGCTCCTCATATGGTTTCCCCTCTAAACCCTTCACCAACTTTGTGGCCCTCCTCTGGACACTCTCTAGTAACTTTATATCCTTGATGTACTGTGGTGCCCAAAACTGCACACAGTACTCAAGGTGAGGCCACAGCAGCACAGAGCAGAGTGGGACAATCACCTCCCTTGACCAGCTAGCAATGCAGTGCTTGATGCACCCCAGGACACAGTTGGCCCTCTTGGCTTCCAGGACACACTGTTGGCTCATGTCCAACTTGCCATTGTCCAGAACCCCCAGGTCCCTCTCCATGGGGCTGCTCTCCAGCCTCTCGTTCCCCAGGCTGTATGTACATCCAGGGTTGCCGTGCCCCAGGTGCAAAATCTGGCACTTGCCCTTGTTAAACTTCATATGGTTGGTGATTTCCCAGCTCTCTAATTTGTCTAGATCTCTCTGCAGGGCCTCTCTGCCCTCAAGAGTGTCAATAGCTCCTCCCAATTTTATGTCATCAGCAAACTTAAGTAGTATTCCTTCCAGTCCTGCATTCAAGTCATTTATGAAGACATTAAAGAGTACTGGCCCTAAGATGGATCCCTGCAGAACCCCACTAGTGACTGGCCACCAGCCCAATGTAACCCAATTTACTATAACACTTTGAGACCAACCTGTCAGCCAATTGCTCACCCATTGCATTACATGTTTACCCAGCTGTATGCTGGACATTTTGTCCAGGAGGATACTGTGAGAGACAGTGTCAAAAGCTTTACTGAAATCCAAAAAGATTACATCGACTGGCTTCCCTTGGTCAACTAGATGGGTAGCCTTGTCATAGAAAGAAGTTAAGTTTGTTAAGCAGGACTTTCCCCTGTGAACCCATGCTGGCTGGGACCAATGACTGCGTTGTCCTTCAAGTGTTTTTCAATAACTCCAGGAATAATCTTCTCCATAATTTTGCCAGGCACAGAAGTGAGACTGTCAGGCCTGTATTTAGTGGGGTCAACCCTGTTGTCCTTCTTGAAGACTGGGACGATGTTTGACAAATTCCAGTCAACTGGGACCTCTCCAGATTCCCAAAGGCATTGAAAAATCATTGAGAGAGTTCTTGCTATGACATTAGCCAGCTCTTTAAGTACCCTCGGATGAATGTCATCAGGCTCCATCAACTTACAGGGATCCAGCTGGAGCAGCAAGTCCTGCACAAGTTTGGCATTAATTGGGAGTTTATCATTCCCACAGTCACAGTTCTCTAGCCCAGGGCTCTGGAGGACCCAGAACTCATCATCAGTGTTGAAGAATGAGGTGAAGAAAGCATTAAACATCTCTACTTTGTCTATGTCTCTGTTTGTGAGGTGTCCATGCTCATTGAGTAACAGGCCAATGTTATTTCTGGCTTGCCTTTTGCCATTAACTCATTTTTAAAAGCCCTTTTTATTGTCCCTCACAGTACTGGCCAGCTTCAACCCCAATGGAGCTTTGGTCGCATGAATTTCCTCCCTACAGTGGTGAAGAGCATCTCTGTAGTCCTCCCACGTCACCTGACCTTGCTTCCACTGGCCATATACTTTCTTTTTTTGCCTTATTTCTGGAAGATCCCTGCTCAGCCAAGCCGGCCTTCTGCCTTGCCTGCTTGACTTCCTACATTTTGGAATTGCCTGCTCCTGTGCTCTTAGGAGGTGGTACTTAAAAAGTGACCAGCACTGATGGACCCCAGCACCTTCAAAAGCTTTTCCCTAGGGGACCTTCCTAAGTAGTTCCCTGAGCAACCTGAAGTCTGCTCTCCTCATATCGAGAGTTGAGGTCTTGCTGGCAATTTTCATCCTGTTACCATAGATTTTAAACTTGACTGCTTCGTGGTCTCTGCGGCCAAGGCAGCCACCAATCGCCACTTCACCCACGAGACCCTTTCTGTTAATAAGCAACAAATCGAGGAAGGCACCTTTCCTGGTCAGTTCCCTTAGTACCTGTACCAAGAAGTTGTCATCCAGATGGTTTAGAAATCTTCTGGACCTGTTTGTCCCAACTGTGTGATATTCCCAGTTGACATCTGGCAAGTTGAAGTCCCCCATAAGGACAAGGGCAGATGACTTAGAGGCATTCCTTAGTTCCTTAAAGAATAACTCATCGATGTCATCATCCTGGCTGGGTGGCCTATAGCAGACTCCCATGACAACATCCGCTTTATTTGTCTGTCCCTTAATCCTTACCCAGAGGCTCACAACTATGCCATCTCCAACTGCAATCTCCATGCATTCCAGCTCCTCCAGTACACACAATGCCACCCCCATGCCTTGCCTGCCCTGCCTATCCCTCCTGAAGAGCCTTCAACCATCTATCATGGCACACCAGTCACAGGACTCATCCCACCAGGTTTCACTTATGCCAATGATGTTGTATCTCTGGGACTGGGTCAAGGGTTCTTGCTCAGATGGGAGAGGAGAAAAAACAGCTCCAAGAACAGGATCTGCAGAGGGGAAGACCAGTCAAAAACCAGCAAAGACTATAAAAGCTATCAGACAACACTGCTCCTAGTGCTGACAAAGATAAAACTAGTTTGTGTTCGTTTCACGTGCATCTTATGTTTGCACCCTTAAAAATCATTCCCACTACTACACCTCTTTTGGAACATGTGTTAATTTGTGCAACAATTGTTCCCTACTTTTTTCCAAATAAATACAACTCTAAAATGTATCAGAATGGATGGGAGCTATACAGACTTCAGTACGTAACATGTGCTATAAAAACACACTGATTCTTTTTTTTTTGACATTTCACTAGGTGGTTACCTATTATTTGAATTAGATAAGGGAGTCTAAAGGGCTTTTCTCAAGAAAAGTTGTTCCTTCCTGGTTTTCAAATGGTGAAGGACACTAATAATGGAGTATTAAAACAAAAAATGACAAGAAAGAAAATATATACACCTACTTTATCCAAACTCAAATGTTCCTTGTCACTTAGCTGGAAAAGAAATTGCAGCACTCACAAAATATTTTCCTTACGGGCATGATGAAGAACCTTCTTTTCAAAGGCAGATGTCTGGGATAAGTATTAATTCTAGTAAGCCTAGTGTAAAATGGTCTGATTCTTTAGAGAGGCATTAAACAATTAAATAGATGGAGTTTCTTTCGAATTTGAAAAATTAGGAGATAATTTAGTGTTTGTGGCATAGCAGCCGCAAAGTAGAACTAAGTTGCATGGAGGCAACAGAATGAAACTCAAACCAGGAAATCTGTGTGTTTGAAGCTGTCATGGTTTTAGCTGGGATAGTAAATTTTCTTCACTGTAGCTGGTATAGCGCTGTGTTTTAGACTTGGTATGCAAATAATGTTGATAACACACTGATGTTTTAGTTGTTGCTAGGTAGTGCTTACACTAGTCAAGGACTTTTCCAGCTTCCCATGCACAAGGTGCACAAGAAGCCGGGAGGGGAGGGGCCACATCCAAGAGAGCTGATCTGAATTGGCCAAAGGGATATTCCATATCATGTGACATCATGCCCAGTATATTAACTGGGGGGAGTTGGCCGGGGGAAGCAGCGATCACGGCTCAGGGACCGGCAGCGTCGGTCGGTGGGTGGTGAGCGGTTGCAGCACTTGTGGTTTAGTTTTGGGTTTTTTTTTTTTCCTTCTTCCAAGGTTTCATCTCTCTCTCGCTCATTATTTTCCTTTTCATTATATTTTTATTATTATTATTGCTGTTTTATTTTAATTATTGAACTGTTCTTATCTCAACCCACGAGTTTTCTTACTTTGGCCCTTCCAATTCTCTCCCCCATCCCACAGGGGTGGGGGGAGTGAGCGAGCGGCTGTGTGGTGCTTGGTTGCTGACCCGGGTTAAACCACAACAGAAGCCATGGTATTTACTAGTCGCTTACACAGTATTCTGCTATTAAATACCATGTCCTTAGCACATGCTAGGTATATGATGGATTTTATAACCCAGAGCTCTGACTGATTCTATAGGACATGGCTGGTTTTATCTTTAAATCATTCCAACTCTTTCAGCTGCTACAGCAGTTAAGATCTATTCTTTCTGCACCAGGTAGGGCATTGTCTTCACATCTAGACTAACATCTAAAGGGAATAAGGATCAAACTGCACAACTGAAAGCAGTACAAATCATTTATGCATACTGTTTGGAAACAATTCTCAGGTTTGAAAAGTGCCTTTCGAATAAATATAGACCAAGGAAATGTGATCACCAAAAATGACTTAGACATCACCCTCTACAAAAAGAACAAATTACAATCACAACATGTAACATCTCTTGAGCAACATTCACAGCCCTGTCAGGGCTTTTGAAAGACTGGCAAGATAGTATGTAGATATTAGATGTTTTTTTTTTCTCTATAAAAAATACACATATATGATAACAGTTTCCTGGCAAACCGAACCTCACAGTTTTTGTCACTTTTTACAGCCTGTCTTAATTTATAGAAAGTGTTATCTCCAACATGCAAAGCTACAGTGCAAGGGGAACTGTTGTCCCTGGCCATGTACAATTGACCTAATTCTTCACGTGTGGAGATTAAAAGTGAAGACTCTGGAAAAGCTAATGTCCTCTGTCACATCTGGGTTCTGGAAGCTCCACAGCACTCCCAGGTTATAAACCGCAGAAGAAAAAGCCTCTTCCTCTGGACTAATCTTTTCCCTTTGGTATCTGTTAAAACAAAAATTAGGCCATTTCTGGAGGCTGTTTCCTTCATCCCTTGCCCTGTGACTGAAGCCCTGGGTTTGACCTGGGAACCCTCTGGCAAGCAACTTGGAGAGAAAGGGAACTGAAGGAAATCCTCTCCTTCCTCCCTGCAGACCACAAGGCCACCCCACTGATCAGGTGTGGAAAGGCTCCGTTTCCCTCTTCTGCCAGAAATCATAGAATCATAAAATAGTTTGGGTTGGAAGAGGGACCTTTAAAGGTCATCTAGTCCAACCCCCCCTGCAATGAGCAGGGATATCTTCAACTAGATCAGGTTGCTCAAAGCCCCATCCAACCTGACCTTGAACGTTTCCAGGGATGGGGCACCTACCACCTCTCCAGGTAACCTGTTCCAGTGTTTTACCACCCTCATCATAAAAAATTTCGTTCTTATATCTAGTCTAAATCTACCATTTTTTAGTTTAAAACCAGTATCCCTTGTCCTATTGCAACAGGCCCTACTATATCTAAGCCATGGTGGCTCATGGCTTAGACAGGTGTACTCCTCACTGGGTAAAAAACTGGCTGGATGGCCGAACCCAGAGAGTTGTGGTGAACGGAGCAAATCCAGTTGGTGGCTGGTCACAAGTGTTGTTCCCCAGGGCTTGGTTTTGGGGCCGGTCTTGTTTAATACCTTTATCAATGATCTGGATGAGGGGATCGAGTGCACCGTCAGTAAGTTTGCAGATGACACCCTCTGCTTGAGCGTAGGAAGGCTCTACAGAGGGATCTGGACAGGCTAGATCAATGGGCCAAGGTCAATTGTATGAGGTTTAACAAGGCCAAGTGCCACGTCTTGCACTTGGGTCACAACAACCCCATGCAACGCTACAGGCTTGGGGAAGAGTGGCTGGAAAGCTGCCCGGCAGAAAAGGACCTGGGGGTGTTGGTCAACAGCCAGATGAACATGAGCCAGCAGTGTGCCCAGGTGGCCAAGAAGGCCAACAGCATCCTGGTTTGTATCAGGAATAGTGTGGCCAGCAGGAGTAGGGAAGTGATCGTGCCCCTGTGCTCAGCACTGGTGAGGCCACACCTCGAATATTGTGTTCAGTTTTGAGCCCCTCAGTACAAGAAGGACATTGAGGTGCTGGAGTGTGTCCAGAGAAGGGCAACAAAGCTGGCGAAGGGTCTGGAGAGCAAGTCTTATGGTGAATGGCTGAGGGAACTGGGGTTGCTTAGCCTGGAGAAGAGGAGGCTGAAGGGAGACCTTGTCACTCTCTACAGCTATCTGAAAGGAGGTTGTAGCGAGGTGGGTGTTGGTCTCTTCTCCCCAGTAACTAGCAATAGGACAAAAGGAAATGGCCTCAAGTTGCATCAGGGGAGGTTTAGATTGGATATTAGGAAAAATTTCTTTACTGAAAGCGTGGTCAGGCATTGGAACAGGCTGCCCAGAGAGGTGGTAGAGTCACCATCTCTGGAGGTGTTCAAAAAATGTATAAACGTGGCCCTTCGGACATGGTTTAGGAGGTGTGGTGGTGTTGTGTTGATGGTTGGACTTGATGATCTTAGAGGTCTTTTCCAACCTTAATGATTCTATGATTCTCCCACAAGCAACTTTTTGCTTCTCTTGTTTGGTTTTGTGCTGAGTATTTTTCCAAGTACCAGGGGCAGGCCTGAGAGGCCAGCACCTCACTATGGGAGCCGTACTTGGGGTTCGCCTCTCCTACTACCAACCCCCCCAGCTTCTGCTCCTCTACACTGGATCCCTGGGAGAAGAGGAAGAGATGGAGAAAAATGGGAATATCTTTTACATCTTCGATGCACTGACCTCTGCTACAAACTGGCTTTTTGCTTGACTAATGTGGATAAAATATCACTGGAGTGTTTCTCTCCACTGCAGTGTCCACTTCCCAAGAGCCAGAGACATCCTGCTCCCATCTCAAACTGAAATCTGCTGGAGGTCACAATGATAACAATAGATGTATTTCTTAGAAGCTGTTTTCAAAGCACAGGCAATGAATGAAATCCGTATCTGTTGCTTTATATCCTGCTGCTTTAATCCTCTGAATCACTAACAGTGAGAAAGGAAGTGCTGGATGCATGAGATAGCTATGCCATCTCCTTTCTGCCATACTGCCACGGTTGCAAGAAGAAAAGCCACTCAAGCTGAAAAAAGAGGTGACAGTTGCAGAGCAGTCTCTGTTAGGAGCTCTTGGCTCTAGAAAGGAGACACTGGTCTGAAATAGCCTGGGTCTGTTGATCTTCAGGGCACGCTACAAGACGCATCCCTCTGCTCACACTGGTGATGACCATGACGTCTGCAGAAAAAGAATTTGTGCGAGCTCTGTAACAAGTGAGGGGAGAGTGTGGTTGCCTGCTGTAAATGTTGACAGCAAATTACCAGGTTTCTTTGCTTTTTTTAAATAATTTGTATTGAAGGAACACTTGTGTACATCCCAACAAGATGATACATAGGCACAGACAAGTGGTGATAATTGTACCTAGTTTTCCCCCTGCCATCTTCCTGTGACGTAAGTTACTTTTCAGTTATTTTTTGCTGGCATCGTGCAATAGGCTTGTATTTCCCTTGCGAGGGTATATCTGCAGCCTAGCCAACTTCTGTAGCCATAATACGTTCAGCTCAGCTTTAGCCTTTAGGTACTAGCAGCTTTTCTCTCTTTAGTAGGGCTGGAAACAGGTGTCCTTTGTGTTCACTTTGCTTTAGTGTAGAGACTGTGCTACAGGGAGGGAGATGAAGGCAGGGGATGGAAGAGTGATTTAAAAGTGAAGTTGTTAAAAGGGAGGCTAGCATCTCCTCTCAGTCCCAGGTGGATTTCCTTTTGTTTAGTCTACCAGAAAAGCATCATATTTCCTGCTTTACATGCACAAATAAAAATATAAGAAAACAAAACCAAAGATGTTGACAGCTGTGGGCACAGAGGAAAAAATAAAACAGGAACAAAACAGCCTCCCCCAGCTCCAGCTTCCTTGGATGGCACAAAGCATCATAAACAAAGTTCTACAGCTAATATGTTGCTGATACACAAGGATATATAATATTGCCCATAAAATTAGTCATGTGTTGTTGCACAAAGTGGTGTGTTCCATAAGAGCTGCCTATTTAGCAAGCTTGATTAGGAACATTAAATATGAAAATAGGGAAAAAATATTTAACATTGTTGAAAAGTAATTAAAAATATATTTCATCATATGCTTCTCTACCATTACTTCTTTTCAGCAAAACAAATGCCTGGAGCATTTATTATCCCCCATCATTTTTTAAAGAGGCCTAATGTTCCCACTTGGCACAGGAGACACACAGATAAAATGAATCAGCCCTGAAATGAATTGTGTGAAATGCATTTGTCTGAATTCAAACAGCTTCCCTGTAGTCAATAAATGCACGAGTACTTCCAACCTCTCAAAATGCATATCTCTGAAAAATAACTATTTTTTGCTGGTTATACACTATGTGTAATCTTTGACAAAGGCTAAAATGCCATTAGCTTCATTAGGGTTCTGCTGCAGTCAGTGTTATAAAGATCATGTTACTAATATAGCCCCCAAACAGCCTTGGTATTAAAAAAGCAAAACCAAAGAAAACAATGATAAATAAAATACAACACATACATCAAAAAGCTTTCAAAGCATAGCTAAACTCACGAGTCTAAGTTCACCCATAGCACAGTTATGCTCCTTCCTGCACTGTGATGCCAGGAATAAATTTGACCATGGGGCTTTAAAGGATGGATTATAAGCAATTTGATTTTAATTCATGGTGGACAGAAGAAGAAGGTATCTTCTTTCATAAGTGATGATCCAAAGAGCAGTAGTCTGCACGGCTGCATTCAGGGATTTATTAAAAAAGTGAGGTATCACTGGCCAGTTGGGGGCGGGGGGGGATATTATTCTTTGGAAGAATAATGGATTAATAAAAAGGCAATCTAGCATAAAAAAAAAGTCCTTGTTTGTGTCAAGTGTTAGGAACACCCATAAGTAACGAAGATAATATATAAACACAGCTGGATAAAGATATTCATGTCGTGTAGTTGGTGTGGTAGTTTATGCATTACTGGCACTGAAGTGTATGCTGTTTCTCTTTGTCTTTACACTGACTCCTTTTGAACATGTGAAACTTGACCAACCAGCCTGTACAACAAAGCTCTGCTATGCAAGACAACTCACTGGTATTGACCTGGTGCGTAGCTGTGAGATGAGTGACTTCAGAGAGAAATCAAATGCAGCAGATTCTTCTTTGGTGAACAGAGGTGAGGAATGCATTGGAAGTGATGTGAGAAAGCCCTAGGATGCCCTGTAATGACCAGAAATAGTCCCTCCCTTTCTGGGAGCAACAGGGAGAGACAGAAGAGACTGAGGAGGAAAGAGTATATTAGGTCAGTCCAGAAGATCTGGCCTTTTCTGTAACTATGTGGAAGGAGGTACAGAGGAAAACGCGGTAGGAATCAGGGCGATGTGGATGTGGTATTTGGTACTCTGGGTAGATTCAGCAGGACCAAACTTTCCCACACTACCACAAAGACCATAGCATGCTTTTCCTAACAAATAACAAGTCTCTCCTTCTTCCCCCCTCTATTCTACCCCAGAATGTAATTTCAGTTCAAACACCACATTCTGTTCCTGTTTGAAAAAAAAAATCATGAAAGTGCAGCACTGGCTTCAAATGGTATCTACAAATTAAAAAGTTGGATTGAAATTTTTCAACTGTAAACCACAATGGGGCTTGGTAGCCTCGAAACCCAGAAACTCCCAAGTGAATCACTATCATTCGCTGCTGACCATCATTAAAGAACATGGCTGACATTGGCAGACCAAGAAAAATGTCTAAATATTATCAGATCCATGGTAAAACCATGATAGTTAGAAAAACTCTGTGATTTTCAGCTGATACAGTTTTGTTACAGTTCCAAACAACAGAAGCTGGCTATTCAATTCAAGCTCTACGAATGTGTTCTGGAAACTCTGGGATTCCGTTTTTGAGCAATGCTTTATTGGGCAAGACGACAATACTGATGCAGAGAGTGAAGGTGGTGAAGATGGGGAATGTAACAGAGTTGCATCTTTAGGACCAAGGGCATATGCTGATCAATGAATCCCATCAATAAAATAATGTATTTGAGCACAAGGGTCATTTCCCCTTTACGTAAGAAGATAATCCAAGTTTGAATGAGCTTCTTCAGCACTTTCAGTTCATTATTTGATCTACCTTTAAAAGTTTTGCCAGCATTACTGAGCTGAACAAAGGTATGAAAAGAAATCACACTTTAAATCAGAATATGCAAACATAGTTCCTCAAAGAACAGATTTTACTCTGTACTAAAAAAGGAGCTGCTTTTCTAATGTAAGCCACATTTCCACTTCAGAAATTTGTTGGTATGAGTGGGTATAGCTATACTGGTAGACTTTTGGAGGTGTACACCAGCCCTGTAAAACAAATGAAATATTTAAGCAGAGAGTCTAAGAAGTTTACCTAATGTTTGCAAACTGATATGAGATCTCCAGGTAAAAGATGCTTTAAGAGTATAGACTGCTACAAGACTAATTACTGCTAAAAATGAATATTTTACTAATTCAGTTAGCTGAAAAATCTTCTGTGATTTTATTATGTCTTAAATCATTCAAAATCTTCTAAAGATTCAGCATGGTGGATTTGCAGTATCAAGCTAAAAAACAGAGGGAGGAAAAGGGTCAATAATACTTGGCAGAGCCACTCCCCAGAGCAGCTGTATATGCCCATCAAAGGCATCTCCTACATACTAGGCTGGGATGTATGTTCCAAGGGCCTCTCAGGTTCCAGGCCCCTGCTATGAAACAGCATCATAACATCATTATATCAACTTTACTGCTACCGTGCATATTATAGATATTAATGCGAGATATGTTTTTAATTAACTTGTATTTTTAGCTGCTCAGAGTGACTGAAGCTTATTTTTCTCCAGCAAGGATGTATATTGCGTAAGTATAAATTAGCTCTATTTTGAGCTCAGAAGGAGTGCATAAACTCGTTGCTGTCCTGAGTCACAAAACTGAATTTCTGCCAGAAACAGAAGGAATAAATAAGTGTCATCTCCTGATGAACATAAAAGTAGAGGAGGAAACACATATGTGATTTGGAAACAGGATTACTCATAGATTCAGAAGTAATAAATCCAATTACCTTGCCCGATTCATCAATAAATGGGAAAGTAGTATTTGTTTTATTATCAAATTAAGTTATTCTTTGGAAGTAATCTACTTAAAATAATTGTTTCCTAGCATCAGGCAAAAGTAATCAGTAAAAAGGAACATAAAATGTCTTTCTACTGTTTTCTGCAAAAGGTTTTTTCACATTTTTTTGAGCACCAGATTATCCCATTATAAACAACAGCAGAGAAACCTAAGGAATCCAGATAAGCAAATGCTGCTTTTAAAACACCTTTTACTCCAACTACATGGCACAGTGGTTTAAAAGCAAGAGTTATCGCACCCTAGACTTGGAATAAAATGGTCTTTTGGGAACACCACAAGTCTGCTACCACTGAATTTTCAGTCCTCAGTGAAGCAACGTTGGTGAAACCTTTGACTGCCAGTGCTGAAGTATTCTCAAGCGCATCTTCTGCTTGCAGGATGTTACTCTCTGTGTGCAGAGTACAAAAATATTGGCGATATTGGCTCACCAATATTGACACAACAAATACAGGTTCACCTGTCTCAGGAGTAATAGTTTAACTAGAGGCAGACAAAGATGAAAAAGCCTACAACAACTAATACACTGCAGCTACAATGTGTTCCTAAAATTTTATGACTTGTCTCAGTAGAACTTGCAAATGTAATGTATGGAGTAAAGTAGGGAGAAAAATACTTAAAATTTTAGCCTTGCCTTTTCTAAATCTCCTTTTTGCAAGGCAGCCACATTGTCTACAGTCATTGAACTCTGAAACAGTAAGGTACCTAGAATGCTGTCTCATATTCAGAGTTTGGTATACAAAAGAATTAAACACCCCTCTGGTTTTTGAAAAGGAGATCATCAAACACATCAATGCAGACAAGGCTTTTATTTGCCATCAAAGATCTGATTCACCTCCTGCAGAGTCCAACAGTTGGATTAGAGAGGTTATCTGGCAAAGACCAGAAGTTTTTGTGTTGGCTTTGCTCTAGCAAGACTGAGAAGGTTTTCACCCTCCACCATGTTTCTTTGGGAAGACATGAACCAACTTCCATTGCAATGCTAGACACACCAGCATAGAGTTTAAGACAAAGCTGTGACTCACTGATGAGAGATTAAATTTTAAATGACAAGTTTTCTAACTTTGGAGGACAGTCTGGAGCAGCCTTCTGATAGTGTAAGTGTCAAGCAAATGATCAATTTTAAGCTGGAACTTAGACAGTTTATAAAAGGTATTGCATGATGTGCCCGTGAAAAGGTCCACGGTGTGATGACCTGGTTCCTTTTTCACCTGTATCCTATGCTTCTAAATGGCTAGGAGCTGCAGCATTATACCAGATCACTGTTCTTTAATGGAAGCAGCCATTAACCCTTTGGATATGTAGGCTGTTCAGCTTTATACTACTATGTATATGCAAGATAGGATCTAGCTTAATAACAGATGAGCTACAGAACTCTTTGGAGTTCAATTATTTCAACACAGCAATCTATTTCCGGGCGTCACTAATACTAATGTGGAGGTTGCATGTACTTATCTAGGACTGTATTTTCAGCTGGCAGAGACCCATCTGAAGGTATAGTTGCCTGTCAACTGTTGGAACCAAAATGTCAAACCATAAAATATCTAAAAATATTAATTTAATTGCAAGCAGAAAAGTGATAACTATGTAATTAAATACAAATGTATAAGTCAGGTTCAAATTGTGGAATATGCTATTCTATTTTTTCTTGCAATAGGCATCGATCATGTTAATTTTTAAAGATTCAACATGCAAATATTTTTACACACTCCAGTGAAATATTTTGGTTTAACTTTGAACACATTATGAAACAGTGCATTTCTAATGTTTACCAAAAAACCCTAACTTAACCATTATTATCATATTTTACAATTTTAGAACATTTACATAATCTTTAAAATAATGATCATATCTAAAAATGCTGAACTGAAAATTCTCAGAAAATACTCAAGTGTTAGCATGATGATTGGAATTGCCATTTTAAACATTATATAAAAGTTATAACTGCACATTCTGCTTCTGAGATAGTTTAATCCAGCAGTTTCATTTAATGATACTCATTCTCAAATGAAATTGCTGTACTTGAAATTTTAGGGAACCTGAATTCAGTGGAGAACAGTTTAGATAATAATAACTGATGATGTATCAGAATGAAAATCTTAGGATAGTCAAAGGGAGAGAAAACCAATGGTGATTAAAATAAATGAACAAATAACAAAACTCAGATATAAATTAAATCAAATACCTTTAGGCTCCTGTGAAGTCTGAAGCATAGCACTACAGGCTAATTTCAGGGAGAAAAATCAGAGGAGGAATTCTGCAGTGATTCTAAATAAAGTATACTGTAAGCACAAGGATTAACCGCAGTGCACTACAGGAAAAATTAATCTATTTTTGTCATCTGGGTTCTATGACTACCTATTTTTCAGTTCCACTCTAACAGCATTTGGGGTGGTTTTTCTCTTCTTCACCACACCTATATATGATTTTTCACTGAGAATTCATTTGAACAAAATATCAAAAGCAGCTCTGGAGTATGTACACAACAAGATTGCATGACCAGGGTGGGCACTTTCCCTTGTAAAATTCTAAATTCCGAAATCCAGCATAAGTTTCTGATGTGAAGACCATATCTCTTACTCCTAAATTATGCTGTGGAGAGAACTAAATACTGAGGAGATTAGCAATAAGAGACTGAAACTGGAGAGTGAAGATCATATGGTTTGAAGGCTCAGGCTGGCTGCAACTCTGCAAGGAAGCCAGAAGAGCTCTGTAGTTCCTAGATCTTGTTGTGTGCCTCACTTGCATGGGAACTCCAAAATGAGGAAGACCCAAGGTGCTCTGCACCTTTCCCATTCCCTGATTTTCTCAAAGAAAGGAAATATGGTTGTGACTGAGGTGGGAACCATTGCATGTTTCAGTTGGTACACAGACAGGGAAACCAAGGGTCCAGACCCCAAAGGCAAAGCCTCTGTGACAGGGCAGACTTTGAACCAAATAATTAGGAGCACTTTGGGCAGAAAAATCTAGCCGTTTCCCATTTCATTTTTAAAACCTTGAATCCGCTACAAAGGTTAATAGTGCCTTTATTAATATTACTGTTCTTTGGACTTCTGCTAAGTCACTCTTATTCTACATACACAGATAAATTCAAAGAGGAGTGTGATCTTAGGAGATGTTTGGGCTTCTTCAGCTCTAGCTTGTCATTTCACAGAACTGGAGAGAATGGAGCAATAATTAAATAAAATATCAGGCTGATGTTTAAAAAGAGAGAAATTACCAAAGTAGACTAAAAATACACAAAGATTTTTGTTGAACAGCAGCTTATCAAACACTAGGTGATACATAGAGTAATGAGTTTTATTTCCAAAGGTTAAGTTCTGGGTGCATTCATCAGTTCAGACTTCTTTCAGTATTCCTGAAGTACTTTGTGGGACAGAAGAAAAATCACCTGCCTTCACTCTGTCAGAACATGGCCCCCCACAAGGGGGGAACTCACGCCCAGAAGACATCAGAAATGCTTAGAACCTCAGTGCCTTCAGAAACCAACATGGTATCTTTTACACTCAATCTTTCCTCAGAAACTCACACAGAGCAATTTTATTTTTTCCACCAGCATGGAGAAAGCAGATAGTCACAGAGATCCCTTTCTGTCTGTGACTAACAGCTGTAGGTCTATAGATGTTGGGCTTCATTTGGTAAAGCACAGTCATTGTATCCTCTATGTTAAAAGGCAGTGAGCTCAGTTTTGATGTGCTGTTGTTAAGTGGCATAGCTCCATTTACACTTCTTGAAGGTCTGGACCAGTGTCTCTGTCTTGGTTTGTCCTTTTGCTAGCTGAGCTCAGTGAACTTACGTTCATACAGAGAGCACAGACTTTGAAGTTATCAGAGGCAGGTGTCAATGTTATCATCAATAGCACTTCTGACACATGACTTCAACTGGGATTCTAACTGCATTTTTGCCAGTACACAATCCTTTAACTTCCTCTAGCTTAGCATAATTGCATTACTGGAATTTCAAAGAGTTTTTTGAACCAAGGTACAACTAACATCGTTTCAAAGGACATTCCCACCCAGGAGTTTACCCCAGGTAAACTTCCTTTCTGAAGAAAGAGTCAGTCTGAATGTAAATCAGCTTCATGTCTGGAAATTGTTTCCAGTTGCTTCTCAAATACACTTTCACACCAAAACCTGTCTTCAAGGCTTTGCATGTTATGAGGTACATTTGCAGCTGGAAAGAAGATAAACAATTAAGTTAGTTTTATAGATGTAGTTGACTATCAGAAAATGAGTCTCTACCTCTAGATTACTAGACCGTGTATTCAGGTAAGAAAAGCTACAGATAGTGGGTGTTCTAGGTAAAAGAGATCAGTGGTCTTCCACCTTTAATTTAATTTTTAAGGTGTCCTGTGAAATCCTTACTGCAAACTGTGGCTGATTGGAAACTGAATGGCAACTGTAGGAGACAAATGAAGAATAGCCTGCATGAAGCAAAGACTGAATGATCCTGTCTTCTGTCCACTGCTGGGTAAAGAGGAGACTTCAGTCCCCAGAACTGTCATTTTAGCACCTTTATATAGCACTAAAATACACATTTAGAAAAATCCAAGCATCTTAATCTCTACACAGTGTCATTTAGGATATCATCTGACATTAGTTAATCATGCACATCCTCTTCACTTCCCTAAGTCAGACGCTGCTGCTGAATGGGAGAAGATAAGGAGACTGTTTTTAAATGCTCTTAATGACAATGTTTAATTTCATCATTACTTTTAGGAAAGGAAAACCTTTATAAGCCCTTTAAATAACAGTCCATGGCCCTGTGGTAACATTTTGGCTGGCAATTAAAGGTGAAGGTATTGTGCTATAAGAAGCTTTGAAATGTCATAAGAAATTCTTCTCTTTCCTTTGCATCTAATCATGTTACAATTGCCAGTTTATGCTGCGCTCAAACCATGCAATTTCCAGGGGCAGCCCATTCGTGTGCTGTGAACATTTATGAGTTATATATCATACAGTATTTATTAGAATTTGGATAGCAAATTAAGAGTTTTAATGGTGAAGTCTTATCTCATTTTTCTAGACACACGCAAAAGGGCTTGAACTATTGCCTCTATTTTTTTCTTGGATTATCAAGGATTAACGTAATGATTTCTGTGGAAAACAAAACCCTCAAAAAAAGGAAAGAGAGAAGGAGAGGAGAGTTTTGGTCATATTTAAACAAAAGAAATCATTGCTAATAGCTAAGCAGATGCCATGAAAGGATCATTTCCACAGCTTAGCAGTTCAGCTCAGGTTGAGTTTGTTCTGAGCCAAATGTCATTGCATTGGAGGTCTCATAAGCTTCATCTCTTTTCTGAAATATCTGATGTGTGACTAAAATGCAATCTCCTTCATCACAAGATTTTTGGTCAAGAAAATGTTGTTCACAGATAACACATAACCACTTTTGGCTCCCTCAAAATATCACTTAATTGTAAAGCCAGGGCCACACATTTATTCCTGGACTGCAGGGGAAGCTGGGTACTATTAGATGATCTATTTTAAAGTTCAGGACCTGGAATAAGAAACCTCAATTAGGTTTGAGCTGCTGGTTTTAGTGGTCTACACTACATATTTTGATATTTCTTTTTCAAGTCCAAAGCAGGAGCAAAATGCTTGCAAAGTTCACCCTACATCTGACAAATACATGGTAGAGGAGATCTAAATCTGTGTTCCTGAACTAATTCTTTCAAAATGGAGTAAAATGAGGATTTAATCACGTAGGGTTAATAAATTCACTGAGCCCTTATGATCACTATGGTCATGCTTTTAGAAAAGATCACATATCTCAAAGACAGCTGCTCTGAAAAACAGAAAAACAAATAAAGCAGAACAAGCTTAAGCTTGAAACTTGCTCCTTGCTGTGCTAGTCCAGATTGTGTCTGGGGTGAGGAGATAAAAAGCATTGGATTCACACTGCTCCAAAATTGAAGCAGAGCAGGGGTGAATCAGGCCGTTAAATTTGTAATCAGATCTGTTGATTGTCCATAGTGCTTTTAGTTCTGCACTGTTTTAAAATAACTGGGGTTTTACTTGAGAAGAGAGTATATATCACAAACAGGTTAACAGCACTAAAGAGTTGTTTTAAAAAGCTGAATTCTCAGATTGTCAGACTCGATAATGCCTTATAAATTCCTATTGAAATTAATGAATTACAAAGTCCATAGGATCTGTGGAAGAGGAACAGTCCTGGGAGCAGACTTCAACCAGTGAGCATTTCTTTTCCACTGAGATCAAAGTGTTCCAACCTGTTGCTTTTTTTTTTTTTTTTTTTTGCTTTTTTTGGATTTTTTTAATTTATGCTGTCAGATCATACCTGCTGGTGCTTCCTTCCTCCCTGACATGGTTTTGGCTGGGATAGAGTTAATTTTCTTCACAGTAGCTAGTATGGGGCTGTGCTTTGGATTTAGTATGAGAATAATGTTGATAACAGACTGATGTTGTATTTGTTGCTAAGTAGTACTTAAACTAGTCAAGGACTTTTCCAGCTTCCCATGCTCTGCCAGGTGCACAAGAAGCCAGGAGGGGAGGGAGCACAGCCAGGACAGCCAACCTAAACTGGCCAAAGGGATATTCCATACCATATGACATCATGCTCAGCATATAAAGCTGGGGGAAGAAGAAGGAAGCGGGGGACGTTTGGAGTGATGGTGTTTGTCTTCCCAGGTAGCTGTTACACGTGATGGAGCCCTGCTTTCCTGGAGATGGCTGAACACCTGCCTGCTGATGGGAAGGAGTGAATGAGTTCTTTGTTTTGCTTTGCTTGTGTGCGCAGCTTTTGCTTTACCTATTAGACTGCCTCTGTCTCAACCCATGAGTTTTCTCACTTTTACTCTTCTGATTCTCTCCCCCATCCCAGCAGAGCGGGGAGAGTGAGCAAACGGCTGTGTGGTGCTTAGTTGCTGGCTGGGGCTAAACCACGACACTCCCCAGAAAAAAAGTTGAGAAAAATAGCCTAAACTTTTCTCAGAATTTATTTGGGCACTAGGTTCAAATTTTCCCATAAGAGAATGTGTTCTTCATGCAGAAAATGTGTATTCATTTACATTTGCTCATGTTCCTTTCCATACTTGTTTCTTTGTCAGACAGACATTTAAAATATTGCTTATACATGGATATATTTATATATGCATACATGCATGAATTCAGATATTATGTTAAGAAGTTATTCTTCTCTTTGCGTATATAACATACTTTGGCATAATTGCCCAAATAACATCAATAACAAAGAAGTTAGCAGGTCCATGTTGGGAATAACCCTAAATAACTAAGCTTTAATCATTTGTGATCAACCTTTGACTGGAGACAGAGAGCATTACGCATTTCCCCCACAGCTATGTAGTCATTTGTCATGTACATTATGAATATATGGAAAGGATATTCTTTAAACAAAGGCAGCAAGAAATAAAGTCATCTTCAATCACTGTCATGAATATTCTGTTTAATTGCTGGTGGCATTTATTTCACTGCATTGCAATGTCCAGTCTGTTGTTTTGCAGTCGGGCTTTGCAGATCAAAAGCTATAGTGGGCTCTTCTCTTCCCATACTCAGGAGGCCCAGAAAGAAGAGCAGAACCTGCCAGTTCAGACCAATATCTGCTGTGGGGCGATGACCGTGCTGCAGGAGGAGACAGATTTCTCCCTGACAAGGCAGAAGACAAATACTCTTCCGACTTGCTCTCCCTTGATTGAAATGACACATTGCTACATCTTTCTCTCGTACATGACTCTTACAATCACAGCTCATTATCCTTGACCTGTCCTTAACACTGTACAGTCTGCCTAAAATAAAGGCTGAATAGTTTTTTGACTGCTCTATTCCCACAGAAAACTTCCGCTTGTTTTGTCAGAAGTTGTATATTTTAAAAGAGTATCTACCTTGACAACTCCAAGAGACCTTGAATGTATCAGGAAAGAGTTCTGCTCTTTTAATAGAAATATCCCCCCCTGACAAGGAGTAAATATATCACCCATAACTGCCTCTGCTCTACTCCTCTGTTTGACATCCAAAAGAGCAGATACAAACAGAGTGTGTGGCTGGTTGGCCATGGAGAAAGCAGTAATTCTGTCCTAATGAGGAAAACAGGCAATTCTGGAGTTAATCCAGCCTCCAGGGAGCAGGAACCAGAATCAAAGACCATGATGATGTTGTTTGCCACATGCTATGGTCTTCCCAGTTTAGAAAATGCCACATTCCTTTGAAGTGCCCACAGAAACATCTGTGGGTTTGTGGGTTGGGCCCTGTTACACGTTAACTGCTTGGTGCCATGGAGCAGGATCTCTCATCCCACCCTGTAATCTATTTGACCAAAATACTGCAAAAGAAGCAGGGTAAGTTTTGAAAAGCTGTCTATCCAAAACTTAGTAAACATAAATAATGTATTTCTTCCTGGCCACAGTGTGCTTTAGCAGAGCAGCACAAAAGCAGTCTTGCCATTGCTGCTGAGTGCAGCTAATGGTCTTTTTGTCTAAATTACAGTTGGGCCCTCTAAAAGTGTGTTTCCTGCCAAGTGCAGTTTCACAAAATGCTGAGTCAAAGGAGCTGGGAGGAGGGACCAACAGCAGCAAGGGCAGCTGGCAATGGACCAGTAAAATTAATGGCACTTTTAAAAGAAGGTTAAGAAACAATAATTTGTTTGGGCAAAAGGAGAAAAACTGGAAGGCAAATAAACTGTAAGGCAGGGTAAATTACAGCGTATCATTTCCCAGAAGGAAATACCATACTATAGTGACTTGATGACATATAGAGTAATGCCTTAATATTTAGGAGAAGAACCTTTAAAATATTCATGTGCTTCCTATTGGACTAAGGGCTCAGATATAGAGTCAGGTCACCATACATCAGCACAGTGACCTGCCCAGGGAAATTTGAGGCAATTTGCCCTAGTTCTGCTTTCTATAAGAGAGACTTAAGTAAGCCAGATCTATACTTGCCTGAGGACACGCACATTGGCAGCTATTGTACTTCAAGTGATAAGCTGTGGGTTGCTAACTGGCAGTAATTCACACTAGTATCCAATGCATACAAAGTCTGAATACTTGTGAGGGCATTAGCCAACTTTCTGACTTCCAGTTGGGTTAAGGGTTTTGCCTTCTAATCTAGGTGAACTTGCCCATAGCACTACCAGACAGCCACTGTCTCTGAAAGACAGAAGATGACAGGGCCACCAAGCTAGCAATGACGAGGAGAGGTGAAACATCTTTTGCTTCTTAATCTTGATCACTGGAAATGGGAACAGGAAAAACAGTAGGAAGAAAGTAAAACGAGATGGTATTCAAAGTAGTTTAAGGAACTCCCAACCTCCCTGGCCACTTGTCCCTGCTCCCTGTCACCCTCCCCATTGTGTCTGCAAAGCATGTGTGGGAGCACAGAATGGACTACATGAGGGATCTCATGCATTTGAAAATTAACCCCCACCAAACCTGGTTGTTTTCCACCCAGAAAAGTAATTTAGCTCTAGGTACAAGTTATGGGGTCAGTGTAACAAAGAGGGCAAGAACAAGTGGCTGCAGGGCTGTTTTAGCCAGCACGACAGTGGAAAAATGACCATGTAACCACAACCACCTTCTTAATTTTCAATGTCTTTTCCTGCTCCAAGGTCTAATTCCAGCCACCTGGGACCTGATCCTGTTTCCACTTAAAGAAATTGCAGCTTTGCCATTAACCTTGATATGAGTAAGATTGATTCTTGGTATGTAAAGGATATGATTTTCCACATTTCTTTGAGGGTAGCATGGAGGAGTACACTGGCATCACCAAGTCCAGTCATCCACACTGGCTTCTCTGTAGTAGATACTTGGTCCCCGAGGAATCAGAGACCAAACTCCACAAGTCCCGCACATCCTACAGAAGGGCTCCCAACATCCCAGCACAGGAGAGCAAGGGCTTAGCAAACTTCAGCTGATGCCACAGCAGGAAACATTACTGTTCTGCAAGTACAGCCCTTTCATTAGTGCAGAAGGTGAGTTCCATGCACAGGGTGATTTCTTGCATCAGCTAATGCCAAGCTAGGGCTGTTCTGCCAAAATCCCACCACAAGAGAAGGGCCACAGAAGGAGGGAGGGAAGGGCCATGTCAGCAATAACTGAAGATAACCTTCAGTTACAGTGAAACTGCATACGTAAGCTACCAAGTCCAAAGCAGATAAACACAAGCTTGCAGCTACACCATGGGATGGAATTCAAGGCCAAGAGGACTGAAGCCTGGCTTAACCCTGCAGCTTAGCACAATTAAGAGCAAATTACTTGGCCAGAGCAATGAAGAGACTTACGGGCCTCAGATTGGTCCTTTTTATATCTGTGAAGAAAGTAATCACAGCAAGGCTTTCATTTTACCCTGGACACTGTTGCCTCCTGACCTGCTTCTCACCTTTGACAGGGTTTAGTGGTTTTTGTTATAGTCTGCTCTTTCTTCTTCTTTTTTCTCTCCCTACTCATACTTTCGAAGTATTGTTGATGCAGATAAGCAACACAAAGGGGAAATGGACCTTCTTATGCTCCCTTAAAACCTTAAACTTCATTTGTGGAACAGAATCAACTTCACCAATCGGGAGGGATGTTTTGAGAATCAACTAATTGATTGGTACCAGTGAAGGTATTCAGCTGTGATGTTGATGGGTCCCTTATGGAGCCAGTTATAAAATGAAATAATAATAATAATAATAATAATAATAATAATAATAATAATAATGTATACCACTGTTTTCTCTATCATACCTTTTGTTTCAGAGTTGTTAGGTTTTGGTTGGTTTTTTTTTTCAGGAGATATATTTCTTGCATTTAGCTGACTCTTGGCCCAGATTTTAATTTGTAAGGAATGTCACAATTTAAAAGCCTAAACTTATTCATGCTTGTTTTATTTATTTTCTCTAAGGAAACATTTTGCATATCAATGGAAAATATGAGGGTGTTTTCCTCAAACAATTTATTAGGGTAACTGTTAAAGAATGCTGCCCACAGTGCACTGAGGAAGCGAACGATAGAGGTCTTTGGGATTCAAATGTCAGGCTGGACATTCGTATGCTGCAGGAGCAACCTGTGGGCTTTCTGCTGATGGCTCAGCTCTATTTTATATGTACTTTCTCATCACTACATTTTACTGTTGTTCATAGAAGCTCACTTATGCATTCCCTTTCATTCGTTAATATTTTTCCAGATGAAAATCTGCCTGAAGCATTTTATGTACTGATAGAAGTTCTCTTTCTTTTGATTTAGGTTTTTATTTCACTTTTTCCTCAGAAAACTAGACAAAGTTGATAAGCTGGGGTACGTAAGGACAACAGAGATGCAGACATCTAGAGAAAGAAATGGGACTGTGGCTCAAGAAGCCAATGCAAGTTTGTACAAATGCCAAGCAAATCTGCCTGGAGTGCACAGAGTCCCTCCAACATGTAATGGCTTAGTAAGCTACTTTCTCTGCTGCTAGCTTCTTTACTTCTCCTCGTGTTTTCTTCAGTGTCCTTCCAAACGTCTTCCTTGTTTTTCCTCATGGCCTCTCACCATAGAAAGGTAACAAGGTGCATGGATAGCAGAATAATCATGCATCCCTTTAGGACATATCCACAAACACAGTTTAGTCTCCAAAATGAACAGCCAGATTTGTGCTGTTTCACCGTCGTCAATGACTGTGTTCTCCTTTTCTGTTTGACTCGAATTTTCAGCCTGTAGTTGTTAAAACAGTCCATAGGAGCTGACAATTGTATGCTGCTCTGTTAACAAGGGGCAAATGGTAAAAGGAAATCATCCAATTTTGTACTTCCAAGACTGAAAGGCACATTGATAAACACCCAGCACACTGCTACTCACAGAACCCTGTTACAAATGAACTTTAAATCTCTTTGCTGTCTTACTTTTTCTAGAAGTGTTAAGGAGGTAGCACTGTGAGGGCTGGTCTATGCAGAGACACTTGGAAAAGTTATGGCCTGCTAATAGCCCATTTAACAGGTTAAATGAGCATAAATAAATGTAGGATTGTGTGTTTCACAAGATTTAATTTTATGCTAGTTTCTGTACTCATCGATTTTCCCCTTTTTTTTTTCCTTGAACAGCACCCATAAAGGGAAACTCTACAGGCTCACCTTCTTCACACCCTATTAATGAATGCATATGGACAGTTAACTGCTGTAGGCCCCTACATTTTTAGCTTTAAGGGAAAGCAGGATATGCAGAAGAAGTACAATGAATGAAGAGCAGAAGAACTAGAATACCAGTTTAAATGGGCATTAATCAAAGTAGCTGCCTCCGGGCATAGCATCTCTCCCTCTCTGCAGTGAGGTCCCTCATTAGCTGCCACACAGGAAGGGGTGAGGTTAGGAGGAGCGGAGCTGACACAAAGTGCCCTATTGATGGGTGCAGATGTCTCCCATGGGCTCTTTGGGATGCAGGGAGTCTGGTGAGGGCTACTGCTGCCTCTGAGGCACTTGTACTTTGAAGTGTTAGAGTTCTGCCTCATCCCTTCTGTAGACTGGGTGGCACTTCTGATAATTTTCAGTTAGTAAGAGCAGATAAGGGGGAAGGAACACAAAAGATCCATTTTGAAAACTAAATGTGAAGTTTTAGTCATAAGGGAGGATTGGAGTAATCACATATTTGTATGATTTTGAAATGGCTGGGCCTGGTGCAGGGTCAGAGGTCTTACATCCTATAGCATCCCATGACTGCCAAATACCGGCAAAAGTATTTTGTGTTTTGGTTTTTTTTAAGTAACTCAAGGGTGTAAATTATATGACTTTAGCTTGTATCTCAGTAATGCAGATTAATGATTAGTGGTACCAGCTGACTTCAGTTTACCCTGAGTCTAATATATTTGAAATCTGATTTTCTTTCCAAGTAGGATAGGTTCTTAAATCCCATGGTGGCCTCTTAAAATTAGAGCATATATTGCCCCTGCTGAAATCATATAATTGTGTATTCATGGCCAACTCCTATAGTTCCCTAATCTTGTTTGGGTAGCGCACTCAGTTTGTTAATAGCAAACAACATTTTTTATAGCTGGCCCTGCCCTGGATCATTCCAAAGGCTGGTGTTTATGGATAGAAGAGAGTTTGATGGTGTTCCAACAACAACCAGGACACCTCTAGACGTAAACCTTATTTCACAGACAGAGCCACTTGCATGTGATATTTTTGTGTTAACTTTGAAACCGATAGACAATATATTTTATGTAATGTGTCATTAAACATGGTACCTTTTTATATTAATAGTGTTCTACATTCCTCATTTTTATGTTAAGGTTGCCCCATTGATCTTAAGTGTGAATTTAAAGGTATACTAGGGCCAGATTGACTCTTGACATTGCAAGATACTTAAAAGAGCCTTGTAAGAGCAGCTGAGGATCTTCTCTGTGCCAAGTTCTTCCATGCACTGCTCCTATGTTATAAGGGTGAGGCTAATATAGCAGTTTACTTCAGCGATCCATAGGTGTGGTAACTGCCCGCAGGGGACTACTGCAAGTTGGCAGAGCAGAGCAGAGAGGACTTGCTCCTCCACCATTGCCCACAGGGCCTGATTTCCCCCACATTCCCTAAAAATTGAGCATTTTATCTATGAAAACAAACTGGCCATGAAGTGCAGCAAGGAAATAAAAGGGTGATAAGGGTGCAATTTTTGCTTGTTGGATAGCTGCATCTTTACTGTGTTTTAGCATGGTTACAAGAATTGTTAGTCAGAAGACTGGAGCTCTAGACACAGCACTGCCAACTGTGTTAATCATGCCTCTGAAGAGGCAGAGAAAGCTGTAGTCCAGAGGTATTAAGCAACCTTCAGGCCCAGTGTCTAGCTAAAATTAATGGGCCAGAGTCACCAGTATGCTCTGGCTGTTCTGCACTGCCCCAGTTATAGAAAGGAGATGTAAAACTAGTCTGATGAGCCAAATAAACACCATTTGGGGTTGCTTTATATTTCTAAGGAAGCACAAGAGGACCTGGAACACCTAACCGAGGCTGATTCCACTTCCCTCTCTAAGTCATGATAGTATTTAATTGCTAATGTTTCCAAACATATTGAAAAATGTATTAATATGGAAAGCAGGCAAATTAAGAGATCTAGATTGTTCTCTACTTTAGTGTGCTCGTATTGATTATACTTTATAAAGTATGTAATTGTGTTTTTGAGCACAGCAGTAAAATACACTGACAAGTTTTCAAGTACTGATCAAAAAGCATACATTATATTGACAACACTATTCTTGGATTTTGAAGGAATTTGGCCATATAATTACCTTCATCTCAATAAAGAGAAGAAAACATGACTTGCTAGATCCACAAAAGCATTTAGCACTCTGTAAAAATCAATAAGACATAAGTGTTTAAATGGCTTTGTGGATCCAGCTGGTATGTAAATGACAGAAGTCCCTACCTCTTCTGGACTCCTTATTTACAGATGGTGGACAACATCGACTGCAGCATCTTTAAAATATCAAGGGGGCAAGAGACAACATTCCCAGCCAGAGATTTCTGGTGTCCACAGCACTAGGGGTATAATATCTCCTAAGTAATATAGGGGGAGTTTGGAAACAGTTTATCCTGATATTCAAAAAAAAGTGTGTGTTTTCTGTAGCAAAGCCTGCATCATCTGATTCCTCAGTCCGTTTAAGGGAGCGTATAGAAAATACACACGTCAATATGTCAAGCAATGGTTTGAGGCAAAGTAGATGTTCTGGACAATTGAAATCTTTTCCGAGTTTTTCATACTTAAGAAAGGATTGATCTTCTGTTCCTGAAGTACCTCCAGCTCCCATGGATTTCACAATGGCTTTTAGATACATGGCTATAAAGGGGATGACTCAGTTGCCTTCATTCTCTACAGCTATATACAACTTCTCAACAATTTTATTAAATCATTATTCACATGAAAAGGAAGAAAAAATCTCTTCTTTTCTGTGTTCATCTTCTGTTTCATACATAGGAATTAGCAAACTGTGCCTACTAGTTTAGGAAAGACCTCATTAAGTCAAGCCACTGAAATATCTACAGTTTAACCTATTATGAAAAAGGAGGACAAAATGCATTCACAAATAATATAACCATCGCATCCAGAAAAGATTGTCAGATAAACTGTCACAAACAGCAGATAGTGAGCTCTAAGTTTAAGAAAAACTCCTGAGTAAACAGGACCTGTTTCTTCCCTCCTTAGCAATACTATAAATAAAAATAATTCTGTAAATTTCATGGAATTACACTAACATGGGGGGAAAAAACATCAGATTAACAAAATGCACACTGCATCAGCTCAAACAAGAGATTCCAGATGGATTAGGAATAAACACAGTTTTGAGCAGACCTCACCAGGATGGCAGGCACATTCCTGCCACTGTATCCATAAAATGACCTGATCTCTTTGAAGCCCTTGCAGCACACTGCTACTGTTCCCAGATATGAGGGCAGCATCCAGCATTTGTCTAGACCATCAGAGCTGGAGCCAGAACAGCTTCCTGCTGAGCAGACCAGAATAAAATTATCCAGAGGGCTTTGGTAAAAATTAGTGGGCTTCAGTAAAATTACTCAACAGACCTTAGCAAAAATTAATTGCACAGCCTAGCCTAAAGCACAAAGGAAAGCAGTACCAAATGAACAGCAGCTGAGTTTGGCTCACCTTGGAAAGAACTAATTTGATGCTGGTCAAAAAGAAAGTGGAATTTATTTTGTTACTGATTCCAACAGGAAATGAAAGTAGAACTTTTTTTAAGGCTGTTTGTTGAGTCATACCCCTCTGAAATTTTCTTCTTTGTACTTCTGGGAATTATATAGAGTGCCAAAGTACCTCCTTGTTTAAACAATGTTTTAGATTGCCAAAGCAGGGAGGAATGTGTGCCATGTTACACGGTTTCTGTAATTCAGCATAAAGAAGCAGATGAGGCTGGTTTGATCCCTGTGGAAACCTCAGCTATATTGAAGGTTCCTTGTGTTTGGTAGCACTTTAATGAAAAGGTTCTGTATAATTCAACATCACTAGAATAATGGTTAATTTGAGAAAGTACAGGGATACAAATAGGAAACTGAAGAAATTAAATTCAGCAAGGCTGTGTAAGACTTTAGTGGGATTATGGAAAACACAAAACTATTCAGGCAGCAGGCTGGGTTGCCTAGAAATGGGGTAATTGTTTAATGTAGTTTTAAAAAAAATCATTTATGTTTCTGTGGCCTTTATTGTTAATAGTTTGGTTATCTGTTTATTATCTATCTTTATCAAAGTGTAGGTGAGCTCTACATAGTATAACGAACTCACATGACTCTGAAAAATAATATTATTTTGGGCAGTAGGTACTCACATTTCCATGGAAAGCGATTCATTTTTCAAAGAATTATAGCCTTTGGAGAGAGAAAAGACCTATTAGGTCATAAAATCTGTTCCTTTGCCAATACAGGATTTGTTGCATCTATGGATATTCATTAGTGTTTTGTTCAAGCTGGTTTTCAGTAGAAGCAAGGGGACTTCCAGTGCTGAACTAGGGAAACAGAAGCATGGCTGTGTAAATTTCACCAGAAGTTTTCCCCTGATACCCTGTATACCCTTACAAATGTTACATTAAACAGACATTTTTCACTTTCAGAAATGCCTCTATACCAGCCAGATGTTTATTATAGTTGCATCTTAATATAAATGAATAATTTCTTCACTTTCAGACAGCTTTTGTGTCTCATTTTTAGGCAGAACTGAGATTATTGAAATTTAGGAAATGAAAATGATTCTTCCCTGAACTTTCCCATGTCTCTGAATACAATAACCAGGATGTAGGGGCTGACAGGTGACAATTTTGAAGAAAAAGCCATGTACTATATATCAGCATGATGTAACATTTCACCTGTCTGTGTCTTGTCTGAATTTAAGACCAATCTGCGTTATGGAAATTTATCTCCACTTTTGAAAAGGTTTCAACGTATGCTTTAAATCAAATGAGAACTTGCATATCATTAAAGTCAAGCCTAAATAAGGGCTTGAGATCAAGCATGTATTAAACCGTTTTTAAATGTCTTTAATGAGCTTACTAGTTCAAGAAAAATACCAAGGTAAGTGTGTTTTCTTGTTCTTATTCATAAATGCTTTTCAGTATAAAAACCTGTTAATTTTACTTAACTCCAAATTTCTTAGGTGACATTCAGCTCAGCTGTGCAAATATAGAAGGTCTTATTAGCAAGCATACGGTCATAAACATTATTACTCAAAATCACACAAAATTTCACATCATTTCATAATCCACAAAAATTTTACCTTCTTGAAGCTGAACTCAACATTATTTTTACCTTTTCATCATTTTAAATAAGTCTTTGTATGAATTCCCAAAGGTGCTTTTGGGGTTATCTTATTATTGTTCTTACACTTCTTGTGGATGATAAAATGAATATGATCTGATTGATCTACAGATAAGCAAAATCCCTGTGTCCACACTAGCCACTCAAATAATCTTAGCACTTTTACAGAGGGATAAAAGAGAGAGAAAAGTGCTAAGACAATTTCCTTAGCTCCTTGTTCACAGGACTAACTGCTTAGTTTTGTGAGCCAATTTGTAGTGTGGCTTGGCCACTTTGTGTTGACCAGTCTGGGTATTTTAGCACCTTTCTTAAAAAAGCATGCATAAGGACAATGCCCTGAAAGGTGGTTAAGATAGGGGTTTTATTCTGGTGAGAGAAGACTGGAACTTTCTGCCATCATTTGCTACTCAACTTTGTCCTTGGGCTTTACAACAAAAACATTAGCACTAGCAACCTGACTTCCCTGAATATAATATGAACCTATTCAGCTATTTAAAAATCCTTTCAGTGGTGGTTGTCTGTGGCCATCTAGAATGAAAAGCAGAAAAGAGACCTCCTGTGTCCGTGCCCGCATTCACGTACAGGTGTGCCTCTTGCAGAGGAAGGGAAAGACCAAAAGTATATTTTTTACCCATACCTGATGAGAGTTTTCTATAGGAGCATACAATACCTCAGGAGTCTGCACTAACTTTCAGGAAGCTATTAGAAAGGCTGCAAAGTTTATAAAGCAGCAATGCTTCTAGATGGTATCATATTGGTCAGTCTTGCTGGTGCTGTAATCATCAAAATTGCTCAGCCTGGAGCTCCTTCAGTATAAACAGGAAGGTGGGACTGACAAGGTATTTTCAAAGACCTCTGCTATGAAACACATATTCCTGATTATTGAAAAATCAGATCTGTCAAACTTTTGGCTTCCTGCCTGTCTGTATTCCCTCTGGTTTCCAAGGGCAGATTTCCAGCCAAGGTGATGAAGATTGAACATGGTCGATTGTCTTCACAATAGCTGGTGGATAGACATTTTGCTAAGGTCTGCCTGTCACATTATTTTTATAGGTTCTGACAACAGCATAGTCAAGTTTATGAAACAGATGATTCATACTATGTATAGCTTTTTATGCATCTAAAATATATATACATATGTATTAAAAACATGGTGGGAACTGTTGTTGCAGAATACGCCTGCATAAGGAGAGACAGTAATTCTTCTTGAAAGGGAGGACCCACAAAACTGAAGTGACACTCTGGCATACTGAAATGCTGAAATGCCATTCTAATGAGATAAGAAGCCATTTAAAATTTGTACTTCACCATATTTTCAACTGCATTATTTTTGTTGCATCTAAAACTTTATTATCAGCATAAGGGTTTGTCTGGAAGTAATGTGTATTTATTTGAACGTATTTTACAGTAAGAAACATGCTAAAAAGCCCCGATAGTCTGTTCTTTGGTTGAATTATGGTCATCTGGGATTTACAATTGAATTGTAAGAACAGGCAGACAGGCAGAAGACAAGTGACAAAGACAAGAGTCTCTCTGCCAGCAGGGAAGAAGAGCTGTAATGAGCAAAACTCCCAACTTGATCTAATTTAGAGCCAAGCAGAGCTTCAGGAATGTGTGGGACTTAATCTTTTTATTTATCCAGAATGAAGGAAGAGAATTAAGGGCAAGCAGAATACCACTGAAATGGACATATTTGTATTCCCTCCTGAAAATCATTGCATCTAAATGCCTGACAGCTAAAGTTCATAAGGGCAACAGCAGATTTTTAAGAAACTGTACAGCCTTTCTGTTTGTTCTTTTTTTACGGGGGATGGGAAGGAGAGTCTGGGTTTGACCAATAATGTGATCATTGTTGAAAATCTACAGTAGTACAAGAAATGAATGGGGAATATAGTCATAAGAAATAGGAAAATAAAAAAAATAAAAAATAAGAAAAAAGTAATGAGTTTTCCTGACTTAGGCCCCAACTAAACAAAGTGTCTAATCAGAGAGTCAAGGATTTGCAGTGTTAGGCCTTTCAGCTTGAAGAGATGTGATCAGCATGCCAGCATGGTTGTGGTTTCTGCTCATTTGGGTTCCTACAGTTTCCAAACAACCGTATCAAATCTCCACCTGTCTGCTCAAGCAATTCAATTTAAGCCTAAATAAAATGAAATATATGAATGACCCATAGAAGTCATACCATGTTGGGAATCTCATATGTCGCTGCTGTTCTTTGATATAAGCCAAGTCACATAGTTGGACTTAGCTTGCACATAGACTTATTCCTATAGTTGCTAGCTTTTTACACTCACATGTATTTTTATGTCCCTTTCTCCACAAGCTTCTTTCTTCTTTCATTTTGGCAGCTTGCCAGTATAGTAGCCAGATCCCCTATTACATGCCAATTAATCCCTTCCTGATGAATTTGAGTAATTTGTATTTTATTGTACACAGTACGGAAATACATCGCAGCAAAATGTAGTATAAACAGGGCATGGGTTAGTCAAGTATAAAGCCTTTATTGTCCTCTACTAGATGCATTTTTGTCATTTCAAATTAAAATAACCAATATCCTGCTAGAGTAGCCTTTTCCATTGTATTTGAGAAGGTTTTTAGTATTTTTTCCAACATAATGCTAACAGTGTAACTTGCCACATTTTGGTTTAGAAACACAGATGAGATGCAGAGTTACAGTACTGTGCAGTTCTAACAAACAGAAATACTTGTGTATTAGTAATACAATAGGCTGCAAGCAATTTTAAAAAGGCAACTGTGGTTGAGGAGGTTTCTGCATACTTGTGGCCCCTGCCCAGAGAAAAGCATGTTTGCTCCTATTAGTCAAAACACAGGACAGTTGCATGCTCCCACCAAGGCAGGGGCATGTGTGTGGAGAGGCTATGATGGGTCAGAGTCAGGCAACATTTTAATCAGATCCCCATGGTGGAGTGTCGAATCTACCTCTGCTTAAAGCACGTACTTAAATCCAGCTGACTTTAGTGAGGCTGCTCCTGTGAACTAAACAGGGTGCTCAAGCACATTGTTGAGCTGCAGACTTGACTTTGGCCTCCTTAGGGCACAGTCCCACATTATGACTGAGCTGAACAAATGGTCCACAGTGTCTGAAAGATGGAGATTTTGCCCCCTCTTTCCTTTTCTTCCTTCCACTCCCCTTCCTGTCCCCTCACTACACATTTACCCTCTCCCTTCCATTTCACCAACTTCAGTGCTTGGCTGACCCATAGGTAAACTCATTCAGTTTGCTCTACCAGCAAAAAACATCCATATTCCCTCTTCCGCCAGGTTATTTTCTGACATTTTAGTTAGCTAAGGTGCTCTGTTGTGCTCCATCAAGCACCAAAGCCAGTACAAAATAAGTGGGCATCCAGGAGCAAGAGGGGAGGAGAGGCTGGAGGGAAGGGAGGTGGGCGGCTTCACCCTTATTGCTGCTGCTCTTAATTCGTATCAGGTTACATTAGCCACTCTTTAAAAGCAAAGTGACTTCTGAAATTGCAACATAGTGCCACCTCTTTAAACATGTTTGTGTCCTTAAAGGAATTGGCTGAACTGATCTTAAGTCCAGTTTCAGTTATAAAATCCTACAAAGGCATTTTATTGCATAATATTATTACGATGCCTAGATGTATCACTCAAAAGTCAAAAGGAATTGAAACTCCCTACCACAGCAAAACTATGTAGCCAATTAGAAGACATAAACTCTTTAGACAGAAATGTCTCTATGTTTAAGAATAAGGATTTCACTTTTAACCAACCTTATAATACATCCTCCTATGTATCCTTTACTCGTTAATCTGATTTTATTTAGTTCTAAAAAGGGGCTTTGCATACTAATTCAGATTAATCAGGTCTGACTGCATGTAATTAAAAATTAGTAAGACAAAGCCAGACCCTAAATCAATTCTTAAAGAACATCTTCCTTCAACTACAAAAGATTAGACTTTATGCATCAGTTGCTCTGAAAGGAAAAACAGTTATTATTGAAGAGCATGCTAACGTTTTATCATTAAAAAATGAAGCACGTTTGCCTAACAAAATTAAATGATCCAGACAATAAAGCACATTTGCAGAGATCAAGAATGATAAAACCAACAGTAGAGTAAAATCCAATGCAAAAAATATTAAAGCTCATTCCTGCAATGAGCTTCTAGCAAAGAACCTCTGAGCAATAGAGGTCATATAACGTTTCAGTGTTTGCACTGGGTATAGCCCAGGGAACTAAATCCAATGCTACAGTGGAAAGAATATTACTATTTTTTGTGCAATTCATAAACAATGCATCTTTCACCTTAAGTTGGATGAAAATTAGGAAAACTACCTTAATTACCTCATATTTTTTTAAAAATCCATTTTGAAATCATTTGAGAAGCCTTATTCACCCAGTTCACTGCAGTTGGGTACTGCTTATCACAGCAGAAGATCAGAATTTCCAAAGCTTCTTTGTAATCTTTTAAAATTTAGTTTTACAAAAGAGAACATTTGGAATCCTTACCAAAAACAATTGTTAATTTACAAATCTCTGTAAAACAAAGAACTTTGTTACAGGGACAATGAAATGACCCAGAGCAGACACCCAACTGTCCCCTTCACAACTAAGGTCACATCCTCAGTTATTTTATGTGAAAGGAGCAAAGGAATGCTAAAATTCAACTCTGCACTCAGCAAACGGGCTGCATTCTGCCCTTTGTAAGTCCCATTTGTGTTATTTAATGTCTTTCAAAGGAGCGTTGAGACTGCCCTAACATGCAAATAAGTATTCCCCTGCTCCCACCATCTCCATCACACATGTCAGGGCAGGAAACCCAGCAGCCCTGCCAACCCCTGTTAAAACCGCAGTGAGGTTATGATCACAGTGGCAGAGGAAGTCCTGCTTTGGGGCCCAAATAGAAACCACTGTGGCCATTATTGCCCACACAGGAGAACCTCAGAGAGTGATGAGCCTCGACGTGTTTGCTTGCAGCAGCACGTCCTTGGCAAAAGGAGGACCTCACTGGTGAAGGGTAGGGGACATAGCACTCGCCTCTAGCAGCTAGCACTGACTTACCACACCTGGAATGGATGCTGCACTTCAACTCAGGGGGCTAATAGTCCCAGAAATACAAGTAGGGAAGCCTGGCATTTACTAAAACATCCTTTGACGTGGACCACAGAGTGCAGGCTTTTTCCCATAATAGGTATTTATTGATACTAAAACTCAAAAGTTGTCACTAAAATTAGAATTCAATATATCAAACTCAGTTCTTCAGATGTCTGTTGCTGTGACCACCAAAAATCTTATTTACTTCTTTGGAATCAGCATTTTATGATGAATGCTGTCTTGTCCATGTCACCATCTGCTTACAAATGGTTGCTGCAAGCATTTGAATAACAAGGGATTTCAGAATACAACACAGTTGCTGTTGCAAATATATTAAATATAGAGCTTAAATTTATCTCAGGATATGTAAGACATCCTCTGGGAAAGCTGCACAATGCAACCATGCTTTCTATTTTTGGCAATAATTAAACTATACTATGAAGAGTTATTAGACTAAACGACACTGTAAACCCCGAAAGCAAAAGAGCTAACATCCCAATATGCTGTTCTTAGTCCTATCTCATACCTTATTCTTTTCAGCTCTACTGCAAATGAAAATTAGAGTCAATGGAAACTAAAAAGGTATGCTTTTATATGCATGGGCTAACATATTTAGCTAGATGAGAAAATAAATACTGTTTAACTTTTTCTGTTTAAAAGTGTAAATCCTTCCTGCTGTATGAATTTGTAAATTAAAGTTGTTCAGTACTTATACATCTCTCGTGCTTACCTTCTAAATCAACAGTGATAAAAACAGAATTTTGAATGTAATGGAGTATATAATAGGAAATACCCTTCGTCACTTGCATTAACACAGTGCAATGGAGTACAAAAATATAAAAAAATAAACAATGATTCTGACAATAGTCACCTGGAAGATAAACTTATCATGGATTATATATCTCCTTTTAAATAATGCATCAGATGCTTTTCTGAATCACTGCAGTTCCTTCTCAAGGTGGTGTAAAAACTGAGCAACCTGAAGCATATTTATACAGATTAAGTGGTTTCTAATACTCCAAAGAGCACTTAATCTGCATGAATGTGCTTCGTGTTGCTATGTGCCTCTAAAGCCTGAACAAGAAGCCTAAGTGATTCTGAAAGTCTGCAGCACATTTGTATTTTGATAAGTCAAACAAAGGCAAAAATGGAAGAAATATGTTAATTGGCCCTGGCAAGCAAGACAAGTAACTGGCAATCAGACACTTTCCAGCCTGAGCTTCTTATTCTCCAGCCATGTCCTTAAAACATCTCAAATTATACTAATAATGCAAGTTATTATCCTAATATGGACTCAAAAAGAGAATAATGCTGGAAATGATGTATCTTTGATAAAATGTTCCATAATTACCATGACTAATGTTTACTAAAATGCTGCCCTAGAAACTGAAGCAAAGGCCAGCTGTTTTACCTTAAGGGTTCTGCTTTGGTATGTTTCAAACATTATGTGTTTATCGCTTTTTCTGCATGGATCATCTAAATGGGAGAACAACAGTAAAACACTCAGCAAAAGTGCCTTCAGATTCTGCCATCTTCCTCTGGCAAAGCCAGGAGCTGGTTATTCAATAGGTAGCCAATATACCTGCAAGGTATCCTGAAAGTGAAATGCACACATAGGAAAAGAGGATTTCACCATAAAAGAAGTGATCTTTATACCAGTTCTGCACTTTGTTCCATATAAATTAAAATAAGAGGAAGAAATTACACCAGCAGAATTAGCACATGACTTATTGCTCTTAGTGACTACTTCAGGGGAACAGACTCAGCAGTGTGTTTTGTTGCAAATGTCCTTCCTCTTCCAGATGAAGATACAGAGACGCCTTCTGATGTGCAGGAGGAAGACATTCTCTGACTCTTTTTGCTTGTAGGAAATGAAGAAACTTGGTGGTAGATAGGTTTTGAAGTCACTGTGGCATATATGAAAATTGTTTCTCATGTAATTAATACTGTTATAGAGAAAACCTTTGAAAGACGGACAGAATACAGCAAGGTCTACTGTATATGTTTCATACAAAATACATACAAAGCATCAGCACCTTTTTTTTTGTTTTACTCTATGCAAAGTAAGAGTGTGTGGGATCTTGTAGAACATGTAGCAAATATTCAGTACAAACTACTTTTCCAGCAACTGGGTCCCAGAGCTGTATAAATATCTCCAGAAAGCAGTGCCCAAGGCTTTAAGAGTATGTGAAATGAAAAGGATACATCTGCCAGCTGGTATGTAGCACACGAGGCAAACTGCTGAGTGAATTGGCAAGGGAGAACAGAAGATGATAATGAAGACAACACTAAAGTCACTAGAAGAGATGGAAGGTAACATTTGCTGGTCTTCAGTTCAGCATGGTTCATAGTGCTGGATCATTTGGAATAGTTCATCAGTTCTTAAGGCATAAAGGCACTTTCTTCACAGAGTACTTGTCCCAGATATCTTCTACCAATGCCTGTCCTGAAAGACAGAAACAGTTTTCCAAGCTAATAAACAATTCACAAAGTGCTTGCCACAGAAGAGCAAGGAACATTTGGGGTTCATAAAGGGCTACTGCAATAGCTGTAGGGAGGAAAAAGAAGTGAAGGAAAAATGATTAATGGCTCAGAGTTGCCATTTCTTTTTCTTGCTTATGTTTTTGTAAGTTTATTTACTGTAATCCTAAAGTAGCATTCTAAGCTGGCTTCAACCTCAGGGAGAAAGAGAGGTCTGCCATAATATCTTTGAAAGGGAAAGCTACAAGTCAAGAAAAATATAGGCATAAAAATGGATGGGTCAACCCAAATGGTTAGGCTACAATACCAAATTATTTCCCTAAATACATTTGTGGGGGATGTGCACTAATTTCAACTGTTCAGACCCCCCCATGTTGAAGTGGTCCTTTGTATGCATAGGGACAAGATGTTTTCTATCTTGTCAGCTTAAAATGTTACAAGTAATAAAACCAGTGCAATGTGCAAAGCATGGCACATACCAAACTGCTCTTTCCTCCCATTTGCCATTTTACTGAAGCCACAAAACTTGGGCATACAGCCGGGGGAATCAGTGGTGTTTGTTTTTTTTTTAAATATTTGGGTGGAGGTGTGGTTATTTTGGTGATGGAGCTGGGTAGGTTTATAAGTGGAGCAGAACAGACAGATCCTCCACCCTTTTTGGGAGCTCAGGAGTTGAATTCTAGCATTCATTTCAGAGGTGCAAAAGAGTTTTCCCTGCCATCATTAATGGTCTCTTACTATTGTTGCTTGGAGGTTTTAATATTCCACTGAGGTGTCCCACAAGTGGAAGTCTGCAGGACAGCCAATCCCCAGTAAAACCTTTGGCTTTTGAAAAAGCAAGCCTGGCAGGTCCAGTGCCATAACACTGCATTTGATTTGCATGCTGTAGGATGGTTTCTTCTGCATTTTGCCACACACTGCTTCCAAAGGAACTTAGACCATATGGTGAGCTATTTGCCTGTGTGTGCAATTTACCATCTTTGCCTCTAACAGGTGTGGATATCCCAGCAGGAATGGACTAACAGGGTTTTTGTCACTCAGTTGTTTGCCTGCTGTGAAAGGGCACCCTCCCTCACTGCCAGTCTCCATCTCTCCATCCTCCAACTAACTGAATGCTAAGTGCAGCACATTGCCTGATGCTTGTCCTTCTCCGCTATGCCACTGCTAGGTTACTTTTTGAACTGGTGTTTTCAGGCAGCTGTTTTCAGCTTCCCCATTATCGCTGTCATTCCTGTGTTCAAAACATAACCACTCTATTGCAACACAGCTCCTGCAGGACCATCACTTCATCTTCTTTAACGCCTCCCACCTCTCTGAGCTCTGGGCCTGCCACCTTGCCCTCCAGGGGTGCAAACACAATGATTCTCCTTTCAGTTGGCTGTCAGGGCCAAAGGGTCCCACTAGGTCCTGGCACACTTTTGACTTTTCTTTTTGGGAACTTGAGATCAGCAGTGGATACAGGGATCAGTGGACCAGAAGGTCCTTTTATAGCAACAAGGGATTTCATTGTCACTGCTCTTTGTATGCATCTCTCTCTCTTACTGCTGGGAAGAAATCATAGCACAAAAGATGTTCAAAACAACAAGAGCAATAACCTTTTTCAAGTTCACCAGTATTTTTATATCATCCTTTTGTAGATCCAGATTTCCCCAAATTCCCCCTTTCTTCTCCCTCTACTTTGTCTTTCTGGCTGAAGCTCTTGCCAGGCTAATGAATCTAACATAAGCAGGCAAAGCAACATAATAATCCAACCAAGACAAAGTAGTCATAAATTATTACAGGCAGCTCCAAATCCAATCTGCTGTTGTCTTGGTCACTGACAGGGAAGAACCAACAATTTTTTTGTTCTCAGGCTGCAAGATGTCATCCACATTTGTCTGTCTTCCCTCTCCCCCCTTCTCCACCCTTGCCTTTCCAGCCCTTGATGTTACCCCCTCTCTCATCTTGTTTTCTGATGAGATAGCTTTGGATTTAAGCAATCCTTCAACTTTCAGTACTATCTACTACTGTATCTTTTTCTTCATCATTTTATTATTTTTTAAGAATAGCCCAGAGGCACTGGACCCTTAGTCCTATGAAAAGTCCCCTTCTCCCTGCAGTTCTTCCATTTCCTATTTATATACTGTCATGTAGCCCTGTGTGACATGTTAACTCAGTCCAGGAGCCAGTACGCCACTTTTTGTCACCCTGCTGCTTTGTGTTCCTTTGACTCCTTTCTGTCAAGCACACTGATATTTCTACAGCCGATCTCTGACTCAGAGAAAGCAAATAATAGAGCTGACCTCATCCCGGAAAGTAAAGCAGTCTTTTACCTGGACACGTGGTAGCAAAGGGGCTCAGGACACCAATTCCCCTTGGCACTGCTTCTTTGCTCTCTTTTTTATTGCCACGCATGCTCTGCATAGAAGAAAGCTTCTAACAATTTTTTTTAATCCAAAGTTAATATATTTGTGATTTTCATTCTCTGTTCTCTAAGTTTTTTTTTTTCATGTTTTCCCGTTGCCTGGAGAAGACATGGGGGTGAGGCAGTTTATACCTTCTTCAGTTATATGAGTAATGATGGACAATAATATATCATATATTTACTTAAACTTAGTAAATAGTCTGTCTTCCATCAAGATGGAGCATAGAAATTTGCCTAGACAAAGCATATATCAAGTATGGAAAATTGCAGATACAGAATGTGTGTATATTTGATGCCAAGTATGTTAGAGTAAGGAGTTTACAAAAGCAGAGAGAGAGATGTAATTCCTATCAACCTGCCTAGCTGCCTTTGCTTCCTTCAAAAATTTCCTCTTTAAATGTTGAAAGCACCATAGAAGAGTGTAAGCACACAGCACATTTAGGAATTAGCTGGAGTTGTAGTGATATATGCCTGTAAGGCAACATTTTGAAAATCTGACACTAAGGCACAATGTAGAGATGTTCTTTATAAAAGTGAAGTGGGGAGGGGAGATGTTTGGTTCAAAATGGGTCATTGCAATAGATCTCAGTACCACGCATTAGAACGAAAAAAGAAAGTAAGTTACTCTAGTGTTCCTATTATTAACTACAGATTGTAACATAGGTGGGTTATTTTCACCCACAAATATATAGGTGACTTATCAGGTTTCGCTTTCATTTCCTAAATAGGAACATGGGAGTAAATTTCTTGAATGTTCACAGCTGGGATTTTTAATTTCCACTTCCCATAAATAGTTGCACTATTAAAGATGACACCATGATTACTCACCTTAAACAAAGAGAAATTTTGAAGATGGCTGGAGTTGAATTCAGCAGAGTAAATACTTGTAATACAGCTATAGTGGAATAAATTCTTCTTTAAAATTTTTCTAAAAGATGTGCTTGCCTGAACACATATCAAATTTACATCTGAGATCAGAGAAAGACCCAAGAAAATGATGCCAGTCATATTCTTGGCAGCTATCAACAGGGTAATGCTGTCAAATATGGTATAAATTTCCTCTTAACACATTGTACATTCTGCTTATCTTGCCTCACCCACAGACCCACAAACAGGAGGAGGTGGAGGCTGGTGACAGCTTGGTGACCAGACAGGACCAACAGGTGGCCCTTAAACACCCAACAGCATTGAGTGTGTCAGAGACCACATCCAGACAGCCCAAAACAAAGGAGTAATCTCCACCAGGAAGAAATAAATGCAGGAGAGGACTCCTTCAGCTGATATAATAAACCAAGGAGACACAGAATGGCAGGGATAATCCTGTGTCCTTGGTGACCATAGCCTAAAACACATCTGTAAGCAGAGGATGCAAAAAGATGCTGGTGAAATGACCGAGAAAGGAAGAAAAGCCAGGGAGCAGCATCCAAAAAAAAGAAAAGATGAAAAGAGCTAGGTGGAAAATTGAGAAAACATTTGCTGTCATGATGGAAACAATTAATGGCACCCTCCAGCAATAGCTGTTCATTCAGCAGCAGTGGGGTTTAGGATGGTTTTGGGAGTCTCCACATACCTTCTTCTCCTACTGCTAATTTTTCCCCACCACAACCTCACTTCTCCTGGCACTGTCACTCTTGCAACCTGGATAGAGGAATTGCTCCCACTTGAAAAATAAGTCAGCATAAATAAAAATTAAAAGAAGGGCTGTTGTGGAAGAAAATAGATGAAGGGGTAAGGATTGCTCAAGATGGCACCATTATTAGAAAGTGAACTTTGCCACTGCGTCCTGTGCACCTTCACAGTAACACCCTGCTCCGATACTGCTGCACACTGCTCTAATGCCTTGCAAAGCCGAAATAGGTGGATCCAATCAAATGACTCACCCTTCCTTCCTGTCCAGGGGCCCCTGCTCCCTCAGATGAGGGCAGGCTGGCCTCCTCAGGGAGCAGGCACCCACCACTCGGGCATCTGAGAGCAGCTCTGATGGTTGCTTCCCCTCAGTCAGAAATCTATTTAGAAAGGACAAGCTAGAAAGGTTGGTGTAGTCGTCTGACATTTCCCTCTGCACAGTGGCACTGCTTCAAAAAGGGAGATGAAAGGCAGCCTTCATACCTTCCTATTCCCCTCCCCAAGACCACCTAACCAAGGGTTTGGTTGTTAATATATTCTCTGGGAAAGCGGTATGCTTAAAAATACTTTTCAAAGGTGAAATGGCCTCAATCACATTTTGGGAAGTGCCCTGTATGGCTGATGCAGATTGGTGTGCAGCAAGGTAACCTCCACATGCAGTGACTCTTCCTGGTTTTGCAATTGCAGATGGGCCAGATGCCATAACTGGATGCTAACATAACCAGATGCAGAAAGCCAAAAGGTAAGCAGAGCTTTTCCAGAGAACTACCATGCTGTGAAAGACCACAGAAGCTGCAAAGCCCACCACTACTGTTCAGTGCACATTACAGCTAGAGGCAGGCTACCTTAACCACTATCAGATCGGTGTTGCACAGAGTCCACCAAAGTCCATTTTAAGCATCTGCACTCATATCTTGCCTCCAGTTCTCATTTATATCTATATATGGCTTTAAGTTTCTTAGAAAATCCAAGCTTAATGCAGTCTTTCTGAGAGGTACTCAGACAGATTCTGTGGAAGTCCACCTGGTTTATGGCTGGGTGCTAGAGACCAGGCTGTCTGGAGATCATGCTTCCAGATAGTCCTTCAGAGCAAGCATAGCTGGTAATGTAGAAGGGCAATGCTGTTGAACACATGAATTTTGTCCATGAATTTAACAGTGGAAGATTTTCTGTTTGTATTAAGTACTCTTGCTATGCACTGATTAGCTCAGATAGGTGCACACTTACATATTTATGTGCATGTGTGTATGCAAATATATATATTTATACATATTTTATATTATATTAATTTATTGTGGACAATCTTTTTTCTAAATAGATGGTTACACAGAAAAATACAGCAAGTTTTGTTGGATAAGTATTAGACTTGTTAGTGGACACAAAACAATATTTCTTATTACATAGAGTATTCATCTCATGTTATTGTAGGTTTGAATCACACATGAGACCTCACATCTACCTGTTTGAACACATCCTAACTGGGTATGATTTACTACTACTTAGGAAAATGATCACTCATCTTTTGTTGTCCCCCCCCACCTTATTTGCAAGTTAATGCACAAGGCAGACCTTAGGCAGCCTTAATTTAGTTTGCTCTCTGAGCTCCCGAATCCCTCATCTGTACACTGCCATTCAGCACAGCAGGGGTGTCAGGTTGCCAGACCAGAACAACTCCAGTCCCTCTAATTATTGAGTGAACTTTGTCTATGGTTTTCACTGAGGTAATGGAGCTCACAGGGAGCAATGATCAGGTCTGAGGTATAATGAGGGTCACTCTCATCAAGATTTTATTTCTTTAAATTAATAAGAAGGTGGAAGACGACCTATCCTGAGCTGTAAAAACACCTTGTTGTGGTATACACTAAAATTAGCAGATAAAACTGTATCCCATGCAGAAACAACAAGAACATCTGAAATGGAAAATGAAGAAAAATGCATCATCAGCACTGCACGTTACTCATTAGACTCTCCAAAGTCTCATTTTACTACTAGTATATCCCTGTTGAGGTGATTGTCATGCAGCTCGCAGGGTGGGATAACTGCTTAGAGTTTCCCAGGTTTCACAGGTACAAGCACAGGTAAGCAACCAGAGAAGTCAGGAAGACAAACACAGGGTAAAGAGAAAATCTTTGTGAATCCCGTTCACGTTAGCTTAGTCAGGTGGGGTAGCTAAATCGGCTACATAAAACATGGCTGCATTTGCTGTCTAGATGAAGTTAAGCTAGCTGAAAAGGTAGGTTCTTTCTTCTTTTAAAGAAGGGATGTGTTTGTGGAAGATACTGCCGAGATAACCCTGGGGGATGAAGTCTCCCCTTTAGCCACAGTGCAGAGAGCACACATGGAATAAGCGGCATTACTGAGACTCCTGTGCTATGGGGGGCCTCTACAGTCATAAACTCGAACCTATGGACTGTTAATCACAAAATCTAACAGGAATATGGGGGTAGGGAAAGAGATTGGATTTTAAACACTGGGGGAGAAATCATAGAGAATGTTACCTTTCAAATACCTAAGCTCAGGAAGCAGGTCCATGGTTAGTGGTGTTAAGTTCAACTTTAACCTTCAAATGCCTTCAAAAAACAGCAGAACACAATGACAGTTAGTGCTGCAAATCCAAGGACTGTTTGTGGGGCTATTGCAACTGATACCAAGGTGACTTTTGTTTTAAGCCAATATGCTATAACAGACTCCTCTAATGCAAACAAACAAACAAGCCAACCAACCAACCACTAATAATCTCTGCAAAGTAAAATGTTATTCCAAGAAAGTCAAAATGGTCCTTGTGAATGAAGTTTTATTTTACAGTCTTAAAGACATAATGTGTCTCTAAGGTCTGGTATGAATGGGGCACATGGCCATAGAGTTGATCCTGTTTTCTTTTGTTTTGGTTCTTCAGGGCTCTATGTAATTATTCTTTCCTCTTACCCAGAAAAAATGAGGACAGCTCTTTTGAGCTCTACAAAGAAAGCTCTTTGTATTTTCTAAGTAATTGTAAAATAGACAAGCAAAACCTGGCACATCATTTCTTTCAACTCTTGGAGGCTCCCAAATAAAGTACATCTTCCCCAATGAAGGATTCACAGTAGCACGGAAGAATCTTTGGAGGACTCAGCTTTCTTCCAGAAAGGGTATCTCATGGTGTGTTTTCATCCCTGCATCTTTGATTTAAACAGATATTTGAGCATGCTGAATATCCAACTTTTACTGTAGTATTTCTGTATCAAGATACCAAACCTTACAATGGCTTTTAAATTCCGTCTTTCTATTTTTCCTGTTAAAAGGGGGTTTGAAGCTGCTTTTCTGAATCTGTCTGCATGCATGATTCCTAACCACAATCCTGTTGACATGACTTCTGGACAAGCTGACCTTCTAGTCTTGATTTCATAATTGTGTCCTATTCTGATCCTCTGGACAACCTATTTTGGCTGTGCGATGCAAGCTGAGAACGTTTTTCTTGAGTGTGTCTCCTAGCCCTTTCCTCACAGACAGAATCTTCTGTTCAACACAAGCCTGTCTGAGATATTCATCAAAAAAAAAGCACACTTTCAAATTAATTTTTCTGCCTGGGATTTTGAGATAATTCTTGTCCTCTGTTACTCAGAAAGTTCTAAAGATTTCTTGTTTTACAGCTATAAATATAGGTGGCTTTTTTGTTTTTTTTAATAAAGCTCGGCTATTTTATTTCCTTCTGGTGTCTCCGTTAACTATTTAGGATTTTCCTTTGTAGCCTTTTTGAAATGTGACAAGCATTGTTCTATCTTCGCAGTTCAGAACTTACAGTAAAATTTCAGTACTCTATTTTGCCGCATATCTGTCACTCATAATATGTAACGTAGCCAAGATGAAAATAAACACAGCTCTCTTGAAAAACCCTCTAGTCCTACTAATTTCAAGGGAACTGTAGCCTATCAACAGCTCTGAAGCCTGATTTCCCCATCCTGACTAGTCTTATTCATGCAGTCTTTTGCTCCTTTGCAAAGCACATAGCAAATGCCACCACTGGTGCCTGGCACAACTTTCCCCCAATATGCTGACTGACATCTGGTTCAGTTACAGCAAATGGGTTTAAAACTGTCCTTTGCATTTATCTAGCAAAATCCTTATAAAGTCCTTTTTGCTTAAACTTCAATTACTACTTCCTGAAGTCCCTACTATGTGTAAAAAAAGGAGTACATTGCTCAGGTTTATAAAATGGACAACCGAATTATTATTTCTGCATGTCCAAAATATTGTTCGATAACCATGTAAAAGTAATGAAACAACATCTTTAAATTAATTTAAAAACAAAACTATTCTATTGGTATCAGTGTTGAAACACTAATGGGGTTTTTTTACAATTTCACGTAGCTCTTGTTTAACTGCATTTTAAGGCCCGTAACTAACTCTTCATATGGTTTAAATGCACATTTCTGTTAGTTTTAAAGAGGCTTTGCCACAATCAGTACTAACTGAAGTTCTGGTAATTTACATATATAGCATTAAAAAGGAAATACATGTCTTTTATGTTCTTTTCTGTGCTATCAACATTTTCTATTAAATAGCCCCACAGTCTTCTTTCTACTACAAAAGATGCTCACATCAAAAGTAACGAACTCAGTGAAGATTTTTATTGGCCACAGTGTCTTTACAGATTTGGACAAAAAAGAACTTATTGATATAATATAATTCTACACTGGAAAAATTCAGACTTGCAGCTATCTAGTTTTTCAGGAGCAATGATGGGAGATTTAGGGTCAAGATAACATAAGCAACCGTTGCCCTTTGACCAAGCTTTGAACTTATGCCTGCTCGATGTTCTTCCACCTTGGCTACTACCAGTGGAACAAGATAAAAGAAGATCTTTCAAAATAAAAATAATGTTTGTAAAGTGTATCATTGGAGTCGAATACTTAACAAAACTCCTGACCTTCAGTCCTGCTGAATTTGAAACACAAAGGCGGCTTTGAAATGCAGCAAATTGGGCCCAGCTGACATTTAAACATCAATTCTGAATGTGTCCACACCCAAATATTGATGCATCAGAAGTGGGACTATTGATTTTTTTCAACAACATGTTTCAGCCATCTGCTTTCCTTCGCCTAGTTTTACTTCTGTCAGTCCTTACAATGAATAGACTTTAGCTGGGGGTTCACGTACAATGAAACCTCTCTTCTAAAATAAAAATGTACCAAATAACTGTGTTTGCCTGAAACCAGTGACCAGACCTTGTACCATCATACTGCTAGCCCTGCTCACCCAGCCCCTGCTAACAGGAACATACTACAATAGAGATGTTGCCTGTGAAACCATTGTGTGGAGGGGCCTTGCCCTGAAGGACAGCTAGGGTCCAACCCATAAATTGCTGGGATCCTGGGGTTCCTGCTTTCATGCATTCAGGCTCCTTGGAATAATACCAATGCACAACTAAGCCTGGGCTTTTGTCCACAGAATTTCCCAAGCTAACATCTTAGAGAGACCGCTCTTCCTTGCCCCTCTGCCAAAACAAGCAGGATACCTTAAAGTACCTTGGCTCACACTCACCTGCCATCAAATGGGAAAGGAAAAATCTCCTGGGCAGATAAATCTATGAGTTTGATCAAAATGCCCTTCTTGTCCTCACTCAGGTGTTCGACCCCTACCCTGTCTCTTCAGGTCTTGGCCCCTCTGCTCCCCATGACATAGGGCTTCAATGCTGAGAACAGAGGCTGCCAAAAACAAGCTGAGGATTCAACTTGGATGATCTGTGAATCAGGCAAAAGCTCAGGCCCAAGTCAAATACAAATTTGCAGACATAACTATATTTTTCTCTCATTCCCTCCTAGGGCTCAATTCTTTCTACAATTTTTAAGCATTTTGGGTGGATCTCTGGAAAGGAAAGCTGAAAAGCAGGAGGGCAATAAGATAGGGACCTTATGTTGTAGGTGTGAAGAAGACAACAAAAGCAGGGATGTATTGGAGGTGAGCTGTGCACCGTACTGCAGGTACTATTATTATTCTGCCAGTATCAGCAGATGGGGAGCTCCAAGGCAACATTTATTTGGCCAGGCATTTCTGAAATGCATTTTCTTTATTAGTGCTAAATTAACCCTTTATTTGTTGCCGGGGCTTGGGGCGCTTTTTTTTTTTTTTTTTTTTTTTGAGGGAGGAGTTATAATTACTCTGGCTTCTTTAGTTCTGAATGCTGGCAACCTGTCTGGCCATATGGCACTCGAGAACAGTTCCACTTGGCTTCCATTGTGTCTTACCACTTTGAATTCAGATATATCCAGGTGCTCTGCAAAGAAGGAGGCAAATCATTGTCCCCATTTTATGAATGAGGAAACTGAGACAGAGGTCACAGGGTTTGTTTGGCCCTTCTTGGGAAGCAGATCCAAGATTAGAGCAACTGACCCCTTGGCACCCTCCTCCTCGCTGGAACAGCGCATTGACTGGGATGGCACAGATGAATGGCACAGGTGTGGGGGTGCCAAAGGTAGGCACAAGCTATTTGATTTAGATTATTATCAGGTTCTAACTGCGTCCTCCACTTTGCATTTGAAAAACTAACTGATTGTGCTATTATGTTTCTCCTCACTTCTAGATGCAGCCAGACACATTTCTGCTCGCACCAGAGAGCAAGGGGCACAGTCTCCCCAAATCCTAAATGTAGGTACCTTTCACATTAAGGAAAAATACACTGACTGATAGTAGAAAAACAACAGAAATAAAAAATGAAGCCTGCTTTTAAAACTTTGAGATCTGGGATGTAAAGAGCCATTTCAAGTTAATGTAGGGCCTGATACGAAGGCTTCACTCCCTGATCTCCAGCTTCATTTGTAATGTATTGTCCTAAGCCACTTCATCTGAAAAATCATTCAAAGAATAAACATGTTCATAGCTTTTGCTGTTATGGCCCAGTATATTTAGTCAAAGAAATTGGGTCAGTGTACTTTTTATTTTCTTTCCATTCTACTAACTCAACAGGATATTGGCCAAATTCCAAGCATGCTGTGTCCCATTCCTGATTTCATAGACACTGAAAAAAATAACACCAATGAAAAAACGGACTGTGGATGGCTCAGCTGACACAGCCATGGGCAGGAAATGGCTGGTTGTTGCAGCATATTATCCACAAAGCTAGCTAGACTGTAGGTTTTGTTATTTTACATTTCACACTTCCAACCATGTCTATTAGTTCTTGCACTCAGAGCTGCTGCTGCTGCTGTAGGGTAAAAAGCAAAAAAAACAAAATAACAAAGATGGAACAGCAGAAGCAATGGTTGGTGCTGTGAATATACACAGTGGAGCAGTGTAGACATAACCTGCTACTAGCTTGACCAATTAATTGGTCTCTGATACTTATTTCATTGTACCTTGTGAGAAGACTAGGTTATGTTCATTAAAACTGGTCATTTGGAGATGTGAATGCTTTGCGAGATAAAATAGCTTGTGAAAGGGACAGTCTGTGGTGTCTTTTTGGTGTATGGGGGGAGGGGTAAAGGGGCTATAGTTATATGTATGTGTACATACATGCATGTGTACATGTATATGTGTATGCATGCACGTCATGTATGTATATTCATATATCTAGGACCAAACACTCCTGAAACGTAAAAGCATTTTCCAAACAATTTTGGGAGCTGTATTCTCTCCTCAATCATCTTAGTATGATCATATACCTAAGCAGTCTTACTGTAGAGGAGGAAGCTTTGTACACCTACTCCTTGCATAACGATAACATACATAGAGGGCGTTGAAAAAAAACCTTAAGGACTAATTAGTTTACCATATCACTCCTGAATAAAACCAAATGTGCCTTGTAATTTCTAATCCCTTAGAACAATTTATCTATGAAGGGAATAGCTTTTTAAAAACTTTCCTTGTTCCTCAATTGTTGGGAATTTTTTTGGTTTTGGTTGTTGGGGTTTTTTTGCTAGTCTGGACACAGAGGACAGAGAAGTTGTCAGTCTTAAGAGTGTGTGTGTGTGTGCGTGTTTGCATATGTATGCACGTATAGGGGTGGTTATAAAGAATGGAAAGAATTTAAACAGCTTGGAAATTTAATTGAGAAAGATTCAAAGAAGACCAAATGTTGCACACAGCCCCATAGACTCAGGTGTTCATATTGCCACAGCAGCCTCCAATGCTCCCATTTAATCCATGAAGGGAGAACCCAGTAGGGCTGGGACAATAACGATGCTGTTTATGCACAATGCTAAACACCAAGACACAAGCTGTAACTTTCTGTAAAAGCATGATATCTCCAGCTATTGCTTGCTGAATTAGATGAATGACTAATCTGCCCTTGGTAAGTGTGGAGGAATCTCATCTTTCACTGAAGCAGCAAACAGTCCTAGGATTTTCCTAACACTCCTATCAAAAGGCAAGTTAACAGTATTCTAGTAAAACTGAGGCACTAAGAAATCCCTAAGTAAATCACTGACACAGCTGGGAATAAAAGCTGGAGTCCCAGTTCCCAGGCTCATATTTTAACCACTAGAAAACTCATCTCCTTTTAGTCAGTGGGAAAAGACAGCAGAATTCCCATGGGGGAGCAGGGAATCCCACAATTATTCCATATAATCCTACAATTATAAACCACTGGTTTTACTAAGGGTGTAAAATAAATCCTACTCTAATACACACAATCTGTGAAAACCAAGCCATGATGAAATAATGAAATCAAAACAACGTGGTCCATTGTTAACAAATTAAGATTGTTAATAGTCTATTCACACTTATCAGACCTGTGTCACAGAGCAATCACAGCTTGTCACAGATCATCTCACAATCATTAACAGAGACACACCTTCAGCACCTCCAGTCCCCCACAGGAGAAGGCACTATCTTATCAAAGGTAAAAATGAGTAAAAAATGATGGCAGGCTATAAACTATGAATTCTTCCAGGTAATATGGAAAATAATTCTGGGATTCATTTTCCTGATTCCTGTTTACTCTTTCCTGCTGGAGTAAATGAATATTCTGTGTGACTAAAGGTATCAGAACATGTCTCCAGAATATACTCTCTGAGGTCAGAATGCTTTTGGCAGAATTTGGAATACAACCTTAATCTCCTGAGTCCCAGGGCTCTCTCATCAGTGAAGAATTGCAATCAAGGCCTTGTAGAAGTAATCAAACAGAAGTGATTGTGATGACGACAGAGCACATGGAAAAGTAAGAGGGAATTGGATAGGACTTAGGACAAGTAAGAGATAAAGAGGTGTTGTTGAATAAAACTGGTAGCAAGAATTCCTGACCTATTTATGATAATTTAATTAAGAAGGTGAGAAGTAACTAGCAAAGCAGAGAGATGATAACTAACAACTGATTATGGGAGGGTAAGCGTCCGCACCGTCTGACTCTGCAGTGGAGTACACTTGGTAGAACTTTGATCTATTTTAAACAGCAGCAGGGTTTTTTCCTAGTTTGGTTTTTTTTTTCCCCACTCTTTTTCCTGTTGGACCTGTCAAAAGAGTGATTCTACTACCCATCCTTATAAAAGTACTGATATTTAGATGCAAACCCAGGCACTGAAAGAGAAAGGCTTGGTGCTTTTAGCTCAGCACCTTCAGCATAAAGGTCACAGCCCACAGCATCACCCAAGTAGAGAAGGTGATAGGCAAGGTCCAGACAACTCAGTCACCCAGCTCAGAGCTTGCATGCAGCTGAACTGTCATTCACCCCTTATCAGCGCTTGCTCCAGAAGTCCAATGTTGAGGTCAATTAAAGGGCAGCATGGGAAGTTAACACTCACCAACTCAACGGCTGCACAATGGCTAACTTTGGAATTAATCGAGGTCTGAGGTTTTTCTGAGTTACCAGTCATTTTAGCCAGATAGAGACAGTAACTCTTAGAAAAGAAGTAGCTGGTAAGCCTGCCTACACTAGATAGTTTACAAGGAATTTCACTTAGATTCTGTATTAACATCATAACAGAGCTTTCCCCACTCACTTGTATAGAAACCAAGCATCGTGCAACTCTATCTAGGAAAAACAAAGCTGCTTGAGTCAAGAAGCCATGAGTAAAAACTCAAGTTGCAAACTAACCGAGTGGCTAATTTTACATGCTGAAATCAGTTATCTGTAAGGAAATCAGGACAGTCCTTCACAAATGTGACCTGAATATTATTTCTTAGCTTCAATATGCTGTAAACCACTTCCAAATGGAGTACATACTTTAAAAATATCACACTTAATTTTGTATTTTCACAAAATCAAAAAAAGGAATTACTGAGGTTCAACATGTTCAAAAGAAGCAGCTCTTCACAGTCTGTCAATTACAGCTATAACAAGGAACTTCCAAAAATAGTTATTCTGAGGTGACTGTATTTCTATGGTGAGCAAAGTGATTTCCTTTATAGCTTTTGCTTTTTGCAGAAGAGTAAAATATTCACTGAAAACAGAGATTTCCCCTCCTTTTTGGGTTCGGTGGTTTTTTGTACAAACACATTTCTTGCAAAATGTTCCTAGGTCACGAAAATTTCAGCACCACAGTCATGATTTGTTTTCAATTGTCAGTAGATGAGTAGAAACTACAGGGCAGCTTTTTGGTGCATTTTTGAGTTACGGAATAGGTTGCAGGGAATCAGACACATGATTTAACATATGTTAGATCCTGCAGACAGATTTGAGCTTAACAGTAAGCTTGTGGCTAGTCTAATTTAGAGGAATTATAAAATTAGGCAGGACTATTTGCAGGATTGGGTAAGAGATTCATTTTTAGACTCACAGAATTTGAAGAATCTGATCGGTTCTTTATTTTGAAGGGTAATTCCCTTTGTTTTGTTGCATTAACTAGCTTACACCAACCAGTTCACAAGTGTCAAAGATAAGCATCCACTCAGGGCAACAGCTTGGGCTCCTTAATTCCTCTGGATAATGTCAGTGCAGTAGATGCATTGCCCGCAGTGAGCCATGGACATCTGTTTTCAGCAGGACCCATGTTTTACACTCTCTAGCCCCTGATACACCTGGCCAGACACCTCATCTTGGCAGTACTGCCTCTGATAGAAAAAAAGTCTTACGCTGCTATGGGAAATAGGAGTAGCTTCTGTGTTAAGCCATTGACCCTTAATAGATGTCTAAACAATTAAATGGGTTTTGTTTATCGCTTATAGTATCTTTACTGCCTTGGTAGTTTCTCTGAGAAACCTTCCGCTGACTTCAAAGGGATTGGTATTTTACTCTGTATTTTAAAAAATATGTATTGTGCACTCACTGCATTTAGCTAAGAGCAGGAAAGGGTGACACAGCATAAACTGCCAATGCTACACAGATAAACTTAGCTTAACTTTGGATGATACTCTATCTGAGAGAATTTTACAGGCTAAGAATGCAAAATAAAAATATACTTTTAATAAAAAATATTATTAATATACATTTTTTCTCCTTTTTGTCCACAGACTGTATGTTGAGACTAGACTCAGAACACTTTAGCTTGACCTTTTACAAACCTATACCACAACAGAATGTAAAGGCTTCATCACAGGGCAGCATGTGGAATTGGGAATTAATATTTAGCAAGGCTTTCATATATAAAATAGAGTTTAACCATGAAAAAGCACACATAATGTAGTATTTTTTCCAGTAAGATATTTTATTACATTCTTTTGAAGCTCAGAATAGAGAACTGACAAGGTGAAAGGGCAACTGATAGCCATCTTTACCACAGAATTCTTCAATGATGTTTTATCTTAGATAGTTTCTTCTAAAAGAGAAATCCAGAAAAATATTATGCAGATTATAAACCATACTCTGCACTACAGCAAACTGACTCTATGTTAAATGCAAGTGTTAACAGGTGTCATTTGTTATACTTGGTGTGAAAATTCTGTGCCTTTCTGATTTTTTTCCAGTTTAAGTACCTCTTTCCTTACAGGCATCAGGAATGAGTTGTTGCTGGTGTACAGGAAGAAAAGATTTTTTTGCTGAGCTCAAGTTCCACTTCACAGTGCTACAAGTATTGCCCACTCTTTCTGAATCACAAAACATGACAACCCCAATTACTTAGCATGAAGTTTCTTTATGAATAGGATTTAATCCTCAATGAAAGGTCTATAACTTATTTTAATCATCAAACCCCTTTTCACCAATTACTGCTTCATGGAGCAAACATTGTCTGTGCTTTTATTCCAACTTACATTTCAAAATTGCTTCAGGAAAGTTAAAAATGTCACGAGTTAATCTATAATAAACCCACAGCTTTGTATCTGACAAGGCATGATAACTCATTGCTGTAAATGAAACTCCAGCTAGCATGCTCAAAAAAACATGCCTGCTAAAAGAACATCATATTTTCACCACATGCTTATACTGGTTCCATACCAGTGCATATTTTTTCTTCAGGATCTAAATGTTTGAATTCTCTAAACTTCCCCCACCTTTTTCTGCATGGTATTTTTCCCAGATCAGTTTCTCAAACAAGATGTCCTTCACCATAACACTTGCACTAGCACAAAGAAAGGAGCAGCACAGGCAGGGGAGAAATTGGTCAAGAGTATTCCCAACAGAAATATCTGTGTAACCCAGGCTGAATGATTAACTGATAAAGAAAATACCTGTAAAACATCCAAATACAAACTTCCTGGGTTTTTCAAAATGTCAGAAGTAGACACTGGGTCTTCAGAATTAGGTAAAATTGCATTAAAATACAGTTATTGCATTTAACACAAGTAGTGCTAATACGTTTCTAGCCAGTAAGGTATTTTTTCCTAGTAAAGTCTAATAATTTTGGCACGACAAGACCCTCCCTAGACTAACACTTGCAAACCCCAGAGCAAAGCCAATTTGTTGGGGTTTTTTCACCCCTGATCAGGACTGGGACTGGCAAGCCAAAAGGGTGTATAGCATAATACCATGGAAGGGCCAAGGATAATGAAACCATAATGTCCTAAAAGCAACAGATTTTTTATTATCTATCTGGAGAAGTTTTCACCTAGAGTTTTTAGTGTTCAACAAACAGATGAATCACCTAAGGATACACGACAGTCAGTTTATCAGCTGGACTAAAAAGCTGAATATCCAACAAGGGTAGACATTGTAATAAGCTCTGACATACCTGGGTACGTAACTCCGCTACTGCCTGAACGTAGGGCCCTGCTATGTGCCATGATCTGGGCTTATATAAACACAGGCGTGCACGAGCATTTGATAGGGCTCCTTTTCATTTTTTATAGCATTACTGGAACCTTCCCGAGAGTGCGGAAACAGCATTAAAATAAATGACATTGTTGCTACTTCCTCAGATAACTTTGCTCCTGTCTCAGCAGAGGTAGACCGGTTCTATTACTGGGAAACTGTCTCTATTGCCAATTCTGTGGTAGAGGAATGGCATTCTAAATTTAAAAATCCTTTTCTATTGATCCGTGTTTATCACATAATACTACACCAGCTTGCATTAAACAGCAGAGATACATTTTCATCCCTATGAAGGGAATTAAATGCCCAATTCTTATTATTGTTAATAGTTGTGTGCCTAATGCCCAGTGTGCCTTCCTGCAAACATACCCCCTTAATTGCCTAATGTGCAGTCTTGAGAGAAGCAGATTATTCAGCTTTATGTTTCTGCATTTGCAAATATACCAAAGAACTGGTGGTTGAGGCACGAAGAACAGATTTGTCAATTTGTTTATTTTCAAAACAGGACAGCACAGGGACCTTGTTCTAGCAACTCTTGGCTATAGCACTGTGAAATTCTAAAATAAGGAAGTATTTTAACATATGGATTTCTACAGTGTGGGAAGGCTTTGCTTTGCATTCAGAACTCTCTCCAATTAAACTGAATGTTAGCTCAGCCCATTTAAAATGCATATAAACTGTACTTACGGCTTTCCAGTTATGCTTACCTTCCTTCTGAAAGATACCACAAAGGGCATGACCAGAAATGCAGAAATGTTTTAACCCTGGAGTTTACAGCTGGGTTTCTGTTGCTTTTTTTCTTTGGATGGAAAAATGCAAATCCATAAAGACAGTATTTACCACTGTTTTTCAAAATAGTTGAGAGGGTTGTACATGAAAAGTGTACAATGAAAAGTGTACATTCTGAACAATGATTTCTATTCACCAGTGGTAAAACAATTTTGACTACATTGAGTAGTCCACAGAGAGCTTCATTAAGTTCAACAGGGCTAAACCTGGTGTCATGTTTCTTCCCACAATGACAATATGAACATTTATTTGTATTAAGTGAAACATACTATTAAGAACTGTACACTTGCAAATACACTCCAAGGTTGGGAATAAATCTGAAAAATTCATGCACATGGTTTCATAGTGACTGTATCTATTTTGGAATCCAAAGTTTATTGGAGTGCATAATGTAATAAGTCACTGTATCCTTGGTAAAATCTTGTGGCTGCAGTTCTATTGTAAAATAATAAAGACATTTCGAATATGTTTCTCACAGAAGCTGTCACGAGATTCATTTAGCGCAGATCAATCTGTCCGCATTATCTCTATTCACACATTCCAACCATCTCCATTGTCAGAGGGAAAAAAAGCACAGCCCAGAAAAACATATAAACAAATAAATAAATCCCTTTTCCTGTGCTTTGACAAAAGCAGAACTATTTCCTCCCAGACAAGCCACAGAGAAGTAGGTGGCTAATGGAAGAAACTTATGTCAGCCAGGAGTCTCAAGGGTAACAAGACTGACGAGTCACTTCCTCAGAGGCAAACAGAGCTATATCCTGAAACTTCTGGTGTCTCTAAAATCAGCGATTTTTCTGCACTTTCATATGGGGGGTGTTTTGCACAGGGAGCCTCCCTGGGTGCCTCAAGCCATGAGGCAATCTGTATTTCATCAAGCTCTGCCTAGGAAGGTGGCTCTTGGGTGTATTCTCTCTTGGGTGTTGCTCCTGGGTGTTCACCTGCATGTTAAAAGGTCCACCCTGCAGCTCACAGCATCACTGTGCCTCTACGCCATGATTAGATAAAGAGGAAGCCATTGTTAGCTGCCCCATGTCTTCAGGGCTGAGGCAGGCCAAAGGTTTACAACACTTCACATCTCCCATTAACTTGAATATTTCTCTCATCTCTCAGATGGGGCAATAGCATACGGAGAAATAAACCTCTTTACTCTGCGATATCCCTGTAAGTGAGATATCCTCATTAGCAACTGCCTGAGCCAGTCAGTCAAAGTTTTCCCAAATGCTTCTTAGCATCAGCTAAGTCACATAATATTAATACCACCGATGTCTGCTACATCTCTATGGGATTTTAGTAAAGAGTGAATGTTATTAGAAGAGATAGTGTGGCTTTCCCTTCATTTGTTCTTACACTATACTCACTAAACAGAAGCAGTTCTTCAGGTCATGCCAATCAAGCACAGCTACCTAGGACCTAATGTTCACTGTGAGATGCAGAAATCCAGTCCCCAAAAAAGCCAGCTGGGTGCCTAGGGGCATTGTAATGGTACCGGGAACATTTCCAGGTCATTAGTTCCAAACCAGTGGCCAAAATCAGCACTGTTGCCTCTGTTAAGTGAGTTGGCACATTCTCTCCACTGTCCATGGCAGAAAAACCATTATCCCTGCTGGCACTCATTAGAGCCATTATTGCCCTCCTCATTGTGAACTCCCAGGTTGTTCAGATCCCATAAGACCTATGCACTTCTCAGGAATGCCCTAGTTTCATTGGTGCAACTGGAGGGGGTTTATGGGTGGGAAAGGGGAAGCACAAGATGAGGCAACGCATCTCCGCGTGAAAATAAATTTATTCTGTTGCACAGGCAGGAGTGAGCTGACTCAAAGCTGCATGAGCAAAAGCTGAAGACTCCTCTAAGCTCTGCATACTACTCTACCTCCAACAGGATACAAAGTGATAATTTATCCAAACATTGAGAGAGAGTTCCTCAGCTAGCGTAAACAGGAGTTTACCCATTGGCTCTGGCCCTCCTGAGAACAAACTCCCATTGACTGATAAGTGATCCTGAGGATAAGGCACTATTGTTGGGCTGTTTCTAAGAGCTGGCCTTCATAAACTAATCCTTTCATGGGTGCCATAGGCACCACATTCTAAAGCACTAAATTCACTTGAGAAATCCCACAATTAGGAAGGCAAATTGACTCACCAATTTCATCTGTAAAGATTTTATTTTACCAACCTACATTTAAGAGGGTGTAAATCTAGGCACAATAAGTTTAGCAGTGCACAGATAGTTGAAGAGGAGGTGGGGCTACCCCAATGTATTTTCAAATCAAATCTACAAAGAAATTCCATGTGCTCAAGGGCAATTACAGTAATGCAACTGCAGGTGACTGAAACCCATGACTAATAAAAATTAAATTGGTCCAAAATTAATCATATGCAGCAGGAATGATTTGATTCAACCAGATTAGCTGCTAAAATGCCTCTAGAGGGTTGAATTAGCGCAAGATATACCCTTCTATCTCAAGGCTTAGGGAGCAATATTTTACAAAGGCAAATTAACAATAAAATATATTAGCTACTCCTCTCTTGATCTCTGCAATGAAGAAGAAAGCAGGGGGAAACGTGACTGTATGTGTTGGGCTGTTCCTGGATTTTTGGTTCCTCCATCAGACTTAACTACAGCAGACACAGCAGTGCATGGTCGATGGCAGACTGGGCAGTAAGCAAGAGACCACCCAGTGGTAAGTATAGCACCCCCAGTTTGCATTATTTGACAGTAAAAAATTGGATAGTCAGGACAGATTTCTAGTTTTCAGTATAAGGATGGTTAATCTAACTTTAGATCAAGGAGATGGGCTAAAACTAGCTGATCTTTTCAGATTCCCTGCAACCTTCTCTTCCATCGTCCGAGCAAGTGGGGGCCTAACAGACATGCTGGCTGAACATGCCTGGTGATGTGTATGCTAAACCACTGGGCAGCTCACTGGGCCAACCAGCATACTCAGGCTGACCGAATTTTGTAAAGGAAACCTCTTGTACAGGAGACCTTACTTGCAGACTTGCTGTTCAGACAGTCTGATCTTGAGGGTGGCTGCAGAGTGCTCCTGAAAACACACCAGAAGGATGTGACCAGCCCTGTCATGCTTTCCACTGCCAGCACCTGAGCTATACATACCTCCTGTAGTGAGCAATGATCTAGCTTTCCACAGTCCCTTATGTGCCCTTACTGCTTCTGAATGTAAGCAGCAAAGGAACAAGGGAATAATCAAGAAAGCGATGTGCAAAGATAAAATGCTGCAGACATAGTTCCATTTCTGATTTTTTTTTACATAATGTTGTTCAGTTTGCATGAAAATCAAGCATATCATTCATAGCATTTCATATTTATTTACAGGGTTAATCTGACTTGAGTATCATAGAATCATAGAATAATTAAGATTGGAAAAGACATCTAAGATCATCAAGTGCAACCAGCAACCCAAAACACCATGCCTCCTAAACCATGTCCGAAGGGCCACGTCTACATGTTTTTTGAACACGTCCAGGGATGGTGACTCCACCACCTCTCTGGACACCCTGTTCCAGTGCCTGACCACTCTCAGTAAAGAAATTTTTCCTAATATCCAATCTAAACCCCGCCGATGCAGCTTGAGGCCATTTCCTCTCGTCCTATCACTAGTGACTTGGGAGAAGAGACCAACACCCACCTCGCTACAACCTCCTTTCAGATAGTTATAGAGAGTGATAAGGTCTCCCCTCAGCCTCCTCTTCTCCAGGCTAAACAACCCCAGTTCCTTCAGCCGCTCCTCACAGGACTTGTTCTCCAGACCCTTCTGCCAATACTTTATGAATATACCTTCACATTGTATGATGTCCTTATTTCACAGTTGCGGGCCCACGCTCAACTGGCTGCTGGAAACCTGCTCTGACAGCAGGACCCTGATGTCTGGGAACTTCCATGTTCTTCCAAAGCGGTACAAAGCAGATGCAACAGACACCACAGTACTCTTCCAGTGTGTCCAGGAATATTGCAGGTGGGCTAAGGATTGCATTTTGTGAATTGCTGCCCAGTGAAATAATACCATTCATTCTAGTTTAATATAGAGCAGACCATGAGACACAATGGCAAAGAAAAACAGCCTAGATATCTTTACTACCCTTTTTGCATCTCTGAGTCTAGGATTAGACATTCCTGGGTTCTTGTTTTGTTTTTTCTTTCCATAAAGCTTTATTGGTTCAATAAATAGAATAAGTATAACCAAAGCATAAAGAAAAAAGAAAAAAAGACTTCTCAGTTACCTCAGAAATAGATAGGGCTAACTCTTTGTCATGGTTTAGCCCCAGCCAGCAATTCAGCACCACACAGCTGCTCGCTCACTCCCCCCACTCCAGTGGGAAGGGAGAGAATCAGAAGAGCAAAAGCAAGAAAGCTCATGGGTTGAGATAAGAACAGTTTAATAATTAAAATAGTAATAGTAGTAATGGTAATGATAACAATAATTATAACTATAATAATAATAACAATAATAATATAATAAAAAAGAACAATAATGAGAGAGAGAAATGAAACCCAGGGAAAAGAGGGAAAAGGAAAAAAAAAACAAGTGCTGCAACTGCTCACCACCCGCTGACCGACACCGCCAGTCTCTGAGCCACGATCGCTGTCCCCCCCAGCCAACTCCCCCCAGTTAATATACTGGGCATGACATCACATGATATGGAATATCCCTTTGGCCAATTCAGATCAGCTCTCTTGGATGTGCCCCCTCCCCTCCCGGCTTTTTGTGCACCTGGCAGAGCATGGGAAGCTGGAAAAGTCCTTGACTAGTGTAAGCACTACTTAGCAACAACAAAAACATTAGTATGTTATCAACATTATTTTCATACTAAGTCCAAAACGCAGCACTATACCAGCTACAGTGAAGAAAATTAACTATCCCAGCTAAAACCATGACACTCTTGTATATCTAGGCCTAAGAATTAACCTGCACATCTCCAACAGCACTTCAAAAGACTTCTTTCTCCATTCTCCCAGGCAAAGGTACACAGCTGGATTTCCATCAGAGTAAATGGCACTGTCCCCTTGGCTAACTTCTAAACATGGAAGAAGCATAATCCTGATCTCCCATGGCTTACTTTGGATTTCTTGCATTTATTTGTAGGGACCACCACTGCCACCCTGTATCTTGTAAACAAATAATTGTGTAGAATAATTCCCTCCATGAGCAAGCAGTATGGTTCTGTTAATTTTTGGAATGGTCTGTACCCATTCAACTGTCCATGGAGCTAATCAGCTAAAACAAAAAAAAAGAGAGAAAAAAAAGACATATTTTCTTTAAGGCTGCACTGCCAAGATGAAAATTTTGCTCTAAGTAGGCAAAATATGCATTTAGTTTTCTCAACAGCTGGATCTAGCATTGCATAGGAATTTCTCCAGCATGTGATACAGACTAGAACTGTTACACCATCCCAACTCTCCAGCTCAGTCAAGTCTTTTAGTCCACTCAGCCGTACAGGAACAACATCAGTCCCGTAACCCCTTCACTTTCCCTGCTAGGGCATATAAAAGGAATCCCCACAGTTCTCAAATTCTAGTTAGGAACTGTTACTCCAAAGAAACTGTTTTGTAATGTAGCTGGCTAGGTTGCACAGTGGCTGGTCACTGTGCTGGAAGCTGTTTTTAAATTTGATCTTAACATGGATTGACTGAATTCACCAAGAATATGGACGGGGCCTCATTTATCTGAACTCTGATTTGTAGTAAATAGAAAGAATTCAGAGTTCATTTATATAACTCCCTGAAGATGGTTATTATACATAAATTTACTCACCTGTTCCTGTTCCTTTTTATAAACCTAGGCAAAGAAAATGTCTCCAAGAATATCTATTGGAAAGCCTGGGGAAGAAAATAGGAGAACTGATATGTGTGGATGATTTTTTTTTAATGTTGGGGAGGCATTTTGCTCAAGCAGTAAACACTTTTATTTTTATGAATAGTATTATTAAGGAGATTTCACGACATTAAGAAAGCTTCATTATTATAGCTTTCCTTGAAGTCACTATTGAGTCAAATATAGCTGCAAAACCTTCAGTGTGTTTGGTACTTATGCTTGAATCATCTTTTAAATTTTTCATAAGTCACAATCCAAAGAGAGTGAAAAAGATGAAGCCCTTATAAAAATTATGTCAATTAAAATAATCTTTTTTTAATCATCTTCCTATGCAGATCAAAATATATCCAGTGTGAGCACGAGATCTGTCTTCTCCCCTTACAGGAATTTTTAGACAGGATTTTAAGCCTTCAGTCACCACATCTGAAATACATTTACAGTGCTGACGGTACCCAACACTATTTACAGAGAATTATAGGGAACTTTAAGTTGGAAGAGAGCTCTGGGCATGACCTAGTCCAACCCTGCACTGAGAGCAAGGCTACTTTCAAGGGCTCGTCAGGTTGCTCAGGACCTTGCCCAGTCAGGCCTTGGGTGTCTCTGAGGAGGGCATTTTCACAGCTTCTCTGGGCTCCTGTTCCAGTGCCAAACCACTCTCTCAGTAAAGGATTCTTCCCCTAAGCCTTGCTGCACAGTGCCTTAGATGCCTTAGCCTGTTGGCTTGCAAAGGGCCTTCTGCCTGCAATGTTGGAGACCACCTTTTCATGACCAGGTTTGCACCCTTTCACCCAAGCTGCCAGGTCAGTGTTTTCCAGAGCTTCTCTCATGGTATCTTTCCTTTATTACTCTCACACCGTTTCTTCATGCTGTTTCTCTCATGCACCTGCAAACACTGACAGCATTGTTGTTGGGGGGCTCTCATGGGAAGTGACGTCTGCTGGTCTGACAATTACCCCTTCTTTCTCCCCTTCTCTCCTTTTCCCTTCAGCTGTAGCTTTTGGGTTACATAGGGAACCAACAATGCACAGGCACAAAGCTCAACTACCAAGCAGCACACAGCACCTGCCACTCATCAAATTGTGCTCCAACCAGCGTTAACATTCCTCAGTGGGAACGACCAATGAGGGGTTTGAGCAGGGGCTGGTGGAAACTAGAGTTACTGTGGGAAAATTACTATGGGGGAACCCTGCTGTGTAGGACGGAACATGCAGGGAGGATGCTCCTCTGGGGAGCATCACTTCCCTTCCCAGCTGACCTGTGAGCAGTTTCCCCTGTACCATCTTTCTGTCTGTCTGTTTCTCCTTCTTTACCCTAAAAGAAGTTTTCATCCTTAGAACTGATGTACACCGTCAGCTATGGATGGGCCTTGCTAATACACCTTCAGGCATGTAAACCTGTCTCAAGCCCCTTTGTGTTGAGAATTTTTTGGTAAGAATTTCTCTTTCTGCAACTTGTCACTGCTGTCTCTCATCCTCTTTTTGTGCATGTCAGAGAAGAGTCAGGATCTGTGCTCTCTGTAACCCTTCCTCAGGTAATGGAAGACTGCAATTAGACACACACACACAAAAACTTAGACTTTCCTTGTATTCACATCCTCCAGTCTCTTCAGTGTCTTAGCAGCTGTCCTCTGGACTCTTTCTAGTTTGTCAACAACTCTTTTTAGGTGCCCCTAAACCAGATACAGCAATCCAAATGTGGCTTGTGAATACTAAGCAGAAGGGAAAATCACTTTGTTTAACCTGCTGGATATATTCTTGCTAATGCAGCCCAGGACATGGTTAGCTTTCTTCCCCATAAGGACACACCACAGGCACGTTTAACTGACTACCAGGACTGCAAAGGGGACACCTTCCTTTCCGTCTTTTAGAACAGTGGGCCTGTATTCTGCAAAGCAGGGATGTTCTTCTTTTAGTGGCTAAGACAATGACATAAGTGAAATTTTAAGAGCCATATCCTCACTTGTTTACATCAACCCATGTCCTTTAGCTTCAGTGTAACTGTACTTGTTTATGCCAAAGGAGGATCCGGGCTCCAGTTTCTATTTCCAGCTCTGTTTTGCTCATGTGAATGCAGCGGTTAATTCAGAACACAGTGAAAAGGTGGGGGAGGGAGGTCCTGCTCACACAGCTCATGCAGCTAGATTGATTTTTGCTAAAACTTAAAAAAACACAGCACATACCACGTATGACAGTCACTGTTCTGCATTTCTGATATGAATTATATTGTATAAGAAAATGTGAGTGTTAAAATTTAGTAGCACAGCAGTTATGCTACGCAACACTTCACTTGCTTGGGAATACAGTTATTTCCATTTTCATAGTAATGGGATATTGTATCCCAAGATGTGCTGAGAGAAAACACACTAATGGGATTTTATGTGAACACCTGGAGGACCAATTTGTACAATGGAACTGGACCAGAATTATTTGATTAAATGCAAATCATTAATGTTGTAAACAATACAAATGGAGAGTAAACCAAAACTGAATGTGAAATAAAGAGAGAAAAATGGGCTTTACAGTGTTCAAAATTCACAGGTCAGATCATGAAGCTTCCATGGTATCTGCTAAGGCAATTTTTCAGTAGAAATGGTTGGGGTTTTTTTGTTATAGCAAAAACAACTTCCATCTGATTGACTGCGAGAGATGTATTGCATTACTGAGCATAGTCTCTAGGTCCGTGAAAGTATTGCTAACTCTTGTTTACCTCCCTAATTTCCCATTGAAATCAACTGGAAGTATGAACACTGTACAGCTTTTTGGAACTGAACTATGGCAATTGAATCCCTTCCACAAGAGGTTTGAGTTGGAAGCTTTTTCTCCAGAAATGAAAAGAAAGAGTATATCATAACTGAAGAGGAGAGGACAGCTTATATTTAACAATCCTTGTTTGGATGTGGCCCATTCCCATGCTCCCACAGAGAAACTAGGACATTTAGACAAGCAAGATGGCAGGAGTTACTTAGAAAAGATGGGAGAGTTTCCAACGTAAAGGCAAAATACTGCAAATTAGGAACAAACACAGTGAGAATAGGAGTTAAGTGCTTATAAATACCTATTTCCTATAGCAAAACCTTAATCTAGATACAAAGCTGCTTGCTTGTGTCTTTACTGAATTTTCATTGCATCTCCAGGGGCAGGGAGGCAGGGAAGAGAGATGCCAAAGTGACACTGTGCCCTGAAGTTTCACTACAGCTCTGTGCTGAGTTGTCTCAAGTGGAGCGCTTGAATTGTAAAGGTGCAAAACACAGTTCCCCTCAGGTACTGCTCACATTTGTAAGAACTGCAGACAGGTGACCACTTTAGGAAAGATTCCTATTTTTTTTTTAAGCACTCACAACCTAGATTTAGGTGCCTAACTTCAGACACTAAGCAAGTTTTATGATGTCAGCTTTCATGCCCAGCTTGAATGCTTTTTTTGCAATAATATATTTAGCTGGGTCAAACTGAAGTAATCTGGTCTATTGTGCTTACAGTCTGCTTAACTTTCATTTTCTGATTATTTCTTCTTTGGTTTACCTTTGCTTTTCTACCCTGTGGCAAATAAACAATCTTTTTATTGAAGATATCTGGAATTGAATGTGAAAACTCGTATGTATCACTCATTGAGTGTGCCTTAGAGCAAAGGGAACTACCTTACTTTTTCTCTTCTCTCACCCACCACTCTTGTAATAGTGCAGAGTATTGTTATTATCATGGCATGACTCAGAGAAACAGCCAAAGAAACATTTTTGCAGACAGGATAAACAACTTCTGAGGAACTTGGGCCCTGTTTCTGTCTTTTATGCATCCTTTTCAACCCCTTGCTGGGCTTTCACCAGATGCTCTTTTCAAATCTCATGAGTTATGGGGCTTCCCTACATAAGAGGCAGCTCAAAATTCACTGCTATCTTCTTTCTCCAGGGAATCCTGGAAAAAATAAGATTCAAAGACAACATTCAGCCAGACACAAATTAGTTTGGGGTCAGTTTGAGATTTGGCTTGAGGGCTGAACCAATTCTTCTTGCATCCCCTGCTAAGCCAGGTTGTTCATCTCTCCTTTTAAGCTCTAGGTACTTTACAGTAGTGTGGTATGCACTGCTTCCTGTCAAGCTGATATGAAAAGACTTTCATATCTGAAAAACATTCAGATACAAAATCACCAGGAAATTTGGAAGACGGAAAAATTCCAGCTTTACAAATATTCTCCCAGAAGGATCTGCTGCTAAATTGAGATCTATTTGTTTATCGCTTTTTTAACTCTCTATGGGAGACACAGCACTGGGACAATGAGCCATACAGATAATGAGCTGGGAAGAAGAAATGCTGTAAGAAATATCCCCAGCTTCAGGGGATGTAATCTCTCACCATATTTTTTTTTTAAACACATTTGTCATGCCAAAGGCTGTAACTTAAACAGCACTGGATTTCCAGCCCTTAGGAAACTACATTTAATAATAATAATAATAATAATAATAATAATAATAATAATACCATGAGCAGCAGAACTCATGAAGCCAGGCTTCCTATGAGTCTTTGTTCTTTTACTCTCATGTCCATCTCACTACAGGTGCCCCCAGGCAGTCTCTGTCTTTTATGATATCTTTAATTTGCAAAAGATGATATGTGCTAGTGTCACTTCAGAACTAAGGCCAATCAAATAAATTTTCTGCATTCATAAATAAATACTCAAACATGCATAACACATAGAAAAAGACTCCAAAAGAAAGAAAAACCGGGAGTCATGGACTCCATTTTGGGGTTAATCCTGTCATTCACTACCAGGACCTGTTATATCAGCAGAACGAACAACCTGCATAGGAAAAAAATGAGTGAGTATAAAGGCAGGATTATAAAGTCTAGGTCTGCTTTGACAAGCACTGCTGTACTAAAAATATTGTCAGCTGCTAAGACCTATACTGCGGCTCCATTGCTGGTGAAACTAAAGGAATGCCAGAGCAATGGCAGTAATATACAGGAAAAGTGACGATTTAGGAGGGCAAGACCACATGGAATGAAGCAGCTTCACTAGCAAAGGGAAAACCTCCATTCCTGTCAGCTTCATAACATCAGTCCCATCAGGACCAAATCTGTTAATGCCTTTAATTTAGTAGGAACCCTCAGTGTTTAGCTAGGCCAATGAAAAAGATACCAGTGTAAATTTTATTGAGCTGATATAAATTTCCACCTGCCGTAGTAGTAAACCCCACTGTGGATATCAAGTACTTTTATGAATCATAATTTTGCCATGGTTTAATGAGGGGAGACAGGGTTCACCCATGGTTAAAAGTCACTAAGATACAACACCAGTTAAGAAAGTCAATGTGAAAAGTTAATAGTGCCCTACTTAGGTCTCTACATTATTTTCAAACTTAGACACAGGGCTCTCTGTCCTCCTCAAAAACACACATCAAACAGATTTCATAAACTTGTGATAGGGCTGGGAAAATCCCTATTCCCTATTCAAATTCCTTTTGGAAGTACTTTAATTTCTGTTTAGCTTCCAGTATCAGAATCTTGTGAAAGCACCCTGTAATATGCGTATCTGTAATTCTCTTTTGACATTAATATTTGTATTAAAACCCTCAAGTTCTTTCCAAATTCAACACTAGTAATCCTAAAATACATCCAGAGTTACAGAGGACAGTAGCTAGCTCAAAGCTCAGAAATATAGTGGTATTTTAAGTGGCATTATCATTGTCTTGGGGAATGAAAACATGCCTCTCTTCAGAATCAGCCATTTCTTATCTAACTGAGGGTCCAGCAGGTAGGGTGTAGTCATCTTTTGGCATCCTTTGAATGCATAACATTACATGGGGAAGGGTATTTGAATGATCACTCAAGTCACTTTCATAAATACTGATTTCATGCTTTTCCTCCACGTGAGAGCATGCGTAACATTGAAACAGAGAACTTAAGGAATCAGGACCTATGAGAAGAAAACAAGATATTACAGAACTAATACTTTTTTTTTCCATGAGAAATTGCTTCAATGTCCAGTTGTGAAAGACTTTTCCCAGAACTTTCTAGATCTAGTCATAGGCTGCAGCTTTTTGCTCTGTGATAAAACACTTTCCCAGTATGTTTAAGTGAGAAATTTTTCTCTCTTCATGCCATTATGAAAAAAATGTAGCAAATCCCATTGATGTTAAACTTGGAAAGGGTTAGCAGAAAAGCAGCACTGCTAGTGTATTTTTTCCCTTTTGCCAGATGATAAAACAGAAATACCCAAAATGGCAGAAAGTCCAAGATCAGATTGCTGATTGTGGCAGTTTCCTCTGAAGAGTCCAATATAAAAATAATGTCTCTTTTTCATGAACCTACTGTCCCATAATCATGGCACTTCTTGCAACTGGGAAGATCTCTGTGTTCAGCCAACATGCCAGCTGAAGTTGGCTAAGGAAAGTGCAACTGTTCCTAAGTAACCATTAACATGCTCCAGAGTGTGCATTTGTCAGCCAACATATACATATAATGTGTAGCTGAAGAGCTTTCAGGCTAGGAACATTTTTGAGTGCTTATGAATAAAACTACACAACTGTCCTTGACAGTGTAAATCTAGATGTTGGTCAGCTGCACTGTACACAGTGGGGCTCAAGCAAGCATCATCTGTGTGATGCAATACAGATGAAAGGAGCCCCACTGAAACCTCTGCTTTGTATGAAATCATCACATGTACATGAGTTCATAGCATGTAACTGTGCTGATATAGTTAGATCCCATCAGCACTTTGAACCACATATGCACTGGTTTTGACTTTTCATCTGATTTTGGAGGACACAGCTTTCTGTGGGATATTCAGATATTTGGTTCTTGGGACATTATGTGAATCCTAATATTAGTGTCTCATCCTTGGCTCATTTCCCAATTTACTATCTCCCTAAACAACCTAAAAACTGATAACTTTGTGATAATTATGTGCCTACACTAGGTTGTTTCCTTCAAATCACCAACCCCTGCATGGAGTGCCATTGGTAGCAGCAGCAGCCGTCACTCTAACAGAGACTGGCTTTTATCAGAGGAGGGTACGCTTCTTATTTACTTCATGCACAGCAGTGCTGTCTGTCCTAATGCTCCCATTTTTGCTACTACCAAGAAAAGCTTAGGATTGACATTGGGCGTAATGACTGACAGAACATGCCAAGTTAATACCAATAACTTAGCAGCAGGACTTAAGCAGGCTGCAAGGCTCTAACCTAAAAGGTACATAGCTCCTGCTATGAATGGTAATTCTCCTACACAAGGGAGCTGCGGCCATCATTCTTATAGCAGGTCTTTCTTGGTTTCTAACTGTATTGGCATTATATGGTATTATTCCTTAGCCCAAGAAATGATATTTCAGATCCCCTGAATGTCCAGAAGGAACCAGCCAACAGGTGAATATTCTGGTATTCTCTTTCACTGCTTCCACGACTTCACAAGAGAAGCCATAACAAAGCCATATACCAGCCATGTTCCAGTCACAGTTGCCTTCATCTTTCCATCCCATCCCCTTTCTCTCTGTTGTTTAAGCAAGACTGCAAAGTCTTTGGTGGCAGAACATCTTTTCCTATGTGCTTGTGCAATAAAGAGAAATGGGCTCCTTTCCCAGCTGAGATCTCCGGATGCTGTTTTAGACCATGAAACGCTTTTGGATCTTGGCCCAAAACAGATAGCAGTGTACACAAGGCTGTAATAGCCTAGCTCTGCCTTGTTCTTTTTCACACGTAGCAGTTTCCTTGACACTAGATCTGATAATTATTGAATGAATGGCCTCTTCCACTCTCAGCCCCCAGCAACCATTATCTTAGTTACAGTTAAGCTGGAATCAGTCACAAAAATCCCACAAAAATCAACAACAGCAAGTTATACCTTCAGCACATAGAGCTGCAACCACATACATCGTCTGAGGTGTTATGTAAATCACCTCAGCGTATTTCACCTGTGCTTCAGGTAAAGTCCACTCAACTTTGGTAAAAGCATGAAATGTATAAAACATTCATTTGAATGAGGTTATAGGCATGGTGAAATCACAATCTGTTTGTGAGAGGTGGATTTTAAAACATGGCTAGGTGGAGTTTCTTCTTTCACCAGACGGTAAATAACTTAGAGCCCATTAACTTCTGGTGACTTGTATCTAAAAGGAAAGTTACATATGAAAAGTGAAGAGTACTGTTGTCTAGCAGATCTGGACTCATAGAGATATTTTAATTTTACAGCAAGCATAAGAAACTGGTTAGCAGGTTGCATATTTATGCTTCCATATTTCATATTTGCAGGAGAAGAACAGACCCAGATACAGCATTATTACATGGTTTATTCTGACAATACAATATGTAATGAATGAAAGAACTTGTTACCAAGGAGATAATTGGGCTTGAACAGTGCAAATATCTCACTGTGCCCATTTTCAACATCAGTTTTTCTTTTGCTGTGGCTGTGAATTGTAGCTGGCCACATTTTTATAACAGCAAACTAAGGTCTTTATCTTATTTTGTGTGGCAGATTCCATAGTCTAACATATTACTGTAACAGGAACTTTATGCAAGGTTTGACCTGCTATATATTAATGATAATTTTTTAAAAATAAAACATGATTAAAAAATAGATTATCAGTAATAAAGGACAGTTTACCATCATGTCAAAATAGTAAAGAGAAACTACTATTAGTCCAGATGTTCTTATATAAAAAATTCAAAGAGTGTATAGAAAACCTTTTGGAAGAGGCAGGAGTGGTTCATATTCATGCCATATAGTGAAAGGACTCCTCATACCTGTCTGGCCAAACTTTATCATCATGTTAACCTCCCGTCTTATTACTTTAAACTCTATTACCCTCTACATATTTTTCTAGGCCTCTGTGATAACCATTCTTAGCATATTATCTGTAGATGAAATCTCTGTCTTTTTTTTTCTTCTTTTTTCAAAAACAACTTCAAAACACAAACTTCTGAGACATGCATATCACATAGAGTGTAACAAATTGATTAAATTGCCTTCTTCTCAGTCTATATCAAAGCACAAAGACTGAGTATATATGACAATTACTTTTAATCTTTAGTTGATGTTTGATATTTGGCTGTTCACCATGTGGAGGGATGTCCCCATTTGCCTTGTTTCCTGTCCTACTTGTTGAAGGTGAAGCAAACAAAAACACTGTTTTTTTCATTACCAGCTGCAGCCTGTATCCTACACTTCAGTGCTCCTAAGTTTATATATCAGTAAATTCCCCCCACACATGCACAGATTGGGAATAACTGAAGAGAACAGCCTAAAGGTTTGTCTTTAGTTACTGCCTTAAAAATTTTCTTGTGCCTTGCTAAAGTTTCTAGCTGTGTATTTTTAAACAGTAGTTACAATTAAGGCTATGCATGTTCATCTTCCAAGACTAGGAGTGCCAGCTGATAACATTTCACTCCTCAAGGGCTCCCACTGTCCCCTTGAAGACTGACAATCCTTCAGATCCAGTGGATAAATTCTCATGGGAGTCCTCCTTAATAAGTTGCAGTCCCCACCTGCCATGCTGGTAAATGCAGGTAAAATGAGCAAGATAGCCCAGCTCTTTCTGGCTGCAGAGGGTAAGCAGTGTGCCCAGGAGCAGCTTGGTTGGTGGCCCTCGGAGAAGCAGCCCCCAGAGTAACCTGGTACTTACGAGTAGCCATCAGAGAGAGGAGCAGGGGATGGGAGGCTCTGTCAGTGCATCTCTGTCCACAGCCTGCGCTGTGCTGCTTCTCCCCATGCTGGGGCCATTCATTCGGGTTTCTTTTCAGCCTTTAGGAGGTTGTTCTAAGTTTCAGAAATCCAATGTTTTTTCTTCTCTTTTTCTGAAGATTCACTGGTAGTTATCCAGATGCAGAACTGAAAGACGATGTCTCTTTTGTTCACAGAAGAAATATCCATACCTTCTGCAAAGCCTTCCCTTGCACTGCCATGCTAGGAAAATGCATGTAATGCCCACTTTTCCTGAATACATTTTTCTCATCCAGATTCTCTCCCATCCCATAGTTTGCTCCAATAATCCTGTAACATCACAGGACTGTTTTCTAACTGTAGGTACATGATTTATGATAGAAGACAAGGAGATTTGCTTTGCAAGACACAAGAAAGCAGTAAATAGCTGTGGAGTCCTGCACAGGAATTGGTCTGTCCTCTCCCCAAAGGAGATATCAAGAATAACTGTGGAGTATCATATCGCTCACTCACCACAAAACCTGTATCCATGAACACTAATGGAAGAGCAGCATGCAGGGAAAGCAAGTTTTACTCTATGAAGAGATGTGATAGCATATACACTCTCTAGAGGTTTACTGGAGGCAGAACACACCTTAGTGCTCTCTGCCCCATGTTGGAGGGTACATCCTGTATGGCAAGCAATGGATATGATGCTGCTAACCATTTGGAATTCTAGGCTGTGTCAGTTACTGGTGGGACATGTTTGGTGTGGTCTGAACGCAACAGAGGAACCAGAGCTGAGCAGAGACCTCTAAGTTTTTCTTAAGCCTCCTCAGCTCTGTGCAGCTGCACTACTAACAGTAAGGAGCTATGCTCACACCTCCTGAGACCCTGACAGCTTCTGCTTATTTTATTTTCAAGCTCGTTAAGGCAGATGGGAATAAGTTCCTTGCCAAGATAAAACCTATTAACTGGGGTCATTCTATCACTGCTTTATTGTTTTGAGTACCCACTAATCTTCAAGCAGCTTCACAAATGTGTCCCGCTCCATAGCTATTGAAACTTAACTAGCCAGTGACTCTTCAAGTGATGGAGATGGGAGAGACAAAAAAAGATGATATGACTTCATTTTTTTCCTCTCCAGATTCATAACAGTGAAACTGAAGCAAGAATTTATGTCAGTGGAGTCACTTTCTTTTTAGATTTTTCTAATGCAGGAATTTTTCTTCCTCTTCATCAGTTAAATGGCTAAGAAAAATAGGTTGTTGATGTACTTATGAGAGTGCTGCAAAGAAAGTATATTCTGATACCATCTTTCAGTTTCACCAAAGAACATTTGTCATCACTTCTGATTAAATGGAATTAAATTGTGGTCTGCATCTAAGGCATCAGTTGAGAAACACGTGGAAATTCATGCAGAAAGTACTAGTATCAACATTAGCACACTGAAGAATGCAATGATGCGGAGACATTGTACAGACAGAAATACGATATAGTTTCTGTAAAAACCTCTTTTTGTCCCCATGCAAATTAAAGGGGGATTGGAGGAGTGTTTGGTATGGAAGTAACAGTAAAATAAAAGTAGTGTAATAATTCTAATTCCAAAATGAAATTTGGGAAAACTTGGTTTCTAGTAAATTTAAATGTTGTATTAATGAAATTAAATTATTCTGATTTTAGCTATTTTTAGTTTTTATTATCAGTAGGGAAAAAACAAACCTCAAAACGAAAATGTTGTGTTCAGTTCCCCCCTGATTTGCAGTTCTTGATAAAACTGCACTATTAAAATTTTGCCCGATCAACAAGTCTCTCTTCTCCCCTCCATTTCCAACCTCCTTTTTCCCCAAGTCAGTAATTATGCTGTCAGTTGCCTCCCATTCCTCTCCTAGGTATTTTCTCAAGGCTTGTCCACACTACAGAAATTTATAATACAAAGAGCTGTGCTGGGCTTCTAAGGATGCTTGTAAAACACTTCACATCCATACGCCGAAGTGCTCCAAGTGGTTTGTATTTCTGCCAAAAAACACTTGGATTTTTCTTGTGTTCAGCAAGGGCTAAACTTGGCTCAAGGCCAGTAGGGACAGCACTAAAGGAGATAGGATGCAGCACTTGTGCTGCAGCCCTACAGAGGCACTCTGTACGGCCCCAGAATCCACCCTCTGTCAGAGGCACGCTGGGAACCGGGAGATGGCTGCCCAAAGGACTCCACAGCTGAAAAGCTTTGGGGATGCTAGCAGAAATGCTCTTAATCAGCATAGCAGTTGGCAGGATACTGCTGGATATAACAAATAGTTTGCATTTAAACCAAGGAACCGGGATAAGCTTAATGAGAACCCTTCTAATTATCAGGGTATTAGTAAGGAAGTGAGAAAATGACACAGGTAATAGAAGGGATTGCTGCTGCTCACCCCCCCTGCCCTGCCTGTCCTCCTCACCCTTGCATGCAGAGCTCTCCCTACCCTCCTTTCAGTCAGGATCTAGGAAAGCAACATGAAGAAAAGGAGGAGAGAGGGGGGGACTCGCTTTCAAAATAGTAGCAAAGAGCTCCTCTGCAAAGTATGACTGGAGGTATAAAAGATAGAGCTGGCAGCTTACACTGCCTTGCTGAAATAATGAGACTAGAGTTGTAGAAGTGGGCTACCTAAAATGGGCTTTATTAGTTTTCTTTATAGGGACTGGGTGGGAGGGTGAGGATGAGCAGCACTTTCCCGTGGTTTGTTCCTGTCACTTGGCAGCTTTTTTGTCCTTGAGATATTCTCTCAAGGGGCAAGGAGTACACACAGGCTCCAAGTCACTCCAGGGTGGGGAGAGGAGGGTGAAGCTCAGCATATCAAGGGAACAGTGTCCACAGCAAATTTGATTGTTTAAAAATAATGTAGAATAATTTTGTCAGGGAAGCAAGATTCAATTGTAGAGAAGGATTTAAACTTAAATTGGAAGGGATTGTAAGCGTCATTACAAAATTCCCCACATAACACATTAGGCACAGCACAGGGAATCCTGATTTAACCTAATGATGAGCAGACTGACCAGATTTTCAAAGTGAAATAATGGGATTCCTGCAGGGGAAGGAGCTGGGTTCAGTCACAGAGATTTGGGGTGAAAAGCAGAGCAAAAACGGAACAGACAGACAGTTTCTCTCCTCCCCTACTGTATTGCTCTACCTTTTCTCCACTCCATTTGTGAAAGGCACAAATTCCTCACTGAGTAAGCTCAGTGACAGCAAGTAACAAACAGCAATGTTGATGAGGGCAGTCAGCAATGCTGGGCTTGTTGTTCTGATGTGATTAGCTGGAGAAGAGGCAGAGCCGAGCAGGGATGGAGGTTGCCCATTGCAAGAATTTTAGTGTTTCTAAATCCCTGTCCGAGGGCTTACACATACACATACCCACAAGGCACTTACATAGAGTCAGACCCATGTCCTCACTCTGTTGTACAATTCATTCGTCTATAGAAGGCTTACTTCACTGGCTCAGAGGTTCATCATGTTCTTTCCATGTTAACTATCAGAAAGTCTCAATCTCATGTGTGCTGACACCTTGCATCAATCCCAACCACCTTGAGATGTTTCACAAAGCAAAACTGTTGGGTTTTGGACAACCCTACTCAGCAGCCCTGCCTGAGGGCACAGGACATCCTCACCTTACCAGCAGCTGGGACATAGCAAGGGGGTCTCCAGCTTTTTGTTCTTTCCTGCATCACTTGAAGCCAGGCCTGCCGACCTAGGAGGATGTCTGTTAGCTAAAAGAGTCATCCCTCAAGGAAAACTTTCTTTTTCCTCTTTCCTATGTTCCCCTTCTCAGATAAGCCTCTCCTCCCAGTCTTTCAATGACCCTGAGAAATCTTGTTCTCTCCAAAATTATTGTCCCTTCTTCTCCTGCACAGGGGGGACCTGCCAAAGTCCAGGGCTGGTTGTGGCAAACACCCTGTATGGTTCACATACCTTATATGATCGACCACTTGGGTTAGTTGCATAGGATACTTGTATATCTTAGATGATAAGCTTTTTCCAAACAGGAGCACAATTTTTATGTGGTTTTTTTCTCCTATAAAATTCCTTTATTGCAAATAAATAATGAAAACCCTAAACACCCTACAATTGCCCCCCTGAACTGGAGCAATTTAATAGCTAAAAAGAGTAAGGCCAGGCTTGAAATAGAACTTTCAGTTTCTACAACAGATGTAAAACACATGTGAGTCTAAGGGAACAAGCTGGAAATATGATATGATGGTGAGCTCACAAGTACGTGGCACCTCTGGGATTCATTTGGTATACAGTAACATACTAATGCATCCTAGAAAAGGACTATCAGGGTATTTAAAAATGTACATAGGCACTACACTTTGCTGCTTTGCCTCCCGTCTGTCAAATCCAAATCCTGCTACTCTGTTCTCCACATACACAGTATCTGGTCATTTCTGTCTATTCAGGTAAATATTAAAAATAATAGTAATGGTCATAACAATAACAATAGTCTCAATTAGGTTTCTCATTTCCAGGCTTAATTGCTGCACACAATCTTTTCTGATCTCACTAAAGTCCATGTTGCTTCTATTTGCTTAGGACAATATTACTGCTGAAATCATACTTGCTGTCCAGTGGTCTAAACGTCCCTGATTGAATGTATTTGCCTCCCATTTCTTTGCTACACTGATCCTTAGGTCTGCTTCCCAAAGTTTTATCTGACTTCAGTATTTGGCCACCACCTACTCTCAGTATGTAATATCAGCTTCAGTACCTCAGACCTCCCATTATTTTCACTGTACTTGCCATAATGCTCCAAATGCGCCAAGTCCATGCAGGGCTTTCCTGGAGACCTCTCCTAATGGCCCTTTTCTGTTGAGACACAGACTTAGGCAATGAAGATATCTACACATGATAAATACAATGTAAGCTACAGAGCGCCACAAGCTCACCATGCTTGGTAAAACACCAGTTTTACGGACTTTCTCCCCTTTCTCCCCTTTTGTTCCTACTCAGGAACCACACTGCGCTCAGTATTTTTGTAAGGTTTCTGAGGAATCTTCTCTCCTGTGTGAACTGGGTTGCATGTAGCACATTACCAACAGTCACTCAGCATAATAAATTTTAATTAGCAACAAAACTTCTCCAGACTGAAATGTTGCTCTTCTGGAAAATTGTTGTTCTACTTCAACAAGAGGAAATGAAAAGCAAAAAGAAAGGGAAAACCAATGTTTTTGTCTGCACCAACTGCTCCCTGCCAGCAGGTAAATCTCACCCAGCTAAGCTGCTAATTTCTTTCACACTTTCAAACTTGAAATGTCTTCATGGAAAGTCCAAAAAGGCCATGTATGTATTATTTCTCATTCAAACAGCACTGTCACACTGGTGCCTGACAGATACAGAAGTGGCGAGCTGGAAGAAGTCTGCATTTTTAGCTGCATTTTGAACATCAGATGACATTATAAAAGTTGAAGATGATCAGTTAGACTGCTCACATTAAACGTCCAGAAAACTTTGCTCAAAAGGTATAAGGAGCCTTGAAATTAGGCATGTCTTCCAGGGGCAGTGAATGCCATGCCGTAAACATTTCTTCACATTCATCTGGAGATACAGGTGAAAGAGAAGAAATCATGTGCAGGACACAGGACATTTCACTATTCACAGTATCAAGGAATCTATTTACATAAATCTGACCCAGGGATGCAAATGCATGAGCTCAGAAGGGAAATTAGACCACCCTTTCTGTGATGCAATGTAAAATGTTCCACTGTAACATTACTACACTTCTTGAAATGCAAAAGTTTAGATTCAGAATTCAGACAAAATTTGATCCTTTTCTTATCGTGAGCAATGGGGATGTCAGAGAGGATACAATTTTCTGTTCTCTTTCAAGAAATCTCCGAAGTCGTATCAAGAACAAAACTAAAACAATTATGGAATATAGGAGCCTGATTTAAACTTCCTCAAAACAAATTATTTTTACAGAAATAAGCACTTATGAAAAAGCAAAGGGAGAAGAGGGTGGAGTGTTGATTAGATATCTACACATAAACAGCTATTTATACCTTTAATAGCCAATCTACTGTGTTGTCCTTTCATATCACTACTAGCCCCCAGGTGACTTCCAACAAGCATACTCAGACTGACAGCACCATTCTGCAAGGCCTGGAACTTGGCTTTGATGCTAGAATGCCATATGTTCTTACACCAAAATTGTCTCAGAGATTAATGTTGTTTGCAAAATGCAGCACAGAATTCTTCCTGATAGAGCATCAGACCAACACCAGCTTATCCCAGCTAACTTCAAACTCAGCTGCTCCTTTTTACAAGGGAAACAATATACTTCTCAGAAAACATTATGTTGTTAGAAAATTGTTTCCCTGAAGACACTCTGAGGGTCACCATGAAGGATGCTGTATTGGTATGGCTGTCTTTATAAATGTGTTTGAATCTCTGAGTGTCCCAGGCAAATTCAATATTTGATTAAAAAATAGATACTCAGTTATCTGGAACGTGGGCCCACTGCCTCAGAAAAACAAAATGCCAAAATAATGTTGTCTCAATTACTGGAGGACTGCATAAATGCCTTCCAAGGACACAGCAAAGAGCAGCAGTCCTCAGAGAAGCTAGAGGCATAGTTCTCATTTTAAGATCTATTTTTCTCCATTTCTCCCACATTTACTGCTGACATTAGAAAAAAGGGTTATTTCTTGTAAAATGAAACATTTTGTCCGACTTAAAAAGATGTGTTTCACTTTGGTTTGGATGTTCTTACTTATTAACACATTTTACATTGCTATTTTTAATTAAATTTTACATGGAAATATTTGATGCAAAACTGAATAAACATATTTACCAAACATTAAAATATTGCAACCTTTATCAACTAAAATTGTACATCAAATTCAGCACAACTTTCTGCAAAGGTTTAGCTGTACTCAGAAATGCATTTTTCAGCAAACACCATTTGACAACAAACATTCTCAACTCAACATAGCTCCATTGTTGCTTCCTTAGCTATCATCACTGAGAACACCAGTTCACACATTATCAGATATTATGAAACCAGAGATGCCCCAAATATCAAGAGATTCAGTCAGTCTCTCTTGCTCTTCAGCTGGCAATAGAGGGAATCCAGCCATAGCACAGTTGAGATAACAATAGATTTTCAGCAAAGCAGGCTGCTGTGCCAAAGCCCTGGAGATGTTCCTGACCACTGATGCTGCTCGTGCTGCCAAGGTGCCAGTGGCAGGTCTGGGGTGAAGGTCCCCCCAGAAGAACACAGCCTGTCCCCTCATCCAGTGCAGGAACAAGCCTCCCTCCCCATGGCTCCCTTTCATCCCGTCTCTGCCCATTCCAGTGACAGGAGAGGACGTTGGCCTGGCCCCACTTTTTCAGCTTTCTGGTAGTATGACTCTGTTTTGCTATGCAGCTGAGAAGCTCTATGTTGGCGCTGTGCCAGGCATGCTGCATTGCTATGCTTTGGAGGTTTTCACAAGGATGAAAGAAAGCATTTAGGGAGGTTCCAGAAATGATGCTGATGGCTGCCATGCTAATGCTTGTAATGAATTCTAAATTGGTAATGGGACCACTTATGGATAACTAAAGGCTTATTCACTTCCCTGGATATCTGCTTTTTTCCTTTACCACTTTTGCTGGATTTAGTGCCAGTATTCATTTTGCACTTTTTCTTTTCCTCTTTTTCAGTTCTTTTACTTTCCTACCATCATTTCTCATGCTATACTCTTCCTCTAAAAATTATCACCTCTAAGGCTCTCCCCTTATTCTAGTGGCCTTAGTGCAGCAAGTGCATGTCCTCCAAATCTCTAGGTACCATTGCTAGTTCTCTTTTCCCATATGGGACTAATCACTCAAGTTTGCATGATTTTGAAACAACACAGTGTGGATAATAACATTTCTATGAGCATATAATTTCATTTTACATCTACTGGATAATGTCAACTGCATTCATACCACCTAGAGATAGGTGGTATAATAACAAGTGGTAAAATAATAGGTGGTATAATAACAAAGGATTGCATTAATGGGCAGCAATCGTAACTGACACAGACCTGTAGTTTCTGGCTGATGCAGGTTTAAATGATGGTAGTGTTGATTGCGGTGTGTCTTATTGCCTTAGGAGATATGTGTTAAGTATAAAGGTTTGCAGTTAAAATTCTGCGCGGCATAAGGATCCTCTGAAACATCTATCATGTCAGCAGAACTGTTAAAGTGTAACTCTGGTCAAAAAAAAGCCGACACTATAAAAATGACATCTATCATGTATTGTATTTATTTTCCCCTGGTGATTTCCAGATTAAATCTGCTCAGTTTACAAATCAAAAGAGACTCTTTTTAACTGCTTTTTTATCCAACAGTCTATATTCCCGGTTCAGCCTCTGCCTAAAAAAAAAATTAAACTATGTTCTTTCTGTTCCATACATCATTTTCCATCCACTCACAATAAAAATTCTTCAGCTAAAATACAGGTTGTATTTGTACTGACATGGAATGAATCAGAACAAACCATATCTCACTCACTTTTCAGATCAAAGTAAAATGTGTTTTTTCTCCCCAGTAAGCTACAAACGTATATAGATGACATGGCGTGATCAAACTGGTCATTTTTACTACAGCAAACTGAACAATACTCCATACTAAATATATAGCTAATTACGTGTTACATATCTATCTATCTATCTATATACACACACATATATATGTGTGTGTATGTATGCATGTATGTATAATACACACCTGTACATTGCCACACATATATGTTTGGATAGGCTCTCAAGCACAGTCCTAATCAGAGGGTGTCAACGACATTATGTATCCCTTAAACACTTGTGCTGATATCTCTCTGAAATGTCCTTCCACATACAGGAGAAATTGGGAAAAGGACACTACCAGACTTTACTAGCACCAAATGTCTGCAGCCCCACACTGCTTCATCTGTGTTGAAAAGCATTAGGATTATTTGCATAATTTCCTAACCCTTTCTTCTATCTCCTATTTGTTCACCTATATTTCATTAACTCTCCCTTTTGACATGGCTGAACTGTGTCAAACTGTGAATTTTTTCAACTTATAATGGGTAATACAGTTACGTAATTCTTGGTATCTGTTCATAGCATAAGAATAAGGATGTTATACACAGTGTTACATCCACAGAATGGACATGTCTAGTTAGCAGGTATTTTTCCAACAGCAAAGGAATACAATTTCAAACAGAAACTACTATAAACAAATGCTGTATTTAAAATATCAGGATATGGAGACATCAAGAAATGCAGAGATAAAGCTAGTATTTTAAGTTAACATTCAGCTCTACTTCATCTTCAGCATTAATGACTAGGATGTCAATCAGATCATCTCATGAATAAAGTATAGCCAAATGGAGGTGAATCTGAGCAAGGCAAAGGTCATGCAGGTATATAGAACATACTTTGTGGAGTGTATTTTGCCATGATTGAGTACACTTTGGTTGAAAGTATGTGTCAGCGGTTGGTCAACCTGACTTACGGTTTTGGTGCATTTGCTTGTATCAGGTTCCTCCACAACTTTATTTGCAAAGTGTCTTTTCTATTAACACTATTTGGTAATGTACATCTGGTGGTCATTCCTCCCCCCATCACATCCCAGAGGAAAATAACATTTTCATCCACCCTCTTGTCCTATCACAACTTTATTGCAGGAAGTTACCTGGACAGGAAATTATCGACCCTTAGGGAGCCTAATTACAAAAAAAAAGCTGAACCACATGTCCTCAATAATGTAACCTACCATGAGCACATCTAACCTATTTTCCACTCCTTGTGCTGGGCCACAGTCTTCACCCTCCAGACAACTCTTGGCATGGAACCACAGTAACTGAAAAATCACCTAAAGCTCTCCAGTGATGACTAATGTGTGGTAGTTCTGTTCTTCAGACACGAGGGTAATTTTATGATAGAGGTAAAGCTTGCCTATGCAGGAGACAGAACATTTTAGGGATGTCTCCGAGACTACAAAGTAAGCTACCACATGAAATAATGGCCTTTACAAATCTTGCCACTTTCTGCTACAACTGCATGTGATCAATGATAATAATTTCATTTAATGAAGTGCTGGAAGGTAAAGGGGAGAACAGGAGCTGAGACAGAATTTAAGCCTCAATTTGTCTATATCAGTGGTGGTTGGCTTACAATATGGTCTCCTTTTAAGTCTTAATGTATTTGTGTCAGTTAATAAATTTGCTACAGAAACCTACAATAAAACTGAGTTAAGGTTGACAGCATGCATCTGAAATCTATACTAAAACATATTCTTATACTGTTAGAAATTAAAACTGTATGAGAAACAGTTTAATCATCATGAAAAAGGTCAAGATTTTGTAATCTCTTCCCACCCCAAATCAAGAAAAAATTGAGATCTCAAGGATATTCAGTACAATCCAGCTCAATTTAAACAATTCAGTCAACAATGTAATCAATTTCAACCAATTAACTTATTCAAAAGATTTTATTTAATTAACTTAAACTTGCAATTTAAAAATTATTTTGACTCATAAAATTATTTATTCTGTTGTTTTCTAGACAAAAAGCCTTGATTTGCAATTTTTGAAAGTGACAAATTCTTGTCAAAAAACAACCTTCCACAAGAAGTGGTTCTGATCAAAAATCCTGCTCAAAATTTGATTGATCAACTCCACTGTATTTTTCTGCCCAAAAACATCACACACAACATAATCAAAGTATAGCTTAAAAGTACAAAATATATATAAATAAAAAATATTAAAAGTTAATTCACTGGCTATGGACAGTGGAGGAACACAATCAACATCATCTCTGATCTCTGATGCCCAATGAAATCATGCAATAACCTCAGGTTACGACTCAAGCATTCATCTGGATCCTCACCTTCAGTGGAATGTTTATTAAAAGGAATGCTTCTCACAGACACATGAAAGTACCTTTTTCTTTCTCTTTCTGGTGGCTGAGGTGTCCATGCTGGGCTTCCTCACAATTCGTTGCCCTCCCCTGCAGGACCATGCCCCCAGCACGTGCTCTTCTCTGCCATATTCTATTTAAATGCACAGTCGCACACTCACCCCTCCTTATCCTAACCTCCTCACCTCTGCTTAGAATAGATGCAGTACAGTTATCGTGGTATAGCCCCAGTCAGCAACTAAGCACCACACAGCCACTCGCTCACTCCCCCCACCCCTGTGGGATGGTGGAGAATTGGAAGAGCAAAAGCAAGAAAACTTATGGGTTGAGATAAGAACAGTTTAATAATTAAAATAAAAGAGTAATAGTAGTACAGGTAATGATAACAATAATAATGATGATGATAATAATAATAATAATAATGATAATATAATTTAAAAAAGGAAAATAATGAGAGAGGTAAATGAAACCCGGGGAACAGTGGGAAAAAGAAAAAAAAAAAACCACACAAGTGCTGCAACAGCTCACCACCCGCTGACTGACACCGCCAGTCCCCGAGCCGCAATCGCTGCTTCCCCAGTTAATACACTGGGCATGACGTCATATGATATGGAATATCCCTTTGGCCAATTCAGGTCAGCTCTCTTGGATGTCCCCCCTCCCCTCCCGGCTTTTTGTGCACCTCGCGGAGCATGGGAAGCTGGAAAAGTCCTTGACTAGTGTAAGCACTACCTAGCAACAACTAAAACATTAGTGTGTTATCAACATTATTTTCATACTAAGTCTAAAACACAGCACTATACTAGCTACGGTGAAGCAAATTAACTATCCCAGCTAAAACCATGACAGTATCCACCCCTTATTCCATACCATTTACGTCAGGCCCAGGTCCCATACTATCCAGTACTACCTGAATAACCACCACCCACCTTCCCATCCTTTGATAAAATACACAGATATCATTTATCTTCCCCTTAGTCTATGGACCATCCCTGTAAAATGTCTGTAGAGGGTCCACAAATGTCCATTGAGTTAATTTAGCCCATAACTTTGGGCTCCATCTATTGTAACAGTCTTTCAAGGCCAGAGAGATGGTCTGTGTGGTGTTGGATTGTTGCATGCAGAAGTCAGTCTTTCTTCCATCACCACTGCACTTTGCTTGGTTCAATCAAAGTTCATTCTCCGTTAATTTGGGAGATTCTTACTATGATACCATTGATATGGCATATAGCAACCATAGGAGTGATGACATACAACATTATATAGGAATTAACAGCATACCATTCAGTTCATTGGCTATTTTCACCCAAAATCAAATCCCCTTGAGGCACACATCGAACTCCTCCATCCTCCCACATCACCCACCAAGTGCACCCAGGTCCTCAAGCAAAAGCAATCCCACGAATGGGTTTGCCTTTGCCCGAGACAGGAATAACCCAGATGGATTTCCCCAGCATATTTTTTACGTGTGCTACAGGGACCTTATCCCCTTCCACAGTACGTAAGAGTTCTGACTGGGCAGGGCCAGCTCGATTGGCAGATCCCCTAGTGTTGACTAACCAGGTGGCTTTTGCTAAATGTGTATCCCAGTGTTTGAATGTCCCACCCTCCATTGCTCTCAGTGTAGTCTTTAACAGTCCATTGTATCGTTCAATTTTCCCGGAGGCTGGTGCATGATAGGGGATGTGATACACCCACTCAATGCCGTGCTCTTTGGCCCAGTGTCTATGAGGTTGTTTTGGAAATGGGTCCCATTGTCTGACTCAATTCTTTCTGGGGTGCCATGTTGCCATAAGATTTGTTTTTCCAGGCCCAGAATAGTGTTCCGGGCGGTTGCATGGGGCACGGGATATGTTTCCAGCCATCCGGTGGTTGCTTCCACCATTGTAAGCACATGGTGTTTGCCTTGGCAGGTTTGTAGCAGCGTGACATAATCAATCTGCCAGGCCTTCCCATACTTATGTTTCAGCCATCATCCTCCATACCATAGAGGTTTTATCCGCTTGGCTTGCTTGATTGCAGCGCGTGTTTCACATTCATGGATAACATGTGCAATAGTGTCCGTGGTCAAGTCCACCCCTCGATCACGAGCCCATCTGTATGTTGCATCTCTTCCTTGATGGCCTGAGGTGTCATGGGCCCCCCGAGCTATAAATAGTTCACCTTTATGTTACCAGTCCAGATCCACCTGAGCCACTTCTATCTTAGCAGCCTGATCCACCTGCTGGTGGTTTTGATGTTCCTCAGTGGCCCGACTCTTGGGAACATGAGCATCCACATGACGTACTTTCACAACCAGGTTCTCTACCCAGGCAGCAATATCTTGCCACAATGCAGCAGCCCAGATGGGTTTGCCTCTGCGCTGCCAGTTGTTCTGCTTCCACTGCTGTAACCACCCCCACAGGGCATTTGCCAGCATCCCTGGGTCAGTATAGAGATAGAGCACTGGCCATTTTTCTCATTCAGCAATGTCTAAAGCCAGCTGGATGGCCTTTACTTCTGCAAACTGACTTGATTCGCCTTCTCCTGCAGCAGTTTCTGCAGCTTGCCGTATAGGACTCCATACAGCAGCCTTCCATCTCCGATGCTTTCCCACCAGACGACAGGACCTATCAGTGAACAGGGCATATTTCTTCTCATTGTCTGGTAGTTTATTATACAGTGGGGCCTCTTCAGCATGTGTCACCTCCTCCTCTGGCGATATTCCAAAATCTTTGCCTTCTGGCCAGTCCACGATCACTTCCAAGATTCCTGGGTGACTGGGGTTTCCTATTCGAGCCCGTTGGGCAATCAGTGCGACCCACTTACTCCATGTAGCATCAGTTGCATGATGTGTAGAGGGGACCCTCCCTTTGAACATCCAGCCCAGCACCGGCGGTCGAGGTGCCAGGAGGAGCTGTGCTTCAGTACCAATCACTTCTGAAGCAGCTCGAACCCCTTCATATGCTGCCAATATCTCTTTTTCAGTTGGAGTGTAGCGTGCTTCAGACCCTCTGTATCCCCGACTCCAAAACCCTAGGGGTCGATCTCGGGTCTCCCCTGGTGCTTTCTGCCAAAGGCTCCAGGTAGGGCCATTCTCTCTGGCTGCAGTGTAGACCACGTTTTTTACATCTTGTCCTGCCTGGACTGGCCCAAGGGCTACTGCATGAACTATCTGCTGCTTAATCTGTTCAAAGGCTTGTCATTGCTCAGGGCCCCTTTTGAAATCATTCATGTTGCGGGTCACTTGATAGAGAGGGCTTACAATCAGACTATAATTTGGAATACGCATTCTCCAAAAACCCACAACACCTAAAAAAGGTTGTGTTTCCTTTTTGCTAGTTGGTGGAGACATGGCTGTTATTTTGCTGATCACATCCATTGGGATCTGACGATGTCCATCTTGCCATTTTGTAATAGTAGCAATAGTAATGATAAAAATAATTATTATGATAATAATAATAATGATAATATAATTAAAAAAGTAACGATAGAGAGAAATGAAACCCAGGGAACAGTGGGAAAAGGAAAAAAAAAAACCACACAAGTGCTGCAACCGCTCACCACCCGCTGACTGACACCGCCAGTCCCCGAGCCGCAATCGCTGCTTCCCCAGTTGATACACTGGGCATGACGTCATATGATATGGAATATCCCTTTGGCCAATTCAGATCAGCTCTCTTGGATGTGCCCCCTCCCCTCCTGGCTTCTTGTGCACCTCGCGGAGCATGGGAAGCTGGAAAAGTCCTTGACTAGTGTAAGCACTACCTAGCAACAACTAAAACATTAGTGTGTTATCAACATTATTTTCATACTAAGTCCAAAACACAGCACTATACCAGCTATGGTGAAGAAAATTAACTATCCCAGCTAAAACCATGACAAGAGTAGGCACATGGGTAGCCTTTGAACTAACAATAAAAACACAGAGCCAAAACTTAATTTCATTAGAAGCTGGTGCAGATTTTTTTTCCAGCAAAACACAAAGAATTGTTCTCTTTCAAAATGGCTGCTGTTTCCCACTGCCTTTGGCAACACTGATGCTAAGCCATGTATAAAGAGAGTGGCTTCCTACGCTGGAAAAGGAAAGGGTTTTTAGGATGATGTTTGTAAAAAGGAATTAAATGTTGAAGTGTGTATCTGCTCGCATAAGTGTAGTCACAGATTTATTTTGGCTGTACTCCAAGCTAGGAAGTTGTGAGTGTGCTTTGGCTCAGCAGCCAGAGAGGCAAATTAGCAGAGTGCTAATATACTCTGCCTTTCAGCCTACTGCTTCAGGTACAACTCTAGACCAGGCTGGCACATGTTTGGGAAGCTCAGAAAGAAAGATGAGAGAACAGGAAAATCTGGCTACTGTTGACCCTCAGCTATGAACCAAAAGAAGTCAAGAAATTAGTTCCAGAATAAAAAAAGCCCACTCATCTGGTAATAAATTTACTGCAAATTTTACTGTAATGTGAATATTCATAAGTAGCAGAATGTTAATATTCATAAGTAGTATCATGTTAATATTCATAAATGGCATCATGTCAACTTAAAGTAATTAAAGGAATCTAAGTGATGAAATTCTTAGTGTTTTAATAAGTTAGGTGTTAGACAACTCAATGGATAGCAAAAATTGTGCCCTAGCTTTCATTGTCAAGTTATGAGATAGTGAAGATCTCATTGCACCTGCAAGTGGGAACACTGGTAGGACACAAGTTCAAAGATGACTAACAGCAGCCTCACAGTGACCAGCTCTCTTTAATAACCTCTGAGGTATCCCACACAATCCCATATATCCAGTTTATCTAGGCAGCCCTTAAATTGATCATCATCTCCTCTTCCAGTCCTTTTTATGAGACATGGAGATCTGGGAAGCCTGAGAGCACTTCATTCCTCGCCTATTCCTTGCACATTCTCTTTTCCTATGCTATATTACTCTGCATGGACATAGAGATCAACAAGCTTCTCTTTACATATTTGAAGTTCGTAATAATGTCCTTGCCATGCCTCTTTCCTTATGGAAAACATCTCGTGATTTTGCAGTCTTCCCTGGAAAGTCAGGTTTTCCAAATTCTGGATTATGTTCATTCTTCTACTTTTAGCTCGTCCACATAATTCTTGAAATTTAACACCCAGAACTGCACTCAGTTCACCATCTAATACCTTAGTTTCATTTAAAACATTGCATTTTTCCTACACAACAAATATGTACACCAAGATTTCAATCCTTTTCTTTCCCCCTTTGCATAATATATTTAGATTTCATGGTATTTAAATGAGAAAAAGGCTGTGCAGGACTGATTCTGTGCAGTGGAACTCCAATGACAGTTCTCACTGATTTAAAACTCAGGCTTGGGGTCTCTAGGAGTGGCTTCAGGTGTCCTCCTGTGTTATCGCTAGCTGAGAAGCTTAACCTACTTCCTACTTTTCCTAAGATTTAGAAGCAGCCAAATGCACCTCCACTACCTGGATGAAGCAGTATGACGAACAGGTATAAGTGTTGCTCGGTTTAATCCTCTTGACCTAAAACTGAGACTGTATCACTGCGAAGTTACCATTAGCTCAATAAAGCACACTGCAGAAGCTTAGTTTATTTTTTCCAGGCCAGAACTGGGTGAAAGTTGACTTACCAAGTATTGAAAGTAAAGATTAAGATGCAGCTAAGACGAAATATGGGTATATACCAAAGCTTTTATCTTTTTCCTGCTTTTCTGTGTTCTTTGAATGAGTGAATAAATACCTCAATTTGAGTCATTTTTACCCAGTGTGCTGATCACAGACTCTTTGGCAGGAAGGATTTTGCTTTAGCCAGATATGCCTGGGTCCATAATATGGAGAATATGGAGCTATGGGACTCTAAGGCTTCATCTTTTATGAGGAGTAAAGGAAACTAAGCCTGTCACTTGATAAATATCCTAGCAGAATATAAAGCACAGTTTGTCATGCAACCATAACAACATGCTTGGATTTTCTGTACCAGATACTTAAAAGAAACCTCGGCTAGTTTGTACCCCGTTCATAAAGTTCAAACCCATTCTTTTTTATGCTTTGAGGAAATTGCATAAACATTTTTCTGAGAGCTACTTGGTGTTTTGTTTTGAAATAATACAAACAATACAGGTGGGTGCATCAGAATGCAGATGCAAAGACCTTCATGGTGAAGATATAATGGTGTGATATGATAGCAGTGTCGATGCTGATTCAGAGCTATATGCAGCATGCAGCATCACTGGGTAGTCCACAGAAGCAGATTATTTGGCAGAGGAGCCATGCTCCCCTCTTTGGTTGACACGTACAGCTGGGGCTGTTTAATGGAAGAAATAGAGCTCTTTCATCCCCTCAGCAGTCTTCCCTAGAGATCATATATCTTATGTTTCCTGCTGAGAACAAATTACAGGCCTCCTCAAGTCTCTTTCCTTTATGTAATATTAGTACATTTCAGGGGATGTCACCATATAAATGCACTGTAAAAAAAGAGATAGAAAAAGTAATTATGCACACCTACCTGATCTCCAAACATTAACAGTTTTGGTTTTGTGGTTTTCTTTTCTCCGACTAATACAAAATTCAGTTTTTACAGTTGCTTCTGTGGGTGGAAGGATGCAAAAGATGTGAGTAAAGCAGGCTTCCTAACAAATGTTCTTGAAACTGAGTATACTTTAATCTCTTTTAGGAGTTAGAAATTCTCCTTAATTTTACTTTGTTGTTGATCAATTTATGTGTTCTTCAGTACAAGACGAAATGATGGCAAAGTCTGAGAGCAACAACAATGAAAGAAAAAATAGTCTTTAAAGCTGAGTTTCATAGCCTCAGCCATCTTGAGGGCCATTGTTTTATCTGCCCTTTTAATATATTAAGTCTTAAGGAATTATTTCTAGTAACACTATAAATATGAATTTCTCTACACTGTAGTTTTATTAGTGGAAAATGCAAAGACAGTTTTGGCAATGGCTGAACAGCATGTGACTGGATAGACAGTACAGAGAAGTTTATGACACATCTCATCAGCCAGAATAGCAAAATAGCCATTGAAGCACTGATGATAAAAAACTCTGTAAGCAAATATATCACCAAGGACTGAATTATTATTCAGTTCAAACATTAAAGAATCCACAAGTCAAGGAAAATATCTGGATTTAATATATTTGAAAGGAAATCTTATTGCTGCTGAGTTTAGAAATTAATTTCTGAACTGAAAAACATCAGAGTTGTGAAACCTGAAGAGAAAGGAGTTCTTCTGATCACATTATGGACCATGTGAAAGGATATTGGAAGTGAAAAAGAGAATAATTTTGCTGTTCATCCTGACCCAACCTTAGAAAGAAAGAATGTCTGGTTTTGATCCAATGTTTGTGTTGTGGTTTAGCCCCAGCCAGCAACCAAGCCCCACACAGCCGCTCACTCACTCCCCGCCCTCCACTGGGATGGGGAAGAGAATCAGAAGAGTAAAGGTAGAGAAAACTCGTAGGTTGAGACAGAGACAGTCTAATAGGTAAAGCAAAAGCTGCGCATGCAAGCAAAGCAAAACAAGGAACTCATTCACTCCTTCCCATGGGCAGGCAGGTGTTCAGCCATCTCCAGGAAAGCAGGGCTCCATCACGCTTAACAGTTACTTGGGAAGACAAATGTCATGACTCTGAACGTCCCCCCGCTTTCCTTCTTCTTCCCCCAGCTTTATATGCTGAGCGTGATGTCATATGGTGTGGAATATCCCTTTGGTCAGTTTAGGTCGGCTGTCCTGGCTGTGTCCCCTCCCAGCTTCCTGTGCAGCTGGCAGAGCATGGGAAGCTGAAAAAGTCCTTGACTAGTGTAAGCACTACTTAGCAACAACTAAAACATCTCTGCATTATCAACACTCTTTTTAACAGAAATCCACGATGTAGCCCCATACTAGCTACTATGAAGAAAATTAACTCTATCCCAGCTGAAACCAGGACAGTTTGCTGTTTACTCCAAATATTTTTGTAAAGCCATACTGAATAACAGAAAATTACCTATCTAGAGGAGACTTGAGAATGTGTGTTTGTACAGAGACAATATTGGTTTACTTTTTCAAGACAAAGCCTGTGACTTAATTGCCTTTATAACTTTACAAAGTAATACAATCAACAAAAATTTCTAGGGTCTACATCTATCTCCATTAGACCATGCTTTCCATACCATAGCTCCAGCTTAAACATTTCTTACGTTTGCTGCACATATGCCAACAAAAATTCCTGACAAGTCAGGTAATGAGATGGGAAGCATGATTCAAAGGGAGACTGTAGAGCTTGGAAGGTGCTCATATTTACTGTTGGCTTCTCAATTAGAAAAAGGCAAATTTCAGTCAGATTATGAGACTGAACTTAATTTTTTGGTCATTATACAAGGTCTTTCTTCCCTACGATGCAAACCTGTCCTCTACTCCAGCTTTGTGAACAGAGGGAAGTAGGAATTTAAAAGTCTTCTATACCTGTGTAAGTAACAAGTATGCGGAGTGAAGATGGAACTGAAGATCTAACAAGCTTGTGTGTATCTTAAAGAGTTGAGATTAAAATGGCTTATTTAACATAAATGTTACAACAAAGTAACACAAAATTGTAGCAGAGGTTTTCAAGGTTCTTTATGGGTGTTCTGCTGTATTTATTCAGTTAGCTACTGAAAGCTTTTTATATGGATTTATGTGCAAGGGTTTTTTTAAATAAAATTTTCTTTGGCAGTTCCAAGTTGTCTATTTTTATTAAAACCTCAGCAGAGTGTTCCAACAATAACTGTAATGTAAGTACTTATCAGAACTCTAACAGCATAAGTCAACATTTATTAAGTTTCAAGTACTCTGTAACAGTGGATTGCTGAAAAGTCCTGGTTTTTCTTAAGTCTTGTTTTTTCTCTAACTTTTCAGAAATTTGGGATTTTTAAAATGTAAGTATACACAGGACAGCATCTACTCAATTTACAGAGCCTCCTTTTCTTGTTTGTCTTAACAGGTTCATTCAACTATAACATCTTCTGTAGTATCGTTCTCATAAGTCTTATCAGGCTAGAGATACTCTCAATGATAGAGTGTACACAATCCCTCATCCCTCTTCACTATCCTTCTTGAAGATGAAGAATAACTTCCTACTTTCGCTCCCTCTGCCAAGTCTAAAACTAGCCTCATTAGCTCAGGAATTATTTTTCTTCTTTGTTTACATAATGCTCTGAACAAAAAGGCCCTAAACTCAGCAAGGGCCTGGTAAGCAATGTCAATAATACAGGCATGTCAAAAGAGGTTTTGCTAAGAAGTTCATTATTAAGTTACATTTATGTTCCACCTTCCATGGAAATTTTGAACAGCCTCTTATTACCATCATTAATATCTTTTGGATATAAAGAAGAGTGGGAGGGGGAAAAAACAGCCTACAATTTTAGTACTTCGTTTATCTAATACTGAGTTATTTTGGTTTAAATACCTTGACATTTCACTGCATTATGAATACAGTGTAAGAAATAGAGAAAGATGGAGAAAAACTATGCAGAGAAGAAAGTAAGTGATGAGAGGGAATGAACACAGAACATTTAATGAATATGAGCTTCTTTTGATTATCTTGTGATCAATTTTTAGATCTGGATCAGAATTAAGACCCCATTTTCCTAGCTGTCATATGAACACATAGACACACACAGAGAAGCACAGAGTGAGAGGGGGCTTCTTTCCTTGAAGAACATACAGACTAATTAAAGTTCAGTTTGGTAACACTAGAACTACAAGGAATCTTATTCTTTTCCCTTGAAGTACTAAGCAGTTCTAGAAGCACCTCTAGGATGTCTGAAGAGACCATGAGTCTTGGCAACAGAAGCAAAAACTTCATTAATTCCATTTCAATTTTGTGACCTAAGAGGCAAAGTTGAGGGAAAGGCTGGAGGCTCAAAGCAGAGGAGCAACTTGTAGAGGAGAGAAGGCATGAAAAGGATATGTGGGAGTAGGACACTATGGCTGTTTCATGTTTAAAGCATCTAGAACAAGAAGACACCATCTTTGGATGTAGACAAAAAAACCCAGAGATTTTGCCCTTCTGTTTCTTTTTTTTAACCTGTTAACAGAAAAGATAATTGAATTTTTTTCTTTAGCAGTGAGATCCCAGCTTTGCATCACTGAGAATTATTGCTCAAATGAGAAGAAGACCTCTTGAAAACAACATTTTAGCGAAGCAGTTTTGCAGTTTTGGGCCACACCTTACTTATAATGCTACTTAACATTAGTTTTAACACAAAGCTAGAATAGATTGCCTACTTTTATCGAAAGCCAAAAATAACACAGCACTCAGTATTTTTCTGTGCAAATACTATTAAAGTTGGGGAAAGCAGGGAAATAAAACTGACCTGAGCAGAATGAAAAATTATGCTGCAATTAAAGAGACTCAGCTGTGGTAGAGAGAGAAAACAAGAAAAGGAAACATACAGTAGCATGTAAGAAATAAACAGCAATTAGTGAATGAGACTATTGCTGCTTAAAATTGGTATTTAAAACTTGGAAGAAGATCAAGCAACTTTCTTGTAGCTTTCCTATATTAACATGTACAATAAAATTTCATATCAGCAAACTGCAGCATAAAGAAGTTAACATGTTATGCTACCACTAAAATAGCATGAAAAAGTCTTGGAGAGGAAAATAAAGGAATCTGGGGGAGAAGGGTTTCTGCAGTTACACAAAATTATTTATTTTGTCTCATGTGTATTTGGCAATGAAGATTTAAAATTTAACAATGACAAGAACAGTTAATACTGTAGTTAATGTTCTAAGCAGAGGTGCTTATATTACTTAGGTTTCTGTTTATTAATGTTAGAACTCTGTTATTACATATAGAGAGACAGATAAATCCAGTAGAGTAACAGTATGTCTGGTATAAAACTGTGTTTCTGATATACCAAGAATGCTTCTCAAAGCATACTTTATTCATTTTTAAAAGGTTATAAATGCCCTCTGTTTCAGAGCTAGAAGTTATATTAATATTAATCTAAAATGTTTCTAACATTTCTTTTGCTTAAAACAACAAAAGTTGGAAGAGTTCAGTTGCTGTAATGCATAATAATACACCTGTCCTCAAAATGTCTTTCAAAAAAAATGTTTTGAGCTAGCAAAACCCCACTCTCTCTGGAAATCATTTCAAAGCCCATCCTATGTGCAGGCCTGCTTTAGTTGACATTTATGTGATTCTCTTCATGGACATTGTAGGGAGGTCACAGCGCAAAATCCAAGCGTTTGTTTTTCACTCGTAAGAGCAGAAAGGTTTTAAACATGAAGCAATTGCTCAATCCTTCAAGAAAGATAATTTATCTCTTCCCTTAGCACAGTCAGATCCTGGAGACTTGCCACTTCAATTCTCTGAGACTTTACAACCCACACTACAATATTCAAATAAAATCTTATTGTATTGTGAAAAGAAAGGAGGAAAGAGAAACTGTGTTAACACTGATTAAAGTTGAAACTTCAATTCTATGAAGGTTAGGAAATTCAAAATAGCTTCTTATAATATCTTTACCCTGCTTCAGTATGTGAACATGTAAATGCTTCTTTGCAGACAGCTGTGTGTTCATGTGACAAAATACTTTTATATTGTCTGAAAATAAATTAATTTTAAGGTGATCAGGATCTCACTTTCAAAGAAAATCCTCAGTAACGTAACTACCTTTTCCTTTTTAATCAGCACAGTAAAGCTTTCTGAGTATTCCCTGCCCACGTTGTTTGACAGGCAAAGTTGGTGGTACCCAAAACAATTGGCTCAAGAAAACTTAGACTTGTTATCAAAGATATTATCAGTATGATTTCCAATAATGCCTGTAGTAGCTGAGATTGTGAAATCCAGGCAATTTATTTAAAATGTACCCTTTGGCATGTCAGCCACCAATTTGAAAGGTAGCTAAACTGTCTGTTAAGTCCTCAAAGCCAATCAAATGCCTACTGTCTTGGTATTTCCAGGGTTTTCCCTAAAATTTCACTGTTGTATTTTCTTTAAAGGCAACAGTAATCATGTCATTGCCTTTGGACATAATGTCCAAAGCTGAGCATGTTTTTAAAATTAATCACATTATTCTGTCAGACATCTCTCCCCTTTTATCAGTTGAAAAAATAGCCTCCTGTAGAGAGTCAAATCTTTTACTTATCATTTCAGTGCTAGCTACAATTAACTTTGTTATTTTAAAGAAGTTATCCTCTTACTGAAGAGACCTGAAGAAAAAAAGTCTTCAGTTAAAAAGACACATACTGTCAGCATTGTTAGTCTTTGAAAATTGCCTTACATTGTGCTTTTTTTTTTTTTTCAGGAGTAGAGTACGTAATTCACACACACATATGTAAGTGGCTGGAGCCCTGAATAATAACTACTAGGATTTCTCTATCTTGCTCTGTAAACAAATTGATTGCCTATGCATCCTATCGTCTAGCAATACATTGCTTCTACATTGATCTAAAAAACCCTAGAAGAATCTTTAAAACAAGAACTTTAACACCTGCCAGTTGTCAAGGTCTAATCACCTTGGCTGCATTTGTTTCATAATGTAGAAGCCAGTTCCTCATGCAACATTTGCTCAGAATCTAAGAGAAAACATCAGTGGAGCTCAGCAGAAATTAACCTGAAGCTGAATTCAAGGAATTAGGATAAATCTTAGATATATAGGATCAAGGCGAGGGAAGGACCAGATGGGTAGGTAAAACACAACACAGGAGAGGGCACACTGTTCATTCCCCACAGAAGGAGCCGGAGGAATGGAAGATTCTCAGACTGGGACAAATTTAAAGACAACTGAAGTCAAGCGACTCACTCCTAGCAGCAAATGTTGCTTGGGCTTCACCAGGGAGACGCAACATTCAAATGTGACCATTTAGTATAACGTCAAAATATTCACTGCTTCTTTTTTTCCAGTGACTTGTGGATTTTATTAGCCAGTTCATCCTAACAGCAGGCTTCTTCAGCGAGTCAAGGCAAACAGCTAACTCAGTGCCTAATTTTTAGGGGGTCTAAATTTCTGATTTTTTTATTTGTCTATATAGTGCTTGATTTAACACTTATGGAAAGTTAAAGCTTTTATAATAGAGAATTATCAGTTGAAAAAACTTGGCTATAAAATCAGCAATGTAAAGCAGATACAGACTCCTTTATCCAAGCCTTTGAGGCCTTCCCAGCTTTAAGGTTACCTATCTTTAAGGTGATTACACGAGTATTTTTGACAGTACCATGTTTGAACTGCTGGCAGGACACTTGAAGAGATATTGCTTAATGCCTTGAATATAGAAGGGCACAAATTAAATGTTTTTCCTTGTTTGGGAACTTATTTTTAAGATATATTTTCTCTGTAAGAACTAAGGAGATACCCCCACGTCTTTTCTGTACACTTCTCCACAAATAAAGAACAACAGAACTGATTGTTAGGTGGTTGGAGACCTATAAAACTATGATGCTTGTGTAGACAGATGAATGTATCGGCTGGCCAGAGTTATATTTCTGATTCTTCCATCAAGTATTTAATGTAAGACAAACAGAGTGTTACCATGTAACATTGTGTTACATTCCTTGTAACACAAACAGGTTAAACGACAACACAGAGTAAATGGGTTTGTTTTATTTTATTTTTAAAAGTGAGTTTTCTTTAATCTTTTTTTTTTTTAATTTGGATTTAGATGAATCATTACCTGAGTAGAGAGCCTTGTGGTAACCGGATTATTATTTTTTCATTTCCTTTTAGTTTGAAACAAAAAAAAATCTTTCATTGATATCATATTCAATATTTTGCATTAGAAGTGTTTTTCAGACCCAGCATGACACGAACAAAATTCCTGCTGTCCTTCAGTTGACTCTGGCAGTGTTTAACTTTTTGCTAAGATTGTGCGAAGAGTTCTTAACATGTATTGGCACTGTATTCTACCATGACTTCATATAGCTAGGATAATGTACATTGCTTCGTACTAAAAACTGACACAATTCTATTCAATGGGATTTTGCCTTGTTACAATCCTTTATTGGCGTAAAACCATGCTGACTCTGACTGCTTAAATGGTCTCACTAAGTTGCACTGAGGTTAATTTCAACCTTAATCCTGTACTTCTGCGTATTTACAGGGCTTTGCCCAGTTTTTAGACAAGAATGGACTAGGGGAGAGCTGTGGCAGTCAAGAAAACAGGCTTTCTCAGTACTTTTTAAATACTTTTTGGCACAGGTTTGAACAAAGAATAGCAAGTAAGAGCAACTAAAGAAATGCTTCACATGTACCTTTCTGAGGCTTCACCTGTAATTTACTGTACATAAGATGAACCAGTTCACTCTAAGCACAGCGATTTTGCAATATCAAACCTAAGTGGGTCTGTGTCACTTTACGACACCAGCTTACAGTAGTCTCATCATTAATGCAGTTTTTTCAAATGTGCCACTCTGTAGTCTGGGAAGATGCCCTATGGTGTGATGTTCCATCACACACCTCTATCCTCCATGTTTGGGTTGGGTTTTTTTTCACAGTGCAGGATAGTCCCTGAAGATAGGAATTTCAAACTGTGACTCAGACTAACAGTCTTATTGTTGCTTTTTTGACATCCATTACTTTTGCCATTTCTGTTTTTGAACTGCTGTCGGGATACTTGAAGGAATCTTGATTAATGCTGTGAATATAAAACTGATTAATACAAATAGGCTGTGCCTATGCAACTGGAATTTTATAGTAGGTGGATATCACTGTGCAGTATTGTGTACCTTCAGATGTCATAGTAATTCGGCTCATGGAAGAGGAGTAACAGGCTGAAAACATAATTCTACAGAACATGGTGCAGCTTTTCCTAGTTGGCTTCTGCTACTGAGATAAAGCAACTGCAGTGACAAGGACCAGAGCAATGATGCTGCCAACAACAGCAGCAGAATTTCAAGATGACAAAGGCAGCTTTCCTGTGTATCCGCATGGGTGTTTCCACATCCCACTGTCATCAGAAAGCTCACTTACCTGCTGCTTGCTTGTCTTTAGCTAACTACTTGAGCAGATCACAGTGGAGCAATCATAGGGAAGATCAGAGGTACTGTAAGGAGCAGGGCTGTTGTGTCGTATCTGTAACTTTGGCTGTTCAGAGAGACCTATGAAATGCATTGTATGGTTGCATTCCTGATTCCATCAGGACTCGTAGAGGGATACACATGACTAACCTTCAGCAAGGTTTCAAGCCAAAATCTTCATCTACAGGACAAGATATTTTTTCATGTTGCTGCAAGGCCTCATCAATTATTAAGGAAGGTTCACTAATATTAATGTGGAAACATCAACGTTGCCAAGAACTGGGGTTCATTTCCAGCAGTGCCCAAAGGAAAATCTGCTCTCTGGATAATCTGGATATTAATGGTGTTAAGATTTCACACCTCAGTAGGGAATATCTGGTTTATTTTCAGTTCCCCAGCATATGGTGCTTTCTCTGGGTTCCTCAGGCGGAAGAAAGAAAAGTTTGGCTTCATTTTGCTTAGTCTGAAAATGGAAAATGCTTTTGGACCACTTATGGTTAAATGCTGAATTTCTCCCAAGAATGTGTGGAAAGGACTGTTTTATGCTGCAGGGAGGAAAGAAGGAGCAAGTGATTGCTGTGGGAAGGTCCTATAGCCATTGCTTGAAAAGGTGCTCCCCACAGTGATGGCAGCAGAGCTTGTGGCCATGCTGTTCAGCCTTTTGCTGAAGATGTTTTTTGGCATCACTGTTCTTTTAATTTTCTTCATTTTGACTGCTTCCAGAGCCTTTTGCTCCAGTTTGGTCCCTTGGTCCTAGCATAAGAAACTATTTGCTTCTCAGCTATCTCTTCACGGCTCTCTTAGACCAAAGTCAAAAATCACCCAGACAGATCTTTCCTCCTTTTTTTTCCTGTGGAGATCTGTCTGCTTCTCAATGGAGAAGATACCTTTTACACAAGCTGCAGCATGACAGAAATATCCCAGGCAGTTGGTGACCCCTCTTCATAATACCAGTGCCAACCACATGAAATAATCCTTTTCCCCTCTCCCACCTCCCCCAAAGTTTTTGGGGAGACATTTCCAGCTACTCTTCTATCTTGGGATTTCTTTTGACTTCCCTTGAGAGGTCAGGCTATATTTGAAATTATTTTCTCCTACTTAAAGCTTCTGTGACAGTAGCTGGGTGTTTGACCAGCAATGTTAGTCTTTGGTGGGTAGGTAGAAAAAAGAATAGCAATTAGATGTTTGCTAATAGCATTCTGATTCATCAACACTACTCTTACTTTTGAGGATGCTACCCAGAGGCATGGCTTTCCTGAGGTATAGAGGGATATTACTCAAAACAGCCAATAGGCAAACTGGAGAGATGCACAAGGGTGCCCTTTATCATGATCTTTTCCTCATCTTACTCCCAACCATAGATGCACCCCAGCTGCTGGAATGGTAAAGGAAAATACTAACTATCTGAGCAGGCACAGGAGAGTTTTTCTTCCTTGAAGTCTGTGCACCTTAGCATTCGGTTCTTTTTTATTACACCTACAAATAATTATAGAATACACTACAAAATTAATAGCATTCTGCAGTAACAGTTTAAGTGCAAGTAGTTTGCAATGTCTTAAAAATCTCTACTCATGTTTGAATTGACTCTGTAATGTGATTTTAGCTGTTTATGTTATGAAATTCAGTAGCAGAAAAAACCAAGCACACTAATGAAACCACAAGCCAACATTCTTTCACTATTTTTTGTGCTGGATCTGTCACTACAATAAGTATCCTTCCTCTGCAAAGCATCATATTTGGTTGGTTTTTTCCTCCAAAATCCTGTTTTGTCAGCTTTTTGGAGGAAAAGTGGAGAACTCGCAAACGCTTTAAATTCCCCAAGTCCAAGTGTGAGCTGTAGCCACATCCCATCTCCATACCGAAGTGACACTTCAGCATGTATAAATGCCATTTGCCTCTTCTCTGCAGGGGAAATGATGTCCACAAGACCAGGTCTCATAAGCATGCAACTTTTAAAAGGTTCTCACAGGAATTAATTGAAACAAATTGCTGTTCCATAATGAGCCTCATGTTAAGGAATACTTACCAGTTAGGAATGAGACACATGTTGAAATTAGCTTATACAGGATTCTTTGGCTTTATTGGACATGTGATATCAGGAAGAAAACAAATTTAGAAATTATTTTTAAATGAGCACCTCATAATGATATGCTGCTTTCTTCAGCAGGAGTGTTAAGATATTTTGGGGTAGGTATTGTGAATGGATATTACACCTTTTACAGACCTGTATTCATTCATACAACTTGTTCACTGGAGTTGAAAGGGAGAAGAGTAGGAATGGCTGTTTACATACATCAGAAGGTTGCTGTTAAAATCCCCAAAATGTTTAAGCTTTTTAGGAACATGGAAGGGAGAAAGGCTCAACTCTGTATTTGTAAGCAACCATCAGGAATTTGCTTTTGGCCAGCACCCAGAAAAATACTGTCTTCAGCAGCAGTAATTGCCAGATTTTTGTTTCCCTACCGTTCCTCAAGAAGAGCCAGCACCGTGATTCGAGGGGGCTGAGTCACTATATGGATGCATATGCAAAATGTGCAGAAGTCACTGAAAGAATAAACTCTTTCCAAAACTTAAATGTTGCTCAGCAGACTCATCCAGTTCAGACTGAAGTTTATGGAGCTTACACAGCACACTAGGGAGGTAACAGCACCAGGAAGGAATAGATGTGAGGCAGAGTAATAAGCATGGATAAAACTCCAAACCAACCCAAGGCCTGGCATTTAGTGCATACAGTGCAAAGGTACAACCATGGATCACATCAGTTGTGGGTTTTGTGGATAACTAAGCACGATGTAATTCTTTGGTTTGATGCTACCATGATCCAGCTCCTCAGAACTGCAGCACGTCCAATATCATCAGTCCTCCTCTGGTCCCCTCATCCTTCAGTTTCTCTGTTGCCACTTCTCAGCCATTGACATGAGGCCCAGATTTGGAAGGATTTCTTCACTAGTTTTGAAAATCTTGTATGTGTTTACAACTTACTGACTCATCTCCAGGTGGGATTACACATGTTTCTCTTCAGAAGCCTCAGACATGTTCAGGCAGAATCAAAGGGGACATGGCTGCTTTAATAGTTACGGAAACTTGCTATTACTTAGCAGTGGCGTTGGGCTCTCCTGGCTCCCCAAGGGCATTTATTTGTAGAGGCAATCTGGTCATGATGACTCCAAACCAGTGTGACGAGAAAGTACGGAGAGATGTAAAGTGATGAGTGTGGGATGGAAGTGGAAGACTGCCAGAAATGGAGCTGCAAAGAATGTATTTACAAAAGCTTCAGCACGAAGGAAAATGAGGGTTCTTCCTGTAAAAGTCAGATGCCTGGGAACAAATATAGAAGGGTGTGTTTCAGAGCAAGGAATACTATTTTGGGAAACTGTGGTTCTGACTGGGGAGTTGACTAATAAGCAAAGCATCTGTGTGACAAAAGGGTTAATGTGATCATTGTTAACATGGGAGCATTGAGTAGGAATCTGGTACGTGTTATCACTTCTGTTTTTCAAATGACTACAGCTGCTGGTGAAATACAGCATGCAGTTCTAGCACCAATATTTCAAGCAGCATGTTAAAAATTAGAGGGTCAGGGAAGAACTGGAACATTAATAAATGATTGGGAACTATGTGTTTTAATGAAATACTCAAGGACTTTGATTTATTTAGCTTAATGAGGAAAAGCATTGACTTACCAAAGGTAACTGCTCTGTAGTTCCAATACAGGAAACAGACAAATGAAAAACCAACTCTTCAGCTTAGTGCTGAAAGAAGTAACAAGAGTGAATGCCTGGAAATTAGACAACTTAGATAAATGCAGTCTACTCGTGACATAGACATTTTTATAGAGAAGGGTAACCATCCACTGGAACAACTTAGTACAGGTGACATTAGACTCTCCATCACAGTAACTTTTAAATGAAAATTGGATTATTTTTTTTAATCTAGTTCAAGCAGCAACTACTTCAGCAATGTTTTATAACCAATATTACATCAAAGGTCAGCCTATAGACTTTTGTTCATTTAATCTAGGATATATAACATTTCCAATCTAACAATTTTAAGGTAAATCACAAGCATGCATAAAGAATGTCTGACTACCAACCCTGTGAGGCATATAAGCATTTTCAATATTTATATTTCTCCAAAAACTATTCTTGGCTGTGCAATAACTGCGGCACAATGTAGACACCACTGCAGTAGCATCAGATCAGGCAGCAGCAGCACAAAGCTCACCGCTGGATGCAGAAACCTTCTGCAAATCAAAGCAAATACTTGGGTGTTTAGCCCATGCTGAGCTCCCTGCTGTTGCCTGCAGCTCAGGAACTGTGAACAGGCGAGGTTATAGCAGCAGCTGATATTGCACCCTCACCAAAGTGGTTCAAAGAAAGACCTAGGCGAAAAAACTGTCTGTCCCCAACTTGTGAAGTAAGACTTTCCACAGAAGAAATTTATTCCTTGGGAAAATTTAACTGTAACAAGACTCGTGGTGGATTCTGTCACTCTAAATCAAGCTTCCATGTCTGCCTCAAAAACGTCCCCTTGCTCTGCACAAGTTCTTGGCCCTGTTAGGAAAATTACTAGGTAATATTCTTAAGCCTGTGGTTTGATAAGGTCAAAATAAATGATTAAAACGATCCCTTCTGACTTCAGAAAACATAAAAAACAGTGGATGTGATCCATTAGCAGCAGAGAAAAAGTAAGAGATTTTATTTTAAAATGAAAGAACTAAAGTCCTACTTTATTTATTTATTTATTTAGTTAGTTAGTTAGTTGTTTTCAGAATCTGCACATGTACTGAATTGTGCTCCTTAACACAGAAACACATTTGGGGCTACGATTGGGAAAAAAAAAAAATCCTTAATTCCAACTCCTAAATACTTCTGTTAAGACTCTGGGGAAAAAAATGGACAAACTTTCGAATGTCACAAGCTCTCAGTAACTCTCATTGATGCCTAGGGTCAGAAGCAGCAGAGTGGGGTTTATAAGGAGGAATGACGTAGATTTAGGGCTTTGACAAAGGAGCCCTGGCTCATCTTGCCATGACAGTTGTTAACACCTTAATCCAAACAACCCTCCTGCCTCTTGGCCTCAGAGTCACCGTGCTTTTTTTTAATCCACTGCCCTGTAGCTACCTGGGGACACCGCTTAGCTGTTTCGCTCACACTGTTGATGACTTTGAACTAACACAGTGGACTGCAAACTGGTGAAGAGGGGTACAAGCATGTGTTCCCCTCAGCTCTGCGGGTGGACACCTCTTGGGAAGAGACAAGGTGGGCAGCTGTTAACAGTAGCAAACCACAGTGTCACAAGAAAAAAGCTTTTTTTTTTTTCATTTGAAGAGCTTAGTTTCAGATACAGCCGTGCCCAGAGAGATCAGCCTTTCCACAGGATGTTCCTGGCACTGTGAGGACAAAACCCCAAGTCCCCAGGCTGCCAGGGGTCAAATGCAACCAAGGGAGAATATTCTTCCCCTATGAATAAATGTTTAGAGATTTCCTAAAGTTCAGGATAATGATCCAGTCATGTAAATTCAGATAGCATTTGGGGATATTTTAGATTTGCATTACTGCAAACCAGAAGGAAGATCTCCAAAATGTCATTTCAGAGAAGAAAGCCATTTTGAAGTCCTACTAATGTGAAAAAGACTCAAAAACCAGGAAGATTTTTTTTAATAATCGGATTTCTATGGAAGTATGTAAAATATTTCTGCATGGCTACTTCACCATGTGTCAAATTTTAACTTGGACCAAATTTCTGCAGACAAATTGTAAACACTTCTAATAAAAGCACTACTATTATTAATCTACTTGTCAATAAAAGCAATTTTTCAGATGTTTGAATCCACAATTTCCTAACTTTCTAAATGCTCTAAACTTCTTGCATCTTTGGAACAGACCGTGTAATATGTTTATTTTAATCTGCAATTTTTGGGAACATTGGCTTATCTAAAACTCAGTTTTTGTAACTGCGTTTTCTCTTCTTGAAGCAGAAAAGGCTATCAACAGCATATCAATTATATTATCATGCTGGTCCATTTTATATTCTACCTTCCTGTTTCCTATGGAAAACATAATTATCACTATTATAATTCACGACAAAGGAAGGTATCTATGAAGTGTAACTACAGCTTATATTGACGACAATTTCTTCACTGGTGGAAGCCATATGCTTCTGTTGTTTTGTGACCGAGGAAATCTTAAAGCACTACAATTTTTTTCCCAGTATTGCATCCAAGAGAAGTATTGTCTCAACCTTTTCCTTCAGCTTAAGCTTTGATACATCAGTCAGACTCAGCTCCTCCTCTGTGCTGCTGGGGCCTTTCAAGGGGAGCAACAAACACATAAAAATAGACGATCTTTACCATCTCTCCAGTGCTTAATGCAACAGAAGGCACTGGAAACTCCAGAGCAGCTCCTCCAGCCTCCAAACAGGGAATGCTGACTTGTTCTATGAAGATGGCTTGTTTGCAGAATTTTTGCAACTCAGCAGTTGTTGGGTGAATAAGAGGTATATCAGATGCAGACAGATCCATCAGGGGATACAGCTGTGAAACTCTTCTGAACTATAACAACATAATTTTCAGATCTCTAACAATGCCAGATTTTGGTCGACTTTAACAGTGACTGCAAAAGGCACAACCTCAATATAAGAAACATGTTCCTCCCAAAGTTAAAGTCTATGCTCTAGAGCCTGGAGTAAAATCCCTCAATGAGACAGCAGTAAGAATTTAATAACAAAAATAAAATGACATATTTTTCTTGCTCTCATTCTTCAAAAAGGATGAAGGATTTTTCTGAAGTTTTCAAAAACCACTTGGCTTGAAACAGCCAACCAGCCCAGAGAATTCAGTCTCGTTAACTAAAGGGAAAGAAGTATTATAGTAAGTGAAAATAAGATTTTGGGATAGAAAACATTAGGCAACTCTAACTATGGGTGTTAAAAATTCTGTTTAGTAATGAAAGTGGCAATCCACATGACAGCTCTTACCATTTCATTAAAGTGAATTATTATTTCTACTGGTTTATCATAAACAATTAGGGTTCCAGTTTCTTAATTTTTATTACCTAGAAGTCAAGAGTAATTAGGTTGGTCTCCTGCAAATTTCCAATGTTTCTTTTTTATAGGTGTTGCATACATACATTTTCAGAGAAGCCAGCAGGTTCATTCATGCCAGTGAATTCTGGCTACGGCTAAAAAGGGAGTGTGGGACGCTGCAGACTGCATGAGTCAGAAAACAGTGAGACTTCTGATCCCAAGACAATAAAATGATTACTTGATTTCATTGGAAAGCCAATCAAGAAAAAGAAGATACTTCACTTCAAATAAGTGAATTATCAGCAAAATTAAAAAAAAAAAAAAAGAAAAATATTTATTTACTGAAGCTAGCTGTTTAAGAGGCAAGTCCACCTCTTTCTACTGGCCTATTCGATATGAAGCAGTTCTGTGAAACTGTAAAACTTTCTTTCGTGGTGATTAGAAATTATCATGGGCCCTTGTTACAAGTTGTCATCCTTTCAGGCCTTTATCACACATGTGATTAAGGCCTTGTTCTGGATAACAGTTTTTTTTTTTTGTTGAAGATATCTGATTGAATAGAGATGCTATGCTGATCAGAAGATCTTTTTCTCTATCTTGATTTTCAATAGAAACTCTCCAGGCCAAACAGCTTGCAGGGACTGGGCAGTGATGCTGAATGAGATCCCTGGAAGAATGAATTACAAACACTAAGCTTGGCTATGTTGATTCCCAAATCATCACATGAGGGTATAGACATAAAGCCAATTACACAATATGCAAATATATTGTATCACTTCTGGATTACATATGCTCAGCTTGTTCCCCATAGAGAAATCCTTTGCAGAAGTTACTAGCAATTAGCAGAAATATAACTATGGTGACAGATACGATTTTGCTATCAGAAAAAGGGAAAAAACATCCTCTTCCACCAAATCATATCTATATATATATTCTACATATGTAGCAATTGAAAGAGATTGATATATATTCTACATATATAGCAACTGAAAGAGATTGATGTTGCTGAAGGTTGCTAAAGCAGAAACAGAACTGCTGTATACAACACTCTTCCATCCAAACCCAGCTGATTTTCAAATTTGAGCAGAACTGCCTTCCATGACTTGCATTGTCTTGATGTAAGAAACAGGCTGCAGGAACATGCAGGGCTATGCATGTTAGGTAATGACAGTGCCAGAAAAGCTCATGAGGATAACTTGGTTAAATTCTGTAACAAATTAGAAGACATAATCAAGTAAGTATTACTTACTGCTAGGACTGCCTTTTTTTTTCCTCTTTCTGAGACTGTTTCCCTAAATAAAAGCACAATTTGAACTTACGGGGTTTTTAGTTCACATAGGTGATCAACATGAAAAAGCATATTTAGAAAAAACACTCAGACTGGATAATTCAAAGGGTCATACTTATTTTACTGAAGTAAGAGAAAGACAGCAGCAGTAACAACAAAGTTTCAATTATCCCAATTTTAAAAATATTTTAGCTGTTCTGCCCATCCATGCTGCTCAGTTTTTCTTTCGTACTTGACGTTATCTACATAAAACTGCATTCTCCCTGGCCATGCATGATTATTTACTTCCTAAAACAATCATTTTCAAGTGTTGCCAACGACTAACAATTTTACAATTCAGAAAAATCTCTGCCCCTCCCCGCCCCCCTTAGGAATTTTACACGTGTGAGGTTGCTATGCAGAATCGACAAATTTGCTTTTTCCCCGTTGCCTGTCACAGACTACTCAGAATAAGTCTGGGGTCTCAAGGGGTCCACAGAGCCCAAGTTGAAAATCACTGTCTTAAAAAGTTGAATTTTTTGTTTTGTTAGTGCTTCTTCCTCTTCTGTTAAAAGAATATCCCAAGAAAGCTTGGTCAGCTGATAGCGTGTGCAGCCTTCATGTCATAGTAAGAAATGACCACTGTTTTTTCCACTCTTGTGATAAAGCTCAGTAATAAGCATCGAATGCCCTCAGACCCATTAATTAGGTGGTGTTGTTTTTTAACAAATAAAAATATTTCCTCATACATAATGAAGAATACAAGGAAACTAGGTAAACTAATATGCCTTTAGTACTTTTGCTTGGTACAGTTATCCTTCCATCTTGTAAATACTTAGGCATACAAACAGTGGTGTGCCTGTGTGCAGTGTGACTCAATTTGCTGAGATCACAAGTACAAATGTCTGTCAGATCAAGGCCTAAACTGTCAGTAAAGTGCTTAATTTGCATCATCTGAATTGAGGAGAGAAGCAGTGGCAGTACCTGGCAGATTAAATGTAAGGATAGACCCACAAGGGAAAAGGTCTTTTTTTTTTTTTTTCCAAAATATTTGAAGCCATGAGCAATCTAGTATGTTCCAAATTGAAAACATTCATTTTTTACAGAATTTTTATGAACGATAGGAATGAAAATTAATTTGGACAAGTTGAAGGAGAGACTCAACTCCATGACTAACATGGGAATTACCCTAATCCTCTCTTCAACTTAATCATGGAATTTTAACAAGGTTTTCCTGGAAGCCCTTGAGATCTCCTAGGTTGAACATTAACTTATGTCCCTTATTTTTATATTACTTAGAACACACTCATAAATGCAATCTACGGCTGAGTTATGAGATAAACCCTTTGAGTTCTAAATCACTTGTTTGAATCTTGGCCAGAAATTGCCACCATTTGCTGGCTTTTGCATGATATATGTGAAAAAGGTTGATTCTCTCAGTCTAGTATCAGTTCTAACTCTGAATCTCCAGTTATGCCTAGTTATTGTTAGATTATTTGGGGGGGAAGGGGGAAGGTGTTCTCTTGGGCTTATGCTACAGATGAATAGCGTAAGTCCTGAGGAGTCATCCAGGTCTGGAAGCAATGCACAAGCTTCTCTGCTCTGCTCTCCCAAACACATGCTTCTCACCCATAAAGAAATGCGGTGCGCAGATTATACCTCAAAAGGTATAACCTGCCCCTGCTGTCTCGGTTTCTCTTTATCACAGTACCCAGAAGTAGAAAACTTATGAGCTAGAGGAAACTTTTGGTTACGACTGTGTGAATGAGGGAAGCCAATTGCTCAACAGAAACTTGTTCAAGGCTAAAAGATTCAGTAAAACGGTTTTGGCAAGAGTGATTTTTCTCCCAGTGTTACTATTTCTGCTAAGTAAATTTAAAGGCAGCAGCAGAACCATAAGAAGCGTCAGGCAGAGCTCAGATCTGGTAACCTTCCAGATATGCTGCAGAGCCTTTTATTTTTTCAGGCCCTTAGGGATGGATGGGCTGAGGGATATGAGGGGCCAGGCTCATTTAGATGATAGGTAATTACTCTCATTGGACAGTTGGTTTATGGAGTTGTTTATATTGTGCGCTTTGCATTTTGTGGAGCACTTGTAAGAGTGAATAAATGCTCAAATACAGTCATTAGTATACGTTAATGCTATGTCTACCTACCAGAAAATACAAACAGAAGCCTGTTACTCGGGGAAAGACACCATTTCATAAGCAAATCCAAGCAAAGATGTTAGACTTGCTAAAGAGATAGACCACATGCTCCATCAGGTGCAAACCCGGGAAATCTCTCCCTTGTAACAGGATATAAACATCAGCTGTGCCCTTCTTGCTTAATTTCCCTCAGTCCCAGGCTAAATTTTAACGCAGAAACTCATTACCAGGCGTCGTTTCTCTCATTTATTGCTCTTCACAACTGTTGGCTTCGTACAATTTCACGGGCCATTTTGAAGAGGGCGCGGTGGCGGGGGGGGGGGGGGGGGGTAGAGGCTGTTTTTCTAGTTGGGGGCTGCCTCTCCTCAAGTGAGTCTCATGTGGCTTTTAACGCTTGCAGGTGGCTCCCGGCTTGCCCGCAGCTTGCCCGCTGCCCGGGCACAGCCCTGCCCGCGGCTCCGGCTCCGGTACCGGCGGGCGCGCATCTTCGACCCGCCGCTTCTGGCGTTTTCTCTCTCTCCGTGACTTGGGTAAACAGCTGCATCGCAGCTCGCAGGTGACCGGTATTTTCAATTCCGAAGATAATGAAATCAGCATTGTACAAGCATGTACTTACCCCGCCTTTCCCCGGCAAAATATAAAAGCAAAGCCGCTGTTTCCTTTCAAAACATGAGCGTGGCGTTTTGCGTTATTTTCTAAAGCGGACGGGGGGGGGCATGGCAGAAACAGTATTTTTCTTTCAAGTTCAAGTGTAAAATAAGATGCTTTAAAATAAATAATGCACCATTTTGAATCAATACTTCATGAGTTGTCAAGGGGCCAATGCCTACAAATCCTCCCCTTATTATGTCCCAGGATGGGAGCTGTGATGCATGGACGCAAAACAACTTTGCTCAGTGACCTGTGGGCGAGAGAAAAATCCTTGCCAGCTCTGTAAATGACCCAGCACTGATACCCGCTTCTGTAACTGTTCACTCAGCAACACTCCCCGGTTCCCGTTATGCGCGCTGACATGTTTGGACCCGCAGACTGCAGCCTCGGCCAAGCCTTTGAAAACATTTGCTGATAAAATTCAGCAGGTAGTTTGGAAAGAAACCCGGAGTGAGAGGAAGAGGGTGGGGGGTTAAAAACCGAAGGGAGAAAAAAAAAAAAGAAAGAAAGAAAAAAAAAAAAAAAAAGCCAAAGCAATGACAGTTGAGGGAAACTTGCCGCCGCGCCAGCAGCCGGGGGGGCGGGCAGGGGCGCCCCAGGTCCCCCGGGCCCCGCAGCTCCTCGCTGCACCGACCGTCCCCTACCGAGCACGGCGGGGACGGGTCTTCCCTTCCCCAGCAACTTCTCTCCTCGCCCCCCAAAGAATTGCAGCAGAGCAAGTTGGTGGGTTGGGATTTGTGCCCCCCCCCCCCGCCGGCCCTTAGCTGTTGGCGCTGCAGGGTGAATCGGCGTTGCCGCCTGCCCCGCTGCGCCCAGCGCCGGCTCTCGGGGGGCCGAGGAGGAGCAGCAGGGCTCGCAGGCAGCGGCGGTCCCCGGCGCTTGCCGTGCCGTGCCGTGCCGTGCCGTGCCGTGCCGTTCCCATTGGCCGTGCGGCGGCCGACGGGGAGCGACGGGAGGCGGAGGGGGAGCTGCCAGCGGCAGGCAGGCACCGGGCGAGCGCGTACACACACACACACACACACACACACACACACACACACGCACGGCAGGCAGAGGCTGCTGGGGCATTGTTATCATTGTGCTTCAGCGGAGGGGGTTGCGTGCAGGGGGAGGGGTGGAGGGAGGAGGAGAAGAAAGAGGGAGAGAGAAAGTGCGGGGCGAGCATGCAGCAGGGCTGGGGCCGGAGCAGCGGCGGTGCTGGCGCGCCCGGGCTGAGGCGCTGAGAGGAGCCGCCTGCCCGAGCTCGCTGGGGGGCACCGGCAGGGAGGAGCGAGGCGGGCACGATCCACGCGTGGGGAAGGCAGCCAGCCCACGGGAGCCGCCGCCGCCGCACCGGCCTCGCAGCAGCAGCAGACTTCTTTCTTATCTCCCAGCCTTTTGTTCGCCCATCCTCCTCCTCCTCTTCCCTGCCCACCCTCCGCACCGCGGAGGGGGCTCGGCAGAGAGAAAAGCAGCCTGACCCACAGCTGAGTTTCACCCATCCTCCGCCTCTCCCTCTCTCCCCGCCGTCTCTCTCTTCCCCCGCTGCATCGCTGCCCATGAGCTAGAGCGGCGGTCGGCAGCCAGCGCCGCGGCAGCCGGCTCCGGCAGGCGGGGGCAGACGCCTTCTGCAGCCCCCGGCACTGCCCGACCCTCCCCGCCGCTCCCCTCGCCCCGCTCGGCGGGCTCCAGCCGCGCTCCGGGACTGCTGGGGGCCGCCCTGCCGCCGCCCCTCCTCGCCTCCATGTGCCGGGTAGCGGGAGCGCCGCCGCGGATCCTGCCGCCGCTGGCGCTGATGCTGCTGGCGGCCCTGCAGCAGGTAAGCGCCGCCGGCGGGGAGCCGGGCCGGGCTGCGTCTCTTTGTTCTCCTGCGGGCGGCGGTGCCCGGGCAAGGCGGGAGAGCCGGGGACGGGGGGGCTCCGTCGCCGAGGTGGGGGTCTCGGGGAGGGGGTAGGGCAAAGGGGTGCCCCGGGGTGGCTCGTGACCGCCCTGGCGGAGCCACCTGCTCGGGGGCAGCCCCGCCGCCGGGCGCCGCGCTACGGGGAGAGGGGAGCGTGTGCCTGGGGCCGGCGGAGGGGGAGAGGGGAGTCCCCGGGACGTGGCGGGGTTTCGCCGCCGCCGAGGAGACGTGAATTTCCCCCCCCCACACCCCCCCCGGGAGAGCAGGTGCCGGGGGACGGCGGGGGCTGTCCGGTGTGTGCTGGGCCGGCGGGAGGACGGGACCTCGGCCCCGCGGTGGGCGCGGGGTACAAAGTACCGGAGCGGGGGGTCGGAGCGGGCATCGCCCGCGCCCTCCGCCCCGCGTGGGGCAGCGGGGGCGCCGGGCAGGGGGCAGCCCCCGCGTCCCTCCTCCGGCGGCTGGGGGCCCCTGCGGGCCGCGCCGCTGCTGCCCCCGGTTCCCGTCCCCGCTAATCCCTTCCCGGGAGGAATTTAATCAGCCTTCGCCTGGGCGCCGGGCTTCCCCACCCCCTGCCGTTAACAGGAATTTCCACTGGGACGGACTTGGGCTCCGAAGTGTTTAATTTATTATTATCGAGGTCCTGCTGCTGCCTCCCCCCGGCGGCCTCTCGGCGGGGCGGCCCGAGCGGCGGGGTCCCGGGCGGGCGGCCTGGGGGCGCGGGGCAGCTCCGGGCACCGCCGGCCGGGGTGCCCCGGGCTGGGGGGGGGTGGGGGGTGGGTGTCGGGGGGCTCTCCGTGCAGAAAGTGTGGCTCTGCGGCCGGCGCCCCGGCGAGGGGGCGTGTGGGGCGAGGTGGGACTAACGGGACGCTGCGGGGGGGGGGGGGGGGGGGACACGCACACACGGGGATGACAAAATGGATCCCGGTGGGGGCAGCGAGGGCAGCGCCTGCGGGGCGGGTTGGGCCCGGCTCCCCTCCGGCGGAGCGGGGGGGACCCCGAGCGGAGGCCGGGGGTGGCGGGGAGGGTGGCGGTGGGCTCCCCCCTCGCTTCGTGCTCGCTGAGCTCGTATCCGGCGCGGCGCCGGGGGTGGAGAGGGCGGTAAGTCTCCGAGGGACAGATGGCGCGGATCATCGCCTCTTAATGGTATTTACGGTTGGGGCATTTCTGGCGGGGCGAGGCGGGGACGGGGCGCCGGGGCGGCCGCGGCGCCCTCCCCGCAGCGGCTGGTGCGGGGCCGGGGGCGGCGGCGGCGGCGGCCACTGTCCATGGTGCAGCGCTCCCGCCGCCCCCAGCGCGGGGCCGGGAGGAGCCCGCTCGTCCTGCCCTGTCCTCGTCCCCGTCCCCCCCCCCCCCGCCCGGCTCCGCGGCCCCCTCACGGCGTCCCCGGGCGGCTGGCTCCTTCCCGGCGGTTTGCGAGCCGCTCTCGGGGGCGGAGGGCTGGCAGCAGGCGAGCGAGGTGCTGAAACGCTGCTCCGCGGCAGTGGGTTGTTTTTTTTTTTTCCCCTGGAGTCTGACGGGGACACGGGGCTGGCTGGCGTGACACGGGGGTGTCCGGCGGGGCTGGAGCGCCTTCCCTGTGAAAGCAGCCCCCCTGCCCAGAAACCTGTGATATGCCACTTGCAGACTGTTGTTGCGTTGAGTTGGTTTTTGGGTGGGTTGTTTTTTTGTTGTTGTTTTTTGTACTGCTTGATTTTCTCGGGTGGGTTTGCGTTTTGCCTTTCTTTTTCTCCTCCATATCCTAGTACCTCGCCAGATCTGTACGTGCAGCTTTTCTTTTCTTTTTTTTTTTTTTCTCTAAGTCCTTCTGTGCTGTTTATTGTATGTGCTTTCAGTTCTGTTTAGTCTTCCTATCTCAATAAATCTTTAAAGCACAAATTCTGCAGTAAGCTTTTATTCCATCTTTTTTTTTTTTTTTTTCCCCTACCCAGAGCAGATTTGAAATTAAAGCAGAAGCTATGAATTAAGGACAGGAACTAGCCGTATTGCTTTTATGTATCACTCAGTGTCACTGGCACGTTACGGTTGGGGAATCCAATTTCCCCCTTGTTTGGGTATCCATTAAATCAGGTTAGGGTTGATTTTTAATAGTGTGTAACAAAATTGGAACTTGGGTATGAAATCAGATTTATAGACTTGTGTCTGTATAACACACTCATTTTAAAAGCTTCCCCCCCCCCCCCCCCCCTTTCATGCATACTGCAAAGAAGCCTCAACAAGCTAGATGCAGTGCTAACTTCCCCACCCCCCCACCCCTGGTCACCATACCTACTACTTTTAGTTTGTAGAAGGTTATCTGTATCAGAATCTTTTGAAATGTTGAACTTTCTACTTACTTTTTTCCTCTCTGCAACACAAGACCGATCTACCTTTATTTTCTGGAGTTATTGATCACTTCATCATTTGTCAGTGATGTAGAAAAGCCATCATTATGGAATTACCTGAAAGATCGTAACTGGAAGCACGTTTTAAGACAGATCTGTGGATGCTGTTTATGTTCAGGAAATAGGGCTTTAGATTTTTGGCAGTATGTAACCTGCATCAGACATAAGAGAAAGAAAACTGTGCTTTATTTTACTGGTTAACAGATCAGTATGAGTCTGGAAGTATTATGTGGAAAACCTGACGGAAGAGAGGATAAATGGAGCGAGGCTTGCTTTTCTGGCCAAAACAACAGTTTCAGTTTTTGGAACTGGGATAACAACAGGATTGAAGAAGCGAAGGGAAAGCTAGCATGAGAGTTACATTTACAGGAATAGAACTACTGTTAGAAATGAACTGGAAAGGGGACTAGAAATTAAGTGCTCGAAAAAGGAATTGTATTATTTTTTTCCCATGTACAAGGTGATTGGATCACTCTGTGGATATTATCCATTTCTAAATCAGAAACAAGTAAACAATAATGCAGTTTTGGAGCCTTTCGTGCCTAGGTGGCTGGTTTGAATTCAAATTACGATGACAGAGGACATAAGTTATTACTCTCTGCAGGCAGTTTTGGTGTTATTCCAGGTCTTAGCAAACGTATCCAGGTGATAAAGCTACTACCCTAAATGACACTCCTGCTAAGCTGCCTCTGCTGAGAATCCGGTGATGGCATTTCTTGCCAACTGCACACCTCTCATAATTGCCCCCAGCAGTAGTTGCTGGCAGAATTGGGGTGAGGCATATTAACACGGTTTTGTGCGGAAGTGGCAGCAAGATCTCTGTTTGTGGGTGCATCTTCTGTCTCTCATAATACACCTGTCTTAGACTTTTTTTTTTTTTAAATCAGTCTAGTTTAAGTAAGATAGTAAATATGTGATTGTATAAGCACAAAAATGAGTTTCAGGGTGTCTCTTTTTAACAAATCAGACTCCAACATCATTAACTCCTTTCAAAGTGAACTGAATGCATTTTATAACGCGTTTCATAAGCCCCAAAACAGGACAGTTAAGTGAGTGGCTCAGCCTTTTTGGATGTAGATCTTTCTGTTCTGGTTTTGCTTTGTCTTCAAAGAACCTATCTGAAGAATTAAATGTGGCAGGATATTGCCGCAAAGAGCTCTCTAATCCTTGTCTGTCTGGTCTAGGTGATAGTGATACCACTGATACATCCTCAAAATTCAGATAATTGCAGAACTGAAGAAAAAAAAATTAAAATGATCTCTCTGGATATTAAACTGGATATATTATTTAAATATTTATTTTGTGAAAAGACTTCTTTTTTTAAAACTACTTTTTACATCTATTATAGGACAGATAAGGTCGTGTAAATCAACAGTGAATTTTTGGAAATTAACTCATTGGCTGACAAAAACAGGAGATAATTTTGTGTGTTAAACAAGTTCAGATTATCTGAGCAGATACTGTAGCAAGCTCAGAAGTATATATGCTGCTGGTGTAACAGAAGGTATATATTCTCTTGTATTGTCAATTTATGTATTTTTAATAAATGTTGCGTGTTTTCTAGAAAGCCTTCTACTGCTCTCCCTCTTCATGGGTAGTATCGCTACCTAGACATGCAGCTTAATGTGCTAGAAAGATGAATGTATAGGTTTTATTATACCAATTTTCAAAATATTGCCCAAAATGATCATATTTTTGCAATACATCTAGTCAAGAGTGTGTAATTCAAAAAATTCCCATCTCTTGTTTTTTCTTTCTGCTCCCAGAAATTGGAGGAACTCCCGGAAACGTCACTGGAACAGCCCTGTCATGTCCCATCTTAATTAGTTTCAATGATGCTTTTATGTCAAGAATTTCATTTATGAGGTTTTTTTAATAACTGAACACTGTAACACATAAGACAATTTAGTTGTGACAGAAGTGCATGTGCATATTTAAAAATAGCTTGAGGAAGTTGTGAGTAAAGTTATTTTTACTCGATGCAGACAGTCTTGTGTAAGGGACTTTTTGTCATGCGGTAAGGAGCAGGAGTTGTTGAATGGCTTTTCTTGCCTGAGTAAGAAGATCATTTGCCAGTTAAGCTCTCTTTCTGTCTCTCCCTGTTTTTGTAAATGCTTTTTTAGGTTAACAACAACAAAAAAAAAAAGTTTAGAAAACTTGGCAGTAGTTTCAGTAGTTTACCAGCGCTCCCATTAGGATGAGAATTTAATTTTTTTTCAAGCAACGTACACGTACAAAAGATGAGTCTGGTCCCCAGGTGCTATGCAACCTCTAACGTTCCCTGGCGTTTTTATTTTAAATTGCTTTTTGTTATAAAGCATAGGGAGGAACTTGTCGTGTCCTTACTGAATAGCCTGTGTACTTCCACTAACCCAGTGGCACTAGTTGTGCATAAGATGTAATGAGACATATCAGGGGTGGAGAGTGATGAAAGCAGAAGGAATACTTAACGTCTTTTGCAGTAGCAATGGTAATTATGATAGCACTTTTCCTCACCTACCACTGAACTGAGACTCACTGGTTGGCCGAGTTAATACTGGCATACGTAGAGGTGAGTCTTGAGAGCAAAAAAGGTGTTGTACATTATTGCCGGATGGGCTTCGGGAGGATTTGTATTTTGCCAAGGCGCGTTTGTAGTTTGTGAGTGATCTGAGAGGGACCTTTTTCACCTGGGTGTCGGGCCGTGCTGTAGCTCACCTTGAGAGGTAGGTATATAACCAAATCTGCGTGATCCGTCATTTGATTTGATCCTGCAGTTCTCCCTGAAAGATCACGGGAGCGCCGTCTGAATAAAGAGGGGAAATTAGGCTTTCTATTTTTGAATGGCTTATGAAAACAGATACATGATCAGCAGCTTCCAAGATGGAAGGTATATCGCTGCCAAATTTTTTCAACGTTTCACTTAAAAACTATTTGGTTTTAGTCAGTATTCGTGTATTTAATTAAATATCATGTTTCCAAAAGGCGCGTTTATCCTCTCCTCTAGGCACTCCTTGACATATTTAAAAAATATATTTTTACCAACAGACTCCTCTAGGAACTCCTCCATTCCTTATAATTAGCATATAATTATCACCCAGCAGCTGAAGACATAGTTAAAATTTTGTGATCCCCCAAAAGAGTTCTTCCAGATAGGCCTCGCAAGGCCTCTCCCGAAGGTCGGGAAAACGCAGCATCCTCCTGTAAGCATTAGCAGCAGTTTTCATGAGTGGAGAAACATGAGCAATGCAATAGCTATTATCAAATCAGAGAGAGGAGTTTCCTCTCTTAAAGAAATGAGGATATATAGTCAAACACAGGGCTGATCTGGTGGGGGGTTTTTTGTCTGGGTTTTTTTTTTGTTGTTGTTGTTTTTTTGGGGGTTTTTTGGTATTAAAAAATGTGACTTACAGAAATTCCATTTGGTTTTGTTACTGCAGTTCAAATTTTAAGACGTTCTTCTCTGATAGGAGCTGCGGCTTGTCTGGAGAAGCACGTGTCTTGGAAGATGCAGCACTCCATGTTCTCCTAGTTGGGGGAAGGGGAAAGTCCAAATCGGGTTACGACTTTGTGCTATGTGGGATATACCAAAGAAACATCTCCATGTTTAATAAAGCAAATGAACGTTGTCTCTCAGTTGGGGTTAACAGAATAGGCTACGAACACGGTTTCTTGAGACTCTAATTCGTGAAGCTACGGTAACCTGTGGTAACCAGTGGTGGTTTAAGGCAGCTCATTTTAAAACAGCTGGTAGCATAAAAGTTGCAGAACCTGTTGTTTTGGGGAAGCCTTTGAGAGCTTTAAGTGTTGGTTTAAGAAGTGGGATTTTTCTGATGTAAAATCTCCCGGTTCATGAAGAAGAGAACTAATTAGAAGCGAAGATGGCATAACGAAAGCCCTTTCTGGTGTAACTGAATGACCTCTGGGAGGATGTAGCCTGGCACCCACTGTGGAAGCTTTTGGCTTCCAGAGCAATTTGGATGAAAGGCACTTTCTTTTTCTCCAGTTGCAATCTACGGTTGAAAACAAATTGTACTTGACTACATTCGCTGGAGTACTGAGTACTGTGAGGGTGTAAACTGTTGCAGCTCTTCTTTGCAGCAAGTCAGGGATTAAGAACGAGTTGCTGAATGTTTCCAAGTTTAGCATTTCAGAGATGTCTGTTGTCCTGCAGAGTATCTTTCGTATGTCTTATAGTAGTAAGTAGAAGCTCATCGTAAAATAAGACCCACCTTGTGCAGCATATCCCGCTGTGTCAGATGATGTATGTATGCAAAACTAAAAATGGATAGTATGATCTCTAGAGTTACTGAAGTTGTGAATTGAGTATTGGGTACTGTCTTGGCCTTTAAATTAATGAAGAAACACCCAGTTTTTAAACACAGTCACAAATGTTTCTGATCTGTGCTTAAGTTGAATAGTGCTGTCACAGTCGCAAATTGATGCTGGTTATTAAGGAGGGAGAGCTCAAATACCCCATTCCTGCTCTGTCCTACGTATAATTATGTCAGATGTTGTTTTGAGCTCTGCACAATAATGCCCTGTGAATTGGCTGGATTTGGCAACGAGCAGCTGTACTATGTCCAATAATAACTGTATAGTATGATATTTTCTCTGATGCATACCCCTCCATTTCTCACTTTACTACCTAGGCTTATCTTCCTATAGGAGTGAGCTACATAGAGCATAAACGAAAGCAGTCTTTCAAAAACAACTTCCCTTGCATTTTGGTACAATCAATATTAAGAAATCTAACGTTGTAGTACCTGCAGATGCAAACAGTGGAAAAAGACTTTGATATTTCAGATTAATAGCTACTAGTGAACTCCAGTGGTATGTATGGTGTATGCAGAGAGAACAAGATCAGCCCTGTTTGAAAGCTGAGTTTAAGAGCCCAGTTCTGCAAATTTAGGATCCATGTTGTGATATGAAATTGCTTCTACAGTTGTGTGGTGAGTTTGTTTTTAAACAGATGTTTCTTTACAGAATTGCATTCTAAATGTGGCTGCTTTTTAGAAAGTATGGAAATTGGGAAGAGGTATTAGTCCAGAACTGTCAACACTAGTGAAGCAATCCCATCTGGTTTTATTCTTGTTCTAATTTACAATCTTTTCACAAGTGTGAAGCCTGTATTGTTGGAAGACACTTACTGGTGGTGTTTAGAAAAAGATGTAAACACAAATCCTTTAGAATTATGAAGTTGAGATTGTCAACAGGTTGTTGGTTGGTTTGTGGTGTTCTGTTTTTTGGTTTTGGTTTTGGTTTTTTTTTTTTTTTTTTAAATTGAGCTGGAATACAGCCTTGAAATTAAACCACAGGTTTCTAGATACTCAGATATCTAGATATGAAACTAAAGTAACTGAGGAGCAGGGTATGAAAACTGCAGGCTTCACTGCCATAAATGCGTTGAAACAGCCAATTCTTTTAATTGATTGAATAATAACTTTGACAGAGGACTTATAATTTACATCACATTGCTTCATAATTGCCGTTTGCCTATTGCATTTAATCTGAGATCTACAGTACTGAGTTTATATGCATGATCTGACACCATGTTTGACTAGGTGTTAGCTCTTTAACATCTGGAGATAGTAATGCTTGTTATTAATTTTGCAGTTAAAAATGACTAAATTAACCATAAGGGATCAGGAAAGCAGAATAGGTTTTTAGTAGTAACACTATTTTGCTTTAGCAAAGTCTGTTAGTACTTGAGAGGAGAATTTCCCAAGTGCTGAGCTCGTTCAAAGATTTGTAATTCTATGGGTACAAGTTAAGGTAATTGCTTTCCATCTTAAAAGATATTTTTTTAAGTAGTGTCCTTCTGTAGATGAATGTACAAGTAATATTATCTTATGTTTGAAATAGTCTTGGGAATTGTAGTAATCACACAAAATCCTGTAAATTACAATAATGTGCCCCATAATCTTCATAGCTTTTGCCTTTTGCCCCAGATAAGGGGATAAAATATTTCAGCATCCTCCTTTGCTTAGAGTTAGAATGGTTTAAGTCTTGCAGTACTCTTAGGCTGAACTTGTTATGACCCAGTGTGTCTGAAGCTACAACTTCTACTTAATTTGAAATGCTTAACATAGGGCGATTAAGAATTGCTGAAAATTTGAATTCTTCCTTCCCTTGTGTTTTTGTTCTCAAACAATCTTTACAAAGGACTGTTTTTGGAGAGCAGAGTACAGTCTTTTGTTTCCGGATAAAATTGATGGCTGCAAATGAAAGAATAAAGAAGGCTCTCTATTCATGTCCCCCAGCCTTTGTTTCAGTGGGCTTTGTTTCAGTTTATAAGAGCTGTTTAGTACATATAGATTACTGGAAAGGCTGAAAGATTCCCAGGCACGTCAGTGCGGACTTGTTAAAAATCCTGCTATCTCCTCAGCTGCCCACCCAGGACCTTTTTGTTTCAAGGGTACCATGAAAGGCTTTTTTTTTTTTTTTTTTTCCCCTTCTCGATCACATTTGCTTTGGGGTCACCTTTTGTACAGTAGTTTAAACAAGTCTTAGTATTTTTCTTTCAAATTATAGGAACCTTATGAAACCTGTGATTTGAGTTCTAAAGCTGAGGAAACTGGCAGTTGGAATCATAATTATTTTTTGATTTATCATCTTTCTATCTTAAAAACTCAACGTGTAAATGGACTGTTAGAGCTTAGCTACAGATCCAAGTTCCAGCTTTGCAGGTAACGTAGTCCCCTGGCAGCTTAAACTGTTGCTTTGTGTTTGCTTTCTCTTTAGGGTCCCCATGTAAACATTTTAAAGTACATAAGTAATTGTAGATGAGATATCTGTGTAATACATAAGTCACAATTAAACCCATGCCACAGTTTAAGTTAACTGGACAGATGATAATTACAAGTTCTCTTACTGGATGCTTACCTAGATAGTTCATTAACTTCGGGTTATATAGTAAATTTTTATTTTAATTATTTTTTTCTTGCCTGTGTCAGTGTTGAGTGGTTTAGGACCGTGTTGGCGTAAGTGCAACGTAATGTATTATAAATGTCTCCTTGTATTGGTGATAAAGTTATTCTAATAGGGGTTGGCATGCTGAGCTTGGCCATGACTGTCAGTGGAAAGATCACACTTCTGCCTGATCTCTCTTCCCTGAGGAAACCCTTATGGTTTCAGATGCTCCTGTCCCACCTCTGCTCTAAGGCTCTCTTTCCCTGAGGTTACTATGGTAAATAGTTATAACACCATCATCTCTTTCTCCATCCCTTTTTTTCTTTTTCCTGTAGGGCTTTCTTTGCCAAGTGTATGCAGATGTGCTTACATGGCCTTGAGTGGGTCTACTTGATGAAAGCCCATCTGGGAAAGTAAAAAGGAAAATCTAATTTAAGTCTTGATCAGATTTAGGTATGATACAGCAGCACAGTTGCTCGTGCTGTCGAAGACCATATACTACACCTGGGCGTGCACATGTGTAGGCCTTTAGTTGGCACGTAGGTTTGTTTGAGGTTGTGTGAGGGCTCTCATGATTTCTAGGATGTGTCTCAGCCCAAGCTGGCATGGGAGCTGCCCTCTCTGGCTTGTTCAGAGTGAAAGGGGTTTTGCTATGTACGGTCACTTAGCCACATGTAAGCTGGGCTGTTGTTTTGTGCAGCACTAAAATGAGACAAAAAGAATCCACTGAAAAGCAATCTTAGTCTTTTGCAACAGAAAATTTGATGGTTTTTTTTTTTTTCAACTAGACAACCAACTGTCCTGGAAACCAGCTGAGCCATCAGAACATGGAACACTACAGAACAAACAAGTTTCCAAATGCTATATTATATTGCTTAGTAAAAAGGCATTTATGAAACTCTTGAAGAATGAGATTTGAGGAGAAACTTTCTTAACAAGTGAGAGAACAAACAGTTTCAGTGGCTCGACTCTTTCCTTGTTGTGCAAATTTAATAATGAGCTGCTCTCCTTTTAAGTTAATGTCCCTTTGAAATAGAAGGAGATTGCATTGGAAACATTTGGCTTTATGTGGTATCTGTTTGAATGCTCACGCAAATACAAGTTCTGCTAAGTTACTGCAAATGTAACATTTTATCGTAGTTTACTTGTACTGGTGCAACCTCACATAGAAATACTTTAAATAAAGCATTTTAAATCAGCGTTGAAGTCGTTCCTCTCAAGTAATCTGGCTATGAAAAAGTTGCCGATGGGTTTTGTGCAACATTTATTTCCAGAGGAAGGAATGTTTTTGTTCCCCCTATGATCCTCCTTCAGTCTTGATGGCTGGTTTAGTGGAAATGTTCAGTTGTCAGAAGAATCAAGATTGTGTATTATTTAGATCTTACCAGACAAGTGGGATTTGTTCTTTCCATTCCAGTTATCAGAAAGATTAACCCTTTGCCCTCGCGGTCCTAATTGCAGTCGTTCAGAAACAAAGACGCTGCTTGTACAAGACAGCAGCAAAATGGAGTCTGTGCCAACTGGAATGTTCTCCAGTGAATGAGGATTGCAAGTATTGCATAAATTTTTTCTTGCATTTCAGGCACCAATAAAAGCAACCTGTGAAGATATGTCATGCAAGACTGGATTTCCGGAAGATGTTCACAGTGCGGTGGTGTCAAGGAGTGTACATGGAGGACAGCCTCTTCTCAACGGTATGGTTAGAAAAGATGTTTTGATTTTTTTTAATTTTTATTTTTTTCTTACACTTTTTTTTATTTCCTGTAGTTGTTACCATAAATCGCTGTGGAGCATTTTCATGCTTAAATAGGGCACAGGCTCTTCCAGGAAAGAACGTCAGCTGCTCTGTGATTATTTTTTGATTACTGTCATAGGACTTGGAAAATCTGTTGGCATTAGTGATAGCATGTGCACCTCTGTTGACTGTAATTTGAAAATACTGAGTGTTGCGAACCTTCCTGTGATCGTCCACTAATTCTCTTTCTCAGCACAGCATTCACAGTGATGTTTCTTATTACCACTGACGATATGTATGCCATCAGTCTGTACTTAGAGCCCATGTACGAATGATGAGGAGGTAAAGAAAATTTCCCTTCTGCTTTACATCTCCCATAGAAGTACTGCACTTACACTCAGTCCTAGCGCTCACATTAGTGCAGAGGTAGTTCCCTTGCTGCTTTTTCCTGGCAACGTGAGGAGAGACACTTATGGAAAGCAAGACAGGGGACAAACAGCAACACGAGAGAGCAGTTGCCTGTGAGCCCTTGATCGGTGACCGCAGCACTGCGGGCTCTGCGAGGAGCTCTGTGCCAGGAGAGGCAGGACAGTGCCGGCGCTGTCTCTTGGACAGTGTGCTGCTCTCTCACCCTGGCACCTACCTGCGTCTGAATGGCACAGTGCCCAGGCTGAGGATGACCCGCTCACGGCACGCTCAGCAAGTGCAAGCCCTTGCTTCCACTGGGGATGCACTGCAGTCAGTACATCTGCCCGCGGGTCATCCACGTTGGGAATTTGGTTCGCTGCTCTTTCTGTGTCTCTATTTTTCAGGGATAGAGTAGTCATCTGTAGGACACAGAGGCACATGCTCTGAATCTTTCCTAGATTTCCCAACCAGTTAAGGTTCAGTATACAAGTTTGAAGAAGTGGAACATATTAAAAAATATGCATTAATTTGGCTGTTTTCTAAACTGCTAACATAATATGTTCTTTTGCATCTAATCTGGAAATTGTGGAACTGACTAAGAACAGTTTTAGATGGTTTCAAATACATCTTAAATAAGGACTAATTTAATTTAATTTGTTGTTTCTTTCACATATAAATATGGTTACACAGATCAAGACATTTAAATGAAAAAAATTCTAATTAGTCTGCAAAACAAATGAAGTGAAAGCTGTAGTCTTGATTTTTACATGCTGTATGTAGCAGTCTCCTTAATTATATTTTTAACAGACCTGTTTTGTGCTTTTTTAGAAGTATAATGGGACCTTGAATGCAGGATGAATTGATTAGCTTTAGTGTATTTAAACATGAGTTATTAAAGCTTTTTCTGTTCAGTTTCAAGGAATTGTATTCCACCACCACAGACTTTTATTAAAGAATAGCTTAGAAATTCATGTATTAAAGTAAATGTTCTGCCAATTGAGGAAAATAATAAAGAGGAAAGAGAATTTTCCTCGCTTTCCCACCACATAGGAGTTAATAGATGACTACTGCAGACTGCTGCAATAGCTGTCGACACTGAGAACCGCTGAGATGATGCGAGAGGGGCCGAAACAGGGACAGAGAACACAGTGGGCAAGGGACTTCCCCAAAGGTGCCACCCTGAAACCACCAAATGTTTGTTGCTGGCTACTTATCATGCCATCGGTTCACCTTAAAATAGAGATCCCGCAAGTTTTGAGATCTACCCTGTCCTGTGAAAGTTCTCTTCACTCTTTGTGGAATCAAGACCCTTTCTGCAATTTCTCCCCCCTGCCCTTTTTTTTCCCCCATCAGCTAGGAACTACAGTGGGCTGCCCACTAATTCTGTGTTGGCATTGCTCATGCAAATCTGATGATAATGGCTGACCAGCCTTAACTGAGTTTGAACTAGTAACATAGGGTGGCAGACTGACTTCCTTTCTCATTACTCATTGCATTCACAGAGTCCCTTCCCTTGCCTCTCAGGAGTGAAGCATGACTGTTGGTTTGTCCTTGAATGGTATTAAAATGCATAGCATTTTAGGGAAGTAGGAATTGGAAAAACTGTATGAGGCATACAGTATGTATCACATCATATCAACTGGTTGAAAAATGACCTGGGGGAGTTTGTTTCCTACCACTGTTTCCTCAGTTGAATTATTGCAATGGTTAATTCTTTTGAAAATTGTGACATGCTTAAAAGCATATAATTTGCTGGTTACACATAAACATACGGTCCGTCATTGCATAGCTTTGACTTAAATTTAATTACACTGTCATTTTGAAATACTGTTGTTGTCAAAAGCCTGTTTTCTGGTTATTAAACTAGATTCAGATGACGCTGCAAGTTAAGTATAGTTGTGTGACATTTGCTTCTTAGGGATAACCATGGGCCTGATTCTGATCTCTGTTGCCTCGCCTGTCTAACCACATGCTTATACTAGTAGGAATTCAGAAGTGAGGCATATAACTGAAGGTTTTCTATATGGTTTAGAAGTGAAAGTTTTAATTTTCTTTGATTTTGTGCATTGATAGCACAAGCACAGAGGCTTTATGGTCCTCTCAGCCAGCTGCAGAATAATTTGAACATGACTTTATGCTTTCTTGACAAGTTACTTCTTAAAATACTGACCAAGAAAATGACCATATGTTTATTATCTGTCTTGTTCATTTGTTTTTATCTTGCACAGTGGGGGACAAGCCTTTGTTAAGGTCTTCGGTTTCCGTCTTACTCACCAAAACTTAAATAAAATTAGAGTTATATGACTTGTTGATCTGTGCCTTTCAGTTGTTAGAGTAACATAGGATATCTGCTTTTTAAAGTATTATTATAAGAAATATTTACCTTAGAGTATGGGGCAGGGTTCCACTGTGCACTACAGGATACTCTGTTTTCTGGAGAGGCTTCTCTTTCTATTTCTGTATTCAGGGGGAACTTGTTTTTGAGGGAGTGTCAGACTTGTTCCTCCTACATTTAAAAAAAAAAAAAAAGGATTTATAAATGGTAATGTCTTTTGTCTTTTCATTCATATGGCTAGCATAGTATGTCTCTACTAATTTCTCCTGTGCGTGAGGGCACGAGAGGCCACTACAAGTTCAGTTGACACAATGTGTCAAAAATCAGTGGAGCAATACATTCAGAATAACATAAAAGGGAAAAGGGAAATAAACCCTCACATTTATTAACATGGGTGGAGGGAAGGAAAGAGAAAGATAGCTGCCCTTGGCTTCAGGATGAGGAAACAGGGACTCCGTAATAGGGAAGAGATGCAGTTAGTTGGGAAGGCACAGCAAAGGAAGTTGGAAACTACTCCTCTAATAGGTCTTGACAGAGCTGTGTTGGAGGCAGCCTGCCGTATAGGCTATGTCCTGTTGCCTCCTCCTGGCATAGTGTCACCGGTGTCCTGTGCTCCCATGTTCCCGAGTACAGACTTCACCAGTTATAGCCTTGGAGATTCTTCAAAGCTGATGACTTGCTTAAGTTTGGCAAGTCTGACTTCAAGATGCAATATGCTCAGGTCATTAGACACACATAAGCTAAATACTATCGGTCTAATTTTGAATTTATTTATTATGTTTTACATGTTGTTGCACTTGGTACCAGTCACTTCAGTGAAATTACAGTGATTTTTACCAAGGAACTAGGTGAGCTCAGAACTAGTACCTTAATTTCTGTGAAGCGAGGAAAAAGTAAGTAATAATCTCTGAAACAAAATTAAAAGAAACTTCATGCATCTCTAAAAGTGTCTTACTGATAAAACCATGGAGTTATTCGGGCCTCCAGATCTTTTAGAATTTAATATACTTTTAAGTATTTTAGGGCTAAATGTTCCAACATTTACAAAAAGAAAATAAATCATATGCAAGTAACAACTCACCAGCCATCGCCTAGTAGAAATGGATATCTAACCCAAATTTACAGGCACAGTACTTCTGAATTGTTTCTGTAAATAAAATCTGATTACTGTCTGGAGGACTATACGTAAGATGTAGTATTTGGAGAAGAACAGGTTAAGTTAGAGGGAGTTATGTTTAATATATTAAAGTGCCCTTGCTTGTGCTGGTTTTATCACAGTTCCGTAGTTCATCCAGGAAAAAGTACTTGTGGCAGTTTGATATGTATGTCCAGCCTGTTTATCTAATCTTTGTTCTATATCCTGCAAATTTTAGGATACAAATAATGCATTTCTATTAAAATGATTCACCTAGGAACATTACTCAAATGGTTATTTGCAGAATCATATCTTAGAGATTCCTACTCCGATTATTTATTTTAGTACTTTCTTACCTTTCAAAGACTTTATTTTAACATTGTCCTGTTGCTAAATGCATTATTTTTGTTCTCTGCTAAGCAAATTCATTGTCTAGACAAGATTCTTAAATGTATCCTTTTAAGCATTGTGTAGCTATAAAATATTTCGAAGCTCTTTGAGTTGCACAGTGGTAAAGAAAAAAATGTTTTGGTGTTGATCACTGAGATAAGCGGTGATTATGGATGAGTAACAGCACAGTTTCATGAGCCATTTAAGCCCGCGAGCTGACAACTTACGCCTTCCCTCCTCTTTGAGCCTGGTACCAAGTGCTCATGAAACCATAAAATGAACGGGATTAACCAATTTATCTGGGGTAAAACTCATACTCCTACTCCTTAGGTTTTTGCTGAAAGATTTTGTGTGCTTAAACAGAGCCGTGGTGTCCCTGCTGCCTTTTCTCTTCTAGCAGTGAAATGCTTAGAAAATAATATTTGTTTTGATGCTTTCAAACTGAGTGACAAAACTTGATTTTGGCATTCCCACTGACTTATTTTGTAGTATACCATTGAACATACTGGTTGGTCTGAAGCAATCCAGAAACATGTTGCTGGGAATGGGGTACTCAGGAATTGCCTGGCATTTAAAAGTAACTAATGTTTTTTCATGACGTAGGAGGTTACATGGGTGCTGTCTGCCCCAAGTAAAGCCATTCAGCTTTTTTTGCTGCTAGTGGTGTTTATCATTCTATGTATAAAAATGCCCATTGTCAGCTAAGAATAAAATTCCTTTTAAAAAAATCATCATTCTTAAAACTGAAGTCGGCAGCATATCTTTTAAGGCTTATGTCTCATTCCTTTCTATAAACAATTTTTATACAATTGTATTCTTACTACGGTAGCATGCACTGGTGGTTTTGATATTCCAGTGCACATTAACAGTAGAGCTAGGGAAAGTATTTTTAGCAGAATCATATTTTCCAAGAGGGAAATTAGTCTTTCCGCATTAAAAAAAAATTTGGAATATTTTTCCATTAAAAAAAAATGAAAATGGTAACCACTTTGTTTGAAGTCTCCTTGCCTTAAGCAAAAAGACAAGTTGACAAGTTACTTCCAGGCAGACAGCCAAAGAATCTCAGACGGATGGGGTCCCTCTATGAGCTGCTGGCAAGCTGGGAAAAAATGTTTCAATTCTTCCCAAATGTATTTTTTCTCTGAAATTCTCTTCCTATACCCCTCCCAAAAAACCCCAACCAAACAAACAAAAAAACCCAACAACCAGCATGTCCTCGTCATCCCCCTGCCCCCCCAAAAAACCCCAAACCAAAAAACTAAAACAACATCCTTCTACTTATTCTTTTAAGCCTTAGTGGGAGTGAGAAATTCTTGTTTCAGAGGCTTATGTTGGGAATATATTTTCTTTCTTTTTCCCAGTCCTGCTTAACATTTAGTAGGTTTAGTTTTGCCCTCTTCCGTGTGAAGCAGAGTAAATTTTAATGCCGTTACTTGGTGATGCTGTGCCTTGTTGATTTATTTTGTGTTAGAGTTGCAGTCCAATTCTCAGTCTCTTGCCTTTTTAATCCTTTTCCTCATCTTTTCTCAAACAGCTTTCCTGTTTGTCCTCTTTCTGTACCACACAGCATCCTAAATTCTCCTGTGTCAGTATTGAGCTTACTATTCTGGATTGGAAGAGCTTCTTCTGTTTGTTTTAACTACACTAGCACAGTGCCTGTTTTATGATGCCTGTTGTCTATTCATGTATCAAGTTCTTAACGTATTCTCAGATACTTGTCCCCTGAAAATCAGAGCTTTCTTTTGCTGAAACAAGAGATTGCTTTTCTTGATGTGGCTTCCTTTCTCCCTTTTCCCCACTCCTTAGTTAAACATAGGATATATTGTAGAGTATACATAACATATCTTCACCTTATTGAAGGTGGTGTGCTAAAATATCTATTTCAATGGTGACTCCTTTTTTCTCACTTTAATTTCTGTAAAGTTCTATGTCTGATTTGTACATGATACTCGATTTTACTCTGTAGTATTAAGCTACTGATTAATATTGTTATTTTCTCATTGCAAGCTTGTATGTAGCACATCACATATATATAAACAGAGAATAAATGTAAATAATGAAATTCAGTGATGTTTTGGATGTGTGCAAAGGACAAACATTTCAGAAACGTAACTCCATTATCCCTCAATGGACCCTAAAGCTGTTATGGAATTACAGTATTTGGATGAATTTGTATATCCAGTATCAAAGAATTTATCACTTGAGTTCTAGGTAAGAAGTCATTCTAAAAGAAATAATAAAAATGTACTAAACGAAATGTTTTACTTTTATGGAAAGTTTGGATTAGAGGTGGAAATATATTTTGTAGTTAAAAAAATCCTAAATGCACTATTATCATAGAATCATAGAATAGTTTGGGTTGGAAGGGACATTTAAAGTCTAGTCCAACCTCCCCTACAACGAGCAGGGACATCTTCAACTAGATGAGGTTAGCCCCATCCACCCTGACCTTGAATGTTTCCAGGGATGGGGCATCTACCACTTCTCTGGAAAACCTGTTCCAGTGTTTTACCACCCTCATTGTAAAAAATTTCTTTCTTAAATCCAGTCTAAATCTACCCTCTTTTAGTTTAAAACCATTACCCCTTGTCCTATTGCAACAGGCCCTGCTAAAAAGTTTGTCCCCATCTTTCCTATAGGCCCCTTTTAAGTACTGAAAGGCTTAAAGATTCCAAGGTCTCCCTGGAACCTTCTCTTCTCCAGGCTGAACAACCACAACTCTTTCAGCCTTTCTTCATAGGAGAGATGTTCCATCCCTTTGATCATTTTTGTGGCCCTTCTCAGGACCTGCTCCAACAGTTCCACGTCCTTCCTGTGCTGAGGACCCCAGAGCTGGACGCAGCACTCCTGGTGGGGTCTCACCAGAGTGGAGTAGAGGGACAGAATCACCTCCTTCAAGCTGTTGGCCACGCTTCTTTTGATGCAGCCCAGGATACAGTTGGCTTTCTGGGCTGTGAGTGCACATTGCTGGCTCATGTCCAGCTTTTCATCCACCAGTACCCCCAAGTCCTTCTCTACAGGGCTGCTCTCAATCCCTTCATCCCCCAGCCTGCATTGGTGCCAGGGGTTGCCCCAACCCAGGTGCAGGACCCTGCACCTGGCCTTGTTGAACCTCATGAGGTTCACATGGGCCCACTTCTCAAGCTTGTCCAGGTCCCTCTGGATGGTATCCCATCCGTCAGGTGTGTCAACTGCACCACTCAGCTTGGTGTTGTCTGCAAAATTGCTGAGGGTGCATTCGATCCCACCATCTATGTAATTGATGAAGCTATTAAACAGTACCGGTCCCAGTACAGACCCCTGAGGGACACCACTTGTCACCAGTCTCCATCTGGACATTGAACTGTTGACCACTACCCTCTGGATGCGACCATCCAACCAATTCCTCATCCACTGAAGAGTCCACCCATCAAATCCATACTTTTCCAATTTAGAGAGAAGGATGCTGTGGGGGACTGTGTCAAAAGCCTTACAGAAGTCCAGACAGACAACATCTGTAGCTCTTCCCTTGTCTACTGATGTAGTCACTCCATCATAGAAGGCCACTAGGTTGGTCAGGCAGGACTCACCCTTGGTGAAGCCATGCTGGCTGTTTCAAATCACTTCCCTGCCCTCCATGTGCCTTAGCACAGCTTCTAGGAGGATCTTTTCCATGATCTTCCCAGGCACAGAGATGAGGCTGACAGGCTGGTAGTTCCCAGGCTCCTCCTTTCTACCCTTTTTAAAGATGGCCACAATGTTTTCTTTTTCCAGTCCCCAGGGACTTCACCTGACTGCCATGACTTTTCTAATATCATGGTGAGTGGCTTGGCAGCTGCATTAGCCAATTCCCTCAGGACTCTGGGATGCATCTCACCAGGTCCCATAGAATTATGTATGTTCAGGTTCCTCAGGTGGTCACGAACCTGATCTTCTCTTACAGTGGGAGGGACTTTGCTCCCCCAGTTCCTGTCTTGCAGTCCATCCTTTTGAGAGGTGTGGGAAGAGAGGTTGCCAGTGAAGACTGAGGCAAAGAAGTTGCTGAGTACCTCAGCCTTCTCCTCGTCTGTTGTTAGCAGTTTGCCAGTTGTGTTCATCAAAGGGGGTATGCTTTCTTTGACCTTCCTTTTCTGGCTGACATACCTATAGAAGCCCTTCTTATTATTCTTTGTGTCCCTTGCCAAGTTCAATTCCAGCGCACCTTGGCCTTCCTGACCCCATCCCTACACAACTGGGCAGTGTCCCTATACTCTTCCCAGGATGCCTGCCCCTGCTTCCACTGCCTGGGCATTTTCTTCTTGCCCTTTAGTTTGACCAGCAGCTCTTGACATGCTGGTCTCTTGCCTTCCTTTCTTGACTTCTTACACCTGGGTATCCAGAGCTCTTGAGCTCTTGCTCTCTATGAAAGCGTCCTTAAAGATCTGCCAGCTCTGTTCTGCTCCCTTGTCCCTGAGGGCAGTTTCCCAGGGGGTCCTATTGACAGCTGGAAGTTTGCTTTCCTGAAATTCAGGGTCCTGACTTTACTCTTTGCCTGACCCATATTCCTCAGGATTTTGAACTCCACTAGTGCATGATCACTGCAGCCCAGGCTGCCTCCAGTCTTGACGTCGCTGCTTAGCTCACTTGCGTTGGTGACCATCAGGTCCAGTAACGCTCTGGTAAGGCTATCTATTACATGGCTTAAGAAATTATCCTCGGTGCATTCCAGGAGTCTCCTGGGTTGCCTACAGCTTGCTGTGCTACTTTTCCAGCAGATGTCAGGGTGGTTGAAGTCCGCCAGTGGGACGAGAGCCTACAAGCGCAATGCCTCCTGTAGCTGGAATAAGAAGGCTTCGTCAATAGGCTCCCCTTGATTGGGCGGCCCGTAGCACGCACCAACCACAACGTTGCCTTTGTTGCCTCAGTCTCTAATTCTTACTCATAAGCTTTCAGCCTGCTCATGGCTATTCTTCAAAGACAGCTCTTTATTTCTTGATGTAGAAAGCAACCCCTCCACTCCTTCCTCGCCTCTCCCTTCTGAACAGCCTGTAGCCATTGACAGCTGCACTCCAGTCGTGGGATTTGTCCCACCAAGTTTCAGGCAACTATGTCGTAGCTTTCTAGCAGCATGGTGGCTTACAACCCCTCCTGTTCGTTGCCTACGCTGCGTGCGTTGGTGTGGAGGCACTTGAGCTAGGCTGTCTGCTTTTTCCAGAGAAGAAACTTGGCTCACCTTTATTCCCTGCAAAAGGAACACTCCTTCTGTTTCCAGTGTGGACTCTTATAACTACATCCTGATAAAGAGAAAAATATACTTACAGAGAAATTATAGAAATCCTGAATGGTTGCAGTGTACTGGGATGTGTAAATTACTATCTTAGTTAATTAGTCCAGCTCCGATAGTCATTTCTGTTTATGGTGCATTTACTCAGTATGCACTGAATTAATTAGTACTTATTCCCTTTTCCTATATTCATCTGGTTATTTATGAGGATCTCAAATGCAGTGTCCTTTCCATGTGCAGAAATATGAATTGCGAGAGCTGAGTTGTCAGCTACCCCAGTAAGCTCTGGGCATGGCTCAACGGGGGATGGCAAAGGAGATGTTTTGTTTCTGCCTTGGAGGCCGGGTCTAGCTTTATACTGTTTCTAACACCATTTAGTGTAGCCTTAGCTCAGTTTTAAACTCTGCCGTCTGGCCTTGATTCCCAGGGGGCCATTATTTCTCATGGAATTGCTGTAGTTAGAGCCTTCTCCAAGGCTGACCCATGCTCTAGGGGAGGCTGCGAGGAATGGCGGTTGCAAAGCTGTGCAGAAAGCCTCCCCAGCAGACAAAGGTGCCCTTAGGTATGGGAGATTTATTTAGTGATAGCAGAAAAGTTGCTCTTGCTTGAAACAGCTGCACTTAAAAAAAAATATTTCTTTATGTGGTTAGATCGGTATATGGAATACATGGAGCAAAAACTCAGGTGGGGTCATCTGTGTTAGCATAACGTGAGACACATGGAATGTATAATTACGCATTCAGATTCTCGCGTAAGACTACAATGCATCTTTTGTTGACTTGTCATCTTTCTAACAATCTGGAACACAAATTTACTAGAGTATCCTATTGAACTGATGTTATAGGACAATGCCCTTTATTACAGAACATATTACCATACTAAATAGAGATAAATTCCAGTAGTATTTTAACACGTAATGACTATACATTAAATCAAATACTGTTGTGTTGAAGACTTGGATGTTAATCAAGAAATCCAAGTACAGTTTGAACTGCTCTGATTTTGGTTGAATGCAGTGAGGTAGATTCATTGCTTTTGCTTGAACTTGTGACACTCAATATGAGGGCATTTTTTAATCTGGAAATGATAACTTTTGGAGTAGTTCAGTTCCAAACTTTCAGGGCATGTCCTAGGCATCATAGTCAGCCCTGCTGAACTGAGAAGATAGGAGGAGCAGAAAGAAGGTGCAAGGGAACAGTGTCAGATTTTGGATGCAAGGGAAATGACTAGAGTTGTTATTATCTTCTAATTAAGCTGTAGAAGGAGTAACTGGCCTTTGGTACCCTTTAAATCTTTCCAGTTTAACACAACACAGATGGTTTTCCGCTGCTCTCCATATACCCAAGCTGGGTGATTTGTCCTCCAGAGGGCAAAGAGAATAATGTTGGGGGATGAGTGGGGTGAAACTCTGGAGTGGAGAATGGGGCTGAGGCTGGGGAAAGGATGGAAGCAGCAGAATCCAAGTGATGAAGGATGCTGGAATGGGTGGAGGAATGAATGGGGGGACTCTGGTGTAGGTTAAGGGGGAAAGGAAAGCACAGGTTCTCCACAACTCTAGAAAGAACAGAGAAACTTGGCATTGGTTGAAAGAATTGGGCAGAAGCAACCTAAGGTAGGAAGGAAAGTATCTTGGAGTACTTTCAGATTTCCTCACAACATTCAGTTTCAGCTAGTCATAATCATCTGATATCCATCCAAAGGGAAATGCCAAGGACCCAGTGGAGCTCACCTAAGTGAATTAAGTGAGCACATAGTGCTGAGAAGCTTTTCTAGGAGAAACTGCTAGGCCTTTTTGACATCAGAATGATGACACGATGCCCACATCGCCCATTTTTTTGCAATTTATACTAATGCCAAGAAACTTATTTATCTGAGAATTCAGCCAAGATTAGGAGGACATGCACAAGGAAGAGCCTTTTAAAGATAAACTAATCTTATAGCCAGGAGGTGAGGTTCACTAAAGTACCTATAGCTGCACATCATGGCTTGTCCACTGTTCTGGAGGCAGCATTGGGTTTGAGCACTTGCAGTCCATCAGTGTCTATGCAGTGGTCTTGAAACCCACTGCTGCTTCTTGCTACAAGTGAATTGATACCAGTAATGGGGTTTTTTTGTTGTTTTTCACCTTGATTATAGATGTGCAGTTTAAGTGCATGTCAAAGTAGCAGTCTGAAGTAAAAAGCTAGGAGAGGCTATACCAAAAATGCAGCTTTCTTTCCTTGAGTTATAAATACATCAGTGATGTGGCTGCAGGATGAGTTAGATCAGCAAGCTGACCTGACACAAAACTATCCTTGCTTTTTGTGGTGGACTAGTTCTCCCCAGGGTCAACTTGCTTTGATTTACTGGGATCTGCTGTGGAAAAGGAGGTAAGTTAATGAGAAAAGGGGTCTTTTAGGGGTGATGAGAGAAAAGGAGGTTATAGCTGAATGAGACTCCACTGTGTTAGATTGTTGGGCTTTTTGTTTTTTTGTTGGTTTTGGTGTTTTTTGTTTTGTTTCCCCCCCTTCTCCCTGCAGTGCAACCGGGAGCTTTCTTCGTGCTGTTTTCATTTTTTGCAGGACTGGGCCTCTGAGGATCAGCTCCCTGCCCATCCCTTGCTGCCTGCTGCATCCCAGCCCCATCCAGGCGTAGTGGCAAACTGCGCCGGTGGTTCTTAGCTGGGTTGCAGATGACAGTGAGCAATCCCATTAACCCGCCAGCCCGGCTGCAGATAATCCCAGAGAACCAGGGCACCCACACTGCCTGTGGCTGCCATCCCTCGCCCCGCTGCAGCCCCTGCCTGCCGGTGGGCGCTGATGCTCCGGGCGGAGGAGCAGCACAGCACGGCTCGGGTGCATCTCCTCCTTCTCTGAGCTGCCCGCAGAGCTTCAGAAACTGGCCAGTTTTGAATTTTTCCCTTTTACTGTCTGCTGCGTTTTGGCAGACCTGTGAGCAGTGGCAAATATTACGATCTTGTCTGCTTGTCTGCAGGAGCAAGCTCTTTCCTTGTGCACTGTGCTGCCTTTTAAGAAGTAGGTTTTGTTTGGTTTTGAAAGTTAATGGCACATCCCTCTCAGATTGTAGAGAAGAGGAATTATTTAAGACCCTCTGTGAGTTCCAGTTTAACATTCTCTTAAATAGGAAAGTTACGAATCCCTAAAAGCATAATTTGTAACATAAAAGCTATCAAAATAGCAGTGCAATCTGTTAAGGTATTTAAAAATTTGATTCTCTGCAGTTTAAAATGTGAAATAAATGTACACTAATTGTTTTGAATGGAGATGAAGATGGTGTTTGAAGCCAGTCTTTAAAGGAATTAGTGAGATGGCACTGCACTTAATGGTGGAGCACTATTTTTCTGTAATGGGCTCAGCAATGTTCTCTAATTAGCTTGCAAATTGATATTCAAATACAAGTAAACTGGCAATCAAATACAAGCAAAACATCTATGTAAATAGACTTTGGTTTCTGCATTTAGCATACCTGTATCAAAATTATGTGTGGGTGGAGGGTAAGCTCTTAGTTGTTTTTCAGCATAGAGCTTTCATTAATGGTGGCTCACTGGTTACATTAGATCAATATTTTGGTTCAAGCACATGAAAAAAGGGGAAAAAAATCCATTTTCTTCCACAAGTGAGTGGCTTTTAAACATCACTAATGTAATACTGAGTGTGTATGAGGTTTTTCCTGTCTTCATTTCTTTCAGGTTTTGTCAACTAGTTGTGTACATAGGGTGTGCAGGATAGATGCATAGCTGAGTCAGTGGAAATTATTCTGTTGCCCTTCCTGGATTTGATTGATGTTTATGTTCATTATTAAAGTTATTGCTGTATGGTATAGCCATTTAACTTTCAAGCCTTGTGCCAGAAACTGGGTGCATAAAATGTTATTGGTGTTTGTGTTGTAGGATTTTCTGCTGTGTAGAGTGCAGGTTCTTAAACTTGAATTTAACTAATGCCTGGCTTTTAAGTTTGTCAACTTATTTTTCTACAAAGGAGAATCATACAGCAAAGCTGTTGCTAAGAACTGTTGTGGGAGAAGGTAAATAAAGATCATCCATTTAAAATTTGGATTTTAGGGTCTTTTTAAACTCTTTATTCTCTAATCTGCAAAACATCTCTCAGTCATTAACACCCTGATAACTTGCTAACTACCCTCTAAGTGTATCATTTGTTGACAGATGGAAGTGTGACTATATCAGTGGGTCAGCTATGTGGTTTTATCCCCACAAACTCCTATCAGCTCTTTGTGGTGTTTGTTGTTCACCATCACCTTTCATGCTAAAAGTTCTTTGGAACATACTTCCCTAAATCAAATTCTTCCCACTGTGCATTCATTAAATCAAATTTTTGTTTGCATAGATTTAGCTTTCAGTGCTGGTTATCGTCTGAGTTCTTCAAGGGAAAAAACCCAAACAAAACCAAAACCCAAAAAACTTGTGTTAAGAGTTTTCTATAAAGCAGCTAGTATGCTTTTTACACCATAGAAATAATATGTCAGTGAAAGCTTTTGGCTTTCTAATTCAGGATGTGCTTTTCTGTTCAAATAACCGCAGTTTTCCCTTTACAGTGCTTTAGTGCATGTTTGTGCTTTTATAAAAAATTGATTAATTTGTTTCTCAGGGGATGGGTGATGGGGGAGTGTAGGTCCCTTGGAGGTCACAGGTTCAGATCCAGTCTGTCACCTGCATCCAGTAGCCACTAACTGATAGCTGTTTGGTAGGTTATGCAAAAAGAGCCTTGGCTGGTTTGGTTTCTTCTGAAGGCATTTATGTTGAAAAGGTACTTATGTAATAAGAGCAGAAATACTGCTGAAATTAGTGGAAACTGGGGCAGCTCATGCAAGTAAGGGAGCATTTGTGTGTATGAAGGTAGCTGGAGAAGGTCAATATCACAGTGCTTTTCAGACTGTCTAGCAGGCAGAAGCAATGAAATTGGGTGAAGTTTTAACCTCTTGGAGTGCGTTTATGCAGAGCTGAGGTATACTAGGGCAGGAGTTTTAATAGCTTGGAGCAAAAAGCATCTCTAGCGTTTCAGGTGTGGGAGGTGTTTTTGCCTATCTCTAATTGATTCACCGTGTTTCCCGGAACTGAAATGAAGTCCGTATTGCATTGAAACTTAAAAAACAAACAACAAAAGAAGCCCCTCTCATTCTTAAGCTGCATGTCACTATCTGCGCTTCTGACTGTGTCAAGTCTCATTTAATTAAAATCTTATCATTATGCTTGTGTGCAAATTAAATATTTAAGAACAATACGTGTCGTTATTTATAAAAATGGATCATTTTCTCCTCAGAGGAGGTGATTTTATCAGTTGTTAGAACTGCAAATGATCTGTTAGTTATTTCCTCCTCCTGATTTTTGCAAAAAAGGCTCTGTAATTTACAGACACTGAACAATAAAAAAAAACCCTGAAAAGCCAAAGTAGTCACTAAAATGGAAGACTTTGTTAGCCTTCAGTGGGTTTGTTATTTAAAGGAAACAAAGCCTGCAAAAACACAGGTGCACCTTGCTTTAGGACCTAATTTTGCAAAAGAGAAATATCGGTTGTGATCCCAGCAAAGCTTCGTGTGGCTGCTCTGGTCTGCTGGGCAGGTCATAGTGCAGGGATTAAGCCTGGTTTAAAGTGACCACTGTCTGAATCTGTGGGTTTTATATTGCAGCTGATTTCAAATGAAAATAATAATCATAATAGTATTGAGTTGTATGTTCCTCTCAAGCAACAATAAAAGTATATAAAGATGCTTCGTAATTTTTGAAGTCCCTTTTATCATGCAGGACATCAATAATAGAGTGAAGAAGTAAGCTCTGAATGTTTGTTCCTCTAAGTGATTATCAACTTTCACGTGATACTTAAAACTTTTTGTAGGGCAACCAAATAAGATCTTGGGAAAAGCTGTTTTTGAAGACTGCCTGCTGTCCGCTCAAAGGCGGTTGGGTGACTTCTGTTGCATTCCATAGAAGATCAGTCTGCCTGGGTCCACTTGGGGAGAAAAATGTGTTGTGTTGCTTATCTTGTTGAGGGGTTCTCAGCTGCGTGCCACGCGTGGCCTTGCAAGCAGCACAGGGCTTAGCTGGAGCGATCGATGGATGCAGGCCCCTTTGTTTGGTAGATCAATACGCTGTAATGAACTCGGTGCTCCAGTTCCCTGGTAAGGATCACTGGGGGGATAGGAAGGTGCCTGTTTTTCTGGAATGAATCAAAATGAAAATTTTGTTTGAAGATTTTTTTTTTTCTCAGGTAGGGAGTGAATAACCTTTCTTAGTTTCCTCCACAAACTCTGAAAATACTGAAATACGAGCTCTTAGGTTATCAGTGAACTGGATGCTATGTGTTTTTCATGATAAATGCTTTTGTAAAATACCATGAAATAAATTGATAACTGCTTTAGTTAGAAAGAAATCTAGGAGTTTTGGAATACTTTGTTGCTGATTTGTTTCCTGATTGTTGTCGTTGGAGGTGGTCTGTGTTTGTTCATCTGGGTCAGAGTTGGTGTTTTTAATTTGCAAACAGTTAAAATACTGGGAATGTGAGCCTACCAGATGAGCAGTCTGGTAAGGTTTTTAGTAGTTTCCTATATGTATTTTTTAATTGCAATACCTTCTTGTAAACCATAGCTTTGTAGAAGGTGTAGAGACAGATAAATGGTTTGATAAGCTGTTACACAAGTGTTTTAATAGTTCTGTCAGCCACATGTATTTATGATGCAGAGAATTTTCCAGGCCATCCATAGTGTCAAAATGTCACTGAAGGTCAAAACATGGTTTGTTTGCTTAGAGGTCTTTGTTTTTATTTGATGCTACACTTCTCAAGTCTCTGTTTGTATTATTGCTTTAGTAAGAATCTTGCTGTCTTTCATTTTAAGGTTTTTGCTAGCCGTGCACTGATCAGCCACAGGATAAATTGAATTCTGACTGTACTGTGCCATGAACTAAGAGAGGGGAAAAAGGTCACCTTTGTGCAATAAATGCAAACTGTGTTGATACCATTACTCATTTTGTATCACATACTTTATGTTAACTTTGCTAATTTTACCGGTAACAAAAGGGAAGAAGTTTATTAACAAAATGGTAATATTAGACGAGTCTTTAGAAAGAGCTAGAGATGCCAAGAGGACAGTCAGGTCTGTCATACTTGGTAAGGGACAGGCAAGTGGTTTTAGGTTGTTTCAGAATGTACCCATTTAGTTCTGATGACATGATTGGGGTGTTAATATTCATTTATACTCAGTCTCTTTACTGCCTTTCCGAACTGATGTGCATGCTGATGAACGTGGTATTGCCCATCTTTTGAACTGATGCTCCTACAAAACATTCAAAATAAATTTTCTTCACTATAGTGAATATGAAAATTAAAGTTTAGCTTGTAAAATGTTTTTGCCACAGGCTGCAGAATTTTTAGTGGTTCCATGACTTGAATCATCAGGTGTCCAAAGCCCTCCGAGATGGATGTTGCAGGTTCCAGGCAGTATCATGGCTTTTTAAAAAAAAAGACAGTTAACTTGTCTGTGATTGAAAGACTTAAAAGATGCTGTCATGTGGGGTTATTGACAATGGCTGGGAAGATTAGGAGGCCAATTTAAGAGACTGATTGCCCCAAGCTCCCTCACAGTAAGAGTACAGTTCCCCCAATTTAGAGCATATAAGAATCACAGAGCAGAAGCTCCCAAATAGAGAAGCATATCTTGCTAGTGAGAGACAAACATAAAACAGATGTGCAGTAGAATAAGGTTTGCTGATACTAGTCCTACTTGTACCTCACTCTCCCAGACCCAAATGCATTGGGAGGTTTGGTGCAGAGGCACTTGCATTGCTGTGGATGAGGTGGCTAAATTAAAGCTTGGTCTCTGTTGAAGTGATCTAAGGGTAAATTACCATTGGAGAGGGCAGTCCCACATCTCTTCCTAGCCCTACCTGGAGGTCCAAATGCTTCTTGTGCACTGGATATAGCAGTTGTGCAGCCTCAGTATGAATCAATGCATCGGGCTGATCAGACGGCAGGCTTACCCTGGAGCGAAAGAGGGATGATATTCCCTTGGATCAGCTGGATGAATCAGCTTGTCCCGTGGCTGCACTGCAGCGGCTTCTGGGAGAAGAGGGAGATGGGTCTGTGGACTGCAAGACCACCTCCTTTGGCAGCAACTTCTGCCTAAATCACTTTAATTGTCACACCAGAAGTGCATCCTAGCTGTGTCTGTTAATATCCCTCATCCTATACCGAGGTCTTCATCCTGCATCTCTCACTGGCCAACAGTATTGCTTTACTGTCATTTTAGATCTGCAGAACGAGAGTGGTTGATTTGAGCATCTAGTATGCAGTTGAGATGACCTTTTTGCTATGATTACATTTTTTTAATGAATGTATAAATCATGGATATTTCACCATTAACTCGAACACTTCTGTGAAATATGAAAATGATACGCAGCACGCTAATGTCTTCTCCAGTCCATCCAGTCTCTCTCTGTCCACTGTGACGACAGAGCAGTAAACCCTGAATAAAACAAGTGGCAGTCTGCTCAGACAAGAAGAGTTGCACGTCTTACTGAAGATCAGCAAGACAAAGCAAAGTAAGCAAAGCTGACTACCATAGCTGCAAGCCGTTTTTGCATGCACCCCCTCTTGAACTCTTCCTTTAGTCACCTGGGTTAATGTAAAACATGACAGTCTACCCGGGCTGCTCCTGGAGCTTCAGCGGCCCGCTCGCTCCTCAGACTCTTCTGCATGAAGATCTTTGAGGGACGGCTGTGCTGGAGCCTCCTGCCATAGCTCAGGATGCCACTGCCTCCAAGTATCCATGCTGGCTCTCTGCTGGAGGCTACCAGCCTGCAGCAAGGCTGATCGCGCAGGCTGCCTGCCTGGGCTTCACCTCTGAGGGTCAAAGCCTCCTCTGAATTATCAGTAAAGATGTGCTGCTGCCTTGGCATCAGCAGAAGATCTAGAGCAGCAAGACAGGGATGCATGTGCCTTTCTGTCGGGTCTCGCTAGTCACTGTCCTCAGCAGAGGGGCAAGATAGGTGGCTGGGGGTGGTAGCATTTTGTGGGGGGAAGGCAGAAGAACCCCAGGGCTCTCCATTTGGTCACAGTGACTTTTGAAAGCAGTCTTCAGAAGTGGTCTACAGATCTCTTCTGCAGTAAGTTCCTGTGGTGGCAGGGCTCGCTGCTCTTCAGGCACAAAATAGCCAAAGCTAAGGTTGAAGTCTTGTTCCAGGTATTTCTACTGTGGCAATTGGGGTTAAAAAAAAAAAAATTCTCTGTGACCTCTAATAATCAGTTTGATTAAGTTTGGGATGAAAACAACAGGAATGCTTCCTTTTAAACTGAAGACTGTGATTTGTTTTGGACAGCATTTTTAAAGCTTCCCTTTAAGGACAAAAAAAAAAAAAAAGGCAGCAGCCTTTTAAATTATCTACTCCAAAGATCTTTATATAGCACAATCTACTCTTAAATTAGTGGTCAGCATAAAAGTAATTCATCAGAACTGGTGGATTTACATAAGTATAAATGTGGTATAAGAAAGAGGAAAATTAGTTCCAGAGTTTCTGAGAATACTTGAAATTCGAGGCGCATCTGGCTAGTCTAAAACCAACCACAAACTTAGTAAGTTTCTAGTATTAGATTTTTTGCTTTTTTGGAATATCTCAAATGGAAAACGGAGATACTGTAGAATCTTATGTAGATCTTACATTCTGGAAAAGATTTGAAAGTTCTTTTTATGTACATTCTGTGAATGTTACAGGGAATGACAGTGATGTTGGTTTCCTGTTGAGGGATGAATGGGAATAAGAGACTAACAATTAGTGTGCTTTTGTGTACGATAAAGAACAGAATGTATCTGATGGCATAGGTGTGTTTCTTCAGATAAAGTTTTTTTTGATACCTGATTTTATTTTAATCTGAACCAGTGATCAGGAGTTCTGTCACTTGCTTTTTCTTATGACTTAAATGTTTTCCTAGTATGGGTTTTCACTTAAAGTTGGATGTTTGATAGTACCTTTTCTTTTTAATTAGAATACCGATGTGCAACTGCATAATCTAAACATCTGAAGTTACATTAGCATTTCATGCTGGTTTACATGGATTTTTTTTTTTTATTTGTCCTTGACTTGTAATGAGCCTATTAGCTACAAGCTATCTCTGTGCCCTTGGGCAGATCCTGATTCTAAAAGTAAAAGCTGACAGCTGTGGCCAGAGGGGGCTTTTCAATGGAATACTGTGTGGCTTTGCCAATAATTTTAATTTCCTAAGCAGACTTTAAACTGGGGGGGGGGGGGCGCTTTCATTGTTCAGTTAAAAAATTAATGAAAGATTAATTTCTTTTTTATTATTTTTCCTTTACATTTGAAATATTCTGTGCTTTTATGAGAATATTGTGAAAATAAATCTTCACTACTTAGACAGAAGTATTACAGAATGATTTCCTCATCTGAATTCAGTGACTGCCTGCCTTGCATGGCTGAATACTTGTCATAGTCCAAAACTTCAGAAGTAGACCGTAATACTGGAAAAAGTAGAGCAATTTCAAGGACTACTAGAAACTTGATAATGTTCAGGTTTTCTGGAACCCTGTACAACACTGAATGTGAATATTCCAAGATGACAAAAATCAAAGCTTACATTTTAAAAGAAAGAATTTTGATATACTTGGATCTGTGTACCTATTCAGCAGAGATTGATAAATAGCTCATGATAGTTAAAGTGCATCTCGGTCTTATTGCAAGTATTCTGGGAGAAGAAGGAGGAAAGCACGAGGCAGAAAGAGACTTGGGAGACAAGTCTAAATGATTTAACTTTACCATGGGTTTTTCTTCTATTCCAAGTCAGAAGTTGGGAAAATCACAAAAAGACAAAATATGGAAATATGTAGTTTCATGTGTACTTGCCATTACAGTTTAAGACTGATAGTTACACATTAGTTTTGTAACTTTTTCATATTTCTGTCAAACTGCAACAGATCTGAAAACCAGGCAGGTCTGTTTTTCTCAAACAATAAATGCAGTACGTCAATGACAATTAAGTTATATATGCTCAGCTTTCATTAAACGCATGGTATTGTTTTTTCTCATTTACATTCTCAAAGCAGCAGAAAATAGTAAAATTTCATCATTTACAGTCAGCACAGAAGTTGTATTCAAAGCTTAAAATGAATTTTACTTTGTAGAAGTTCATGGTTAACACTGAAGATGAATCTTGCCATACAGTGCTGAAGAGCAGAAGATCTTGTGATCTGATCTAGTGTAGGAGCTGCAGGGAACTCTACAGGGAACATCACGCTACTTTTCAGGAATCCCTTCACTTTCCAGAAAAACACAGTCACTGCTGGGGAGCTAGAGCCCACGTCCTTTGGTGTGTTAGAGGGAATGTCAGAGGGCTGGAGGTGGAGTGCTTGCTGTAGGAGAGGTTGGCTGGGGGGTGGCAGCTGCCAACAAGGTCTCCTCCTTTGTTCAGCACCCTGCTCTCTTGGGAGTATTTCCTGCCTGCTTTCTCCAACTCCCCAAAGAGGAGAGCCAAGAACTGCCTTCCTTCCTGCCCCCCTTCTTTTTTTTTTCCCTGTTTTTTCCCCTACCTACCTCATTGCTTCCTGCTTAGCCAGGTAAAGCCTTGTAGGAGTGAGGAGCACTGGAAGGCCAGGCCCTGATGATTTAAGCATCTCGCCGAGCCTGTAAATGATCTGTGGGTTTTGCAGAGCACATATGCAGTGCTGGTACTACCACTTTCCTTTTCAGAGTTCAGTTGACTGTCAAGATGTACATCATTCATAACCGTGTGACAAAAAAAAAGATAAACTAGTGCAAGTATTCAATTTTTTTTCCCTGTCACAAATTCAGCACAGATTTTAGTGCTGTCTTTATACTTGGGTGTGGGCTTAAATTGATCACTACCTAAATTTCAAGAGCAATGGTGTTTGGTATTTGGGAACACTTTTATAGCTGTATGACTTTAACTTAGAAGGTAAGCACAACTTTGGAGAAGTCTGAGGAACAGGATTTCTAGCATGAAATGCGAAGAGTGGTTTCAAAACCGCAGAGCGGTGTTCACAGTTTAGAGCAGTTACGCCTGAAAACTTCCTGTTAAAAATGTTAAGAGACACGGATGGACTTTTCAATAATGCAATACATGTGCTATGGACTAAAGGCTTTGATTTTTAAAAAACAAAACCAAACCCTCTTGGTTTTATATAATCTGCTGTGCAGCCTTTGTCTTTTGATTCATGCCATTCCTCATGGGACAGCTCAGTGTGTCATACCAGTTTTTGACACCTAGTCCAGTTTGCCATCTTCCGTACTGTAGCCTTTGCTCTTGAAAGGATATCGTCATGTATACAGAGGACTACCATGTGGATGAAAAGTATATAGCTCAAAGTAAGTGTAAGGGCAGTTGGAAGTCATTTGGTTTCCTTTACTGAAACAAAACATTGTCTCCTTAAATGCTGTAATTTGTCACAGTCTGTCATACCGCTTGGCTTTGTGTGTATTATTGGTCAAGGTAGCTTGTGTCCTATCTCTGCTTCTGTACCATATTGGTTTTCTATCTTATCAGCACTGTGCTACTGTAGCTTATAGCAAGATTTATTTCAGCAGTGGTCTGTCTGAGTTTACTATGAGTCTGGTGGGCTGATCTAGAAACCTTTGTATTGTGCACCTGGGAAGGAAAGCTCTGGGATTAGATCGCTCTGAACAGAGCCACATATACTAGTGAGGTCTCGCTGCCCACTGAGAGGTGTGATACTAGAGGCAGAGGCACAGGCAGCCCCTGGGCACCGTGGTATTTGTGTGCTGTGGGAGGGAGGGCAGCGGGCAGCTGTGTTTACTGAGGCACAGCATGCCACCAGTTCTACCAAGCAAGGCTAATAATGTCTAAGGAGATCAGACCCGTGCTCCACCCTTGCACTGGGAATGAAGGCTCAATCACAATCTTCAGTCTTGGGTGACTTGAGGTGCATTTCTTAAAAGTGCATTTAAAAACAGAAAAAAAGGCCAAGTCTTAAAGAAGATAATCTTCCTATTTAGAAGGGTCTAGCTATAGAATAAGCTCCCAGAGACTACATTGAATAGAATAGCCTTTAAAGAGAAAAATAAGTCTTCTCAAAGAGCAACTCTCTGTTTCACTCATTGCAGCATAAGAGACAATGTAAGAAACCCTAACATAAAGTCTTTTTACATGTTTGGCTGAAATAGTCTTTTGTAAAGAAAAGTGAGAAAAATGGGGGGAACCTCCCTCACTTCAACAGAGGCTCAGAGTTGAACTTCTCATAGAAGACAGATTTCAATAACTGTTGACCTTTTGCTGTCAGTACTTTTAGCATGGAGAAAGCTGAGGATGATGGATTAAACCTTTTTTTTTTTCCTTTTATTTTTTTTCCCTTCTAGTTTTTTAGCCTCTGTCAGTCTAGTGTTATATATTGGAGAAGGAAGTTTTTTGTTGCTACCAGTTGGGTCTGTTCTTTAATACAGTTCTTACTTTTTTTTTTTTAAGTCACCGAAAGTAAAGACAAATAAAAAAGTATTGAGTGAGTGAATTCAGAGTGACACCAGAAAGTGCACATGCATCAAACTTCTCTTTGAATGCTACAGATACCAAGGCTATTTAAAGCAAATGACGTAAGAGGTGTGGCAGTGAGCTGATGGCCCTTATCTCTATCCATCACCTCAGTGTCAGACCCGATGGGACTTGGGTGTGCAGGCACGTGTGCCATACGCCCAGCCGCCATCCTGCCGCAGCTGCGTGGAGGTCAAATCCTGCAGGCATCTCTGGTCATCTCCAGGCAGCTCCCAGGATGGTAACAGCAGGAAGCGGCTGTGGTTTATTTTGGTCCAGTGACTTTGTCTCTGGCCACAGAGCCGAGATATGAAATAAAAAGGACTGCGTGCCTCCAGGAGCCTGTAGTGGGTGTGATTTAAGAAGTTATCTGCAGGTGGCAAGGTTTTGCATAAACTTCAGCATATGGATATTGGCTGTCCTTTCTGCTAGATCTATTATTAGTTGGTAGTCATTATTGTTTCATGCATTAGGTCAAGTTAAAATGTAAAAGTGAAATTTTCAGTCAAAAGTGAAGCAAAAATTAAGACATCAAGGGAAACAAGCAGTGCAGGTTTAAATGCTGAATACTTTTAATATGAGTAGCTGAACATGTTTCTGTGGGCATCCTTTACAGCTAAAAGAGGAAGAATTGGGATCAAATCCTGCCATGCTGGATGGAGAAGTCATTTGTTTCTCCACCGGCACAGTCTGTAAGGTATGACAATCAAACATGCAAAGGTGACACAAAAAATACTGTTAAAAGAAATAAGGTGGGAGAAAAACCTCATAACAATGTGAATAAAAGTCTTGTGCTTCCCATTTGTGTGTGTCTGGCTATGTAAAATCATGTAGATCTAGTAATTTAAAGTTAGCAGACAGTAATATGGAGAATCTTTGGTCCTTAGGTGGTTAGACCTGACATACAGCCCAGCCACCTATACCTTTTGCCTACTAAATTAACCCAGCTTTTAAAATGCCCAAAGAAAATACTTAAGCGGAGGAGAGTGCTACACTGAGGTACAGAACCCTGGAAGTTATTTTTGATGTAGAAAGAATGTAAAATAGAAAACGTGACAGTTCTGTTAGGGGGACTGAACTTTTTAGCAGTTGGTGACAACTGAAGTTTTTGTGGGTGCAGGGTTTTTTGTTTTATTGTTTTTACAGGTTATTGCTGACATATATTGACTTGGTGGGGATGGGCTTTATCAAGTTGCTTCTTATACCAGCTGTACACTGCTAATTCTTTAGAACCTGTCTTGATGTTCCCTGCCCTAAAAGAAGGCTCAAACCCTCCATTTCCCAGTGTTAGACCTGTGAACCACTGCCAAGTGTGGTTCAGAGGTTTGATACAGAATTAATACATGAGAATTAATATGTCATTGCATTAAATCAGGATGGTCTTCTGTCATCTTTTACACTCCCTGAGAGTGAAGAAGCTTGAGTTGGCATACTTATTTGCCAGCTGAAGTCTAAAGAGGGATGTGGTCAAGACAGAAAGTTGGGAGGAAGATGTCAGGGGTTTAAAGCACTTTCATATTTTTCCAGGCAAAATTTTGTTGGGAAGAACCTTTGTGGTGATGCTTTTTTGTTTGCAAAGCTCACTGACAATGAAAAACCCTGTGTAGCGTAGGCTATCATTATTGCTATCCGTGGTCTAACCATTGCAAAGTACGCATATTTTGTGATGTCTATAATCTCACAGGACAGGGCTGGTGAAATGCCACGTAAAGTTCATTCCATCCTTTTTACTAGTTAGCTAAATTATCTTCAGAAAGCTGGTTTTGCTTCGTGGCAAACCTTGGAAGACATTTCTAGGGTTTTCTGTATGTAAGTACTAATTACAGTGTTACAAAAATAGCCCCAGACTTCTTTGATTGAGTCGTCTTGCTCCATTCTTCATTTTTTTTCAGAGTTAGTTGCATGTAGGCTAAATTGACCTTTTTGACTTGAGTTTGTGCCATGCAACAAGAGGCTCTGGAGTTACTTGAAAGACTCCCAAATCTGTCTTCCCTATACTCTCGCTATTTTCCTACCTCCCTGAAAGCAGGACCCAGCCCTGCCCCCTCCACCTTTTCATCCTGCTTTCCTAAATGCTGACCCCAGCATTGCTCTTGCTACTGTTCCTGCGGTTGTCCTCCTCCTCCTCCTCCATATCCCAGCCTGCCAAACCAGAAAGGCCTCATCTTTTCAGTGCGTACCTCAAGCCAAATGCACTTTTGCCTTCAGCATTATAGGAGCGGTACTCTCCTACTGAAACAGGTTACCCTTGTCACCTGTACCATTGTCACCTAGCAGTTGGCAACCTCCTTGTGCAAATGCTTAAGTTGTGGCACATCCACATGGTGGAAAGCAAAAGCTACCATCCATTGCTAGTGTATGCCAGAAACATTGTAGGCGTAACGTAGATATTTCTAGTGCTATTGGATCTAACTAGATCACGCTGCAAATGTACCTCTCCTTTCTTGGACAGCCTCCTCAACTCTTGTATGAGACAGCCCTGTGGAGATGTGTGCTGTTGGAGGTTAAGATGTCAGGCCCACATGAGGCTTGTGTGCTAAGAACTGATCAACTCATAAGGCTCACAGTGGAGTAGGGATTGTTTTTTGCTCTTTCTCAATAGCAGTATGTAAATAATATGCCAAATAGTAGAATTATTCTTAAGAGATGGTGTGCATTGATGAGAGTATAATGAAAGACTCAAAGTTCAGGGGTTACGCAACAAGGAGGCATAAATAGTTGTGCAGGAATGGTGAGAAGTTACGCTTCAGTTGTCTCCTGCTCTCTTGGGATGTGGTGCAAGACCAAAGTTAACTTATTTTGTCATAAAACCCATAATCTGTCAAGCTACTTAAATGTTTGTGGTTTTGCTTTGTAGGAAGCCTTTCCACAAGATGCTGTACTCAGAGGGCTGCGTTCATTCTCCGAGCCAGATTACAGGGTGGGGAGAGGTGGTGTCAGTTTAAAAATAGGGAGGGAACTTCACTCCCCCTTTTAACTTTCTCCGTAACAATGATAAGGCTAAGTAGACTTTGAAGTCAGCCTGCATTTTAAGTTAGTGATTTGCTGAGGGAGGAAAGTGTGACTTGTTGATTTTACTACAAAGGTGTCCGAGATGACCAGGATATTACAAGTTCTGAAAAGTTTAGATAAACGCCATGCGTTTTTGGAGTACAAACGAAGAGCAGAAGTCTGACCGCCTTTCTGCTCAGAGCAAACCCCTGATTTTTAGTAGCTTTGTGTTTGGCTTTGCTGCTGAGGTCTCTCCTAATGGGCAGGAAGGAGTTGGGCAGTGGCAGTGCAGTGAAACCACGAGCACCAGCCCGTCGGGGTGCACTGGCGCTGGCAGAGCCCCAGGTGCAGGCAACAGCATTTCGGCTGCTCGCTATTGCAGCAGCTGGACCTGTGTAGCTGGGTACTTCCCCTCTGTCCTTCAGCACAGGTTGGGGGGGGGGGGGAATCACTGACTTAGACTGCAATTAGAAGAAAAAGTTAATGAGGGCATATGTTAAGAATAAATAAATGTCCAGAAGAAGTTTATACTTAGAGATGTTTTGAGTGTTCGATAGCTTGCAGGGCTCTATTTCCTTGCTGGGAAGGGACCTTTTGGTCAAATGCCAAGGCTAAAGTGTTAAAAAATGAGTCTGTTTATCTGTTTACCATTTGTCATGCTCACTGAACATCTAAATTTCTTTTTTTTCAGTTAACTGCCTTGCAAGCTCCTTCTCCCCCCATATTTCTCATTCCCCCCGGCCTCTCCCCACTGGTTGCGGGTTATTGTTTTGTTTGTTGACCAAAACTGCGCCAGTGGATTTTTCAACAGTTTCAATTAAAAAAAAAGGGAGAGGGGGGTTAGTTAGAATAATATCCGTGTTGTAAACAAGAAGTTCATTCAGGATAAAGCCTGTCAGTAGCTACAAGAATGATACTAAAGGAAAGCCACTCTTCTGAGGCCCAATGTGGGAGGATTTTCCTCTGGTAGACAGCAAAGGGTGAGCTACAGAAGATGTTAACGGTTTGTCTTAATCTCCTTTCTGATTGCAGGCTGGCTAACCATAATGTATGAAGAAAGCTTTTGCTTACCGTTTTCAAGAAGGTGTTGCCTCGGAATGAGGCATTTGCAAACAGAAATTTTTTCTTTGTGCAGGCGGGCAAAAGAAGCAAGTTGTAGGTTGTGTAGAGTTTTGGGAACGTAAATTTATCGATGTGCCACAGACAACTATGCATTTACATTTTTATATGCATACAAGAACTAGAAATTTACAAAGAAGTATTATTTCTAGTATAGTAAAAGATTATTTTAGTAAAATTAAATTTTTTATACTCACTTCTAAAACAAAATGATGAAAACCAAGCATTCTTGTTGAGTTTCATTTATAAATTATTTTTCACAGGTGTATTACTTGAAAAAAGATAGAAGGTTATAATTTCTTTAATGGTTTGTATTTACAAAACTGTTCAAGAGGTTTTTTAACTGAAGTTTATTTGGACGATGGTCATTTTGACACCAAACCATGATGTTTCCCAACATCTACATCAGCTATTTGGGCATTGGGCTTTCCACAAACTTTTGAGATGTTGGTCATTTTAAGGCAGTGGCTTAATAATCCAGAAAGGAAGTGGCCAAAATGCTGTGCTATGTGGTTTCAACAATTACTGGTTTTTTAATTTCTTTTTCAAAGGGCAAACTTGAAATGCATAAGGTTAGCTAAGGAAAGCATGGGTCTATTTGAGCAAAGACCCTCTATGCTTTCTTCCCTTCTGTTGTGACTCAGATAATCTCATTTCTGATGCTGCTCAGAGTTCCGTAACGTAATTCTGAGTAGACTAAATGTTCAGCTTCATCTAATGACTTCCGTGTACTTTTGAACTGACTGCATAAATTATATAGTAGAAGATTAATGCACAAAATATACAAATACTGAGCAGCAGTAAATGGGGTTCGTGGACGAAAATCATTCCATGCAGACAGCCCATTTAAGACACTTCTACTTGACAACCTTTGCCAAAGGTACGTTTGCAAGAGGACGGAGGGTAGTAAAAGGATGAAATGTAATCCTGGCACCATCTAAAAGGACAAGCTGTAAGTAAGCATCTTACTTGACAGCCTGTCCAGGATCTGGGGATCAGATAACTTGGGTGCAGTTCTTTTTCTTAGTTTTGTGTTTGTGTTGGAAACTGCAAACAAACATTACTTGAGTAATAGAAAAGTAAAAGAATGTGGTTTTTGCTTAAGAACTCAGTTATTAAAGGGGGCAGCAGTCAAATTAAGGAGTAGTCATATCGTAGTCTGAGTGCCATCCCTCAAACAGGGTAAAATCTAATTGCTCTCTGGTGTGTGGAGCCAAGGAACACTATATTGCATAAAGATTTAAGATTAGACTCCAAGAAGGGAAATGTAAATTCTGTGACCTGTGCCTAAGTTATGGGGAAAAATCAGAGGGAACAAAGAGTCTGGGCAGGCTGACAGCAGGGCTGTGGGAGTGCCCTTTGAGACAGCACCCTGTCGTAAAAGCGGTAGGCAAAATGATTACATTACGTTGTGAAGATTAAATTGACCTTAGAATTAAATCTTTTTTTTTTTTTTTTCTTTTTGAGGAAAAAGCATTGTATAAATATGAAGTTATTTGGGGCCCTTATTTGTATTTACAGCTATTAACAGATAGCTATCACATTTAGAGGAAAGCAATGATGCTTTTCTCCTTCTAAAAGATAATTAGTGTAAGCAGCAAACATCAAAGGTCAGTGTTGCCAGAAAACTCTTTAGGGTATTTGAACAAGCTATTAACAATTAGGAGGCTATATCCCGTACCTGAGGGGTGGGGTTTTTTAATACAGTACCTTAAGGTGAACGGAAACCTTATAAAATGTATTGTAATGGCCTTTTATCTAAAATTGGAGGCTCTCACAAGCATAGTAACATTTCATAGAATGGGACTCATTCTGGAAGTTGAATAGAAAGCTGTGGTATGTACAGGATTCAGACAGCAAACTAACAAAAAGTCAACAGTGGATGCTATATTCTGTTCTCTCCCTAAAATGTGTGTGTTCTGGAAAGCATGTCTGTAAAAATGGCATTGTACTTCCCAGTGTGTTGTTCATCAGTGAGATTTACATCAAATATGCTTACTGTACAAGTTTAATTATGTTCCCTCTAATTGCTAGCCTTGCATTTTCAGTCTGGAACCTAAGTTTAAAGTGAATTTTTCTTTATCATCTTCAGTATTAAAAAAATTGTGGATTCAGCTAAGCCTTTATTTTTGTAGCTCTAGTTCTGGCAAGTTTGCCCAGTGATAACTGGGGCAGCCATATTGTTTGTATACTTATAAATAAAAGAAATGGCTTTCTCTTGGTACTTAGTCAAAGCACCTCGTCACCCTCCAAAAATAATTTTACTTGAGCTCTCCTAGGTGTAGTGGCTTTTTGCATTTGGCTCGCAGTTTATAATCAATGCATTACTTTGTTCAGGAAAGGATCTTTCTAGAAAGGATGCTATAATGTCATTCTTTGCCTTTTCTTTTGTGTATATATAAGTGTCTCCTTCATCCCTATGAAGTACGTATCCAGTGATGCATTTGTTTGTTTAGTTGTTTGGGGTTGGGTTTTTGTTCCTGGAGAATTTGGTAACTTATTGCGAGATATTTTTGATAGATTTATTTTTGCATCTCCCTCTCTAGTTTAGTAAATCTGAGAACCACAGACCCTTTCAAAGACTAGACGTAAATTTGCTGTCCTGGAGTGTCAGTGTTGCTAACCTTGAACCTTTAGCAGACATCTCCTCCTTGATCTTGTGGAGCTGTATGCAGTCGTATAGCCAAAAGCATTGTCATTTTCTTTTCCCATGGTAGTTTTTCTAAACCGATGCCAGTTAGAAAGCGGATGTGAGGAAATTCCTACATAGAAGTACATGAACAGCTGGGATTTAAACCTTTCTGTCATCTGCTCTATCCTACACTGGTTTGACGCATACATAAATACGCAGGTTCAGCAACCCTACTGTTTTGCCTCTGCCCTGTTCAGTGGTGTGTCTGGAAAGTGGTTCATAAAAAGGTTTTATGGATGGTTTTCATACATTGATGTAACTGCAAAAGAGATGGGCTAAGATTTAGTAAGTCTTACTCAACACCTGAAAAAGGAAAAAGGGACATGTTCCTTATTTCTCTCACCCTTTTGTCTGTGGTAAGGTGTTCATCCCTGGAGCATGTTAGAGTATTACTTCCAGATTATTCTGGGGGAGTAGGTGGGGGTTTGTTGTTGTTTTGTGGATTTGGTGGGGGTTTTCATTTAAAGGTTTGGGGTTTTTTCATGTTTGAGAAGGGTTCTTTTAGGGCTTTCTTATTTTGCTATTCCTATTTGTGGTTTTTATTTAAAATAAAAAAAAAAAAAAATCATTCATCTGGCCAGTGATAGTGCTTTCCAATTCCATGTTTTATAATTCCTGCTGTACCAGCAAAGCCACCGTGGGAAAACACCAAAATTGCAGAGAAGAAAACAAATTCTGCAGGTGAACAACACAGACCGGCTGCTGTCACGTAGCTTGGAAAGAGCTAAGAGCTGTTCCCACCCGAAAGGCTGTTTATCTCCAGAGGTGATGCAGGGTTTTGGAAGTTAAGAGAGTCAGGGGAAGTGTTACTTCTTTAAATGCAACTGTGTGGTACGTGATTCTTATTCAAGACTTTTCCTGATTCTCTGCTTCCACTGTCCTTATCTACAGAGGCTGGTGCTCTCGTGGTACCCTCGTGGGTTATGCAGCCTTACAGAATTCCTTCTCTTCTTCCTCCCTATTCTGTGTCCTTCAAATACTTTGCAGATAATTATTATGACTCCCTCGTTTGTCGCTTAGACAAGATATACAGTATGTTCAGCTCATTAATCTTCCAATATGAATTGCTTCTGCCAGACAGACTCCTTCTTTGGTTTGTTGCTTAACTCCCTTTGGTTTGTCTTTATTCTTCTCTTTTGTAGATTTGGACAAACAAAGGATTGGGAGGACTAGTAAGAGAAGATAATAGAGTAGACTGAGCCTTTATCACTAATTATCCTGCCTCTAGGCTTCCTGGACGATGTAGCCACAAACAGTGTATGGCATGTTCTTTTTCTCCTGTATGCCATTAGAAGAGCAAAGTCATCTCTAGTATTATTGTGTTGACTTAAAAGGGAGCGTCAGCATCAAGTAGATGCAATGAATGTAAGGTTTTTTTGGTGTAGGGGAAAATGATTTAAAGAAGTATAGCAACTTAGCCATACTCTGGTTATGAGAGAGGCTGTAGATTTCTAGTCCTTTTATAAGTACATTTTCTTGACCTGGTAGCCCTTAGTCACTTTGTATGTTTGAATGGTGTTTTTAAAACAAAGATCAAGGAGCAATTGACAGGAGCGGGTTGTTACAAATGTGTAAATGATGACAACCTGTATTCTAGTGACAACTAGTAGAATTTTTACAGCAAGTTACAGAAGAAATATGTATGACTTACTGCCAGACATTTTATGTCAGACAATTAAAATTATTTAGGAAAGCTGGGTATCTGAAACAGAATCGGAAAGTAGATCAGTCTGGGGAATTGTCCCATCTGGCAGGTATCTGCAGGAGATCACTGCAAGCAAGAATGATCTTTTCTTTCCCCCACATAATATATGCTTTTCCAAATTTAACAGCAGCCTTTTAAGAAATACATGTTTTGAGTTTCATTGCCCCCACTGGGTGCAAATAAGCACCAGTGAGGAAAGACAGATCTCCAAACTGAGGCAAATAAAAGGATTATTGCCTTCCAGAAGTGTTATCTAAGAGGTAAAATCTCTCAATTTCAGGCTTTTTTCTGGCACAGCAGATTTTTTTTTTTTTTTTTCCTCAAAAACCTCTTATGGCAAAGGTAAAACAACAAATAACATAGGATTTGAAATGCATTGAGCAACCATGACTTCCTTGTCTCTACAGCCAGCTGCCTTGCGTCAGTTGTAGATCTCACTTGTAATGAAGATAGCTATTTAATTACTCTGGTTTCTGTCTGTTGTTTGTAGACCTTGGAAGGTCTGCTAGAGCTCTATCAAGAAGTTCTGCTATCAGCAGGCTTAAGTTTGTTAAATGGATATGTACATGTACAGTGGAAAATGTTTTAGGCCTCCACAAAAGGAAAAAAATCGCAGCAACTGCTTGTTTCCATGTGTTCCTAGCTCTTTTTGGATGTCCTGAGGAAAGAGATATGCTGACTCTGCCCATTTCTGCGCCCCCCCGAAACTTGCTTTTGGATTGAGGAGGGGGAAAAAAAGAAGGAAAAAAAGTCATCATTCTGGGTATTCGTTATGAATTTTTAACTTCCTTCCTGAAATTAGTGCCCCTTTCCAAATCCTGTGTTTCCTTTCTTGTGACTTGAAAGAGATATTTCAGAATGTATAATCATTGACAGGTAGTCTTCAGTGGCTGGTGTAATACTTTACAGCCCTGTTGGTAGTACAATTTTAAGTGTTGTGTTCATCATTAAAGAATTGTTGGGATTTTTAAATCACCAAACACTGCAGTTGTATCTGAAGTATTTTTCCCTGTGCTTGAACAAACTGCCTGGCTGGTAGGTGCTGGATATTTATTTATTACTGAAATAATCCTTACAGATATTGTTTAACAAAGGGTATTCAGGATAGCAAAGACTTACTTGCAAGCATACACATTTTCTTTACATGGGAAATTTTTTTGTATACAACTCATTTGCCATGCTTTGGCTTTCTCCAGCTTGAGTATTTCATTTTGGAAGTCATCAACATTTTATTGACTACCAGACATAGAGTGGAACGATCTCTTATAGTAAGAAGCTGACTGGTTAGGTTTAAAATTATTTCAGCCATAAACCTTGGCTTCTGTATGAGTATATATGTTCACACCTGAAATACTCAATATTTAGGGAAAGAATTTATTTCCCTAAAGCAGTTATTCCTAAATGGGAACACACACACACACGACCTGGCAACTGGCGGACCACATAAATCAGTGCACTTTCTCTGAAAGACTGTAGTTGAAGTTCAATATTTTCAAGACAACAGTTTTTCTTTACTCTTTTTATAACAATCATGGGCACATCACTGTTGCTCTGCTCTGACAGCATGGAGGTGGTGTCATACACAGGAAACTGAAGAACTACAAAGATAGAAACACTCAGCAGAAGTATAGATTGTTCTCTGCCTTGCAAAGACCAAATTCTAGTATACTTAACTGGTCTACCTAACAGCAAGACAAACTCACTTACTCAGCACTCTGAGATGCTCTTAAAAAAAAACCCAAAACAAACCCAAAATGATAATGTAAGCTAGAGAAGAATCTTCCTGGGATCCTGGTTCTTTTTCTATAAAATAGCAGTGCAGTTTTAGAAGTAGTTTATTGTATTCTGGTCTTGTTTGCATGCTGGTGGAAGTCATGCTTAATTTTGGCCAAAATTAAATACTTCCTTTTTTTTGTCTGTGTGTGTTTGCTTCTGAAACGAGCACGAGAGAGAACCACGTATTGCACAGTGTATTTCTCTGCCTCGGTCACATACACAATGTTTCTGCCCTAGCTGTCCCTTCAGCACATACCAACACTGTACTGTGCTAGGTCACAAGAGGAATTTTAGCTGTTGTAATGGAGCTAGGGGACACTTCAGTTGTGACCCAGGATTTATACTGTGGTCTGCAATACTATGAAAATGTTATTCAGTGGAGTTCTGTACTCATAAAGAAATGTGTGCTGGGATGTGCTCTGAAGTGAACAGTACGTTGCCTTTCTGAAAAGAGGTTTTGCTTGTCTTGTTCATATAATTATTCAGAAATGAAAAAAAAAAGAACAAAAAGGCATCCCTTTGATTCACCATATCCCAAGGTGTTCAAGTAATGTATTTTTAAATGCCTTTAGTATTACATTTCAGACTTTTTCCAATTTTAAGTTGGAGCCCCTTCCAAAGTAGAGAAGATTGGACGGCTCAGTGGTCATCATTATGACCTTAACAAAAGCCTGAGATGAGTGCCTTTAAAGCAATATTTGGAGTTGATATTGGCAAAAAGTCCATATTTATTTAATTTTTTTCAATGAAACTGTGATGGTGAACTTCTTTTGATCAAAATTTATTACTGTTTAACTATCCTTGAACTGAGAGATAATGTTTTAAAGTTGGATCTGATATCCAGCTCTTGGATATTGGCTCTTTATTGTAACTGTGTAAACAGCTGCAAGGTATTATCTTGCTGTATGTAGAAAAGTGAGTATTTCCTTGTTCCCTGAAATGGACAAATGGCATCGGCCACAGCTTTGCTTTTGAGAGCACTTGCACATTTTCTGCTGAAACCGTATTATGCAAGAATAAACTCTGAATACCATAAAAAAAAAAACCCCAAACAGTTAGCCTTTGTCAAACACTTAATCTACTTGAAATGATATGTGTTTCCTAAACAGAAGCCTTATAAAGGCAGAAACTTAAGGGGGTGGGAAACAACACTGATGTTTCATTGCAAATCCTGTCCTCCTGCAATGTTGTGGTAATACTGATGCACATGTTTTGCACCGCTGTAAAATGTTGTATCCATTACGTTGTGTGAGCTTGGCATTGATGCAGCTGTATTGGTGCACGAACACAAAAGAAAAACCTGACCAAGCAATTAAAAAGACCCTCCATAGAGGCGAGGCCTAAAACTAGTTCTCTCCAGCCTGAATGTTTGTTGCTGTTATTGTTCTTATTGGTCATTCTCTAAGAATGGGAACAAAAGGGCTATTATATCTGAGTAAAGAATAGAGTTTCTAACAAGGTAGAACCAATAACTGAGAATTAAGAACCTGGCTCTGGAAGAGCCCTCAGAAGAAGTGGGCGGGGGGGGGCTTCCCATTGGGAAGACATCTATTAACAAATGAAAACACAGGCATGGACACAGATACACACAAGTTTATTAGCAGTGTTCCAGCCGTCTTTATCCCTGTCTTGAAATTGAATTTGCCATAGATTCGCAAGTTTTGCTTTGGCAGGCTGTTAAATGGATGACTACATTGCCTGTAAATTAAACAAATTTGAGACTGAAATGAATCCTGTCTGGCATCTTTGTCTAGCATTAAAAATTTATTGACCACCACTGCTAAATTTTAGGAGTAAATTCTTATTAAACCCACTTAAACTTTTATCAACGTGAGGAAGTAGGCGCTTACTTTCAGTTTTCATAGTGGAAGAGAAGGTAAGATGCTCTCAGGTCTAGTACAGCACATGTTGAAGCAATCTGAGTTTAGCACAACAATGTCATCCATTGATAATATTGTCAGTCAACCAAAGTTTTCTTCATAATTAAGTTTATTTGCATAAATGGTGTTAAAAATTGTTAACATGGAAGAGTAGAAAATAATGCAAATAAAATTAATGTTAAGGAAACCAAATTTTATATTATTGAAGTCCTTTGCAAATATTGAAGTAGAAAATTACACGTAGCATTTGTTGGTCAGGCTTTTTATTTGTTCTTTCAGGGAAAGATTCATGTAATCTGTGATGCACCTTGCATTGTGCTTTGTGCGTAGAAACACTGTGTATACTATTTCAAAAATACCTTTTCCAGGCAACTGTGCTCTGGGAACTTCTGTGAAAACATGGTACACATCAGCCTGAACCTTAGGCTCTTAGCAAACAAAGCGGTCTCATCAGTAGATCGCCAATTCTGTGCTTTAGTTTTGTGCTCATCTGGATTATTGGGGGGAGATGACTATGGAAATAGTTTTTCATGTTTGGTGTATGTTTTTATTAGCAGTTGTCCTTCCCCTTGTCTTTTTATCTGCCCTGTGTACTACTCCATTAAAAATGCATTTTACATGCGAATGATGTTAATTAACCTTTGCAAATCCATTTGACTTGGTTTTTAAAGGAGCAGAACTGGATTGATTGAAGAAAGAGGAAGAGGATCCTTGATAAACTCATGATACGCAGTTCTTGGCATCTTTTTTCCTATGTTTTCATATAAAGAAAAATAATATCTGAGGGAAAATGGAAAATGACATATCTTGCTTTCTGTGCTTGGGTTTAAAGAGACTAGAGTAATTTTACTACGAATATTAATATTTGATTAACCAATTCTTTAATTAGTTGAGAACTCATATTGCTTCTGAAAGCAATTCCACTTATGAACTTACTTCATTACCAGTATTTTTTCAAATGAGGATTAGTTTTAATATAGTGTGATGTACTTAAATTGTTTTCTTTATATGGTAAATTTCTTTGAAAACTACATTTAATAAGCCATTAACATGGAAGACTAGAATAGTACATTAACAAAATGAATGTTTGACAAGCATGATTTTTTAAACGCACATTGGTTTTTTTATATGATTGTAAAATTGAAAGTGCTTTTAGTGTAATTCAGTTTCAACAAATGGTGCCTTTAACCAATTGAAAAATAATCACTTTTTCTTTCTATTAAGCAATTTAAATATTTTCACCAAGCAGCTAGATTATTAGCTTAATAAGCATAGGTTATTTTGACCAACACGGCAGGGAAAAAAAGCTGTGTAGTTGTTAGTTAATACATTCAATCTGTTGTAACCAAAAACCACTGAAAGTTTATGCAGTAAATCATATTGCATTAATTTCATAGTATAGAAACTATAATTTTGTCTTACTAGCACAAGTTGGCATAAAAAGAATGATGTAGAGGGAGTGGGGAGGTAAGTCGTAACAGCTGAAAACTAAACACCATGCTTGTTTACACTGTTCTTCGCTCCATGACGTTTTTGGAGAGGGTGGCTGCAAAGTTAGAGGCAACAATATGTACGGAAATGCAGGTTGCTGCAGGTAGGGTGACCATACTGACACAAAGTCTAGTATCTGAATATTTCCATACTAACTTGATTTCAATATTAATAACTTCAGTCTGAGGTTTTATTTTGCTGTCACAACCTTGAACTTATGGTGAACTACAGATAAAAATGAGTAGGTGGATGTATAACTATTTACATGTCACTTGACATCAGGCATGATAGTTTAACATTAAAGATGATATTCTTCTTACAGTTAGTTTGGGGAAAATAGTTTTTAAATCTAATGTTACAACCAACACACAGAATTACTTTAATACAGAATGATTAAAAGTTAATTCTCAGTCTCTTGCATTTAGTAGCCCACAAAAGTCTGTATTCGTAATTTTCTGTGAAATTAAGCAGGGAGGCCAAACCTACGAAGTTGTGTAGGGATCTCTTCTTTCATGCATCCATTCATAGTTGAGTGGATGTGCGGGGGCATCCGCGCTGTGCAGGTGGAAGGGCCTGTTTGATGACTTCTCTTTCAAAGTTCTGGTACCTTACATGGACATAGAAGAAGGAAGTTGCCCAGGGTTGTGGTTTGGTGGTCTACCTGGTCCTGCTTAGGCTGGTTTTCATCTTCATGCTTATAGTAACATACTAGTATTTGTCTAATATATGCACTGTCGTCATTGTTTATATACCTTAAAATACAATGATAAGAATAGGGCAGTTCAGAAGAAGAATTTGGCCTGTCCTTTGGGATGATTGGTCAATATCTTCAACCGTTTTGTTTATTTGTTTCATATTATTGTCGTTTGATTCACTGAATCGGCAAGTTTCCTCTTTCCTGGAGCGAGAAGCTTGGTTTCTTTGCTTGTTATGTTTTTGTACATTGTTTTGTTCCTGCTTTAGTTGGTTTCTTTGATAGCCTTGATTTACCTCCTGACATCTTGGTGGTTCATCTCAGATAAGGAGCAGAACTGCTTTATCACGCTCTTCTTTGCGCAGATGAGCAGCCCTTTGTGCGCCTGACTTCTACCTTTTATCCCGCCTTTTGTCTCTTTGGCATGGAAATTGATCTTTCATAAAGAGCACCATCAAGTTCAGCCAGTGGTAAAAAGATGCCATCTCAAAGCTGGAGGAGAAAATCGAGAGGTCCCGAAGGATGAGCCTGTCTCAACATGGCTGCTTGGCTAAATTATTAAAGCTGGTGGCGGACGGCGAAACCCCCTCTGTGCGTGCCATCTTAAGAATTTGTCAGTGTGAATAACCCCCGACCCCCCGACTGTATGCAAAGGAAGGAGGCCTGAATAACAGCTTTGTGCTGCAGAAACTTAACACATGGAGCAGGACTGAAAGCCGGGTTTCACTGGTTATTTTGGACATTTAACATTCAAGTCACGTAGAAGAAAGAAGCTCGTTATGACTCAGTTCCGTTAATTAGACGTAAATTACTGTCCTTAATGCCTTAGCACAAAGGAAGGTAAGGGGACTTCTACAGGACCAGAGGATGCAGAAATTGTAATTAGATGAGGGCATGGGCTGGGAAAGGGTGGCTGAGCACAAGCCCCCATTGAACCCGGGGAGCTCACACTGAAGTGTGCGTATGCAGGGACTGAAGTTGGAATAATCACTTTTTAACCTCCACCTAGATTTGTTATGTTTTATTCCAAGACAATTGGTGTGGCTGACTCTAAATGATGTGATGAACAGCTGTAGTTCGTCTAGTAAAGATTTTGTCTACTACAGAAAGCTTTAAGCAATCTCCCTTTTAAAACGGAGATTATTAGCTTTTAATTCTTACAAGTTTAAAGAGAGAACCAAAATATTTCCTGACTTCTTATGGTCCTGGGATAGGCCTGGGCTTCTCATAGTATTTAGCACATCTTTATCATGTATGGGCTAAAAATATTATGGCTATTACATATTCTCTAGCATACTTTGTCCTGAAAATTCTGTTTTAGAAGCAGAAATGTAAAAGCATTAAGGAAATAAATGAATAGACCTGTATCTCTATTCAAAAAGAGGTAATAATTTGAGTTGAAGCTAACAATCCTTCATTAAATGCTGTGTTTTTCCCATTGCTTGCAAAATTAACCATCTATAAAATGTGTGACTTAAAAGATACTTTAATCCATTAAAAAGGATTTCTAAAAAAACATTTTGCAGTTTTGCTTGTTGGTTGCTTCAAATTCAGAGCTGAAAGGATTGTTTTCCATAGTTTGAACATGGGAATGTTTCTTGTCCACCTTAATAATGAATAGCAATAGGCACAATCTTCCTTCTTCCTAGAATGTTGTCCGGTGGTAGCACTAACAAGCCTTTGCGCCTTTTGCCCTAAACAGTCTTTGTAGTTTTTGCCCCCCTCTCTTGAGTTGAATTCAGAAGTAACATATTAGCATAACATCTAAATGATCAGAGGCAAGGCAATGGAGTAGGCGGTTTTGAGAGACTAAAAGAAATAGGAGTACTTAAAGCAGCACTTGGTTTGTTTTTGAATGTTGGTATCTAATGAGGAAAAGCTAGTTGTAGAGAAATAATACAAAATGATGGGGCAGGTTTATCGCTAGGAGATGGACATGGTGAATTTTATTTTTTTTTTTTGCTCCTGCGTTTTTATCTGTCTGACTGTTCAATGAATACTTTCTGTAACTTTTATGCTGTTTCTCTGAGAATAGTTTTCTGTTCTTAGGATAATAATGGTAGTAAGTAACTGGATATACAAAGCCTGGATATACAAAGAGAGACTGGGATTTGTGGTCTTGCCTCCTGATTTTTAGACTTTCTCTGTTCAGCAAAAAGCCACTGAAGTATTAATAAAGAAACAAAACAGCAGGTTGCTCAGCACCATTTAGAAGCCAGTATAGCGGGGGGAGGCAAGGGGAGGACACAGAAGGACTTGTACATAATTACTAATGAAATGTAAAGTTCAGGCTTCCTTGAAAAAAGTGGGACAGAGTTTAAAACCTATAATGAAATAGTCAGTTTGGACAACTGACACCTGATGTATTACAGAATTTATAAAAAGGGTTTACCAGTTGGAATACCACTGTTGGAAATGCAGAAAACACAAATGTTACGTGTCTGTGAAGGCTGATGTTAAAGCAAAAGTATGATCTCCTCTGCTCGTAAGAATTACTTTTGGGTTTATTTTTAATTGATACTCATTTTCTAACCCTTAAACTACCTTTGAAGTAACAACCTAAAAAGGACAGAAACAGTTTCACAAACTTTCATACTCAAGAGGCAAATCAAACCCTCAAGCACAAACTTATCTGCAGGCATATTTGCTACTGGAAGTGCTAAGGGTGACTCTGAAAGCAGCTGTCTTCTATCTATGCTGTTGTAGAACTATAAAACCTTAACTTGTTCTGAGGTGTCCTAGAAAAAGCAAACAAAGTGATTTCTTTGAACAAAGTGAATTCTTTTGTTCTTATCTCAAACGATTTGGCTTGTAAATCTCATTTTAGCCTTATCAGTTACTTCAGCAAGTTGGTAGGGAAACATTGTGTTCTTCACTATGCGATCTTATTCATTAAGTGTGGTCACTCTAAATCATCATCATAGTGATCATCTGTTAGTGATGGGTTGGAAGATACCATGTTTGTCCATGCAGCTGGAAGGGCATAACTGTTACCACTAAAGGTAGTTTCTGAATGCAGAAGGAATAGTGGATTTTTATTTTAATAACAGTTTTTACATGACCAGTGTTAAATATTTCATATATCCAGATCGTGAGAATGTTTTCTACAGATTCAAAGTGCAGTTTTTATCTCAAGGGAATGCTGCCAGCTGAGAATAGCCTTATAGATGTTATTGATGTGATTCTTGTTTTATGCAGTACAGAATCCTGCATATTCTTTCTGGTCAATCAATTTACCATGTAGGCCATTTAGTGAAATGCTTATTAAATAAGAACTCGTATGGACTATATAAATCATTTGAGAAGCAAATCCTGGAGCAGACCTAGGAGCCGTGCTGTAACAGCCTACGTCCCTCACGACCCACCTTCTGCATCATCTGACACCAATCTAATATACTGAAGTACATAAAACATGAGCCTGGTTAAGTCTATAGTTATCAGGTTTGTGTCTGTGGAAGGACCAGCCTGGTACTTATTTCTGTGTCCTGGCATGTGTTTCTCTCCCTCCTGTTAGTCAGTGGAAAAATGACTTTTGAAGAGGTTGAGTCAAAGCAATTAAAAATATAAATAGAATAAATGAGGAAGTATTCAAACATACATGATTTCTTTCTTAATCTCGAAGCACAAATAGCAGGGACGCCTCTCTCATACATCACTTGCACAGACCTCCTTCCAAGCAATGAATCTTCTGCAGCTAGATATTTGTTAAGAATGTGATCTCTTCTGCCAGCTTGTCTGAAGGGCTCAGCATCCAGCTGCTAATTTTGCTCCCTTCTGTCTGTGTGCATTTCTTACCTCAAATCTCAGAAATTTTCAAAGAGAATAAAGGCACCTTTTCTAAAGAAGGAAATGTCTTTCTCTAAGACTGCCTTCTCTGAGGCTAGGGGTGCCAGACAGTGTATCTTCATTAGCCAGTGTTCAGCAGCTGGTACTCTTTAAAACGTGGATGGGCCCTGATTGGGAAGTGCCGTGTCACAGTCGTCCAAATTCATGTTTTGGTTGGCTGCTTGGGCATTTTGAGAGAAATCGTGTGTTTTCAGTAGCTTCAGTGGTTATGTAAGATCTTAACAACACAGAGGGAAGAAATATATCCGAAGGTTCAGACAATTAAGTTTACAGCACCTCTTCCACATTGTACTTGATTTCCCTTTGTAATGACAAGTCACTTTTTTCCGTAAATGGTAAATGTATGAATCTGAAAGTTTGCACTGTCTTCTAACTGAGCTTTGTTCAATGCCCTTTAGTCTTAATAGCTTCCCTGCCACCGTAGCACTGCGAGGTTGTACCAAGAGTGAAGCAGAGGCTCTACGAAGTGTGGTCAGTGCTCTTTGGGGAGGTGTTGCGTCCCATCCTGTCCACAGTGCTTAGCGGCATGATGTCTAGTTCTTAAACTTCAGACTTATGTTTTAGAGGTATATCTTACAGGTTATGGAAAGAGGAGGAGAAGGTAAAGTTTGCAAGTTTGAGCGTGGGTTTGTGGAGCCCCTTCGCTGGGAGGGGAGTAGGAGCTGGTGGCACAGCATGCTGCTGTCTGCTGAGAATGAGGGAAGGAGCATGGTGAAATAGTGGGGCAGCATTCCTAGATAAGCAATGAAGCTAAATGCAGTGCAGGCTGAACACAACAGGAACGTGGTATTTTTATCTGACTCATTGCTCTAATTGTGCTGTGATCTCACCTTTCCAGCATTAGCTCCTTCCTGCTTCCAACTGGCACATCTTCTCATATATTAGGCCTTATGCCCTTGTTTTGCAACCTTCCACTATTATTTCTATTGCTGTTTCACACTTAGCTCATCACAGTTTTCTTCTGTGGCCTGTTAAAGCTTCCCTCTGGATTCTTCCTGCTCAGCTGGGTACTGCTCAGCAATTTATGGGAAGCTTTTTGTTTGTGCCCATCAACTGCGATGTGAACTAGAAAAGTCGTTAGTCCTTGTCAAGTGGCAGCGCTAATTGCGACCCACACTGGGTATATCGTCAAGGCTATTTCAGATCCGGTGTTAGGAGCCTTTGCCAGGCCAGCTGGTATCCATTCAAGGTCAGGACTCGTGTACGAGCCCCCAAGGGGTGAGTACCCAGACAGCTAGCTATAGCTCACTGGAAGGGTTATATCAGATCAGAGATTTTTGAAAGATCGGTCACCCTCAGACACTAATTCTCATTTAGACTATTTACCTGTAGGCAGTCTCAACCTCAGAACTGTAAATAAATTTCTCAGTAATTTTTCCCTCTGGATATCTGTATGTATAAACCACTTCTGATCTGTACTGACTCACTCTCTCCTTTTCAGAAACACTGCCTAAAAACAGGCTCTTGTTTCAATCCAGTTAATCTTACTAAGAACAAATCTGTTCAGTGTGAGGTTATTATTTAAAAGAAAAAAGAAACACCAACACGCCCCCCCCCAAAAAAGAAAAAAAAAAAAACAAACCCAAAACCACAAAACCAAAAAAAAGCCTCTTGTTCCTCCTTGCAGATGCCTGTTCTTTGACTTTGTGTGGAAATACTTGCCATAGGTGGATGAGACCATTTTAAAAACATACATGGTATTAGTGGGGCATGAGGTTTTTCTGTGACTTGAAATGGTTTCTTTTATCATCAGTAGCCAATATATTCATTTGGTGGATGACACCAAAGTACCTTCACGATTTGAATGTGCCCTGCAAAAACTCACGCAAGGCATTTTCACAAGTCTCTCTGTGTTCAGTGCGAGCACTCCAGAAGTATCAGAGAAGTGATGTTAGCTGAGGAAGGAGCCCCCCTAAATGTACATCCAGAACCACTTGGTCTTTGATCTTAGTTTGCTGGTGGTTTGCGCAGTAGCCCTGGGCAAACCTTCTGACTTTGCACGTTTGCCTTTCCTTAGCTCCAAAATAAGAATACTTGCCCAGCTGAGAATAAGACTGTGAGGATTTTAAAACAAAAAAGGGTTTGTGTGCCCCAAATCTTGTGTAATTTTTTTGAATGGTGCAAGATGGCCTAATGAAAGATACTTCTTCATATAAAACTTGCCCTTCGTTGTTAAGCATCTAGTGTATGTTGTCTGGGCTTCTGGCCTCTCCAGCAGAGAGGGAGTTGTTTTTAGATGGCAGTTTGCCCAGCCTGTCTTAACTCTTTAGGAAAGCATTTTGTCTTTCAGTTGAGTACAGAAAACTTCCAGATGATGAGATGTTCGGACTCACTACACTTGGTTGAAATAAATTCCTCCATCTTGAGCCAGTCATTGCCGTCTTTGAAATGAATATATTTATTTGAAAAACTTAATAGAAAATTGGGTAAAAGATATGCCAGATAGTTTCTGGAAATCTGGTTCTTTGGAGGATCAGCTGAAGACACAAGCCTTTACATGAATAATACAACATCAACAGCATCCACATATCAAGGATTTAAATATATAGTTCACTTAGGGCTGGGATAAATAGCACTTGGTGTCCTAAGGCATTGATATGCATCCACATATACTTATTAGTATGTGTGTGTACAGTATGCGTGTATATACAGACAATGCAAATGTCCTAAGATACAGAAAACCTGTTGTTTTACATTCTGAGTACATTCTGCATTTTTCTGTGTCCCCAACTACTAATAATATCAGTCTTGTTAGGGATAAGCTGTAATTCTGAAAATATGTGTGTTGATGGTCCTTTTTGAATGTATGTGAGGTTCTCTTACATATCTAGTACTTGTCTTTGGATAAAGGCCAAAGAAAACACTTTTTAATGGAAACAAGTTAATACAATAAGTTTCAATTCACTGTTGGTCTTTTATGCTTTTGTTCTACTCTCAAAATGGAAATTGAGCTTTTAATATCAATTATAGATACAGTCTTTGAAAAATCAAAGTTTTTCAGCAGTGTTATTAGCAAACTTTGACTCTTTACCAGAGAATTTCTAATGGAGGAATGTGACCACTTTGGAGTAAGTGTAGTAATAACCTATATACTTTTTAAGTCTTAAATGTTGAAATTATTTTGAAAATAAGATTCCCATCTATCAGAAACTTGAATGACACTCCTGTGAGAACTGAAGTGGTTCAGAGTCTACTACACAGGCAACCAGATCTCTTCTGTGAAGTGTATTTAGTTGTGTCTTTAGCTGAAAAGGAACTTGTCAGACTTGATGTTATGAACATTGCATTAGGGGGAAAAACATTTAATTTTTAATGTATAGTTTATCTGACATTACTGAGTTTAAGCAATGATTTACCCCAACTCTATGAGTTACACACACCTATAATTTGGAAGCAAATTGGAAGACTGTTGATTATAGAACTAGAATTCCTGTTGCTTCTGCTTAGCACACTGTTATGCACACAGTCGGTGTCTAATATTGTACACCAGGATTCCCATTTTGCTTTTCTCCCCCATACATATTTTTTGTATGCTAAAGCTTTGCATCTCTGTTCCCTCCTGTACAGTAAGACTCTCTGTGAGTGTTGGCGGGAGTAGAGCAGACCTGACAGTATATAATTCTAGTGAACTTCCCTCTGCTTCGGTGACACAATCCCACAGCAGGCATAGAGGCTCATTTTGCATTTTTTTGCATCTGCAAAAGAGTCAAGGGATTTAGCTGGAGAAAATGGGGAAGGTATATAATACACAGATTTAAAAAAGTAAGGGGAAAATGAGCTAGAGGAAAAAAATGTTAAAATATAGTATTAAGAGCCTGCTCTGATGGGTTTGAAGTGATTTTTTTGCTATTTTGGAAGCAGGTAACTAAATAAAGCAATCAGTCATAGATACTCTTTTATTCGCATGTCCTACCAAATTTTTTATCCTGCTAGTTTCTACCACAGGAACAGCATGGATGTAAATACCAGCTGGAGCTATTAAAGTGATCTTAGCAGCAGGAGTGTAAAACTTCAGTACTTCAGCACCTGTATAACACAGGGATGTGTTAACTGTCCGGGACTGCATCTCCACAAAGAATTTACATATGTCAAGTTTGAAGCGTGTAAGTAGTCCTGTTGGCTGAGAGTATTTATATTGATACAAAACGATTTTGCTAATTCAGGCTTTGCTTTCCAGTCAATCAGGCAATTCCTACAAATGACCTCATGGTGTAATGTATTACCTAGGGCTGCAAAATGTGCTTTTTGGATTGTGCAGTATAATACTGTGTATGTTTACATTACAAACATGTCATTTCTTCATGACCACCCTTTGTTCCCATGATTCTGACTGTGTCTGTTAGGATGAAGGTTTGGCTTTGGAAAATTGGAAACAGACCTGGGTTTAGAATTGTATCCATAAACCATGCAAGCCCTTAATGCTGAAATCTAAATAAGGAACAGAATTCCCATAAAACAAAGTAATGGAAGCAAGTGGCTCCTGCTGCAAAGAATGAGAAGACCTGTTCGTTCTACTTAGTAATAAAAGTTTCAGTATGTTAGTTTGCAAATATTTATTTTGGGCATCAGTCTTGTGAAAATTTAGACCATTGGCTGATTATTGATGATACAGAAAACATACAGAGGTTTATTACCCAGATGGTAATAGGTGTGCAGAGTTTCATTCTCTTCTATGAGAAAACGAAGGAAGAAAATATTCCAGGTTCTAATTTTCACAGTTACGTTCCTTTTTGTTGGTTTTAGGTTTTGTTGTTCCAGGACCTAGTAGGTGGGTCAGTGGTAACTTAGAAATTTGGCAGTCTGTGTGCATCAGCCACATGGAGCACAGATCCTTACAAAAGGTCTGGGAAACCTATCTGCAATGATACTCTAGATTTTGAGCTGGGGCAGAGGGGAATGCTCTCTAAGGAGCTAACCTCTAATTTGCTGTTTCACAGCTTTGCTATGGTGAAATAATTTTAATAGACATCCGATATGCCAAGGGCACAATGGAAAAATTCAGCTATCAGTAAAAGTATGTTATCTTTTCAACTGCACCTGGCTATAAATAGATGTGGTAGAAGATCTTAATTATAGTTTGTCTTAAAAGTAGGATTAGAGCTTTCAGGGTTTTTTTTCTGGGAGTCAAGAGGAGACTTTTGTGTGTGGTTTTTGGTTTTTGAATTGGATGTAGGGAAAGATTAAAGGGCTTGCTAAAAGCTTCCTTACCATGGGTGTAAGCATTATGGTCATGTAATTGTTTTACCAAATGTCCATGGATTCGATGTGTAAAAACATCTCATGCCCCAATTATGAGCTGTCTTTGAGAGCATCCTCTAAAAGAATGAGGTAGGCTGTGGATGGGCATCAAACCTGAAGAGTGATTTTGATGCAGAAGTGTATGCAGGTGTCTAGCGTGTTCATCCTCCAGTTGCTCTGCCTGCCTGTTAGAATGGGTCTCTAGTGCAACATCGTGAAATAGATGCAATTGCTGTCTATATGAATCTCCCGTAATATTTCTTCCATTTCTTTACAAAATGGAAGTGGATCGAGAAAGAATGTTGTATAGTGTTCTGCCTCATGCATCATCATCAAAACATACTCCTGTGTTTCTGAGCCTGGTCTTTACTGTTGGGATCAGTGTACGAAATGGTGAGCACAGCTTGATCCCTATAAACTTCCTATAAACTTCACAGCAGGAATCATGATGCCATGAGTGTGGAATTCACCTGTATCCATCTTAGAGGACCCCTTTGTGGGAGGCAGGATCTTTCACTCTACCACTGGTGTTCCCTAATCATCTTGAATAGTTTGGGTTTTAATTTTACTAACTGAGGGAATAGAATATTTTTTCCTCACAAATCCTGCTGAATTTTACTGTCATGGATGCTTCAGGTACATGAGGTAGCTACACTAAGGAATAGGTCATCTGTACACTGAGTGTATCGATTTACCCATCATCAAAGAAACTCTAAATGATGCATCGAAGAGGCATTTTTGTTCTGCCAAATTGGCCCAGTCTGGAAAACTTACACAGTTTTCAGATTTGTACTTGCACTGCTGAATTTTTTTTTAAGGCAGTAGTGGCAGATTTGCATTACACATAATAGGTGTACACAGTATGCACCCCTTCAACTTCTGGATGTTTGACAAGTCAAAGTCTGCATGTCAGAAAGAATGACCAAGAAACTGGTCATTAGGATGCTGCAGCCGTAAGTAGTCAATCCAAATGCCTTGGATTTTTGGCTTGTACCCAAGAAAAACCTGGGATGCTGGGTAGATCTTGTTTGTTTCAAGTACGGACCCATAACATTACAGACATACAAAAAAAGGGACTTTTCACCGTCAACCAGTTGAGCAAGCTTTGCACTGTGAGTGTAAAGTCGTATAGCCAATATGGACAGCAGTATGCCCTATTCGTGGCATGCCTCTGCAAGAAGATGACATTGCTGCAGGGTACCGAAGCCTTAGCAGAAAAGCAAGCACCACAGACTGAGCCCTGGAAAGGGTACAGTCAACTGGTGTCAAGGTTAATATTTGAGGTACACTTTACAGAGGGGACAGGATTTCTGGATTTTTTTAACCTTGCTGAAATCACAGGCTCTCCAACTGAGAGGTATTCTGCCTTGATGACATTTGGCCTGGTCTGGATATGCCTAAGCTATGTGATGCCTGGAATGAGAGTCCAAAATCCATACTGTGGTATCTATAAATAGTTTGATTTTTAGCAGTACCAAAAAACACAGCTGCTGTCAGCAGTTCAGTTAATACAATATACTGTTTTGCATTTAGTGGCAAGACAAATGGGCCAAAATTAAGAGAGACGGTGATCTTAACGTTACTTTATTGCGGAGACAGATCTGATTCAGAAAAGACACGAGCAGCAGTTGATCCCATCAGGTTGAGTGTCTTTTGCAGCATTTGACTCAGGTTTTCTGCCATTGCTAATCATACTTCTGAGAGGGTAGCAATCATCTACTACAGATGCATACTTTTACGTAAAGATGTTGAGAGGTCTTCTAAGGCGTGATGGTGGTGGTGCTGATTATTCCAATATCCCTTTGTCAGGTACCTATTATCTTCCATTTTATAACCCTTCAGAAAGACTGGGAAGGCAAGGAGTTAACACCTATCTTTGCGTAGCCTCACTGCTTCCCTCCTTTTCAATCAACTGTACAGAAAAAAGAGAGGAGCAGCATGAAGGAACAGGAGGTTATGATGTGGAAAAATTATAAATTTTTCCTGTTTGTCTCCTCTTCACCCATCCTACTGTCAGTCAGAACTAAATGTTGATATATCATGCACAATTTCTGGTGTACTCGCAGAATTTGAAAGTGGGCATATAAAAGTCAGCAGCCTGTGAAATCAGGAAATTTATAAACATTCATGCGAGCAGACAACCTGTGGCAGGGTGAGACCTTCCATTTTTTTTTTTTGTGGGAAATAGCTACAACAACCCTTGCGCTCTCTTTGCAAGTACCAGTTGGTATCACGCCTGTCGTACAGGAGGTTTAGATGTGGAGGCAGGGAGCCAGAACCCTTGCAGCACATATATATGTAGGTCTGTGTTGTCATGCTATCCAGCTAGACTTAAGTGTTAGCACTAAATTTAAGGACTGATAGGTGCATGTCACAGCATGTGTCTAAAGCCAGTAGTTACTATTGCTGTCATGGCATCCTCTGTTGTGGGTCTGAATTACATTATCAATGAAAAGTACTGCAAAATGAAAGGTCCTTGTACACAGTGCACGTATTACAGTGCAGGATAGAAGAGGTCTATTCAAACTGAATGCTGCTTCATGGTAAATAGCCTTCCTCTCCAAGCAGGTTAAAGGGGGACAAAAATTACATGCTTGGCCTATCTCCTCACAAAGCTAGGATCTGACAGAGTTCGGTATGGAAGTTACACATTACAGAGTTACAAGAGTTACTCAGTAATTGGAATAGGAAGGATTCACTGTTCATGGCCTCTTTAAAGAATAAACTTCCATTGAAATTCTTTTCCATGCGTATCTCAATTGCAGTGAGATAGAAATTGCTGTTTTCATAGCTACAGCCAAAATGTCACTAGCCATTCCTCTGCTAGCTGCTGGAAACTCTGTGGCTCTGTTACCTCAAAGTACGTTGCCAGATTTCTGCCTATAGTTTGGGAGGAGCCTAGCAGAAGACCGCTTGGATAAATGCAGAGAGTCACCAGAGCAGCTCTGGGGCCCTTGCACAAACCAGGAGACACCGCTTGCTTTATTTCTCTTAAAGATCCTTAGGTGGAAGGGTTTAACGCTCCTGCAGAGCTAAACCTTCAAAGTGAGCAAATGTCTCATTTGCTGGAGCTGCCATGTCACCCGTTCCCTGGCGATAAAGGGTGCTCTGGGGCTGCATGAAACACTGTCCAAAGCAAGTGCAGCAAGTGGGGATTTGTACCTCAATGAGCTGGTCCTGCTGCCAGCATTCTCCGCATACCCATCCCAGGGAGGCCCTCCTCGGTAAACTCCACAATGAAAGAGAGCAGACTAAAAAGCCTTAGAAAGTGCATCTAGCTTTTTGTTTCCTTTGTCATCAATACAGTGTGTTCTGGTGTCTCCAAGACAACCATGTCTAAAAAGCTGACTGCATCTTTCAGTGCTGCTCTGTAGTGAGCTTGCCGAGATGGGCTGTGAAGGCCAACATCTAGCCATTTTTTTATCCATGAGTTTTCTGGGTAGTACCTAAATACTCTACGTGCTTGCTTCTATTTCAGTTTTATTGCAAGAATTATGCTTCGTTTTTTCAGTTTTAAAGATATTATTTTGGGGTTGTCCCAGCTGATCTTTCTTTGAATAACTGTAGTGAGCAGTTAGGATGTTGTTCCCAGTAATGCCTGCAACAATGCTGGCTTTCTTTGCATTTCAGGCCCATTCTGCATCTGATAATAGATGCCTTCCTGCCACTGAATAGATACGTACCGAATCTTATGTTCTGCATGCTCTTTGTTGCCCGTGTGTACTGCCTTCTTGAATGATTGCTGGTTTCAAACTTATATTTCAATAGTCAAAATACTTAAAGTTTTAGGATTTCTGTATAGTTGTCTTGTCAGTTTGCAGATTTACAAATCTGAAGAATTTGGAGGCGGGGGGGATCGTTCATGATATATGTTCCCTGAGCAGCAGCATCAAAAGGCTTTTCCAGTGCTCATCTGCCCCAGAACTGTGGCCCCTTCTCTGTAAGCTACTTCTCTGCCATTTGCTTAGAGAAAAGAGGTGATGAAAATCTGTTTCAAGGGCAGCACGTGTTGTCTCCTATGAGGTCAGGAGCTTTGGGAATTACAGTTGTTCTGCTTCCTTACAGTTGTTCAGGAGAAGCTGGATCTTTTAGCTAAAGTGAAGAATAGTTAAAGATATGTAGTTATTTGTGTTTTATAGCTGCAACAGTCAAGAACAGCACCACATCCCTGCAATAGGTCAAGGTAGTTAGCATGGGCATCTGTAGGAGTAAAGCAACTCTTTTTCCTATTGTCACTTTCAGAAATGGGCAAGACCCATATGGTGAGACAAAAGAAAACAAAATAAAATTATCTCATGGCAAATTCCAACATGAATGGTTACAATTTTGTTCTATTGGCAACCCTAATATACTGCAAAAATATATGGATAGACAACATATTTATGTATGTTGGGAAATCTTTACCAAAGATCATTTGTCAGTTCTGCTTGTATTATATACGCCTTCAAATCCATCTCAGATCCTGAAGATGCTGCATCCGTTTAGCGTTTTTGTAGACCATTAATTTATTGGTACGTCAGAATCCAGCATCTTAAAGATAAATTGATTTCTGCAAGCATTATGTTGGTATAGTCCAAAGGACAAGTAAGGACTTGCCTGTAGACAGTAAGAAAGGACTGGGAACAAGACAGTATTAGTGGAGCTGTAGTCTGCAGTGGAACGAATGAAAGCAACCCATGATGGGAATGACCAGTGCCATAACTAACTTGGCAGAAGCATTTCCCCCTTGCCTGTGTGTGGTTGTTGAGACCAGTCGTGTATTCCCTTAGCACTATCTGTTCAGAAACATTTCCTTTCGTTTTCTGCTGACTGTACTGGGGTCTGTGCAGAGCAGCCTAATTGAAGGACAAGGGGATACACTATCAAGGAGGGGGGAGACTGGGACATGCTTCATGCTTTGTCAGCCTTGACTTTTTTCCCTCTTTTTCTTTTAGCCATGAGAAATTTTTGGAGAAGCCACAGGAGCAAATCCTCCACTCGGTGGAAAGATTCCAGGCAGCAGAAACTATGTCATCGTTCCTTTTCATTTCCCTAGGATGCAGTCTTGCAGTTCTCATGCATACCAAGCTCTTCCAAATCAATAGCAGTGTGTAGTACAGAGAGGTTTCTGTTATCTACTTGTTTCCCTTTAGTGCTTTCTTTGCAAACACAGTGACTTTACTCTGGAAAAGCTGGTCTTTGGTTGTTGACGCTTTATTTATTTATTTATTTATTCAGTTTTAATTTGAGGTGCCTGCCCAGGAGGGTTTTTGTTTAACTTTCACGAGTGAAAACTCGTGTTTCTCTTTTCTGTAGCAGTCTCTTCATTTTCTTCTCTCTTCTCTCATTTAAAGTGAGTATAAATAATAGCAAGACTACTTTAACACTTTCAGTCTTTGGGTTTTTTTTTGAAAACAACATGGACTCAAATTTCCAGTAGATGCCATCCAAGAATTTCAACAGAACAGTGCAATAACTAATGCCTAGAGGTGTGGGGGTGTGTGGGGTGTGTATTTTATTTTTTTTTTTTTTTAGGCTTTAGAGTTTTATATGGACTTGTAAGAACTTAAGGTTGATTTGATTGGATTTACTACATTAACAGGCTATGGCTGGTTGGTTCAGGCTTTTCAGGTCTTCCTTAAATTCTTCTTAATATTGTGGCTGCCCTGCTTTAGTTTTTCAGCTGCACCATAAATCATTTGTTTCATGTGTATGTAACGTTCTTAGTAAATTGGCTGATGTGGGCAATGAATTACATAATGATGAAGACCTTGAAACCATTAGTTTTAATCTACTGTGTGCTATCAAAATAATCTAAAACACAAAGCACTTTTCTCAGAGTTACTGTTGGTAGTTGCACGTAATAATCACAATTTATAATCTGTTAATTTTTTTTTAATTATTTCAGTGTTTCATGTTAAATGAACACTTTTGTTTTGAAAGGTGGCTTGTTCCTTTCTGTAAATAGATCAGTATTACCCAAAGTCACCTTCTTCTTCTTCAAAGAATGTATTATTTTACAGTTGACTTCAGTTTTAGGAGTTTTGACAAAAATTGCCCTTTTACACAGTTAAGGGTTGCGGGGGGGAAGATAATATGATTGTTCAAGGTTATTACTGAAATTCCCTGTTGTCACCAGCTGTGTTGTAATTTCTCATTTAACATGTGATAGTGGTGCAGCATAAACTACATAATGGCCCGTAAATAAACTTTAAAAATCCATATTTCTGTTTTTATCGTTGATAATGCCTGCTAGTGGGCACTGTCACTTTAATTTCTGTCACGCTGTAAATAAAACTCTTTTTCAGTCATTTATTGCTTCCTTCAACTTGCCATGCAAATCTGTAGCCTGAGAGAGATTTTTCTCACTGGGAATCTGCATGGCATTGTGTTTTGCTGTGAAAATGAGGACAAATTCTTGCTCAAATTGTAAACCTTTGCAAAAGCAGCCTGCTAAATACTTCGAGTATTGGGGGGATTTGTTTGTCTGCTTTTTGTTTGCTTTTGGACTGGCATGCTTAATACTCTTTCTGGACGTGTTATGTGGAATAATTGGAGTGGAGGGAGAGAGAAAAAAAAATATAGAAGCGTGCCACATGTAGTGTACCACTTGGCAAACTTGATAAAGAAACAGACCTAGTACTTGGTCTGATTTCCCTAGACACCAGTCAAGTACAAATGCTTTTATAGCTTTCACTGCCCAAGGCAAGCTGGAAAGAATTACTGCCCCTCCTAGTCAAAAGCCACTTGCACAGTAAACAAAATAGTCACTAAACAATTTGCTGCCCTTGATATTTTGCTGACCTGCGTGACCCCTTGTCCTGCCTGCGTGGCAGAGCTGCCCCTGCAGCGGCGTCACTGGAAAACTCAGGGCTATGGCATCTCTGTGTCGTTTGATGTTGTATTCTCGAGCTGCGTGTCTGAGTGGCAGCCTCTCCTCGGATGAGGAATTTATGCTCTGAGATGGCTTCTCTTGTCTGGAAGGACAGAGGTCTGTAGTGATTATAGGAGGAGTAGAAACTGCTTGTGATGAGGCTCAGATGGTGCTTGCTCTGCGCTGAGTGAAATTGCCCAGCTCAGCCCTGGCACTAGTAACAGAGGATCCTCCTCACCTCGCATCTCTCGACCGCCGTTTCGCTTCTGCAGGGAACCTCCTCCTGTTTGACCAAGGAGGGACATTCCTTGGGATCACCCAGTAAAGCAGCCTTAACAGGGGCAGGGAAAGATATTATGCCCCGTTCCCTGCCTCCTTTACTGGACAGTTTTTATTTACCTTAGATCATGTTCTGTGCTAGGTGCATCTGAAGCCCCCAAGAAGTTTGTTGTTTGTTTTTCTTTGAATTTATCATGCATGGCAAGGGAAGGAAGTAGTCAAATCATTACTACATGTGTGCGATGTTTATGAGCAGATGAGATGGCTATTAGTCCAGTAAATGTAATAAAGTACTGTGTCAGGAAACATAAATGCACCTTCTAAAAACTCAGTAAATTTAACTTTGGAAAGGAGCAATATTTTACAACACAGCATTAAACAGTATCAAAACTTTCAGTTTTGATGAGCCAGGCCCCTAATTCGAAGTTCTATACATTTGTTGACTAGGCCTTCTAAATGTATTTCAGGTTTGGATGAAAAAAGTAAAGGACAAAGCCGCCTTTCTTAATAAAAGACCCCCACATCTCAGCTTTCTGCAGTTGATGACCACAGCCAAGAAAAGTATCAAATATTATTAATATTTTTTAAAATAAAAACTGCTACCTGACTGGAAAGACATTTAGGGAAAGATGAATCCTTGCCATTTTCATCTAAAGAAACAACAGCTTTTTTGCTCTTCGACATTCAGTTTTCCCTTCAGGTCAACGTGCACCACAGGCTCGACTATGCTTTTGACGTGATGAGGCTACAAAGAGAGAATGGTCCTATTTGTCAAGAGAGGAAATATTTAGATGAATCATACTCATTTATTTTTTTTTAAATAAGGTGACCAAGATTTCTGTACATAGTTTAAGTGGTGACAGGTTTTCAGGACGGTATTTTGAGAGTGGTGTTTTGTTTTTCCTCATTTATTTTTTGATAACTCAGTATTATTTTCCAGTTTTTCTGATTTCTAATTCCTTTGTGGAAACTGTCTGAATTTAGGTCTTGCCTGTTTGTTAGAATGGATTTAAGAATTGTTTCTGAATTTTTTGTAAAGACACCATGCTCTTCATATGTTAGCTCTTCATCCATCATTAGATAAGAGCATCTCTAGTTGTGATGGGGAGAACACATTTGACGGAATAGTGGAAAGACGGAACCGTGGAAAGAAGTGATGTGTCCCATGTTGTTACCTCCTCAAATACCGTGTGGTAGGCAGTCCCAGGTGAGGGAGATCCATTTCCTAAGGCATTGCTGTTTGTCTTGGCTCTACCACCCAGCATCAAGATTTTGGGAAGACCATTGTGTCTGCTACCTTCAGAGCTGAGACTTTTTTATTCTCTCCCCATCTTTCCCATTTGGGAGAATAATAGAAGAGATCTCACTGGCACCTAAGAGACGAGGACCTATTTAGCAATAGTATTGCCCTGAACAACACGGACACCTTTTATGGCAAACAGCTCTTGGAGATATCTAGTTGAAAATGTGAAGGCAGGGAATCAGGTTGTGTCATATACAGAAGGCAGGTTAAGAAAAGGCATGGTGGAGGCAAGGTTTATTAAGGAAAGGGAGATCAATTAATACTAAAACAAGTTAACATTGCAATACTGGGCAAAAGAGCAGAAATCTGTCGGATCCAAAGGTAAGCTAAAGTAAAAACAAAGCTATGCAGCTGTACATGAGACAGTTGAATGTGATTTGTAAACAGATTGAATGCAGTTACTGATTTTTATCCTGAGGGCTTTCTGAGTACCCCATGTTGCATGGCTAAAATACCAGATGTCTCAAGTTATTCTGTTTCCTTGGTCCTCAAAGAAGAAGTTGAGTTGTAGTATTGGAGACATCCAGCAACAAAGGAGTTAAGGAAAAAGCATGTAGATTGGTGATAACAGTTTTTTGGAAATCAGTAAGTTATGTCTGTAATGGGAAAAATGCTAACAGTTGCACATTAAAAGTGACATCTCTGCATTTTTAAGAAAAAAGCACTGTAGGGAACTTAATCAAAATGCTAACTTCTAATAAGGAACAGCAGCTATGTTGTGTGCTTGTGAGCCAAAAGTCTTTGTTAATTTTACCCAAATGCCTTTCTCCATACCCAGTTACTGTACCTAATACATTTGTGGTATCACTTATATGTTCCTTGATAATTTTTCTGATTTATGACACTACTAAGCATGAATCTGTTAAGACCTTCACATGAGTAGTATTATTTTATGACATCACAGTCTGTTGTCTTTTGTAACATCCATAAGTTATGTACACAGTATTACAAAGATTATTGAAAAACGGACGCGACTTCTAGATGGAGTTCAATTTTCAGTGGCTCTCTGCTTTTCCTTGGCAGCATATCAAAGCAAAGTAATAATGTCTTGGTGCCAACATTTTAAAATGTAGCTGAGATGTTTAGTGTAGGGTCAGGTCTGTTCCATTTCACTTGCTGCTTCCTCCTGCTGCCGGAGAGGCAGCTTTTAGTTTGCAGAAATCCCTTTCTCATGGGAAGGTGAGTTTTAGATACCACGATCTGAGCCCTGAGAGGCAAATCAAAATAACGCATCACTCATTTACCGTAGGCATTGCCCGACTTAAGAGTTTTTCCGGACTTGGAGTGCTCAGCTGAGATGGCTGCTGAAATTTGTTATATTGCTTGCTAACCTGTCTAATTACCTCATCAAAGTGTTATGCACCAGCCACATGGGCTCTCTCCACTGGGCAGGAAGGTCTGCAGTACTGGCCCTGCCCTGCAGCCTGTCCAAACAAAGCTGAAGACTTGGTGATGCCACATGTTCTGGGTAGTGCCTTTCAGACAACTACTGAGCCTGTGTTTGCAGGCTCTCAGGCTGTATTCATTGGGAGCCTCCTCCTGAGGGCAACTGAGTTCCTCACCTTAAATTTAAAATAAGGTAGGGTGATGTTGATAGGGGTCCATCCTCCAATTACAATATGCACATTTTAATAGAAAGCAGATTGTAGTGGAGAACACCTGCACTGAAGTTACTTGAAATGAATAGAAAACATTGAGCCTTGGTTTTCTTCTGGTTTGATTTTCAGGGTGTGATTTTTGAGGAGGGTTTTTTTTGTGGCTTTTTTTATGTTGGGTTGGTTTGGCTTGATTTTGGGGGGGGGGTGGTTTGGTTTGGTTTGGGTTTTTTTGTGTGGTTGGTTCATTGTATGGGGTGGTTTGTTGTTTTTTGTTTGGGTTTTTTTTTTTTTTTAAACTTTCTAGAACACAGCCCTAAACCCTATTGAAATAGATCCTAAACACCATTGCAGAGTTTGACTCCAGTCCTTGCCTGCAGGATGTAAACTGGCCAGACCTGCATGGAGATGGCTATCAGTTCCCTCAGACATAGGTGGAAGGAGAGGGTGGTTTTAGCTGCTGCTGGTGAACAGTAGACTCCCAACATCTGATGACAGGTTGCTATTTCACGCTCTACAGTTTTGTTTCAACAGAAATTCAGTATGTTGTCTCGCTGAATGACTTTGTCTTTTCTCAATAGGTGAAACTATTGTATTTATGGACCAAGAGCATTTTCATATGCATACAAAGACATGTCTTGGTTATAGTAAATGTCTGAGATTTATTGGAGAGGAACCGCGCATGATGCACCAGGAAAGGAAAGAATTTTGCCATGAGTAACTTTAACAATCATTTAGATAGATCATGAATCTGCTTATATTGGCTATCCAAGTGCAGCGTTTCAGTGATCTTTGTACAAGATGTTCAAAATAACGCTTATCCTAAGGAAAAATATCTCTGCATCAGTGGTCATTACTGTAGGACACACTGGGTGGTATTTTCTGAAGTGCAGAGTAAGTGTAGCGTGGCTTTCTTTATTCCCTTTGCAAACTGGCATTGTTTTGGGGGAGAGGAAGTGAAAAGAGATGTTTGTTCTCATGAGTGAATGCCACAGGTGTCTTTTCAGGGAATTCAGACATTTGAGGAAAATTGAGAGGAATACAGATGGCAGTTGAAATAGCCATTGAATTGTTTATTACAACAGGGCATTTCCGCTCAGCTTCCTTTTGGAAACAAATATTTAGAATTCTGGTAAGCAAAGCGAGGAATGTCTGGAATAAGACACTACTTGGGTTTCTAAAGGCAAATTTAGTTTCGTTTTTGTGATGCATTGATTCTGCAAGTTACCACTGAATGTTTCAATTATCCAGGTGCTTGGACTGTGTTTGATTCATGTAAATGTTAGAGAAGTTATTACTATTTTCATCTAGTACCTAGGATGCTCAGTCAAGGATCAGTCCCATTATACGTATCGCTGTACAGATAATCCCCAGTCACTTGGCAGTCTAGGCATTTGGAGGGTGATGCTGTGTAATCTTTACTAAGAAACTTAGGATGTCGTGACTAATAATTGAAAAATCAGGACTGCATAGAGTACAATACCTCACTGCTTCTCAGCAAAATAGTCTTGACTTAGACAGTAATAGGTTAATTGCCACATCCAGAAATGAATCTTAATAATTCCCTTTAGGAGCCATTATCACATGTAGGGTTTTCCTTGCAATATTTATAACTGTAATCTTTGGTCTCAAAGCTCTTGTAACTGTTCAACCCACCAAAAGGGTTCAGAAAGGTAATATCCCACTCCTGTCCTTAGGCTTTGCTGAAAGTAGAATTTTTAGTTCTAGTTCAATCAGTCAAGCCCCTGCCATTTTCAGGCATTATTCTAATCTAACACATTTTGAATGTCAAGTGTCTTGTGTTTTGCGCTCACAAGGCCCACAGGAAAGCTTAGGCCAAAAAAAAAAAAGTTGCGTTTATCATAGGAAGCATATCTTCAAATATATCAGAAGGTCTGTTCTTTTGCTCTTCTGTTCTTCTGTGGCTGGACTGAATCACGATTGTTAAAAGAGACGCTGTTCAGCCAGGTCTGTCTGTTCCCACCTGGAATAAATTGCATAAATTTGCACAGCATTGTCTTGGCATAGGATCCTAAAGTATGTCTTAATTTTGCGGTGGCTGTATTGAGAGTTGCCTCTTGAATGAAAGCTGTCTGTATCCCTCTCATTTGTCTGCATATTGTATCCGAGGCCTATTTTTTTTCCCTTCCTGTATTAACCCAGGTACCATGTTGTGCTGCTGTCACACTTGTCTGCATTTTGTGAAGAAAACAGTTTTTATCAGTGTTTTTTCCTAGCATAACACCTTTTTTTACTCCTGTCAATTTTATTACTGTCAATTTGAGATTAAGTGGATTATTTGAGCCTCATAATTTTGTAATCCCTAGACAAGATATGCAAAGAATGGCAAGTGTTCTTGAAGGAAAGTTGCATTGCTTGAATTTTGACTTAAACTGTGTCAGCTGTACGCAAGTGATCTCATGTGGGTCATTTTAAAGAGTTTGCACTATTATGGTGCAGTCAGACATGAAGTGACAACACTACTTCTGCTTGCAGGTAGTGTTTCTCTAATTTACCTAGAGCCAGGTGGACCTTACATGAAATAAAATAGTAATTTGAAGAGACTCAAGTCTGAGATCCTGAGTCTGTAGCTCAGACTCAAAGAAGCCAAATTTCTCTTCCTCTTTTGTTTTTCCTTTTGTGCTGTTGAGATTTGGCAACATTGCAACAATGGTCGGTTTTCATCTCGTTGACGATGTGGTTTAGGTAATCAACAAAGAAGACGAAAGTAATTAATAATCATCTGGGAGCATTCACTAAGTGTCAGTCACTAAAAACTATTCCAGCACTGGACTTGTTTTTTCTGATCATTGTACTTATTTTAGCTCAAGAGGAAAAACATGTAAAATATGTACTAATTACTCTTTGCTGCTCTGTGTAGGACTGAACACAACTTTAAGGTTTCACTATGGTGTTGCAGTGTTTCAGGTGAACTTCCATGGTCAGCAGTGTCAGATGATTCCCTATATATTTATAATTCGTTTAAACAGGATGGCTAATACTAGTGGTCTTCCGTTTATTTTTAAGGTATCTACACACATTTATTGCATCTAGGGGAAATATGCGGTGTGTTTGGAGAGATGCTACAACAAGCTACTGAATTAATAACCCAGGTGATAGAGGTACCTTCAAATATATGAAATTAGGCATTTTCCTGACAGTTATCTTGGTATTTCCCCTCTTTAATGATTAATTAAATAATGATTAATTAGCATGTCACCTTTGCCATTTTAAATGATGAAAGCAATACATAGAGGGAGAGAATACCCATTTAGAGATTACTTTCACCCACAGATGCTCCCTTATAATGAGATAGACATATTGCCCTAGCTTTTTGAGTCTTCTGCTTTGTTATGGGAAGCACTACTGTGGCCTGGCTGTGACATACGCTGTACTAGCCTGCACCAGTCATCAAGTGGTTTTTTGATTTTTGAGGTCAGATATCTGTGTTTAATAATAACAAAAACCTGAGGTCTGACTAGATAACATTAAGCTGCCATGGCAACTAGTTTTCTGCCTGAGGCCTACTGGACATGATCCAGTGATAGTATAATCCCTGGGATTTATGATTCTTATTGCTATCTAACACATCAGTGTCAATACTGCTAGGCTGTGTCTGCTCTTCTTCCACCTTGTTCGGCAACTGGTAGGTCTCTTGCCCTTTTTTGTTACAAAAGCACAGTGTTGAAGCGAATAGGATATTTTTTCACCATTATCCATTTGCTAAGGTAATGAGCAGCCCTGTATTATAAGGTGGTTCTGCTTTGAGATCGGCTGTGCCCACTGTTTGCCATGAGGATGCTGGTGCAGTTCTGTCGAAGCATCTGTGTCCAGCTCTGCTGGCTGGGAGGTTCTCCAGGTTCCCCCTAGAGATATCAGAAGTCATCTTTTAGCAAAGAAGTGGCACGCAGAATTGCCATGTTAACTTGAGGATGGCTAAGGACCTTTTAAAAAAATCATTACAAATAATTGCAGCTTTGGAAAATTAGACCGTAGTGTGCCCAGAGGAATGATCTGCAGGGGAGTGACAAAAGCCACCAGTGTTGGACAGACCAGAGAGAGGAAGGGAGGAGAGGAGAGAGGAGAAGCAGCACTGATGTTTGTGGAGGGTCATCACACTCAAATGTGCGCTGGTTTGTGAAGATAAACAGCAACTTCAGGTAAAACTGTCCCCTTCCCCTTGCTGCATCCATAGCCACCTGGGAGAGACTGCAAAATGTGCTCCCAACGACCGGTGATATCCTAGGGTATGCAGCAGAATACAGGATATTAAATGGTCCTGCATCTGTTTCAGGACGCTTTTTTTTAAATGGGAAGCAGGAGTGTTGGTAGGATCACTGCCATTGTGTCAGAGCTGGGAACTTTTGTTTGTTGCAATGCAATGCAAATACAACACTCACTTCTGCCTGAGCAGGCCTGTAATTTAATGAGAAAAATCCCTAATTTTATTTTATTTTATTTCTTTTCATGGTAAGAAGTGACATATAGCCTAAATGTGATATGTGCATGCTTCTCCCCTGTGTTCTGCTGTTGTTCCTAAACCCCTCTTAGTGTGGGGGCTTAAGCCACCCTGGAAAACTGCTGACTACTTGAATTGGTGAAACAGATCATCAGCTCATTTGAAAGTACGTGCCCCTTTGGTATTTCAGCAAGTCCCATCTCTTTACAGAAATTTCAGGAGCCTGCATTTTTTTTTTTATTTATTTAATCAGTTTATTTTTTTAAAGACAGCCCTCCAGTGACAGGCTCTTTCTGCTTAGGCGTGCTTGAAGCCTGAGCTTCAGTCTGGGTTGTCAGCCTGAGATTAGTAATGCTTCGGCACCTCTGCCCCTCTGTCAGGAGCACAGTTGAAAGAGAGGGCAGGAAAAATGGCAACATCAGGGGATAAAGTAAGTTTAAAAGAAATCTAAAAAGCAGAACACCTAGAGACAGACTGAGGAGGAGGAATAAAGAAGAAAGAAAGAAGAGCTAGATAAAAAACGTGAAACCTGAAGCCTAGGACTTTGGGCCAGGAACAGTTAGCAAACGGAACATATAAAAGCATCTATTTTCTGTTCTCACTCTCCTTATTGCCAACAGGGGGGGGAATTAGGGAAAAAAAAGCAGCTAACTTTTTTACGTTTTCTAAAGATAGACTAAAAGGCAAAGCTGCTTATCTAGTTTTTTACTAGATATTTAAGTCATTACTGTAGCAATAAAACTGCTTTAATTGCTGCACCATAATTGTAGGTATTTGTTTCTTACACTGCTTAAGGTCACATAAAAATGAATAGAGGTAAAGATGGGTTTGTGTTAAGTGCCTGAATTTTGAAACTGTTTTCTGCTAACTATCTGCAGAGACAGTACTTTCCCTTTAGTCTCCTGGTTTGACTGTTCAGTAGATATATTTTTTTAATTACCAAATTGGATTTTAGCAGGTGTAGTCGGTTGATGCATTATGGGTATAAGAGATTAGTGTTTAATCCTTCCTTTTATTACTGTGTAGATTGGTATACTTGGGAAAGTATTAAAGGTGCGCTGCATAGTCCAGAGTACAGAAATGACATTTATTACAGAGTTTTCTTTCAGCTAGCATCATTTAGAAAAAAAGCTGGCGCAGAACTCTGCAGGGGCCTATAGGCTCATCTGTAGTGAAACTGCCTTAAACAATGCAGAGCAGAGGGAAAGAAACCTTTTTGTGTTTTAAAACAAAAGCAGTTGTCGAAATATAAGTACTTCCCCTTCTCGAAGATGCTTGTTCTCTTTTTCTGCATTTTATTTTTTCTAAAATAAAGACAAAAGGGGTGTCAAAGCGCAGAAGATCTTTGTGTCAGTGAGTGGTAGAGGCAAGGACTGAAAAGGATCAGTGAATCAGATATAATTTGGACTCTGTTTGAGATACCAGTCCTGTGTTTTGCTGATGGCTGGTATTCCTGTTCTGAAAAGCTGCAGAGGCATTTCTATCGAATAGAAAGAACATTATCCCCATTTTCATTCTGGCATGCCTGTTACGACTTTGTTCTGTAAACAAAGAGGATTATGGGAACTGGAAACTAGATGGCATTTTATTAAAGAACTGTGCGAGTCTTTCACTGTGAATGCAAGAATTGGACAGTCTGGTGATAGCTACCTGTGAAAGAAAATACTTAAAAAATAGACCTCAGTGTTTGAGTTAGTAGGGTTTACGAGGAGGCAGTCCTCTAATGCAGGACAGAGCATGCGCTGGGCTTTAATATTTCCCATTTGCACCTGCAACAAAATACTTGAAAAAAATCTCAAAATGCAATTGTACAAATTAAGAATGAAAAAGTTACGCTGCAGAAATAGGGAGAGAGGGGGGTCTATGTCCACTGAACTGCTGTTGTGTAGGCTGCCAGATTGCTTTGAAAGTATGTTGTTTTAGGAAAAGTACATATTCATTTGTCTAGAACTAGCAGTCTGGGGAGTGAGGCAGGAAAGAGAATTGCATTGAATGAGCATTAGTTGCAGTAACTAGCACAAATTATTTTTACCAGCATGTCATACAAACATACGTTTCATACAACTTCATAGTTTTTCTGCAGTAGACTACTCACTTAGCATTTTAATTCCACAGGGTAAAGTCATATCTATGACTTTACTACTAATATACTAATATGTATATATTAGTACTAGGTTTTACCTAATGCCTACTACAGATCACTCTGGAACTGCTTTCAGTTAATAAAATAAGTGTACAGTACGAATCAAACCATAATTCTGGCAAATCACTTTTCCTTTTAATTATTGTTTTCTGAACTGAATGGACAAATGATTAAGCAAATAGCACAGCATGGAAATGTGGAAAGTTAAGCTGCTATGAGTCAGTTCACAAAACACATAAAGTTGGTAAAGAGCTTGAATGTATCCCCAGTTTTCTCTCAGTTGAAACTTTTTGGTGTGACTTTTTTTTTCCCCTCTTGTGAACATCATAGCCTGGCTTTCACTTGGCACCAGGCTGTAAAGCTTGTGAATTCAAGTGAAGATAGGAATTGGAAGCAAGTGGACATATTTGGCCCTTAGTAAGTGGCAAATCTCCAGTTGGTTTCGTGTGACCCATTGAAGTAGCCTTCTACTTGGCGTGGGCTGGGGTGGCGGAACACAGTGCTCGGCACAGAGGCGGAGGTTTTCAAAAGCAATTACTGAATTAGCAGGCTTGCTTTTCAGAAAGTGGTAAGCAGCTGCCTTTTGACAGCCCAGCTTTCTTTTAAAGTATTGCAGGTTGGTTACTCCAAAAAGGCTCAAAATGGGTAGTGCTTTGAGATTTTTCTGGATGGTCTGGAGTACAGTGCATGAATATGAAAGTAGAAAAGAAAAGGGGATTAGAAAAAATACTAGAAGAACCCATTAGAAACAACACCGGTGTACTGAAGTATCTCTAAAGGATATAATGACAAATTGAATTATACAGGTAGGAAAATGCCATTGTCTAACATAACCTGATTATATTCCATATTTATTTTGCATCAGCAATTTCTGTAGCTAATTTTCTTGGCTTACAGGTGGGAATACGACATTTTCCTGGCTGCTGTAGACCACCCATGTATCAAAAAATCAAAAATTAAATAATGTTTTTAAGCTGGTCTCAGGAAGTTATAAAATCAGGCCCACTTTGAAAGTCCTGCTGGTAATGTAAAAGGCAAGTTAGAATGTAGTTCAGTTCTTTGTGATTATAATGGTCCACCATGATGTCAAAACCCCACTTCTCTTGAAGGTTATCTATAATTGTAGTAAATGATGTCTCACGGGCATTTCACGTGCCACTCTAACAAGCCATGAGCTGAAATATGAGCATGTGCACTTGTGTTAGTAGGACTAACAGATCACCTTACAGCTACAGAAGTAACCTATTCTGAATAAATGACTGATTTAGAAAGTAGTTAATTTTTTTATGGGTTTTAGTGTAGTTTTCAACAGTTTTTCTCTCTGAAAAGTAGGAAGACTTGTTAAATACAGAGTGTTCTTGGGGGAAGGTAGTGTTCAGATATTAAGTATGCAGATAGCTAGACAGTTCAAGCAGAATGTTTCCATATAATTTTTCATTCTGTCAAAGGTAGAAGTGGTATCTGGCAGATAGTTGTATGTAAGCTACTCTCTTATTCTATTTATTTTATGTGCTGCAGAGTGATCCTGAGTGCATTAAATATACTTGGGTTTTCCCTTTTAAGATACACACTCGTAACTGTATTGCTGGAGTGCCTGTGTTGTTAGCACTTGGAATTTGTTGCAATTTCCATAATGTCCTCTAAGTGAGTCTTAGCCTTGAGGTTGATGCTCAGGCGTTGAGAATAGCATTCAAGAGGAATAATACTGTTCCAGCAAATTTGCAGAAGGAAATACACTTTTCTGTTTGTTTGTATGCATGTGGATGTTATCTAGAAGTGAATTGGATATTTTCAAAGTGCAGAAATCCACGTGGCAAACCCAACACAACCGTCTTGGGAGCAAAGCGAGTAATGAAAATTCTGTATTAATATTCTATATTGTACATGAATATTTTCACAAAAAATGATGTTACTAATATAGCCCATTTTATCATTCTGTGCTCAGTCCTTGGGTCAAGTAATTCTGGTGTTATTTGCCTAAGATAAAAAGAGCAGAAGCAAGTTGTCAAAGAGTGCAAACCAACATGAGTAGCTGAAAAAGGGTTTTTATTGTCTGAGAAATGGTTCTAGGTAATTGAAGATTACTAGTAAGGTACATGAGGTAAGACATGTATTTTATAGACACATTCATCTTGTGAGACCTGAGTACGAGTGGTGTAGCTCTCTAGTGCACTTTAAATGAATTTGCATGTTTAGTTCTTAACATTTTGTACAGTACACATGTATGCATACATTGTAATTACTTCTATGCAAGAGTGTTAATTTGAAAGCTTGCTTTAGTACCACAGAGCTGTAGATTTTCATTTTAGAATGTTGTAGTCACAGAGGTTCTCTCTTTTTCTTTTTTAATATATTACACTTGTCTTGGTTTTAGGACAAGAAAAGACACCTAAATTAGGAGACTAATGGTCTTTTGTCTTTGGGTCCAATGTTTAGTAATAAGTGTATGCTAATACAAAATACAGTTTTTCTTCTGTTTAAAGACTTTGTTTTTGTAAATCCTTGTGCATGGCCTTATTTTGAGCATGTGAACTAATTGCATTTGCTCCCATGCGTCAAAGCTGGTGTGCATATTATTGTTCTGATAGGACCAAAGGTATTCTCTTTAAAAGCAAAACAGTTATTTCTGATTATGATTGAATACTTCCTAGTACTTTCAAATAATATACTTAGAAATCTTTTAAAAAGCAGATGCTTTTCAGAAGATGCAGAAGATATTCAGAAGAGAAATCTTTAAAAATCAGTGAGTTGTTTTTACAGATGGAGAGACACTCATCTGATCATTTATGTGAAAAGTGTTACTAAAAAGCAGTAAAATAAGATACTTGATTACTCTTTCTGTTGCATATAAAGTGATGATGCTATATACTGTATCTAGTTAACCCTTTTTAAAATGAAAAGAATCCATACGATTGATCTGTCAACAGAAAATGACTTTTGGAAAGCATGCCTCCCTTCCATGCGGTTGTTAGAAAGAACATGGTTGGTATAAACAGTCATTATTCTCAGTGAAAAAAAATTTCCTGTTGCATTTTTGCAAAAATCTTTGCCTAAAAACCTACAGTCAGAAATCACTCTTTGTTCATACCAGTTGAACACTGAAAAATGAAGCAAAGTGATCTAAATCAAATTTACAAGACTGATAACCATGCAGTTGGGGGGAGAGTAGCTACTGCATAACCTGTACTCTGTCAAGGTAATTTAATTATGGATGGCTATACTTGAGTATAATTTGTTAATGTGTGCTCCTTGCAAAGGGAGAATAATTCTCACAAAGCATTGACAACTTTATACATTTTTATCAGGATACTGTCAAAGGAAAGGGGTTTTCTTAGAATTTTGTAATACACAGTCACCTGGAGGAGGAATATCAATGAAGTTGCTAGCAGGGTGGTTTTTTCTTGGGTTCTTTTGGCTACTGGAGTCTATATGTATGAAGATGGGGGGTAAAAAAATGCTCTTCTTTATGAATTAGAGTATATAAAAAATGAATATGTTACTGTGCAATAGTTGAGAGATAATTTTTTACAAAATATTGTTGTGATATCTCAGTCTTTTGGACCTTAATGACTGTAATACTCATTTTAAATTTTACCTCTTTGAAAAACAGTTACGATCAAAGTTTAGATTAATATTCATTCTCTTTCCCACTCCCTACTTTTCAGAAGTAAGTCTGAGAAGAGCCAGAGGTGAATCTGGCTCGTTCTTCGTCCTTGCCATCAAGACTCTCTTTTGAAGAGCAGATTTAGAGAGCAGCTGTAGCTGAGATGAGAGGTCAGCAGAGGCACAGAGCTATGGGATATATTGCTGGCTGGTTTTTTCCTTGGTCTCTTAAGATGAACTGTTTCTAACTGAGAGTTTTGTTTGTGAACAGAGGTGGTGCTTGGAGGACGCCCAGCTTTCTCCATGCTTGGGGTATGGGTGGTCTGTGCCTCTGAACCCAAGTACGAGCAGCACTGTTTGGTAGTCCAGTCATTAAGTTCTTAAATCATTAGATGTAGTGACTTTTGAGTAAACTCTTCTTGGACACCTCTTTGTGTGCTAAACAATACAGAATATCCAGCTCTGAAGGTTGGCTAATCAGAATTACAGAATTAGGACTGTGGTAATGATACCTGGGTACTTGTATAGTTGTTTTAACTGATAGTTCTATATCCTTGGCTTAGAATCATGCATTTTCTCAGTTGGCTGTTGTGTTTTGGCATACCATCACGGTAAGCTGACTCAATCTGCAAGGCTCGATGTTGAAAAGAATAGGAGACCACTGGGATAGTCAACATCTGGGAGCTGGACCTTCTGCCTGTCCATTTTCTCCTCCCATGTGAACAGCAAATCAGGAGTTCTGCCTCCTTTTCCAAATCTTGCAGACCTGCAGTCTGTAGATCCATAGGAAAGGAAGTCAGTCGTACTTACAGAGCAGGTAGGATGGACTTGAGGAGCAGTAGGGATTGCCTGGAGAGTAGGAGGCTGAGTATTTATCAGCATTTCAGTGAAGTGCTCTCACTGCTAATGAGGAAGACCTGAGGCAACATCTACAAGGAGGGCCACAGGAGGAGCCCTAGCAGTGAGGCTTCAGCCTTTTACCCAAGCAGATCTGTTGTTCCTGTGTTTAGTGCTTTGTGGGATGTGGCACGCTCCTCTCCCCAAGGTGAGGCTGGCGTTTCACAGAGGGAGACTTTCAAACTCTGCGAGCCGCCTGGAAAGAACAGTATCCCTGCCCAGCCCAGCAAGATCAGTGTTAAGAAGGTTGACATTTTATCATTTATTTTGAGGAGTGATGTGCTTTATCTCATTTTTGTACACGATGGACCCTTTCAAAGAAGTATTTTGCACAGTCTTTACTGTCAGGAGAGGGCAAAGGGGGGTTTCTGGATAACTGAAAGGGTGCAGTAAGGAAACAAATTTTATATGTCATCTGAACATCAGCTCGGTCCCTGAAGTTCAAATACAAAAAGGTATGATTCTTCTTCGCAGTACCTTCCTGGAAACAGTGCATTACAGAAGAAAGCATATGATGCATGACATTTAGTAGTGATTTTTCTTGAGAGGGACCTTTAGATTTTGAAGCTAAATAGTTTGTGCATGGTTTAGCACAGTATAAAAAGTCCAATAACTGAAATGAGGCATAAAGCCTCATTTCATCTTCATCTTCACTATGTGCATTTCAGCACAACCTTCATAATGATATTTTGCACTTCTGTTGCTCATACAATCAAAATATTTCATAATGCTTTGGAAACATTAAAGGACGATCATTGGTTATAAAAGCACACTTTCATTTTTTTACCTACTATTATTTGTAGTAACCCAGAAGATAAGTGGTAGTAAAAGCAATTGGGTAAAGAAAGCAGCAACCTGTTATCAGTTCTGTTTTATGTACTTCACATCATTATCTATACAATGAGTTTTACTGACGACTTGTTCCAATGTGCGTCTTTCAGACAGGACAAAAGGAAGGAGGGGTAGAATTAAACAAGAATGGGTATCTCTTAAGCAGATGAATGGACATGTGTGGTACATGAAATAGCTTTTTTTTAAAAAAAAAAAAAGGTCTTTAACTTAGATTTTCTGTGTGAGGTAAGTATTTACTGCTGCCTTCATCTTGTAGATGAGGGATGAGGAAACTCAGGCACAGAGCTCATAAGTGACCTACCTGAGATGATACAGCTGAATCACAGGCTGAGCTGGGCACAGAAGTTAATCTCTTAATGGACTTCTGGGTTTCTGCCTTGCCTCTGTTGGCAGAGAAGGCACTGGAAGCACGGTTTTGTTTGCGATTATGGTTGCAGTGTAATTAAATTGGTTGAGTGTTTTTAATGAATTGACTTGACTGGATCTTTCTGAGGCTTGAGGTGCAAATCCCTGCAGCTGTTCCACTGGAAACTGACTGAAATGTAGTGTAGGATGTGGAGGGACGTGGTTTTCTTGCTGGGGGACAGGTCTTTGGGAGGGAGGCACTCTGTCTAGGGTTAAAAACTCTGCCTAGGAGTCCACAGAAGGTTATTGCTGTTATGTGGACTGGCCCCTACAGTACAAGTCTTTTCTCATAATTGCATGTGATAATAGCAGCAACAAGTTCAGTCTTTCTGCCTTTGAATATTTGTTCTTAATGCATTTTACGTCACACCAGGTTCAAGTGGGCCGCTTTTTCATTTTTTGTTCTTCATTTTGTGTCTGTTCTACAGTGAAGTTTCAAAGCTGTGATGAAAACAAAAAAATACACTTTGGAAGCAGTGAGCCAGAAGATTTCAGAGTAGGTGAAGATGGTGTGGTCTATGCAGAACGAAGCTTTCAACTTTCAGCAGAGCCCACAGAGTTCATTGTGTCTGCTCAAGACAAGGAAACCCAGGAAGAATGGCAAATGAGAGTGAAGCTAACCCCTGAACCAGCCTTCGCAGGGGCTTCAGAAAAGGTAAAAACAACAACAACTAAATGCAGGCTGTATAAATATATCTCTGCAAACAGGCCTAAAAATAGGGATTTGATTCTGTCTGTCATGTACCTCTCCATGAGGCATTTTATTAATGGACAACTAGTGCATGCAAAGCTGGAGTCTCAGGAAGAACATTTTATGGCCTGTTATCCTGTAGCTTTGCTAAGGCATGGAAAGGCACGCCTGTTTAAGTATACAGGATTCATTTATGTTTGAGCTTTTTGTTTGTATAGTTTGAGATTTATACCTGAATTTAAGTCGTACGTGGTCATTTCTTTATTTTAAATTGCTTGAAAGTATTACAGTATTTATGCAAGTGGTTAAAAATAACCACAAAATAAACAAATTTGTGCTAGAATGCATCAGTCAGGTTTATTAGATGGGAGCTGTAGATTTACAGCAGTAGTAGGAAAGAATTTCTGGCAGGGAATATTGGCTTTGTCTTGTCCCTTCATAATCAAATGGAGATTGTAAATTATTCATGATTCCAGCACTACTTGGTAAGGAAGCTAGTCTCCCTCTGCTGGAAGCTGCCATAGGATAAACCATGTACTGTAACAAAAATCTAATCTAGCAATATACAAATAACAATGCATTTACTTTAGTAGACCTAATACTGTTTTCCTACCTTTTTCTGTTATATTATTTGCTGTCTGCTGTTTCTTACCTTCTCTTATGAAGTGCTTAGTTTAGAAATAAAAAATAAAATTTATTCCTAGATTAACATACCTGTAATAGGTACGCATTAAAGATTTAAGCATAATGTCAAAATAGACAGTGTGCTTATGCGAGACATTTTCCCCAAGAACACAGTGGAGACCAAAGGTGTGTAATCCTCAGTTTTTTGTTTGCTTACTTCACGATTGTTTTAAATCTTCTAAGGCATGTTTTTAACAAAGGAAATGTCATTTTTGTCTGTAATAATCTAGTAAAAGAGCAGATGCTTAGGTATGCCAGGGCACGCCCTGTTCTTTCCAAAGATCCAGTTCAGGCATCCTTGCCATCAGCAGAATGTAGAGTAGTGGAATCTGTCCTTCAGCTGGTCATCTGTTTTTACTCTGTGGCATACTTGATTAGATTTTTTTTTTTTTTTTTTTTTTTTTTTTAATTTTTTTCTCTTAAAAGATTTGGAAAAAGTTTTTGTTGCACCCTTAAGCAAGCTACCATGGCTATATGTGTGCTGGGATCCAAAGGCTGCAATGAGTGCAGATATAGAAAGGAATAGGAAGGGAATGTTGATACCCAGCAGAGATTAATGCCCAATGTGTAAAGTGGGTCATCTACTGCATCCATCATGGCTGACATAGGTTTAAAATAATTACAGCATTAATTCTATGGGATTTAATAGGGTCATAAATATTTGAGACATTCCTTACCAGTATGTATTAAACTTCTTTTGGAACTCAAATTATATTTTAGCACACCCAGATCTAAATTTAATGTACAGTAGCACATTACCTGAACTGAAGCTCTGGCTAATGAGAAATACATAAAGGCATAATATTAAATTCTGCAAAATATTAACTACTTTGCAGAAAGTGCAGAATAGTTTACGCAGTAGTGCCATGTTATAAATGGTTTATAATTCCATTTCTCCTCCAACTTGAATACAGGGGAAAAAGGACTTCTTAAAATTTTGCAGTGCAATTGTAAATAATATTGGTTATTTTTATATCTCACTGTGAATGCAAATAAAACAGTTCTATGAACACAAAGGAAAGACAGCCTTTCAGTCAATTATGTAATCATATCTGAGTTATTTTATAATGTCTGCTAGTAATTCTCCTTCTAACATGTGCTTAATTTTATCTTGTACCTGGGAAAGGACCAAAAGAAAATTGAAGACATCGTATTTCCATGGCAACAATACAAGCACAGCAGCCCTCTGAAGAGGCAGAAGAGGGACTGGGTTATTCCTCCAATCAACCTACCAGAAAATTCCAGAGGACCTTTTCCTCAGGAATTAGTTAGGGTAAGGAAGTTAATGGAAATGTGGTTTCAGTGTCCCTCAGAGAGCTCTTGAAGAGATTTTGTATGAATGATGTCTTGTTTGTAGTCCAAACGTTTATCAGAGTCTTTTGGGCTGGTTTATGTTGCTGCCTCTGTGCATATTGGGCTGGGCTGCGTTTACTAGGTTTTTTTTAAGTTATCCCTATGCTCCTGTACTGGTGGAAGATGACCTTGGTTTGGGTGGTAAGTGCTGTGACAACTGTCCTAAGTGGCTAAGGAGGATCTCTGCTGGTTCAGGAGTTCTCCAGTCTTCTGCACTGGAGTTTTCCACTTGGGGAAGGGTGTGGGGCTGAGCGGGAGGAGGAGTGCACCAGGAGGCAGGAGGAAACGGGATGAGGACACCAGGACACTAGCTGCTCCATAGGATTCTGCAGCACAGACATGGCCGTTGTCAGGAGCCCAGCACAGGAGAGGGCTTCCAGCCATGGTACTGGTTGGTCATGATCAAGTTCTGCAAGGGTTTTTGGAACTTGGTAGAGCATTAGCCCAAGTTGATAGGATGTAGTTTTGCTCTGCTTTGTTGATGTGCATGCTGGTGATTCACCTGCTCCTCACAGATGCACTGACCTTTAATTTTTTTCCTCGGAAGATGAGACCAAAGTTCAGTCTTTGAACAAAAACAGCGAGTTTCTAAAGGGCTACTGCCAGTAGCAAAGAGAGTCTGTAGCTTTGGTCTGGGAAGATGCAGGAGGGAAAAAACCAAAAGAAAACTGATTTTTAATTTCTTACGTAGTTTTATGATTGTATGTGTTTTCTCTAGGATCTAAACAATTCTGTTTAAGGTAAGAATACTTATTTGTGTTGGTTTAATACAATTCATCCTGTTATGAGAAATAAGCAGGGATATTTTTATGTTCCTGAAAATTCATTGACCAGCTTTCTGACAAACAAAGAGTGCATTTGAAAACCTCAAACTTTATACTAACTTTATATCGTTTCCAGGATAATTATTTGTACAAGTTTAGTGTAAAGATGGAAGAAAAGAGCTGCTGCTTGTCTCAGCAGCAGTCCCATCCACTGGTGGTTTGCAGCTAATGCAAACATTATCTTTTTTGACACGTAGATTAGGTCCGATCGTGATAAAAGCCTCTCACTACGGTACAGTGTGACTGGCCCAGGAGCTGACCAACCTCCAACAGGCATCTTCATCATCAACCCCATCTCAGGACAGCTGTCTGTGACAAAGCCTTTAGACCGGGAGCAGATTGCTTCTTTTCATGTAAGTTTAATTTACCATAAATCAGATGATCAAATTGAAGATTAACATCTGCTTCAAACATGACTTGAGCAGCCAGCATTTAGTTCTCTATGAGATATGATTTGAAGAGTTTGTAGCAGATTTGTATTTATTGTACTTACTAAGGCTAACTTGTACTATGTTTAAGCAGCTTAAATACATTAACATATGTAAACAGTGATTAAATGTATTTAGATAAAGTAATTTTAAAAGATTGAAATATGGATACTGTAGCATATATTTCAAATACAGACCATTGATCACAGTCTCCACTGTATTGTATATTTTTTCAAAAGTTTACTTTTAATTCAGCAGCTTAAATTAGGATGTGACTGCTATTAGAATTGCAGCAGCTGTGATTTGAGAAATGGATGGGAAGAATAACCTACCAATTTTCACTTTCAGGGGCAAATCTAAGCATTTTAATGGAATTGTAAATTAGGTCTGTCAACTTATGAAAATGATATTCTTTGCTCTAAAGAAATTGACAAAGTAGACCACGGATTCCAGTATTAGAGGAAAAGAAAGGTTTGAAGGAAGGGGAGAGACCAGGCTGTGACCTAAAGTTGTCTCTGCTTTTGAGAGACCATGCTGAAATCGTTACAGAAGTTGCTCAGCTCCTAGAGAGAGTTTCCAGCATGTCATGGATTAAAACTCTCCTTGCCTCATGCTCCAGGAAGCCCTTTGAGTGCTGCTCCCAAACAGAGGAGGCAGCAGGAGGCATCTGGGGGGAGGCGGAGGGAATGGCTCTCACAAGAGCACAACAGCTCTGGCATCCATAAGATTTTTACTGAGAATTTGGCGTTGGCAATTCAAGATTTACTGACTTAGGAATTTACATTTATATGAGTCATTTCTAGAGTGGTGAGTTAATAATGCCCTCTTGCTCCTTTCTAGTAGGTTTGTAGCCAGAAGATATATATATGTGTGTGTGTGTGCGCGCGCGCATAATGGCCTTCAGCAGGACTGCTATAGGAGAAAGTTGCTCTTTTGTTTAGCAATTGCCAGGCTCTGGCCTGGATACATAGGTGTAAATTTGCAGAAAGTACTGTGTTCCTTTTTTTTTTGGCTGTCCAATTTAAGATGATTTAGATAAACCTGACTGTCAAAGGTAGTAACTTTGTCCTTTTTGACAATCAGGGCATTAAATTTAAGTGTTTCAGTATCTTAGAAACTCAGTCCATAAACTTTTAGCTTAATTTTAGCCTGGAATTTCAGTGTTTACTGACAGTGATTTATCACAAACCCTACCTTGGTGTTCCAGGTAGCACAAATCTATTCTATATGCTTTTTCTGTGTATTCATGTCTATTCAATATCCATAATATCAGTAAAGAATTTTTGAAAGTGATGCCAGTTTTCATTCCCTATGGATTGTTAATAAGTTGCTATCTGTTTGATATAAACCTGCATATTTTTAGAATCTGTTTTGTAATGGTCATTATTAAAAAAAGATTTATATATGACAGTAGGTATTGGTATTAATCAAAATTACATGATTCAAAATAATTTTCAGCAAGTCAAAGAAATAAATCTGCAGCTTATAATAGTTTAGAAGTCTGAACAGCAGTTCTGTTAGCAACTTGAAAACTCAAATGGTCTATATGAGGGAGCAGTGGCAGATAACAAAATACATTGAGCTAAAAATGTGTGGCCTGAAACTTCCTGCCACCATTATTGTATCTATTTGTGTCTGTATGTTGTGCAAATTCTGATACTTTTAATGATGTTTGCAGCTGAGAGCGCATGCAGTGGATGTAAACGGAAACCAGGTGGAAAATCCTATTGACATTGTTATTAATGTCATTGATATGAATGACAATAGACCTGAATTCTTACACCAGGTTTGGAATGGGACAGTCCCTGAAGGATCAAAGCCAGGTAATACATGGGCTTTCAAAGTGTATGCAGTAACGTTTTGAAGGTGATGAAGGGGGTGCATTCAGACCTTGTAATACTTTCAAAGGTGTCTTATTACTGTAATGAGCAAAATCTCAGATACCATCTTATTATTTCACCTTATTTTTAATTCAAATTTTAGCATGCTAGGATTAATTTCCAAAAGAAGAAAGTAGTATGTACATAAACTAAAAGAGAGAAGTCTTTAAGAATATGACTTTTAGGTTCCTGTTTTTGAAAATCCTATTTGTAGTGTCACAGTTCTTACAGTTATGTTCATGATAGCCATTGACGTTCATTTAGTTGACAGCTCAGGGTATGAGAGACTTCCGAAATATCAGCAGATACAGTTCTAGTTCTGAATCTCAGAGGCTTTGCAAATACTGGGATTTGAAATCAAACAGTTTCATCTGAATTCTCAAGAAAGCCCTAAACGTTGTTCACATCTCATTAAAATTCTAATCGGCTCAGACTAAAGTTTGCACTATGGCTGAAACCACTTTCTTAATTTGTCAGTAGTGTGAAATGAATTTTTTAGAAAGGTTAGCACAAGAAATGTATTTTCTCACTTTGCAGTGTTGACTTGGCATTTGAGATGAAAAGAACATGCATCTCAGACCTTTGAAAGAGTATTATTTACATTGATTTTCAATCATTATCTGTGCACACCAATTCTGAAAATTAAATATATTTCTTTTGGCCCAATTAATAACATTTTTATCTAAACATGAGGAGCTCTGTTGTTACAGAACTGTTATTTATGGCAGAATTGTAGGATTGCATTGTTTATGGAGCTTCTTCAGTTCTAAGCAAATCTGATATTTTATAAACACAAAGTATTTTTATCTCCTCTTATGTATTTTAATTATTCTGTTAGTGAGCCTTGGGTTTAACCAGTTTGTTTTAAGTAAGAGAAGGAATGTGCAGAGTTTACCAAAAGAAATACATGCTTTGACCATTGCTTGTAAGTGGTCATGTGTAATCTGAGTAAACTGTTTATATAACATCAATTATTTATCCTGCTGCTAGGAACCTACGTGATGACTGTTACTGCCATCGATGCTGATGATCCCAATGCACAGAATGGGATGCTGAGATACAGAATCTTGTCACAGGCCCCAAGCAGCCCCTCTCCAAACATGTTTACAATCAACAACGAGACTGGTGACATTATCACCGTAGCAGCTGGGCTTGACAGAGAGGTATGGTAGGTCTTAATCCCATAGGCTGGGTTGTACTTAGTATTGTGAAGCAGCACATTTTTTGCTAGTAACTTACAAATACTTCTCTCCCTCCCTGGTCTGAATTTTTTCCCTGGAAAAGAGGGAATTAGGATGGGGATGAAAATTGGACCCACACATTCTGTATGTATAGTCACTCTTGGTTCCATAGTGTCATGGAAAGGATCTTGTCTCAAAAGCCTGTTTGTAAGGTAGACACTACAGCAGAGCGATGCAGATAAGGACCTCAGATGCTCGGCCTGGGTGCTGAGATGGGAGGTGTTCCTCAGCTCCAGCTCTTTCCTCTTGCTGAGCTCCATAGGCAAAGAGTAGATGGAAAATAGAATTGGCTATACGTTCTATTTATTTTGGAAGCTTCAAGAGAGCTTCTGTCCTCTCTCTGTCCTCTTCCTTGCTCTTCACAGAGAGGTGGTAAATACTCAAAATCTTCTGGATACTGTGTTGCTAAATTTGCAGTAATTTGCTTATTAAAATAAACCAGGAAAAATATTGTCGATTTTAAATTTGAAAAGTACATTTCTAAGAAATGAACCAGTCGGTATTGGAAACTGCATAGATAGAGACTTGTCTCAAGGCCTGGACACACATTCAAAACCTTTTTAAAAGAATAATAATAAAAATATCTGACTGTCAGTAATGCCCTGCTACATGCTGGGCAGGTCCCGTTCTGTCTAGACAGTTCTTCACTGTGCCCACCACCAGAGAAGGAGGATGCCAGACCCTGTGCTCTGGTTCACCCATCTGTGAGGTGGGAATAAAAATATTTTCCCTCCTAACTCCAGATCTGTCACATGGACTAGCTGTGCTTTTGAACTGCTTGAAAACTTCACAAGAGAGAAGAATTATTTTATAAACAAACTATACAATCCAAACAAATCTTATTTCAACACATCTTGTTTCAACTTCTGCTTTACTAACCTCATTTTAGCTCATTAAATCTGACGGGTTTTTTTTAAACTGGGTTTGCTGTTCAGCTTTTAGCTGTTTGCTTATACTTAAAATGGAGAACAGAAATACTTTCTGATGCTCTGGGTTGGCTATTAATATTCTGATGCATTTCAGTTTGAAAGGGGCAATCAGAAGATTTGAAAAGCTAAACAGACTGTTAGATGTTGCAATTAATTTTTAAAGTCTTATTAACATTCATTCTATTGAAGTTGGTTTTGAAGAGGATGGATTTGAGGAAAGGAAAACCCTGAACTTTACGGTATTGCCCTATTAAATTAAAAGAATGATGGGCAGCTTTGCCCTTGTTTTTAAAATTCCCTGGTCATCTTTGACAGGTGAACTTTCAGAAGGACACAGCAATAACTCTGGGTTTTATTACTTAGTGAGTAGCTGTACCAGAGTGACTTAACTTGGAAGAAACCAGCTGTCTTTGGAGCTTAGGCCCTCGCTTTAACAGTTGGAAAAGCCTTGTCATTTGTCATTAGTTTTCATGATGGATCACTGTACTGATACCCAAATGAGTATTTATAAACAGTTCTTGCACATGTTGAATATTAATGATTAATGTTAAATCATGCGAATATTAAATTAGACTAATATGAGATAAAATGGTTTCCTTCCCAAGCCATTGCTCTGCTTCCTTCATTTCCTGAGTCATTTTGTGGAAGCCAATTAAATTAAAACGACCAGGAGTCTAGAAAGCCAGATCTGAATCAAGCAGGTCTTCTGACAGTGGGCTGGGGAGTGCCTTGTTGAACAAGGTTTTTTGTTGTCCAGGAACCTCAGCTGCGCTACCCATTTCTGCCATTCTGCCCTTTTCTCTAAGTCTTGACTCTCTTTGTAAAGCTCTAATTAGGCTCATAAAATACTGGACACAATTTTAAATTCTTAAATTACGTGACCCATTATTTATGGGAGCAAAAGTGTTGCAGGCATTAAAAAAAAGGAAAAAAAAAAGAGTGGTTCTTGTGATGGCGTTCCTCATCTGCTAGCATTTTAGGTTAACATGCGCAATGCATTATCTATGCTAACATGCACAGGAGAAATGTTGCTTAGGTAGGGGACTCAGCTAAAGGCAGAAGAAAGTCTTTCACTTGCTATGCCAAAAGACACTCTTTCATGAGATCCAGCTGTTCTTATATCTTCCACTATTGCTGTGGAATTTACTTCAGCATTAAAACATCTGCCTTACTGCTGGAGGTACCAAAGAAGTCAGGCAGGGTGCTTAAATTTACACACTGACATTCCTGCCTCATGTGAGGTTAATTCAGTGAAGTGCTCTTTTATTTGGCCTGTGTTGAAGTGGAAAGATGTGACCTGACGAGGTCTGCATTCTTTCTTGAAGCTGCCAGTTCGTTTTTGGATGTGTTGCTGCAAATTCTCCATGCAGACTGCTGACACATGCACCACGGCTTATTCCTGGCTCCTTCACAACCTGCAGTTGAAAGAGGAGAGCCACCTTCCCCAATTTCCCCATGCTTGGAAAGTTGTGCACTTGTTGATTTCTGAAATTTCATTCCCAGCAGTTGATTTTTTTGTATGTGAGTGCTGGAAGTGGGGGAAAAAACAAACAAAAGCACACATACGCTGTCTTTTGGGGCACTTCTGAGGGCAGTTTCTAGTGTGCTGCTTCTGTTGGAATTAAATAAGATTGTACGGAAGTTGAGTCTCCGTGTAATAATAATGGAGTTTCCTTAATGAAATTTGCTTCTTGGGATCAATGTGTTAAGACCCAGATGAATCAGAAGCACCTGCTGTTTCAATAACATAGAATCATCTGGCTGCAAGATCTGCTTCAATACTGCTCTAGATTTTATTGCTTCACAATAAGTAAAGTATATATTTTTTTTTCCTGGATGAGAGTGGTAAAAGTATTTCTTTGATTCCCTTGTGACTGCTTCTCTTGTTGGTGTAATGAGGAAACCTTTAGGATGTTTACTTAAGATTTTTGAAGGTCACTTTGCAAGTATATTTTCCAAGCCAGAATTTGTATACATATTTATGCATTACTAAATATATATATTGCATTTCTGTATAGATAATATTAGTCTTGCTTTTTTTAAAGAACCATGGGATGCATATGCAGTAATACACATTTGAGTTGTGTTGTGTAAGGGTTCCTTTGTGAAAGAAGACATGAGCATAAATTATCTTCAGTGGGAGATAAAGATTCATACAGCTTATTTCAAAAACTTTTTTGTTCAGTGGCTCATGTGTGCTGCTTGGAAGTGAGCATAACCATTAAACCTCTAATGTCTGTCGTAGCATCTGGCCAAAATTTGCAAGAAAGTTAGACATTATCAGTGGAATTGTCCTTGTTTATTTTTTGTATCCATATCCATAGTCCTTTTTTGTAAACAGTTTCCATGAAAAGTCATCTGTCATATACCCCTGTCTTTAAGTAGTGGGAGAAAATAAGGTACCAAGTGGAAAAACTGTGCTTTTCTTTAAGTATTTTTATTTTGCTGGAAGGTTTTTTGCCAGTGTTAGTAAACCATTCACGAAAGTGATATTTCAGAGTAATAGCATCTTCTTATGTTTGTGCATTTTCTTTTGGAAAGAACTGAATGATAACACCTAGTTCTCTCCAAACTGGGAAACTGAACTGGCAAATGAAAAAGCATACGCAATATTTGCATTTCACAGCAGAAACCGTTGATGAGTTAAAATCAACTTCTCAGCAACTCTGCACAAAGAACATCTGTCTAATTTTTTTTTCTTTTTTTTTTTTAACACAACCTTGTCAACTTTGTTTTAACTTGTAACCGGTTTGAGGTCAGGTCTCAGTTGGCCGTTCCTTGTGCAGGAGGGAGCCCTGGCCCCGCTCCAGCCATGACGGGAAAGCGGAGCCCTGGCTCGGAGGGCCGTTACTGATGGCACAGGCAGCGCCGGCGTTGCGGGGGGAGGAGGAGGAGGAGGAGGAGGAGGAGGAGGAGGCGGCGGAGGCAGCAGCAGCGGCCATCTTCAGCTGGGCTGTTTAACATTTATGGAAATAGCCCGCATGGCTGCTGCCTCCCCCCTTTCTCCCAGTGCCCTTACTAGTCTCTGTTAGCCTTGACATCTTCGGTTTCCATAGCGATTGCAAGAAGTTGCAGCAGCGGTTTTATACTTGGGCTTGGCTGAAACAAAACCTTGGCAGTTGTGGCCGTTTAGCCAACAAACCTACTTTGGCTCGGTTCTCTCAAATGCTTTTGAGGACTTGCCCTGTTTTAGTATAAACCGCACTCTTGTTTTTTTCCCATTTGAAAAGCGTTGTTAAATCTGTGATAGTAGCATTAACTGTGTAAAGTGTTTTTGATTGTGAGAGTAGGAGGCAAGAAGTCTGCTCTTGTCTCAGTGATATTTGAAGAAAATCAAGCAGTAGTTCAATGTAGCGAGATGCAACCCAGTGCTGTATTCCTGTGGCACAAACTTTGCTCCTGTCATTTCAGGTGATGCTAACTAGCATAAACAGTGTGATAGGCTCCATTGCTTAGCGAAGTGCAATTTTGGAAACACCTGCTGTCCTACGGTAATGTTAGTTTTGTCTAAAACTTATGTTGATGTCATTTTGCGTTTTAGAAAGTACAACAATATACATTAATAATTCAAGCTACAGACATGGAAGGAAACCCAACATACGGTCTTTCAAACACAGCAACTGCTGTCATCACTGTGACAGATGTCAATGACAATCCTCCAGAGTTCACCGCCATGACTGTGAGTATAGGGTGGGAGTAACTGAAGGATGTGCATATTTATAACCCTTCCCTGCTTTTCTCATTATATTCCCAGTCGGTAAATATTTATTACTTATTAAATAGTGTACTGGCAGGTAGAATTGAAATAAATGCAGAATATATATCCCTTAGATACAGTATTCTGCTTAGGCCAAAAGGCAAAAGCTGACAAGGGACTCAAACCATCAGTTTTCTGGGTGGCCTCAGGTAAACTTCGTTAGATAAATTGTCAGAGCTCCAGTGAAGAGAAACGTTCTGAACACTGATGAATGTTCAGAATGGTGTGGCTCTTGTGTGCTTCTGCAGCTGAGATAAAATGCTGTCTTGTTTTATGCAGTTCTATGGAGAAGTACCGGAAAACAGGGTGGATGTGATCGTAGCGAATCTGACGGTAACGGATAAAGATCAGCCCCACACACCTGCGTGGAATGCGATGTACCGAATGACCGGAGGAGACCCGACAGGTCGATTTACCATCCTGACCGATCCCAATAGTAACGATGGGCTGGTGACTGTTGTGAAGGTAAGAGATGCTTATGCTTCAGAGAGTAAAGCAGAGATGGAAGAAGTGGGAAAACATTGAGGGGAAAAAAATATGAACTCCTGAGGCCAGCACGAGTCTGGAAAGTAAAACGGATGAGCACCATCTGTCTTGTGCAAGTAAGCCATCCGTCTATTTGAGTGTTTCCTTGCTTACACTATCAGTAGTATTCCAAATGATCAGTTCTAAAAGTTGAAAATGACAGATTTTGAAGCTTTATTTGCCAGAAGATAGGAATTAGTCTGTGGAAAAGCATTTGCTTAGTATTTGTTTCTAGTGTAAATGAACAGCTTCCTACCTCCTGGCCTCCAGGAGTAGTCAACACTTATTGTCTGTGGATTTTATGTCAACATGTTCCTGTGAAGGAACAGATATAGACAGTCAAGGCACAATCAGAGGAAAAAGTGATAGGTGGGAGGCTACTTTTACAAGAGGCTTTTAAAGACTGGCTATTTTTAAAACCTTATTTAAATACCTTCTTTGGAATAATCTGTCTATCTTCATTCTCTAGCCAGCACAGCTCTGTGTTGAGGGGTGACTTACTTCAAATGATAAAAACAATGTGGTTCTATAATTAAAACTGCCAGGCAGTAGCCACCTTTCCTCATGGCCTTCTGATAAGTGTCTCATCTCTGAGTTGACCTGTTCTGGTTTTGGCTGATCCACTTAAAAAGTCAAGTGTGAGATGCCAGTGTTCTCATTTGGAAGTTAAAACATTTGCCTTTGGGGTGGGGAGGGTTGGGGGTTTTTTTCATTCTTTTCCTGTTTGGGTTTTTTTTTAATCTTCTCAGTATGTAGGTGAGAAAAAGATACAATTTTTGTACAGCTATAGGGGTAATTCACACTAGGTTGTATTTTTTTTAAGAACTGTCTGTTTTATAACTGCACTTCCCCAGAGGTGCTACTTGTCTTCCAGCAAGAATTATGTGAGTGTCTGGGCTTTGTAATTAGGCACATAAGCATCTTTTTCAGATCTAAGAATGGTATCAAACTAGAAATGTCTGGGAAAATGAATTTAGAAAATGCTGAGATTAAACTAAAGTATTATAAACAGAAGCAAGCCTAAGATTCCAGATCTCTAACCTGTTTGATATAGCTTTGCTCACTTACAAATTTATTTTTAACAAATTCTATCCTCTCTGCTGCCAGAGTATCTCAGTGCTTTGCTATATCTGACCTGGTTTAACAACAGAGTAGCAGCATGTGGGAGCCTCATTGGAAAAGGAACTTTTTCCTACAAATGCAAGGGAGTGATGGGCCTGTTCAGAAGGGGGCCAGCTATACCATCTGAAATCAAAGGCTCTTAAACAGCGTAGGAAAATCAGCCTGAGGTGGTAAATGGCAGTTCTGCAGTCTGGCCAGCAGCACTCCTTTAAGCACCCAGCCATGGGAAGAGTTGGAAGCTTGCCTGCAGTTTTTATTGGCAGTGCAATGAGTTGATTTGTCAACATGTAATGAAGATTGGATTGTCTCTTATCACTGACATCATACTGTAATGTGCCAACTGCCCCTGTAAGGTACAGGGTTCCTTCAAGTCTAGAATCAGTGCGAGTAGTACAGTACATAGAACTAAAGTGAATCAGTTCTCAGGAAATGCTTCACCCCTATGCAGCATGACAGAGAAACTCTAGCCTCAAACTCTTTTTACTCCTTCCTGAATTGGACTTCTGGCTCAGTGAGGAAGTCCCCAAACTGAAGTTTGTCCAGACTGTGAAGATGGGAGCTGTAGGTATACCAGCAGTGTATTAGCTGGGGTTACAAAGTCTTTCTAATGAAATGTTAAGGGCATGGGAATCTCTGATCAGTGAGGCTAGGTATGAGCATGATCTTGTTTGAAGGAAACCTTCATCCTCCTAATAGAGAGAGGCAGGTTTCTCTCCCCAGGAGAGCTCCTGAGGAGGCTTATCTGCTCACATGAGTGCCTGGCAGAAAGCTGGGAGTTTCTACATCATCTTCTGATGAAACTATTTGTTTCCTCAGTTACCACTAATGGCAGTACCAGACAAAGTAAGTTAAATCCAAGAATGGCAAGGTTTATAACTGACTTCAAAATTGCTGCTGCTGCTAAGCAAAACCCCAACCCAGTCTCGTGTTGAGGTGTTACATTGATTGTGTTCTCTTTAGGCTCTGTGCTCATTTCTGAGAAAAGCAGTACAAGTACTGTTTAAAAATGTGCTTTAAAATAAAAATATTGAGTGTCCATCACTATTGTGAGTAAAAGTTAACAATTCCTGCTCTTCGCTTTTCCCAGCCTATTGACTTCGAGACCAACAGGATGTTCGTACTTACTGTAGCTGCGGAAAATCAAGTGCCTTTGGCTAAGGGGATTCAGCATCCTCCTCAGTCAACAGCAACGGTGTCCATTACGGTCATTGATGTGAACGAGAGCCCATATTTTGTGCCAAACCCTAAGCTTGTACGTCAAGAAGAAGGGCTGCTTGCTGGTAACATGTTGACAACTTTCACTGCTCAGGACCCAGATCGTTACATGCAGCAAACCTCTCTAAGGTCTATATAAATATTTTGCAGTTATTTAACAATTGGAATGCAATATCCACGTTACAGAATGGGTGGGGAGCAAAGAGACTGCATATGAAATGACTGCATTTACCATAGCACATGGCTACACACCAATACCTCCTGTAGCTTTTGTGCAGCTCTCTCTAAAGGGATTTTTGACTGTAGAGAAGGTGACCTGACCAGCATTCATAGATCTGTAAACTCGGTCATCTTCTAATGCTAAGTCCCACTTTATCAAGGTAGAATGAAGTTACACACCTGAGTTAAAGTATACATGGCATCCCAACAAATTCAGTCAGAGAAGACACATGCTTGTGTGAACCAAGATCATTTGCAATTTAAATTAACCATTAATTTTGACACGACAGCAAAACCACGTCAGATTGTTGACCAAATCTTAAGGGTTTTCTTCTCATTCATTCTCCAGCAATACAAAATGCTGCTGTTGTCCCTCTGTGAATTCTTGTACTGATAGCTATGATCATAATTTGATCATAATTTTTCTAATGTGTAAAAACTATGCTAAATGAGAAAAGTAAAGAGGATAGAACATGGAAATCTTAAAGCATACTTTCACGTACCTCATTTAAAACATGGTCATTGACTGCAAAGCTAAGGCACAGCAACTAGCCTTGGGCCAGGACTCATGTTCCTAGCTTATCCAACAGCTTTTCTAGCTCATGTGGAGGAAACTCCAGGACTTACTTTCTGTCTTTCCTTTCAAAATTAAGGTTCTTACAATTTTATTTTCTCTTACTTTTGGTTAGCTGTTGTTGATATTTTGCTCATTTCTGGGCATAACCATCATAGACATGATAGCATGAGGACTTAAGAATATATGCATTTTAATGACCTAAGATAGCTTGCACTTGATTAATGTCAAAGGGCAAATTTATCAGGTAGAAGGATGATTTTGAAAGATACTCCTCTTTCAAATTAAGAAGAGAAGCATGCATTAAAATCAGGGCCTCCACAAAATTATCTTTAAGTGATACTGGAAGCGCTAGAATAATGTGAGTTACTGCTACTCTAACACGCTCTATCCATTGTTACTTCTCTCCTCCTCTCAGCACTCTGATAAGATAAAAAAAGTTAGATAAAAGATAAGAGTTACTACGAACAGGTAAATATAGAACAAGCAAGAGGGGCCCTTAATGCACTATTTTAATTGAGTCTGAATATGAATGTTTTATAGTTTATGGTAATTGTGTATTTACTCCAGTTACATGATAGCTTACATGGCAGGGCATTTCAAGAATCTGAATATAGGACTGTTTTTAATATATGTTTTCAAGAATTTTAGTGACAAGGCTTAATAAATGGAAATTTGTGAAATATTGTCTCCAAATTCCAAAAATGTGTTCAGAATACAAATTGGAATACTAATAATGTCTTTGTCAGTATTTACATTGGCACATAAATAACACATCTTGTGATCAAATACACAGGTACTCAAAACTTTCAGATCCTGCAAACTGGCTGAAAATTGACCCAGTTAATGGACAAATAACTACTACAGCTGTTTTGGACAGAGAGTCAATATATGTGCAAAACAATATGTATAATGCAACATTTCTTGCTTCTGATAATGGTATGTATCAACATTGTATATGTTTTCAGAAAGCTTTCTTCTGCGTGGTTGAACGGCATTCAATTTTACCAGGGCAGAAAACAGCATATGCTTAGAATACATCCAAGTCGGAAGTCTGTATTAGCATCAGACTTTGTATATTTCACAGCTACTCGGGAAACGGGCTGAAAAATAATTCTATGAGTTTGGAGAAAGGCATTGGCTTAGTTACATTAGTCGAGTTTACAGTAAAGTGAAAAAACCTGCACAGGAGTGCAGTGATCTGAGTGAATGCACAGCATGAGTGGACTTTGTTGAGGGAGGGGTATTGTATTTTTCCATATCCAGGCAGTGCAGAGGGAAAAGCGTCTTTTGATTGTCAGTTTGTTAATGATAATTAACAGTCTCTGCTCAGAAACAAGTCCTGTGGGTTTGTGGAGTGCTGTACCGTTCATAGCTGATAGCAGAAAGATGGACAGGTGCAATTAGGAATGTTCTGGCATTAGAGGGGAAAACTGAAACATTGGGGCTGTTTACATTGGAGAGAAGAGAAGTGGTAAAATTTTGTAAACCGATACAGTATAACAAAGCTAGATCAACTACTTCCATCCTTTTGGCTCTGTTCTGGAGAACAAAATTAAATGGAACTGGAAGATTATGGGGGGTTGGGGGTGGAATGAGAACCATTGCTAATTATACTGAGAAATTCAGTGCCACATGTTCACATAAATGTGTGACTTTAGCAAGGTTTACGGAAGCATCGCACATTAGATATGGATAGCAAGAATGTCTAGAAGTAGCATGCTGTAAGTCAGTATTAGAAAGAATTTAAATAGCATACTTGTGGTAAAGGGTGATCTTAAGTCTTTAAAGTTACAAAATAATTTCTCCAGAGGATAAACTATTCCAATTTTGCACCTTTTTCTCTGAAACATTTGATGTGGACTGTCTCTGGAGAGGAACTGGCTGTATAGTCAGTAAAGTAGTTGAGCTGAGTTGAGATCTGTGGATCTGCAGTTATTTGCAGATTTTTGCCAAGTAGGGCAGTTTTTCTGAAGACAGACTACATAAGAAGTTGTATGTTAGCAGGAACAGTGACAGTGTTAGATCGGCTTGGTAAAGACAGAATCCCAAAACTGAGGTGAACACATGGATGTGGTAATTGAAAAGCGGTATAGCTTCAGTTAAGTAACTTTCCAATTGGAAACAGGCTCAATACCATTTTCTTCTCTTTAAGGAATCCCCCCGATGAGCGGAACTGGCACACTTCAGATATACCTGCTGGACATCAATGATAATGCCCCCCAAGTGAATCCAAAAGAAGCCACGACGTGTGAAACTCTACAGCCTAACGCTATTAACATCACTGCTGTAGACCCTGACATAGATCCAAATGCAGGCCCATTTGCCTTTGAGCTGCCTGACACACCTGCTAGTATTAAGAGGAATTGGACTATTGTTCGAATTAGTGGTAATTAACATTATAGAAATTATAATAATTTTAAAGAAACTATTGCATATGCTTTTCTGTGTTTTACTTTGGTGTTATTTCACAACGTACATGAATGTGGTTAATAGGAATAGGAAAGCACCTTAGTGTAATTCCCCAAAGAACATGAAATTCTAAGAAAGAAGAGAAGTTCACAGTAATGAAGAAGTCTGTAATCCTGAGTATCATGCAGTGGGTTGAACAATAATGCAGAACTCAAAGATGAGCCATTTTTGCCACTACTGTTTTAAACCCAGATAAGCAGTACATTTCTTTTCAACAAGTGCCTTATTTTCACACACAGGTGATCACGCCCAACTCTCTTTAAGGATCAGGTTCCTGGAGGCTGGTATCTACGATGTGCCCATAGTAATTACAGATTCTGGAAATCCACATGCATCTAGCACCTCTGTGCTGAAGGTGAAAGTTTGCCAATGTGACATAAACGGAGACTGCACTGATGTTGACCGGATCGTTGGCGCAGGGCTGGGCACTGGTGCCATCATTGCAATTCTGCTTTGTATCATCATCTTGCTCAGTGAGTAGATAAATCTCTTCATCCTAACCTTTTTGTTTTGCAAGCACCGTCTTATGTTTTAGTCCCATGTACCTTGACAAAGACAGGGGAGTGATTAAAGACTCAAGTCCAAGAATTGCTGCTGCTTAATTTAATGTCTTGGACAAGCATGAAAACTTCCTGATGGTAAAAGATTAGGATTCTGTGAGAGAGATCATAACTAGCACTGGCATGGCAGTCAAGCCCCACACTGGGTTTGTGAAAGAGGTTTTCCATCTATGCCCATGTACATTTGTTATGGTATGTCAGTGAGTGACCAGGTTTAAGATGTGATTCGCCCCCAGACATCTAGTCTCTCTTGTGCTGCTGGTACTGCGTGATTTGACACCACCCACAGTGGGTAACAGTGCCTTTAAAGAGTGCTCTCTGGTGTTAACTGCTGTTGTGCTTCAGATTAATATAAGTAGGCTATCTGATTTTGGAAAGTAATATGTCACAGCCCTTCATATAAGGCCCAACAAGCAGGCAGCCATGCAGGAACAGAGCTCTGTGTGTGTGTTTTAAGTATTACATAAAGCTGTGCTAGTTTTTTATTTTTGTGTCAAGTGCATTCAGTAAGGGAAATGACTAAACATCATGACTAAGTGTCTGTCCAGTGTAGTAAATTAGATGCTAGCTCTCCTACACATTATGGTTAACTGATTTCTGATTGTGGTGGAACACAGGAAGGGATTAATCTGTTCAGAGTTTACTCTGCACTAGTCTAGAACATATAAAATGATGGAAAGGGGTAATTTAAAAATAAATAAATAAATAAAATAAAAAAGAAAGTATTTGAGCCTGGCTTAGCCCATGGCTGTACACAAGCACAGTACAGTTATTTTCCTGATACAAGGTACTCTTTTAAAATGTTAGGTATTGAATTAACAGAGCCTTATCAAAACTATCAAATCCTTTAGGATACTCTGCATATATTGACATTCTAGATACATTGAAATTTCTTTCCATGAAGATGGTTGTAACTGGAAACATGCCTATTGTATTAGAAATTCTTTTACTCATGTTTATTCTGTTTTGTTTCTTATTCAGTTTTCTTTAACAAGCTTTAGTTTGTAAACAAACAGTATAACTTGAAATTATTGAGGTTAAAGATGAAAAATATATAGCTCTAAATGCCACTGCATTTTCCTCAACCTTGATTCCTCTTGCTTCTAAACATAAATCTAAATGTAGGCAACAATATGGTCTGTTCTCATGGATGTCTGAGTTATATGCCAAAATGGCCTAAGTTTGGTGGTGTTCAAACACCAGAATTAGTTAAACTGTATAAATTGCTATATGTTCTTGGGATGTAGCAGAAAAAAATATAAATAATATAACCTTTTAGAATTCTTGCCACTACTGGAGAGATTCCCTTCTGAATCCAGTGGTTTATGAAGCCTGGTCTTTCTTCTTTTCATGACAAGTTTATTTTGCAGATGTGAAATGGATTTGTGACTTATGACCTTGAATATGTGATTGATTTCCAAATCAAATTGCCTATAGTAGCCTGAGTTTAAACATCTCTTGCTTAAGCTGCCTTCTGTGAAATTTTTTATTTAAAAAAAACCCAAGAAAACCTCATCCAGAACAGTCAAAACCAACTTTATTGGCTTTTTTCTTTTCTTTTTTTCCCCTTTTTTCTTTTTAACCTTGGTGTTAAATTTGTACAATTTTCTGTACTTTAGAATCAAGATGTGGTTTTGTGTCTTCCCTTTTTGCAACGTAGTTTTAGTTTTAATGTTCGTGGTATGGATGAAACGCCGTGATAAAGAGCGTCAGGCAAAGCAGCTCTTGATTGATCCAGAAGATGATGTGAGGGACAACATTTTGAAATACGATGAAGAAGGTGGTGGAGAAGAAGATCAGGTGAGGAACAGATTTGCGCTTCACTCTGCACTTCATCTGTTTTGTTTCCATTGACATATAATGATAGGTAGCTGAAGGCAATAAGTGAAGTTTTAAAAACCTGAAGTATAACATTTCTCTCTCATGTTGTTTTTTGTAGTTCCAGAAGTACCAATTGTTTGCCTCTTGATGAGATGTAAAACCAGTATCTTGTCCACTTACAGCCACAGCATTCTGACCGTATTCTAACTAAGGCTGTTACATTTAAATGAAAATTAACATCCACTCTCATTGCAGTCCATAAACCTTCTTCACTCCTTGTCTGAGATCCTGTTGTACAGAATCACCAGTGCAGAGTGCCTAATATAGCCTATTCCAAATATGACCCTTTTCTAGTGGTGGGTGAATGCCTCTCTAGATCTACAGTAATGTTGGCTATTGACAGATTGGCCACTACTGGGATTTCAGCTTGGAAAGTATTTATGTTTCAAGTAGCTGTCAGGGCACATCTGTGTTTATTCAAATACCTTTCCAGGCAGGTGCCATATGCATTTACTCTCATGTCACCTCTGGTTGAACCGCTGCTGATATGTCAGAGGACTAGGAGTGATGTGTATATGCTAAGAATAGCTTCTTTTTCCCTCTCTCTCCAAGTTAGTCAATTTCCAAGCAGTGCGATTTCCTTCCTTCAGAGCAGGTTTATTAAGTGCTTTATGAACATGACGAACAGTAGATTTCTGCACATTATTAGTGGTAGAAGTAAGTGTAATAATTACAGAGGGAACAGTGCATATAATAGAGCCTAAGAAATTTTCCAGTAAAAAGCCTTGAAAATTTAAGTGTAATTCTTCCACACATACCCAGTCACAGTCATCCAGCACTTGAGTTATCTGAAAAATGTCTCCCTTCGCTGGTACAGACATTTATAGCTTCCCTCTGCTCATTTGTTTGTTCGTCTGAAATTTGTGTTCCCCTTAGTAATTTCCGTGCTTCCTGCATTTCCCCAAGTGCTGTTCCTACTTCCTGGCTTTTCTACATAACTTTCTTTTTAAGCAATTTTGCAAAGGAAACTTCAGTTTATGCAGTTTTGGAAAATTGCTTATGTTACTAAATAAATTGAAGACAACCCTTTGAGTCTGTGTATGTATTCCAGTTGTTTGTACATGGGTAGTTTAAGTACAAGGGTTGCATCCTGTTTGTGCATCTGTTATTGCACAGAAGGAGTTGCAAGCTTAAAAAACATCAAGAAAACTCAGTCCTGTGAAAACTAATTTTCCAGTTCACATATCCCCAGCTCTTGTTCACCCACAATTCTCTGGACGATCTGTTCAGCAATTTTCATGTGGTTTTGATTTTTAATTATTGTCCACACAAGCCTCAGGACAGAGTCAGTAAGGTTCTCAGAGCATATACTGTTCATTGGGCCATCATAGGTGATGCTGGAGTAGTGTGGGGAGAAGTTGTGCTGCAGATCAGAAACTTGAAGCGTCATTGTAACAGCGTACAATGAGAGTAAAATGTTTAATAGTTTAGAAATGGAGCTGAAGTCTCTCCTCTGCCTGTCTTGTACTGTGCTCTTCTCCAGTGAAATTGCTGTCTTTGTGAGAGGTGTAGGCAGGATAGTGCGACAGGAGGTAACATTGTGTGAATGCTGTAGAGGTGAGCAGGATGTAAACCATCCATAAATGCAGCCTTTCACCAGCAGTGGATGAGTGTCGTGCATGCAATGAAAGGGAAAACTGTCAATGGGTGGAGTAGCAGTAAAATGGTAAGAAATGTGAAATTAGGATCCTTTACTCTCACAGTGAGCAGAGGAAGCACCTGGACAGAGAGAGGTTTAAGGGCTTTATAGAAAATTGAAGGATTTTTAGCCACAAAACCCCTGCTTGCTTGTTTTAAGACAAATTTTAAGGCCACTGTTGCAAATTAATTATCGTAGCTGCCAGCCACATAGTTCATGTTCACTGCTCCCTTTCCTGATCAACTGAGCAGCAAACCATAGTGTCTGAGGGTCTAAAAGAACTTTATACACTCCAAATGTAACAAACACTGCAGGAAAAGAAAATATAAGCTCATACAAAGTAGAGCAAGCTTTTATAATCACTTCTGTAGCAAGAGTTTTAGATTACTGAATAGGCAAAAAGCAGGTAGGTTCTCTCACAACTCCAAAGTTAGGAATTTGTTCCTGTCCAGAATGGCTGACTAGAGAGCACAAACTTTTCACACAGGCACTTAATTTTCTATCTACGGTGGATGATGGAAGTAAGCTTTGTCTTGTTTTTCAGGGAGGTTATTTTACTTTATTTTGGTTTGACGTTTTGTAAAATCTAATTTCTGCCTGTGCTTAACTAGATGATAATAGTTCCTAGGTGAATTTGTTCTTGGTTCCCTCCTTGCCCCCCTCACCCTCTGTGCCCGGGGAAAGAGGGAGGATTGTATTTGGTTGGGGTTTATTTGGTTTTGCATGCATTTTATGTGAGATTTAAGAATTTGGAATGCTAAGCTTTCGAAATGTCCCAACAAGTTCCCTACAGGTAGTAATCTCATTTTTGCAAACCATGGCTTAGCAAAATACTGTACAAGCAAAGCTGTGTGCAGAACATTGTGGGCAAAAGGCATTGGCCATAAAGATCTTTGCATTTTTGTCAAAGTTAAAGCAAGTGTTAAAATGTCAGTGTTCTAAAAAAGCATGAGACTGCCATCAAAAATCTATTTTCAGAATGAGGCCACATAGGGTAAAACTGCCACTGTACCATTAAAATCAAGAAAAATTATTTCATGTCAACCTTGCATCCACAAGTCATCAGCAAATGACAGAGGAAGATGCTCTACATTCGTATTAACTTTTTATGGTGCACTCTCCCCAAAACCATCAGGATTGATTGAACAAGCAGCTTCGGTAGAAGGCAGTGCACAAGGTGACTCAGAAAAATGGAAGCATCCGACCCAGGGTGCATCTCATGCAGCAAAATAGGAGGGAATGCTCAAAGCTTCATGTGAATCTCAGTGAAAGCATTATTTTAAAAGCTTGAGAAATTTTCATAATCTGTACCTTTTAAAATTACTTACTTCTATTTGTAGCAAGCAAATTACTTAGGCCTTTTTAAAATCACCTGCTTTTCTGGATGAATACTTGAAGATTTACCATGTGTGGCCTCATATTTTTCTTGTTTATCCCAGACGTTTAGGTGACTTGATGATATGGCTGGTAGGACTTGAAGATAAGTGATAGAACTTAGGACTATTTGCGTCCTGAACCAAACTACTTTTAGACTTGCGGTTTTGCCCTTGGAGTAATTTATTTATTTAAGAGGGTTTATGTAGTTAGTTGGAAGCTATGCAGTTGGGTTCTTAGCTATCATGGCAGACCCAGAAACTCCTTTAGGAGGCGTTTAGGAACTCCTCGGCATGTTCCTTTCAAACTCTCAGTACTGAATTTTTATTCTGAATTTTAGTAGTACTTGCTCATGCAGGTGGTCCTGCTGAAGCAAGTTGCCCAAAGGAAGTGGGTGGTGTGCTTTGAAAGTATTGCAGATCAGCTGTTTTGAACCTGTATTTTAGTCTAGCCCTCAGATCTCTTCAGCACAAGAGTTTCCAATGCAATGATTTTACTATTATTCAAAGTAGTTTTCTTCCTAAGGATTCTGTGTGTTGCTTCCTACATCACCTTTTCTTACAAGTCTTTTCAGACATTAGTCAATAACTTGCTTTTTGTCATGTTTTATTACATGTTTATATAGAGAAATAAAATAGTAGCATTTATTTTAAAGGTGATAATAGCATTAAAAATAAAACCATAATGGTTTATTTTTACGTGTGCAGGATCCAAATTCTAAACAGAAATTGCTCCTTTATAGAAAAGGTAGCTTTGTGCCAGCATTTGTGTGTCATTGATAAGAATGAATTGAGTAATGCTTTGGATTTGGGGGGGGGGGGGGGGTGTCATAATTTTCTGTGCTGGATCTTGTCATAACCTCTGTTGTAAACATGACAATGGTCCTTACCTACCTACTCGATGAACTTTATAAATCCATTTGATTATATTTTATTTTCACCACCCCATCTGAATGTTATTCAGATCATTTACTCATTTTTTAACCTTTATTTTGCATTGCATTAAGATTGGAACATGTTTTATGTTTAGAAAATCTTAATGATAATGAATGAAATAACTGTTGCTAAGATATCCCTAGGAATATACAATATTATAATTAGAAGGTAGTTATTTTGGGGATTGTGTTTGCTTACTAAAACATTAACTTTTTTTTTTTTTTTTTTTTTTTTTTTTTTTTTTTTGAATGAGTGACTCATGTAGTGCTCCTGTGGAGGAATTACTGTCATTCCTTGGTGAATCTTTATCTCATAATATGAAAAGTAATGTTTCCATAATTCCATTACAAAATTGTTTTGTGTTTTATTTTATCCTATCTAGAACCTATGCCTGTTACTGTACTTTATTTGCAGCTGGAATTCAACTTTCACCTATTTTATTATTAAAAAAGATAAGCTAGCTTCTTGGTTATCTTAAAAATCATTAACTTGTAATACTCCAGATACATCTATAATAAAAACAAATGGGAAAAGCAATATAGCAGAAAGTAATCAAAAAGTGAGTGGTAAATAAAGAGCAACTGTTAGCACAGGCATTTTAACTACTAGCCTCCCACCTGCAGCCTACATCTAGTCAGTCTTCTGTGCTTTGCTTTTTTTGGAGTCCCGTTATTTCAGCAGATGTAAGATTTAGGGCAGGTTGGAGCTTTTTGCAGAAATCAGGCAATATTTTAAGTGCGAATTGGTCATAGTTTTTTAGGGTGATGTTTGGGGGTAGAAAGGTAAGGTATAGCAGGATTGGTTTTCACTTCCTTTTTCTTTGTTTTTAAAAGGCCTTGGCAGATGGGAACATTCAGCCGCGTAAAATACTTCTTCCCTTGCTTCCCCATCCCATTTCTCTGTTGGAGTAGACAGTAATTGTCTTTGGAACACAAAGGCAAAGCAGAACACGTCTTATCCATAGATACTTGAAGTCAAAGTTTGCTGTCTTCTCTTAAGCAACAAAAAAATTGGATTTACACTAAGGCACCATCCTGTAAAAGGGGTGGGTGAAATGCAAACTTCTGCCAATGTTGCTTTACATGCTCTTAGACCACTGCAGCTGATTTTATTCAGTGAATGATGCTTACAGCTCTCACCATCAAATTAAATTGATCTGGTGACAATTAAATTGATTATTTCTTGCATGGGGATAGATGTCAACTTTCATAATTCTCTTCAAAAGCTTCATCCTTTGAAAATGAGAAACAGGTGTCGTGTTTTTGTTGCCTTAATCGTATGTCCAGGCCTGTATTCGTGCATAGCCAAGGCTTTAGCTCTGTACAAGGTAAAAAAAAACAAGTCACCCCTGGAAGTGTGTAACACAGTCTAATGAATGGCCAGGAAATAAACTATATTCCAATATTTTCAAGAGTTTTCCTATCTGGAAAAAAGTCAGTCCCGTCTATACATAGCAATTTTTAATTTTAGTAAATTGTGGTTTGATTCTGTTGTTTGCAATTCTGCTTCATAATATTCCAGTATGCATTCATATAAAGCAGGACCAGTTACTGTAAAAATTTTTACTTTGTTAAGTTTTTGCCAAGAACTCAACTTCTAAAAGACAAACACAACCAGAAGAGCTAATGCAGGAGGAAAAAAGTTAGCTTTATAAAACCAGAAGCTTCTGAGAAACTCCATTTCCTGGCCTATCCCCTCATATTTTTTTTTTTCCAGGAATTGTAGAATCTGGTAACTGTGAGTCAGAAAGCAAGGTACTTTTTAAAAAATCTCTCCTGCTGTAACTGATGACTTGCTGTATGAGGGATTATTACTCAAGTGCTGTTAACTGAATAGCTGCCTTGCACAAGAGGAAGTTGTTTAAGGGAAGAGATTTTGAAGGCTGCATTACCTTGTTTCTCTGTAAATCAGTGGTTACTGGGAAATATAAAATGGCCTTTTTTCTGTTCTGGACATTTCTTCTATTCATGTTGAGATACTTGGGCTGTGCTTCAAACTACTGTGTCTATCTTCTTAAATAAGTGGTTTTTGGGTTTAGCATCCTTCTGCCTACACATCTGGTAAGGTGGTTAATTTGTAGATCTTGGCTAGCTGGTTTTGACATTTAGCGCTGTCTCCCTGGGATCTCACATTTCAGGAATGTGAGGTGGGAGCTAGCAATGGTGGAAGTCCTTGCTTAAAGCTGTCTAGAACTAAGTGAACAGCTAATAATGTCAGTGTTCATAATCAGCTTGGAGGGGAGGGAGTTGGTGGGTTTTGCAGAGTTTTTTTGAGATTGTTTAATTTAAAAGATGCAACTTCTGATAAGATACCCTTTTAGTACATCATGATTTTATTTTCTTTCTTAAAACAAAAGCAAATCAAAACCAGAAGTTTTTCTGCTACACTACAGATGTCAGGAGTTTTTCAGCAAGAGGAAATAGTGATGCTGGAGATGCTAACCAAAGAGACAGAAATGCTGATGGTTACATGAAGAGAGTTATAGTGATAAAGCATTAAGGTTGTCATCTCTTTAAATACCAGTTATCTAAAAGGTAGCTGTATTGTCTCATCCAGTGATATCCGAACCCTTTATAAACAAGGGGAAAGACAAGGGATGGTTCAGCTTGCTTCACTTAGATCCTTGTCATAGAATGGGAGGTTTCTGTTTCCCTGTTGACTGTAGACTTGGACAATCATACTAGCCTAAACTTCTGGTTTCTAAAGGCCTGAGTTTTTGCTAGATGCAAAATGGGAGCAAACTAATACGTTTTAGCAACCTTCCAACAGAGAAGAACTAACACTAGATTCTCCCTTCCATCAACAGTCTAAGTTTGTACAGAAGTTTGAGGAGAAAAACTCAAACAAACCTTCAGGATTTGCTTAAACTGAAACTGAAGGAAGGGAGAGAGAGATTTGTTCTAAAATTGCTGGAGTTAGGGCTAAACAGCATAAATAAGTAATCAAATACCTCTCACAAAAATTGGCAGCCATATGAATTAGATGCTGACAACCTTTGTTCAAGTATGTTTCCAGTGGAGGGCCTAGTCTTGTTCCTCATTAGTCCTTCAGCAGCTTGTAATTATGAACAGGTTATATGGAAAAGACTGGAGCAAAGACAAAACATTGTTGACCTGTGATCCTGAAAGTAAGAGTAAAAATAATGACCCAGAATGTTGCTCAAAGCTGGCTTTCCCAACCTACCCCAGCATGTCTTGTTCGCTCTCTGATGTGCCACAGTTTTCCATTGAGCTGTCACTTCTGCAGTTAACTATCTGAACAAACTCTGCTGGAGACTAACCTTAAAGTCTGTTCAGGAGCTTTAGGTAATACATGAAAAGTTTTCCCATTTTTCTAGCTGTGAATGCAGTGTTGAGTGAAGAGATGGAATCTCAGCAGCCCTAAACAGCTAACACCGTGGCTCTTTAAAACATTTTTCTTTGTTTTACTTTGCAATAATTGAGTGGAGTTGACTTTGGATAGAATGTTGAAACAGCTGGAGGCATTGCATGATGCTGTGTTTGTATGGCACTAAGCCAGTTTGGGGAGATGGTGGATGACTTGCCATACCCGACTGATGTACAGTTAGTATTGATTTTAATGATAGGAGAGATTTGAGAGTCCGTGGTAATAAGCACAATGGATATTCTTTTCCTGTCCAGACACTAATCGACCTGCAACATAAATTTCCTCTGATGCAAGGCTAGATGGCAGTGTCATAAATCACCCTAGAAAAGAAAACCAAAGTGGGAGTCCACATAAGGGTACATTCTGCACTACTCTTGCCTTGAGGATCACAATTTTTGCTGTCTTTTTAGCTATAGAGCCTGGAGATGTCTCAAACTATACATACATACAGGAGGATGACCTTAGATGTGAAAATACTAGACTGACTGACTTGATTCATACTGCATTTCTGTATGACCACTAATCAGAAAATAAATGTATACATATGCAAGTGGGTGGAAAAAACATTTTATCTTCTAAAACTGAAATGACCAGAGAGGCTTTCCTGGTTTTAGTACATTGTTATTTAACCATACCTGTTTGAATTCCTCCATAATGAAATAGTATAAAAAAACCCTAGTATTTTTCATTTCTCCCTGTTGGCGTTTTCCACCTTTATCTCTTGGGTGGGTATGAAAAGCACTCTTGTGTTACATACTTATAAATTCTAAAAAGTACATTCTTCTCTGTTTGATAGGATTTTCTGATAGCATGTCTCTAAACACTTTTGATTTATTTTATGTAACAAAAAGGGAAAGGATAAAAAGTTCTGTTCTGTTTACTTTTCTCCAATTCATACTGCTTCATGGAGATCACTTATTATTCTGTTTGGTACATGAAGAACCAAAGGGTAGAAGTTACAGCTCTGCCCCAAGGAACTTGTAATCTAATTAAAGCATATGAAAATTCATTCTCAGATCTCACTGGAGCCGTTCCACCTTTTTTGACTGTGTATTTGTGTGCAGTCAGCTGAGGACCTGAGTAACAAGTTAGAAGGTGTAGTGGATTTGATAGTCAGTTACAATTCTCCCAACAAACTACCTTCACTGCTGTCAACAGATCTCCTGTTGAAAAGTCTGGTTTTGGGGTCACAGTAGGTCATACTCTCAAAAAGGACCTACATGCCGTGAGGTGACAGCAGAAGTAAATGCTTGCATTCCTTCCTTTAGGAGCCAGTAAGGAACCAATGAAAATGTAATTGTCTGCACAGACGAATTCCAGCAAGTTGAGATTATAAATCAGATTTTTACCAGAACACTACTGTTGAGAAACAGAGACTGATGATACAGGAGCTTATTTAGGATGCTCCCCAACTGCTTGGATTATCTGTGTGGCAGGTTATCTGGCATACAGTAGAGTTGGCCTGAGCCCCAGCCTACTGGTAGTTCGTGGATGGCTTTAGTTTAAGCCTTTAAGCCCAATTCTTTGTTCTGCATTTTTACCAGTGCTTTGTGCAAAGGCATCCTAGAGCACAACTACCTTCTAGACATGACAACAGTGAGGTGAATGTCAATGCTGAAATGCGTCGCACTGTGCAAATAGTATTCAGGCATATCTATCTTAAATGCATAAACATTCATCTAATTAAAATTTTTGTATACATACATACTGCTTATTGGAATTCATAGTGCTATGCTAGCTTCATCAGTCTGCCAGAGTTTGAAACTGAGGCCTCAAGTACTTAATGAACAGATCCACGAGTAATCTCTGGAAAGTGCTTAGAATTAAGGCCAAATCTGAGGAGCTTTGTACTTCTTATGACATTTTTCCCCCTTTGGCTTTCATATTATAGAAGCCACATGAAATCAGCAAGGAGTCTTAAATTCATTCTTTGAAGGTATTATAAAACGCTGCAGAGCAGTGCGCTTGCCTCTTTCTCAGAATGAGAATGTCTGGCATTTATTTGCTTAGAAAAATAAAGAGTTGGATTTGGCATCTTTGCTCTATGCAGTAAATCATCATTACTAGGCAAAGTGTTTAGTCTCTTAATAGTACTACTCAAATCCTTTCTTCTCAATGGAAAACTTATGAGAATCTCTACAAATCTGATGGAATAGAATCAAAACAGTAGATTCAGGGAGTATAAATCAAATAACATCCTGTTGGTATGCAAATAACAATGTTATTGATTTATTCGCAGTAAGCATTACAGTCCTGAAAATAGGACTTCTGGTGAAATGATACTTTGCATTTTCCCTTTTTTCATCCTCCTGTTTCCCCCTGACAGATATTGTTTGAAATTCTCCTAACATACTGTCGTCATTTCATATTTTGCAGGATTATGACTTGAGCCAGCTCCAGCAGCCTGACACTGTGGAACCGGATGCCATCAAACCTGTTGGAATCAGACGTCTTGATGAAAGGCCGATCCATGCAGAACCTCAGTATCCAGTCAGATCAGCTGCTCCTCATCCCGGGGACATTGGGGACTTCATTAATGAGGTAAAAGAGAGAAAAAGAGTTTTCTCCTACAATCTGATTAGCTTTTATATTTTGTTTATTGTACTCTGCATGAGTAGCTGTTATGTTTGAACATAATAATGTTTTAAAACTTAGACAATTAAAATTGTCTTGCTAGATAGAAGTAAATATGTTCTTTTAAAGTGCCGACAAATTTAATTAACTCATTCAAATAGAAAGGGAAGATATATCAATTAACTTCTCTACATTTGTATTAAGTACATTCATAATACGTTATCAGCTGCAACCACAGTATCTCCAAGCAGGATTATTCTGTGGGTTCCAAGTAATAAATAGACTAACAAAATTATAGTTTAGCCTAAATTCATTTATTAATTCACAGTAATTTAATAATGGAAAAAGTTCATTTTAATTTTCCTCTTACATTACCCTTTGAATCCAGATAATAGTGGGAATTCAGTACCTTCAATAAGACCAAAAGAATTCCATCAAATACGATTAGTGAGCAGGGCAGCTAAATTAAATGTTATGTAAGTGCTTTTAATACTTGTCTTGTCATAGAGCTTTAAAAGTCTTTGCATTATCTTTGATTCTTCAATCTAATAAAGAAAAATGTAAGTAAGATTCAGACTATACCAGATTACTCAACAGTTCTGAAAGAAATGCTTCTACAAATATTTGTTTCATTATTTCTATCACTGGTCAGTCTTAAATCATTGGGTTTGTGGTACTTAAGATAGAATGTGTTTCTTTTGCCTGCTGGTTATAGGAGAACAAATACTAATGCAAAAAATACCACTTTAAAAATAAGCTATATTCTGTAGATGAATAGTGGCAGCTAATTATTTTCTCTAATTTTCTCATATCTTTCTTGGCAACTAGAGCTGGACAAGTATTGCAGTGTATTGCAGAACTGTTTTGGCAAACGTGTTTATTCTTGTTTGCTTTAAAGAAGGGTCAGGCTAATGTACTGAAGTCTTTTGTGTTAGCAAGCTGCAGAAAATTCAGTTTGCTCCTTTTAAGGTACACAGTGATACAATTGTAAAAAAACATACAGTGAGATGGCTGGCAGGAAACATACAATGTCTTATGAGAATATTTGTATTTTAAGAGACTCCAGGTTTGGAGAAGAGCTGTATTAGAAAGAGATGCCTCAACAAAGAGGATTTTTGAATGCCTTGCACTTCTAAATATTACAATTATAATTGGCTTCCGGAAAATAGTGGACACATGGGACAATAAAAGGCCCACACTGTTGGCGAAGGCAGCATGGACACAAGAACTTTCTTGTGCTTCCTCAGCTTCTTCCAGACTATCAGAGTTTCCCATCCTTTTCTCAGCTGTGACCAGACACTACCCATGTGGCAGGCGGTGGGGAAGAACCCGTGATCCTCAATACCCTGATTTTGGTTGTCCTCAAAGCAGCTATCAAGCTCTCTTACAGAGCCAAGACAAGGAATGAGTGTGATTCTCCTGGAAAGCCAAAAAGGGGCCAGCGTTTGTCCAGCCTCCTACAATTTTTAAGTTACTTAGCAAGCTGTTCTTGCAATACTATTTTTCAGTAGGTTATTACTCTTGAAGATTATAGCATCAATGTGTATACATGGAGCTGCAGAAACAGTACATGCTGTCTTGATTTAACCCAATGTTTATATCACATTACAGACAAGCATGGAGTCATTTTCTTACTACTCTCTGTTGTATTAGATCAGTACTTCCCTTTATGCTTCCCTTTGCCATCCACTAAAAGAGAAAGCCTCTCCCAGCTATTCTTACACAATAAAATAATGTCAATAATGTCATTGACTTTGATGTTAAAGAAAACATGGCAATTTTCTTGTCTGCAGGTTAGCTCAGAATTAATTATATCCTCTGATTGAAAGGAAATATATGAGGTAGTTTCTATGCTTCAAGCATTACATATATTTAGCTTCTTTTTTTCATAAGGTGTTCCTTTCTTAGGATTTCACAGCAATCTATCATTTTACTACAAGGCATTCCACCTAACCCTCTCTCTAGCAGACAGTAGCCACCCAAAGGTCGTCCATTCTGTGTCTGTTTTGCCAGAAGTCTGAGCAAAATGGAGATTTTATTTCTCCAAAACAGTTTCATCTCAATTTGTGTTTTATGTTAAAATTTCCCATGGCAAATGTGATTCTAAAAAGTCTATTGGGAAGAAAAAAAAAAATCAGTCTCTCACAGTAATACTCACTGTTACAGTTAAAATTCCAAATTATCAGCATCTAGAGCATAAATATTCAGGCTGCACAGGTTTTCAGACTCTCTTCAGGGAATTCCACCTGCAGTCCTGGCAAGATTATACCCAAACAAATCGGTAAGTTCCTCTCAGTTTTACTTGGAGTAAATGGAAGAAATATCTTGGGTAAAACCCATACCAGACGGTTCTTAGGGCAGCTCGTACAGAAGATACGCTGAGCTGTGAAAACAACATAGCATGATAAAAAAGGGCAAAGTTCACATCTCTTTGCGTCCAGCTTCAACATCATTAGGCAAAGAACTCTCTTCCACTGTAACTACAAGTCATATTATAATTTTTCCCTTGGGCAGCCCTAACCCAAACTGCTTGCAAAACTAGACCAGTTGCTAGCTTAGCAGGGAGAGGCTACCTCAGAGTTGCCAATACCTTCGTAGCAAAGTCTGCATTATCCTGTTGGTTGGAAAAGATGCACCACTTTTGGAGATCAGTCTTGTCTTTCGGAGGACTTGGCCCTATTCCACTGTGATCCTTTGGGATGCTGGCCTGTGTGCGGGAATTAATTTAGTCTGTTGAATGCTTACCAGCACCTCAGACATGCAGCCAGTGTTGTTCAGATTAGCCTCTGAATTACTCCAGCTTCTGACAAAATGAACCATAGGTCATTGATTTCAGATATTGGAGGATTTAGCTACCACCGCTGAGGAAGCATGGGGTGATGTTTTCTCCTTCTTTTTGTTTCTATGGCTTTGTAATAAAAGTGAAAAAGACCTAGTGGGTCATTTTGTTTCTTTCCTTTTGCCAGTACTCTGTTTCGTCTGGTATATTGTTTTATAGCTGTCATCAGTTGTATTAAATCTACTTAACTCAATGAGACATACGTAAGTATGAGTATTTCATAGTGTTCTAATGACGTCTCAGTTGAAAAACAAGTTACAAGTATGATAAAAACTTCAAATATTTTTATAACACTTAAAAGGTTAAGATAACACATACAGAGCTATGAACTTTCTAAAATAAGAAGCTTCCAGAGGTGCCTTGTAATCAAAATATGTTTTGGAGGCATAAACTAAATGACCTTGGGGACTCTTGTTTTGTCTGTTTCAATGGATAGATGAATCTCTAATTTAAGGAGGGAAGGGAAAAACCTCCTTTTCTTCTAGTCCAGTGTACAAACAAGTCAGTGAAATAAGTCATGTGTTATTAAGAATCCTCTGTAGACCTTGTTTTCCATTTTGAGCCTTTTAAAACATAACCTGCAGAGTGTGGAGCATAATTAACACTTAGAATAGTCAGGTTTGAATAGTCAGTATAAATTAGGCCTGTTTGAAGTAGCTTTGTTAATCCTGTTTTCAGGAACCACCTATGCTGTCCCTAGAAATCTGAAATGAATTATATTGTGGTGGAGAGTTTGTGGCTAAGAATATATTTCTAATCAATAGAGGACATAGCCTGAGGTAAATTAAATTTAAATTACAAACTAAAGGTCTCATCCCATGAGGACATGGAGGATGCTCAATTCATTCTTAGTAAACGGTTATCGATACAGTGTACCTCTAAGCAGAATAGGGTCCCTCGATGTTTTCTCTTTTCCCTTGTAAAATAAAAAAATAGTTCCAGATTTAAACACTTTTTCATATGACCGTGAAGGGCTCTGTTCTTCCTTTCCTTCTCATCAAAAGTCTGCTGCATCTGATTAAATAGTAGGATGAATGAAAATAAAATCATTAGGTTTTGTAATGTTTCATGTTAGTTCAAGATTTTGAGGGTTTTGCTTTCCCTTGATTTGAGACAGACTGAGAATGCTACACATGCTTAGGAGAGTATAACTTCAGGTTACCATTGTTCCTCAGTCAAGGCACTGGAGTTTCTCCTCTTCTGTCCCTTACCTCCTCCTCAGTGAAAGTCGCCACAACATATATAAAAGAGAAAGAGGAAAAAAGTGAGGTTGCTACTCAGTCTGTCCTAGGTCTCAAGCTGACCTTTGTATTGCCATGGCTCTTCTGTGACTGCTTGTTGTGCATTGGTATAGCAAATGCCAGGAAGTGTGACTTAGTTCACTGTCTCCCAGCAGGATCACTTGGTCTCAAGTGTGTGTCCCAGCAATTCTGTTGTTGAATAAGCTTCTCTATCTAGTAAAAGCTTTGGGTTTTCAGATCGGGAAACTGTAAACCAAATAACTCTTAACAGCTCTGCTGCTCTGAGAATCCTGAACACATCTGGGAAAAACTGAGAGATCTCCTCGGAAGCGGTTGATAATACCATGGCAGCAAAATCAGCAGAAGCAGTTCTTGGCAGCCATTTGTTGTCTTTTCAGTTTTGCCAGTACAGCAGGTTGAGGTACCACCCACTGAAAGGGATGGCATGATAAGCAAAAAAGGTGGCAATACTGAAACCAAAGGGAGCTTCATAAGCCAATGTCACTGCCAAAGCTGACATCCAGTAATTCCAGCTTCAGACATGCTGTAGAACCTAACATCAAAGTGGAGCAGTGCACTGGGTAGGTTCAGAGCATGTGCTTAGCAGAGGGAAAGTGGAAAGAAATGTAGTATTTCTTTGTTATATTAAAATGTAACTTGCCACACAAATATAGCAGAAAAGTTGGCTGTCATTTGAAGAGTTAGAGACTAAGTTCAGTCATTATACTATGAATCTGAGGAATTTTTAACCAGAAGATAGGTGCAAATGCCAGTGTAACTTGGGCTGTGCAGCTGAGTCAGTACCTCCATCACATGGCCCATACCAGCGTTCTCTGAATGAAATGGATTACACAGTAAACACAACCTCTGAAACAATGAATTTGTTAGTGAGATACTATCTTGTAAGTCAGTAGCTCAAAAACAGTTTTCTTTTTAAATGCTATCATGATACCGGCAGCAAATCGCAAAAAATCCAACTCCCTTTTTGGAAAAAAAGGTGGAAAGAGGCTGCCTGCTGCCTTGCCATGGATGGCTGTTAGGTATCAGAATATCTGCAGTGATGTAAGAAAATGTTTTGTTCACTAATTTTCAGTAAATTAGTATCCCATGGTTGGCTGCCTGTTACTAGGCGGAACTGCAGGGAAATAACGTTTCTTCTAAATGACCTTTACACACTGATACCTGGGATTCATACCTCAGCACTCTTTAAGCTCAAGTGGTATTTATTCTCCTTCCTTGTCATCTGTGTTCGAAAAGCATGGGTGTCTGTCACCCCAAGCAGTCTTAAGGGAAGATGTAAATACTATAAGACCAGTTACTGCCTAAGAAGTAAAGTTGGATCTCTGCCTCAGCAGCAGAAATTGAGAGCGAGCCTTAGAACTGTTTCCAGCTTTGAAGCTGGATAAGGGAAGTCTTCCAACACTTGCTATTGCCTTTTCAGAATCTCAAATCTTTGTCCTTATTATGGCCATCAGGATGGAAAACTCCAAAGAGAAAGATAACAAGCATCACCAATTATTCTTATCAGATAATTCAAAATTGCACTTCTAATGCAGGCTATTAATAACCTGCTTGATGTTGTAGTACATGAAACGATCCTTTTAAGTCCAAAATGCGTTCTTGATTAGAGGTCATTAGTTTGATAAAAATGCTGGGCCTTTCCACCGCTGATTTTCAAAATTATTTTAGGTGTATTTTGCACGCTTCTGAATGATTCTTAGATAGGCAATAACGAACCAGGATTCTCTTCTACCTTATCAGTGCCATATGCTAATGATTAATGGGTTTAGCTATATATGTATTTCTAGAAGAAAAATCCACATCCGTTTCCATTATGTCACATTTCAACTAAACACAATTAAGAGTAAAACGTACTTTTCTAGAAACAGAATGTGTTAAGTAATTGGAAGGAGGCACACTCAATCCTTCAAATAATTGGGGGTATAATAAAGCCATTATTTAAATAAATGTTAAAAAGTAAAAATATAAAACAGCACAACAGTACTGGTTAAAATTAACAGTGAGCAATTTAAAATCTTAGTTTAGCCTTACAGAATTCTGGAAGATACATTATCCCTTGTCAGCGGCTGCCAGAGTAGATCCTATTCAAAGTGGAAGATCTTGAAAAATCATTGCTAATCCCATGGAAGAAACTGCAAGGCTGAAAAATCCAAAACACAAGAGGGCTTTTAACTTCAGGCTTCAGCCTTTTATATTCAACTTGTAAATCTTCCCAGGATAAGCACAGAGCAATTGTCTTGTATTCTAAACTTAAACTTACCGTTTAGGTTTGGACCTGTGTAAGAAAACAGGGAGGAAAGAGACATTTCTCTGGAAGAAGTGTGGTCCTTTCCCTACTTTGCTCTTGTCCAATCTGCTTTTGTTTTAGTTTGGGTTATTCAGCTCCAGAGAACAGAAATTTCAAATTACTGAAGACCCAATATTCATGTGTTGTTAAACTTGAATACTTTGAAATGAGGAAACTAAAATGGTTATAATTATGTATTTAGTTTTTTATGTCATTGTGTATGTTTTCTGAAGAGCAGGTGGAATCTTATGGGTGGTTATGGCAAAGCACATAAGGCTTAAGCCAACATATTGTATCTTTTTCTCACAGCAGCCTACAGAGGTACATGAATTTTACAGAACTAAATATGGCTTTTGGCACACGCAGATGGACTGCAGGCCAGCAATGTCAGTGGATATGTTATTGGCCATGTGAGATGGCTGTTAAAGTGAATCTTTGCAAGCATGCCTGTTTCTCCTTCCCCAGCTGTCTGTTTAACCAGTCCCATATTGCGCATGCCGCAGGTTGTGAGCTGTGTAGCTCTGAAACTGTGTATTTATTATCATCGGTCCTAGTGCCATGATGGTCTTTTAAGGTTTTGTTAGAGCTGTATTTGCAACTATATTCAAAATGTCCAGTGCTATAATGCTGGAAACCTGGCCATTCTAAAAGGAATTGGAATAAGTTCTTGCTGGAGTTACAAAACCATGAATCCTGTTTTGAATTGGATTGCAGAAGAACAAGAGCTTGGTTTTCTCAAGTGGCGCTTGATAGATAACTGCTCTGCGATATTCCAGTCATGTTTTGCCTCTCAGATACAGAACTATATCTTTTTTTTTTTTTTCTCTCCCTCTCCTTCTTGCAGGGACTTAAAGCAGCCGACAATGACCCTACAGCCCCACCATATGACTCCCTCTTAGTCTTTGACTATGAAGGAAGTGGCTCCACTGCTGGATCCTTGAGCTCTCTTAACTCCTCAAGTAGTGGTGGTGAGCAAGACTATGACTACCTAAATGACTGGGGCCCACGTTTCAAGAAACTTGCCGATATGTACGGTGGAGGTGATGACTGAACTTCAAAGTGAACTTTGTTTTTGGACAAGTACAAACATTTCAACTGATATTCCCCAAAAGCATACAGAAGCTAGGCTTTAACTTTGTAGTCTACTAGCACAAGTGCTTGCTGAAGGCTTTGGCTTAGGCTGCAAACCAATTTGGGCTCCGTGGAATATCAGTGATCCAATGCTGTTTGGAAAAAAATATTGAGCTCAGTTACACTTGAATTTTACAGTACAGAAGCACTGGGATTTTATGTGCCTTTTTGTACCTTTTTCAGATCGGAATTAGTTTTATGTTTAAGGCTTTAATGGTACTGATTTATGAAATGATGCATTAAAGAGACAAAATATGTTGGGGTGGGGAGGAGTAAGGTGAAACACAATATGCTTCAACATGCTTTTGTTACATCGCATTGCTTTTATTAAAATAAGAAGATTAAAAATAAACAAAAAAAACCCTCATGGAACAATTTTATTATCTGGGAGAGAAGACCATGAGGTGGAACAGTGTACATTACTTCTAGTTTTAGATGTTAGGGGATTTTTTTCACTAAAATTCTAAAACTTATGCAGCTGGTTGCAAATAAAGGGAGTTTTCATATCACCAGTTTGTAGCAGAATTGATTTTTTTTTTCTTATGCTAGAATGTTAGACACATTTTGGTCTTAATCCATGTACACTTTTCTTTTTTCTTTTTTTAGTTTCTAGTATTTTTTCCCACTTCACTGTAAAAAATGGTATGTGTACATAATGTTTTATTGGCATAGTCTGTGGAGAAGTGCAGAAACTTCAGAACATGTGTATGTATTATTTGGACTATGGATTCAGGTTTTTGCATGTTTATATCTTTCGTTATGGATAAAGTATTTACAAAACAGGTTGCAAACAAGTGACATTGATTCAATTGTTGAACTGTAGTTAGAGTACTCAATATTTTTTTTATTTTTATTTTTATTATTTTTTTTTGTTTGGGGAGGGAGAAAAGTTCTTAGCACAAAAGTTTTACATAATTTGTACCAAAAAAAAAGTGGGGGGAGGGGAGTTGGCCTGATACTGGTGGCACGAGTAAATATACAGTATGTTTTGGGGGCGGGGAGGGAAGGGGGAAGGAGCTTTCAAACTGGAGAGACTTCTGAGAACAGCTTTGCCTCTGTATTGTGTACCAGAATATGAATGATACACCTCTGACCCCAACGTTCTGAATAAAATGCTAATTTTGGATCTGGTGCTTGGTTTGGCATTTTTTTTGTCCTGCCTGGGCAGCCCTGACTATAGTAAATAAAGGTACACAAAGCGCATTTGAGTTTCGTGAGAAGTTATGTGCACTTCTTTAGCATTCAATACTGCTGGACTGAAAATAAGCTGCCTATAGAATTTGGCACAAATTTGGAAGGCAAGTTCCTAGGTGAAAGCAAAGTGATCTGTGCTGTTTCTGGCAATTCAAAATTTTCAATTCCACATTGACGGCTAGCTCTTTAGTTTAATCTACATTATCTAAATAACAGAGCTTGCATCATTTTTGGCTTATTTCTAGACTGACAGTTTAATGATTGTTTGATTATGCTGTGGGTTGCATAAATAAAATAAATTGCAGATCCTAGCACTCATCTTCCACATGGACTTTCTTATGCTGAAGTAGAGACAAGCCCCTGTTAACTTCAGGGCACATTGGATTGTGTCCTTCAAGGAGGCGCTTACGGTCATGGATCTTCATCAAAAAGTCCCATTAGGAGGTTAGTCATTACAAAACATGTTCCTAACCTGTTAAAATGATTTATTTGCAAACAAAGCAAACATAGTTGGTACAGCAGTTCTGCCTTCTTTCACTTGCAACAATCTGCTCAGGTTTAATGTCTACATTTACGCTCATTAAGGACCTAATTGTGAACAGTGCGAAGCTCAAACTCAGCAGAAATGCCACATTTCTGTAGTCTGTTGAGAGAATTGGAGCAGTAGGAGGGGATACGGGCGCCAGGACTGGTGTAGCAGCCTTCTGTGATGGGAAGGCTCAGTGGGCAGGGAATTAGTCTGTGGGTGATGCTCTTCGGCGTGGTGCCACTTCAGTGCTTCGTCAGCACTCAAACTGTAATTTTTAATGATTTGACTGTGGCTTCCAGAGGTAAATCCTGAAATCTTGAGTTGGAGAGCACCAAACGCTGCATGTAAGATATCTCTCCTTCACTGTGCTTTTGATACGCATGTCTTCTTTCCTCCTCTTGTTCCTGATGATGCCTGTAAAAGTTGAGAGGTAGCAATCCTCTCAGACTGGGATATAGCATTTCAGTGTCTGCATACCTGGCTATTATGGATCTCGTGCCTTCGTAACTATAGCTTGATGCTGTACCAAAGCCTTGATTTTTCAGTAATGTATCAAAATTATCAATGACCTTCTTTAAGGTATTTCTATATTAATTAGCGGGGGGGGGGAAAGTTGTAGAACAGAATATAAAAATGAAAATCTGGCTAGGTGTAGTTAAGTAAAGAAAACTTTTATAAAGGGCAGGATTTAAACTGTAAATGCATGTTAAATAAGCAAAAGGCCACTTTTAGCACATTGATTTTCTGTCTATTGTAATTTATGCAAAAAACATATTTTAAGCATAATAATTATTGTTATTTGGAACCAACATACTGGAAATGCCAGATGGATTTTATTTAATTGATATTGAATGCTAAGAGATATGGAGAGGGGGAAAGATTTGTGAAAGATTTCCAGTTTTGGCTATAGCGCATTTTTTTTGTTAGAATGGAGGAGAGGTCATCTTTTATGAGCACTCAGTTCTTTTGCACAGCAATAGGAGCTTTATTTTGATCAGACAATCTTCTAGTTCTATCTACAGCTGCTTTGAAATTGTAGCAACGGTTCTCAAACCTAGTGTTAGGTCAGCATTAGGTCTACTGAACAGAACAAAGGGTAAGCCATTTTTATGCATCTCAAATGCTTTTGCAAGAAAAAAAAAGATGTTTGAACTGATCCTCTTTCATTAAGTTTCAGGTTGGTTCTTATTCTAGAAATGTGCAACCGGGTTTTGTACCCATGATATAAGCTTAAATCCCCGTCAGAGGACTGCACTAAGAGGAAAAGGATGGCTGACCTTTAGACCCTACAGTTGTCTTGGGAAATTCTGGCAGCCTGTTTTGGAAATGGGATTTGGCAGTGATATGTATTACCTCTGCCTTGCAGACACTGTATCCAAGGGAATTCACTGGCAAGAAATACGCCCTTAGGAACCTTCCCATCTCAGCCTTTCTACAATTTGTATTTCCTTTCAGTGATAGTCCTTCATAGCCTATGTCCTTCTGAACTTCAAGGGCTAAACAGATGAGGAGGAGGAGGGTGTTTTGGGGGAATAAACATCCTAAAGGATACTCAAGGCGTTACACATGGATGGATCTAGCTTCCTGTGTTTCTTCTGGGATTGCAAAGTATTGGTGAAGGACGTTAATACTCATCCCACAACAGTCTAAAGCATACTTATCGTGCTCCCTCAAAGTAGTTGAACCAGGTGACGTTTGAGTTCTCACCTGGTGATTTGACTGGTGATGATGTATTCTTGGCTGTGCTGTAGCACTGTTACAAGCTGGCTATAAAGCTCACTGTGATCTTTCTGAATACAAAACCCCACATAAATCAGTTTGATAGGGCAGGCACTGAGCACTGACTTCTTCCCCTTACTCCAAGTAAGCCTGTCTTGCTTGACTCTGCTTTATAAAATGTTTATGTTTATAAAGTCATGTAAATTTTAAATGGAAGATGTTTGTGTCTGTCATGCACTGGTTTGCAGACAGAAGATATTTCTCAGTTGTGAACAAAAATATTTTAAATAGCCACTTATTTTCTTCTGGTGCCAAAATAGCAAAGTCACTCTGATGCTAAAAGCCACGTGAAGTCTGCTTCTTGGTAGTTCTGTTTCTTGGTATGTAGTAATTTTTGGAACCCTACCAAACTCCTTACCCTGAAGAACCTTTATATCTACTCTGCCGTGGTCCCATTCACCTTAACACACAAGGGAAAATGTCTTCTGGCAGGTGATAGGACACACATCCCCAAAAGGGTCTCTCAGACTTGTCTGTATTCATTCAAGATGTCTCAGGTAAGCCACTGCCAATTATCTCACACAACTACTCCCACCTTCCTAAGGAGCCTTCCGTCTAAGAGAACTAGCATGGTTCGGGCATATTTACCTTTGTTCATCAGGAACGTGAAAGCGAAGTCCCTGCTTTTACCTCAGTCAAAAATGATTATTCAAATAAAATGCAGAAAAAGTCACTCAAATGCCTTAATACCTAATCCACAATGGTATATTTTATACCCAGTTTTCCTCATTCAGCCAGAGATGATCTAGATTCGTATGATGTCCTTACTATTTTCATTTCCTTTACATTTCTTCACATAAGCTTTACTTTTTACTCTTACTGTAAGCAAGGATCTTTCCTAGGAGTTTCTCTAAAGCATAGGGTAATTGCCCTTTACTTAATATATGTCACAGGAATAATGAAAAATTTTCCCTTTAGCAACAAAGCCCAGCTGGGAAGAGGAAGAGGAGGAGAATGGCTAAGGAAAAAAGGCTAAGCGCTTCCCACAGGGACTCAAGGTGCCTTCCAGCATACGGATAGGGAAAGAGCATCCCATTTTTTAGGGACCCTTTGATCAATGAATGCAAGGCACTCTCCAGCCAACCTGCCGCTTCTGTACTGGCCAAACAGCTTTTCTGATGTATTGGAGAACTTGGAGATGCCTCTTTTCTGGAGCTCCTGGTGTAATGCAGCTGCCTTCCTGCTACGGTACATTCCACCACAGAGCTTTCCCAGTTTCCCCCCTCAATTTACCTAGGTAGTTGAACAGTGCCAAATCTCAAATCAGGCTCTACGTATTCTTCAGTTTACAGCCTCCAGGAATCAAGATCTCAGTCTTGTTTTGGTTTGGTTGTTTTGCTGTAGACTTGAGGATGTATTGTCAACACAGCTATAGCTGGGAAGACTTGTCTTCCTTTTCAAAGTTTAGTGTCCCAAACAGTATTTTTCCCCTGCAACCTTTGTGGATTTATAGAACATCTAAAAATGCAGCAGTTGCCAGTAATACAGTAGCTACTTATAATCAGATTTCATATTTGTACACTCCTTTGATTTTTCTGTCACAGAAGAGCGTACACTAATGTGGTGACAATGTGAAGTTGCAACCCCCGTAGAGCTCTTTGGAAAGATCAGTCAGGGTGAGGTGGTGGGCACGTGCTCTCTGAACTGCTCTCCATGTAGCTCTGCCTGTAGAGAATGCATCTATGTGTGTGTAATGAACTGTTGGCGCTCAGAGGATTTAAGTGTAGTCACAGCTCTTTTGCCCTTCTTCCCTGAGCACACAAAAGCCACCCAGGTATGACCCCTGGAACGCAAAACCTGGAGCTCACGGGCACCCACATGTCTCATCTCATTCCTTCCCACCGTTCCCTTATCACCTTTACAATCAGCCACTATCTGGACGAGATGGTCATCATTTTCTCACTGTTTCCATCTCTCTTCTCCTCCCCCCACCTTGCAAGAGACTAATTTTTAGAAAGCATTTAGAACCATTTGTCTCCTATTAACAAAGGGAATGCTGTCTGGTTTATGAATTACTGTTGTTGCTTGCTGCATTTCCTACTCCTAGTATATATTTTTAAAACCCTTCTGGTTTGTATTAACCAGTTCTACTTTCCTAGTTCTCTTGGCAAGCCCAAGAGAATGTTTCTGGTTTCCCCTTCCCTGTTTTTGGTTTCTGTAACTAGCTCTTTTGCTGTTGTTTTCAGACCTTTGATCAGTCTCCTGTAACTGAACTAAACGATCAACCTCTTCTTCCTTGAAGTGGCTGATTTTTTTTTTCCTTCTAATGGGGAGCATTCTTGTTGACTTCATAATTCCCTGTGTGTCACCCGGAAGAAAATTAGATTTTGCATCGTTCGCAATGGCATATATTTATTACTATTTCTTAAAATATATTTCTTGTGAGAGGCTTTTTTTTTTTTTTTAACACTAATGCATTTGTAAATCTCATGGTGGTACGCATTTATGTAATTTCATTAAACCACCTTCAGGTGATTCACCCCCTCCCGCAGAGCCTAAATACACGTTCTGAAAGCAACATATTTCGCTCTGGGTACGAATAATGAATAGTAGCGTTGTGCAAATTATTTTTATACTCCTGCTTCTGAAGAGAAAATTTGTTGATGTGGTATGGGTATATATAGATAGACAGACAGATCTGTGGGTCCACCCCTTCTGTGTTCCATGTTACAGAAGTTTGATTATTACATTACATTTGTTATCTGTAGTACTGCAGGGCAAGCTTATAAAAACCCAGCTGTCTCTGTGCTCCATAAATCAAAAGTAATGGCCAGCTAATCAAAATTATGTTCCAATTCTAGAACATTCATTACTGGTGGCATTGTATAAAGCAGATATAAAAACAAGCAGAGTTTTTATGCTAGAATGATTAGAGGGAATTACACTAAAAATGTAGAATCATTACTGGTATGTTTTGACTTGAAGTTAATAAAAAGCACTTTGCTCACCAAGGTTATTTTAAGATAAACCGAGAAATAAACAAAAATGAATCTTTTAGCCTGACCTAGTCAGAAGGCAATATTCAGTGTCTTGTCTTTCTGAGAACTGATTTTTCCTCATTTGGGCAGAATGAAGGCAACCGAGAAAAACAAAGTAAGCCCAACCCTTAAAAACTCCTCATGGATTGGGAGAGGCAACTTCAAAGACCTGCTCTGCTGTCACGTCTCGTAACAGAAGAATTCCGGGCTAGTGCTGAGTTTTTTGATCTTCCCATTTTTTGTGTGGCAAGAATTCACACTGACTAGAGCCCGAATAATCTGACTGCAGAGTGTCTAAGTCCAAGCTCTAACTTTTAGTTAGTTGCTTTGGTGTTTCCTGTTGTTCCCTGTTGGTATGACTAATTAAACATTTGGTGTTCCTGAGAAAAGACTTTAAAGCCTAAACTACTGTTTGAGGTGTAAACAATCCCAGTCCATGCTCAGAAAAAAGGAATTGTGCCTTGGTATTTTACCTGCTGAGTGAATGCCCTGACCATTATTTTGAAAACAGTCTCTTGAGTTTTGCCATTAAAATCTCTGTAAAGTTCTAGATTTTATCCTGAAGGAAACAGATTGCAAATCCTTTGCATTTATTCACAAAATAAATTGTTTTCTGGACATTCCCACTCAGTCTGCAGTTCTTTGAAGGCAACACTCAAATGGGAATAAAGTTTTCATATGGGGCGAGGACCGTAAACATTTTGAGCACAAGCTTTCAGACTTGTCCTTCAGAGCCTGGAAGGCAATCCTTTGCTCAATAGCAGTCCATCAAGTCAAGTTCTCATGAAAAATTTTGCTGCTTTGAAACTCAGTAGTGTCAACATGTCTACTGAAGCAAGGAATTACAGAACTTAAGTAACAGTGGCAGAATACAGCCCTTTAAAAATGGGTTCAGATAGAAAGCTCCCAAGTCAATGGAGATGCTCCCATGGTGGATGCCATCAAAGCAGCATTCAGCTCAGAGAAAACATTTATGCCTGTAATGTTCCTGTAGCCATATATGATACCATATGAAGCTAAACAACCTTGAATAACCAGTACTATAAGCATGAAGACACTTGTTTCAGAAAATAGAGACTGGCATAACAATTCCAAGTTGTTATTAATTGTCAGTTGACCTCTTTTTGCAAAATGTCCTTTAATGACTTTATGTTTATTTCAACTCATTGTGTTCACTAAGGCGCTATGTTTGCTGAACTCTGGACCATGCTATGATGACAGGTGACCCTGTTTAAATGAGTTTTACAGAAATCTATTTCAGAACTGAGTATTTGGAAGAGAATTTTGATGGTGATTTTGTTGGTTGATGGTCTCAAACACCACTAGACACTTGGACCTTTAGTAACTGCCACAGGAATACCAGAGCAGCTGCCATTCTAGAGAAGAGTGAAAAGATCACTCCTTGAAATCAGATTTCAGTACTGCTCCAGTCATGCATACAGTAGTAAAAAAGCATATAGTAGTGCTGGGACATGAATTATATGCTGTATACGTATTTATTGTAGGTCTGTGGGCCACAGTCCCTGTTCATTCAATACACCTGCACAGTGATGATGATTTTACAAGGACAGGATTCATAATCAGTGTCAAATAAAACATCAGACTTCCCTGAAGATCATCACAAACTTATTTGTCCTCCCAACTCACATGAATATGCAGTACTTACGCATATTTGTGCATCTTATTGCAGGGGAGATTTTTCTCCACCGTTGAAAATCTTTGAGACTCTTAAGAGTGCTATTTTTTGTTACTTGAATAGAGCACTCTGTGGGATCTCCCACAAAAAAACACGTTTGCAAATGTCCATTTAATAAAGAGTATAATGAAATTAGAGTAGAAAAGGGCAAATTATAATAGCACCCCATTGAGAACAGTATATAAATTTGCTCATCGCCTACAATTAAAGAGGTATTTCATGACAGCATCAGCCTGTTGTGAAACCTTTTTTTAATTCTAAAAATTTGACAAAATTGGTATAATATTGAAACTAGAGAAGTAGGGAAGGAATGGGCACTTACTCTGCGGTCATGAAGATTTGGGACTTGTGACCCCCTCAGTGAAAATGAAATTGCTAATGTCAACCCATCTTTGGCAGACAGCACCTCGCATTGATTTTATACATAATTCAGCACAATTGACAGCCTTTTCAGGACAAGCTGGAGACTGATATGTTATGGAGGCTAAATTGCTTCTCCCTTCTGGAAAAGAGGGTCCCTTGAGGCCATGATTTATGTTTAATGGTGTGAGAGTTGGGACTGTGAAGAAGCAGGACTACGTTAAGGCTGATGTGAAGATACTCACAGTGCGGTAGTGGCACAGTAAAAAACTGCCTCCATGGAAATTTTTATTATCATAAGATATCAAAAAAAACATTTTTCTCCCCTCATGTTGTCCCACGCTGTCGTAAAAGAAATTAGAGTGCCTTACCCCTGTTTAGTTTTGCATGTGGAGTACCAGATGTATTGTCTGTGCAATTGGCTGGCAGGCCAGCCATGGTAAGCCTAATCAGCAGAAAAGAAAAGCTGATGGGAAAATACTGCAGCTTCGTTGCTCTTCCACCTTTGTCACTGGTTGTATTGCTCAGACAAATGAGCAGCCATGGAATAAACCTGGGCACAAAACTGAAATGTGTCCATTTTCTTTAACTGGCTGGGTCTGAGCTTCCACCACGGCTGCTGGATGGTTATGATGGGATCTCTCCAGGGTAAGAGCAAATGCACAAGCCCTTCTCATGAAGCAGCTGCTAATCTCCACCCTTGTTCACACCACATGAATTTGTGTATTGGCCCCACAGTGCCAGGGGCAGGCAAATGTGAAATAATAAGCCTAAGGGCACATTTTTTTTCTTCCCTGTCTCATAGAAAATCTTTTTACTCCAAGAAGCACCACCTCTGCCAGACAGCCCCTGCACAGCTCTCATTGTGGTGCCCTGGTTTTGGCCACGCAGACGGCTAGTCTCTGGCCACCACACACCTCATGCAGGGTCAGAACTGAAACAGAAAATTCTGAGCTGGATGTCTGCAGAATTCCCACTTTGATGAAGAGGCTTGTTATTTCGAAGTACTAGGAAAAATATTTCTGTTGTTTGGGAACAATACTAGCTGAAACCCATTGCTCTATCTTATTTTGGGTTTTTTTTGCTTATGTGAGTCAGTGATGAATGCAGTCTGTATTCACTGATGGTATGCAAAATTCAGTACATGTAAGAAACTATTCTCGCAGCGTAATCAGATAATTAGATGTTTTGTCACTGTCTTGCACTGTTTAGTATAAAGTACTTTGAATGACAATATGGCAGCTCTTTCCAGCAAACTTTACAGGCTGCTTGTTCCAAGCTGTGAGTTAACTTTAATTGGGTGTCCTGAGATTTACTACAAGGAAGGTAATAACCTCACTACGATAGCAAGAAGCTACATCTTTTCACTGTTGTCAGTGTTGTAAATAAAGGCTAATTTTCCAAGAGTCACTCTTTCTCCAGTGATCAGGTTTACCAAAAGAGGTATAACCTGATCCCATAATTTCTGCAAACTCTGTAATATGCAAACACGTCAGTGATCCAAGTGGCACCATGTATGAATGAGTAAATGGGGGTGGGGGCTGACAAAGGAGAAATACATTTTGAAATAACAACATGAATTTTATTGAAACAGCAATGAGTTGTTTGCCCTTTTATTTAGCCTTTATGATAGCAAATAGAAATTATTTGCCTTGTCAGTTAGAGCTAGAAATGGGGAGGGGGAAAAAACAACCCAAAACCTCAGTGTAATTTTGAGTCAAATGATGTTTGGAACAAACTCAATGCAATTTATTTTTATATAGTGTCTTCCATACAGAGTATTACAAAGCAGTTTACAGGGAGAGTCAATCATCAGAAGCTAAAGGGAAGAGGAAGGTTTTAAAAGCAAGAATAATTCGGTAGCTGGAAGAAATAATGGGGTTTTTTATAGGCATTACTGAGAGAAATGAGAAAATTTCTAGGTAAAACACTATTTTTTCTGCCTTTTGGTAAGAGTACTGTATTCAGTTGTGTCAGAAAATGGCACATTCTTTTTAATGACACTACCTCTGAATGGCTCATCTTGTCAGAGCATGTTGGTGTCACCCAGCCTCAGATCTGTTCCGGTTCAGCTCTGAATAGTAGCCCCATGGACTTCTGGCCATAATTAGGAAACAGTATTGCTGAGATACAGCTTTATGCATTAATTGCAAACTTTTCCCTGGTGGTTTTTTTTCTTTTTTTTTATATAAAACCTGGTATCCTCAAAATATCATCACCTTGGTCCATTTTGAGGTTGAGTTTAAAAAACATTAGAACAGAATGCTGTGATAGTATTCTGGTTTTATGGATGCAAACACGTATGCACACACACATGTAATATATTCTACTATTTAATATTTCATATGTTGGGGCAGATTCCCCTGTCTCTTGATTCAGTTTTGCATAACTACTGAAACCATTCAGGCTAGGCTAATTTACATTAGCTGACAATTTGATTTTATTTCACTTGCTTCACAGTTACAGGTATCAATCAATTAGTAGTTCTGAGCGTGTGGTTTTCGTGATGCGGGATGTAGAAGGACCGTCATGGTAACAGAGTCCAGCCCCAGAATAATGGGTACCCATGGAGTCAGCATTCCCAAGGTGGACTGCCCCTCCAGACTTTCATGGGCACCCCAATACACAAAGTGCTTTCCAGAGCTTCAAAACACTCCAGGCAAAACAGAATTTTCACCTGATGGCTCTTCTTCTTTAGCTGAGAATGTCCTTCCCTGAAAGAGCAAAGTAATCCCTACTGCCCTGTATCATGTTCACTGAGAGCTCTTTGCCTTACACTGACAGCTCAGCCTGGAATATACCTCAAGAAACAAAAGGGAATTGGATGTGAATCCTTTTTTTTTTTTTTGGCTTGCACTGGATATGGAATAGCCCCAAAGCTCCCAAGCAGCACATTAGTGGACCATAGTTCCCAGCTTAACCAAACCAATCATTTGTTGCTGGTCAAATTCTTCAAATTCTTCCAACGGCTGTGTGTATGAAGCGTTCTGCCAAAGAATTTGATGCATGACTGTCAGCCTGGCAGGGAGACTGGGTCCTACCATAGCCTGGAAGCTGTTCAGCTGCTTTCAGGAAGTGAAGGAGGTGTGAAGTAGTAGGGGTCAATTACAGCCCCACTGTAAACAGAGAAAAGGAAGGGGAAGAGGTGTAAAGCTATACACACTGATGAGCCTATAGCTAGGCAAGGTGCTGCCTCTTAGGCAGCACTTGCCAGGAGAGGAAGCAGCTCTCCACACTGCACCCTGGTGAGCTGCTTTGTTTCAAGTGAGTTAGAATGTGCTTTATTCTCACCGACTGGAAGAATGTGGTAGGATATTGTGATAGAAAACTATTAGTCTAGCTCACGGAAGAGGCAAGAAGATGCAAAATGCTTTTTCTTTAATGTGGGTGTTATGAAATGCTTTTGTCATGCTTTCATTAACAATGTCATTTTAGGAAGCACTGAATCTAGGAGATGCTATGCCTCAAGCTGCCTTCAAGAATACTTTTAAAGATCATTGTGATTCCATTCATCACTTTTCTAAATGACGACCTCTAGCCACACAGTTTTTACACAGGTGTAACTTCACAGACCTTGATATTCATGCTCATTACTGTGGGGCAAAAGCTGAGACCACGACAGTCCATGTAAGAGAATGATGGTGACCCAAGACTTCAATGGTATGTGATATTGTGTTACAACACTTGTGGGTCATTATAACACCAGCTTCTGGATAGTAAGTCTCTTCCTACTTCAAGCATTTTTTCTGATAAAAGCAATGCTTGCCTCACCCTCCAAATTGCCCTTCAGCCTGAAGGTGCTAAGATTTTCTTTCATTCACACATTTTCACTTAAAAATATGGGTGTCTATTGCAAAAGTTTGCAGCGCTTGGGAGACAAAAATGTTTGACTGTAAAAAACAAGTAAGAGTATGCTTACAATGAACTTTCTAGTTCAGAAACTTCAGAAATTTACCACTGCCTCATATGTGCTCTGTGGCCACCCAGATCTTCTTGTAAGGTCAAAGATGCACAAATAAACACAGTTTACCTCCATTCACTATTTAGTCTTCTGATGTTTCAGCCCTCACTTCACCATCTCCTATGATTTCTTTGTTTTTCATACTCATGAACTTTCAGCTTTATCTGATGCATCCAGTACAAATGGGTCCTTAGAAAGCAGTAGGGCTGTGAATTACTTGTTCAGGAGGCCAGTCCTTCTTGGTTTAACAAGAAAACAAGACACTCGTGAATTGGGTCTTGTTCTCAGCCTGCTGATTTTCTCTTAAGATTCAGCTCACATGTTTTGATACCAAAGATAAGAAATCAGATTTCTAAGATTTTCAAAGGTGTCCTTGATGTCCACTGCATTCCAAGCTAAACTCTCTATTGTAGTTTGAAAAACAAAAAAATGTATTTGGTTTATGTGGCAAGGTTTTGGTAGTGGAGGGGCTGGAGGGGTGTCCTCTGTGAGCAGAGACCAGGAGCTGCCCCCATGTCAGACAGAGCCAGTCCCAGCTGGCTCCAAGCAACAGACAGCCCAAAGCTGAGCCCCTCAGCAATGCTGTTGGCGCCTCTGTGATAACATAGTTAAGAAAGGGTAAAAAACACTGTGAAGCAGCTGTGAGAGAGGAGTGAGAAAATATGAAAGAAACAGCCCTGCAGACACCGAGGTGAGAGAGGAAGGAGGGGAGGAAGTGTTCCAGTCACCAGAGCAGAGATTGCCCTCAAGCCCCTGGAGAAGACCATGGTGAAGCAGATTGTCCCCCTGCAGCCCATGGAGGACCATGCTGGAGCAGGTTAACATGCCCTGAAGGAAGCTGTGGCCCATGGAGAGGAGCCCTCACAGGAGCAGGTTTGCTGGCAGGGTCTGTCACCCATGGGGTACCCACACTGGAGCAGTTCTTGAAGAACCACAGCCTGTGGGAAGGACCCCACACTAGAGCAAGGGAACAGAGTGAGGAGGAAGGAGCAGCAGTGACAAAGTGTTAAGGACTGACTGCAACCCCCATTCTCCATTCCTCTCTCCCTGCCTCTTCCAGTAGAAGAGTCAGGAGTAAAGGAGTGAAGATGAGCCTTGGAAGAAGGGGGGTGGGGGAAGATGGTTTAGTTTTGTCTTTGTTTCTCACTTTCGTACTCAGTTTTTAATTGGCAATAAATTAAATCAATTTTCCACAAGATGAGTCTGTTTTGCCCATGACAGTAAATGGTGGTATCCCTCTCTGTATCTCAACCCACAAGCTTTTTTGTCTTATTTTCTCCCTCCTCTGTTGAGCAGGGAGAGTGAGAGAGCACCTGGGTGGGCACCTGGTGACCAGCAAAGGTCAATCCACCACAAAAGTGTATAACAAATAACATTTGAGTGGCAATATCACTGCATCACTAAGTTTTTAAAGCATATATAGAAACACACACACACCCCCACACCCCTTTAGTTTTCTCAGCTCTGTGCAGCACGAATAGTGAAATACCCTAGGAATTTTGCAACCTCAAGGATTTGAGAGAGGAGAGGCCAAAAAAAAAAAAAAAAAAACACCCACTGAAGGGAAGCTGATGAAACAGAACCAGGGGCTTGAATAGATTTAAAAAAACAGCCAGTGTTTTAGAGCTGTAATGAGGAAAACAAGCCTCCTGTTCAAAAGCAACTGCTTTCTTGTCCATTTACAGGATAATCAATATCTCATCCTAAAACATCTGTGAGCAGACATAAAAATGAAAGAATGCTTTATTCTAGAAAAGATTTGCTGACCAAGCCAAAGTTCCATCAGAAATTGAAGCATAAATAACTACAGAATATTGATAATGATTCTTAGGGAAAAAGAGCTGAATAAACAGCACTGAATAAAATGTAAAATTGCATCTTATCTTTCTGTTTTCTTGTATACCTCTGTGCTAGCAGACATGAACAGTGCCTGCCTCTAGCATTTGATCAGAATTCTAGCTCAGTCAGCCTTTTTTTGTTTCCCTCCCTTATTTTAAGCATAATTATCAGATTGATAAATATGTGCGTCAAGCATAACATTAGCAGAGCCTGTGTTCTGAATTACTGCAGGATTGGTGCTATAAGGGAGCAGAAACAATTTAGGACCAGAAAATGAGCATGTTTCACTGAACAGATTATCTTTTTCAGCTAATAATAGTTCATATCAACTACCATTTTGTGAAAGACAGAGACCAACTTGCACACTCTCTGTAAAAAAGAGTGGAAAATGTTCCCTACAGTACTCGCATATTATGAAATCAATTTTGCCTTAAAGGACACTTTTCAGAGTAGTTTCAATCCTAAAGTAGGTCTGTATGTTGCTGTGCTCCTTATATATTTATATTGCAGTGAGCAGTACAAGGACCCAACAGCGCTCCAATTTCAGGCCCTGTGTAAAATTAGGCTTAAACTCACAGTAATGATAATGGAGAGTGAATTGTTCAGATCCAGAGAATTTTTGTCTTGAAAGTTCCAGTTCGACCCTATAATACACGCACAAGCTTAAGCCAAGCATCTACCTCTTTCAGTAGGTCAAGGTAGTCACCCTTTGCAGCTCCATTATGGAGTGCTGGTCAATCCGCTTTCCTGCTCCACAAACCAAGGCTCGCTTTCCACACGAATACTCCTAAAAAATATCTTCTCCTCCTTAGTACCATAGACTTTCCTGATGGCAAGCTTAGCTTTGGCACTTTTAGGAAGAGTTCGACCTGCTACTTGCAAGCATCTCAGGGAGTGACAACTTTACTGCCAAGAAAAAAAGATGAGCTCTCTGAAACAACATGCTTTGTTCAATTAGCTGAAATCCTGTACAAACCTGACAGTGGACACCATGATGGGATAGCAGGGTGGCAATCAGCCAAGCAGCAGCTAGCTCAATGTTTCTCATGTAGTCTCCTTCCCTACATTTTTCATGGTGTCAGATTGGCAGTGACAACAGCTGCTCTATAGTGCCTTCCAACCCCCTTGGTTCCTGCAGCATAGAGCTGGCTGATGGTGCCGGGTGCCAGGGATGAGGTGCTCTCAGGTGGTAAGAGTGCTAAGCTGAAGGCTTCCTAAAAAACATGAGAACAATGAGTTTCTGAAAGGGACCTGTGTTGGCTACTCACAAGTCCCTTTTGGGTCTCAAAGACAACTAGTCTTAAGCCACTTGGTTTAAGGAATACAGCATTTTCAACCTAAGCCTTTCACAGGGCCATTATGCTCACATACTGTATCTAGAGGTTTTAAATGGTCCAGCTGCAAAGTCTTGGACAGGCCTGAGTTGCAAGACTAGAAAAAAAAATGTCTTTTGGATCTCCTAAAGTCACATACAGGACTATCTTTTGGAAAGTTTTGGCTTCTCGCTTGGATGGGTAAGGAGATGAGGTATTTTAGCAAAGAGATACTATGCATTCTCAACCGCTGGGAAACTGTCCGCAAGCTTGTATACCTGATTTAAAGCATTGTCATGTGTTACAGAAACAAGGATAATATACAGAAATGCTGTCTGTGCTCCAAAAGTTTTTTCAGTCTAGGTAGGTTACATTCAGAAGCTGTACACACTTCTGTTGACTGTGCAGCCATACAGACTGTTACTGCACATGTTTTCCAATTATCCAACTTCTGTGGGAACAGAAGGTCAGCAGACCATTCTAGATAAATATTTTTGTCACCTTGTGCGTGATAACTAAGCTTGCCAAAGGGTAAACAGCCATGATTTCATCATCAATCTTGGAATGACAAGGTTCTCAAGTGCATGGAGCTCACAGCATGCTGCTTCAACGATAGGGGCAGAAGATGAGCATTGACAAATGGAGCAGACGGTGCTGTTTTGATTGATCGTTTGCATAGGAGCTTATAGGTGAGGCCTGAGAACTTTGGTAAGATGCAAAGACGATGATATAGAATTTGAACCCAAAAACTTAAGTTTCTGTTGCAGCTCTGGGGAGATATGTGGATGGAAGAGAGTTTTGAACAGTACAAAAAGACTTTAAAGTCTCTAAGAAAGGAGTAATTCCAAATGCAATAATAAACTAATTAAGCACTATTAGAAATACAGTGAAACTAGCACTGAGCACTGCCTCACACAGGCAACCCACTGTCTTAAATAAGCACTTAAATAATCCCCATGTGGATTTCGGTACAATTTTGTCTGACCTTTATTTAAAGACCACCAACAGGGCAACTGATTATGGTTGGTCCACCTATGTGAATTGGCTCTAACCTGGAGTCAGTTCTCTTTATTTCTTTGCTTACTTCCTTCCTCCTTATTTTTAAATAGTTATCCTTTTAGTTTATTTTTTTTCCTTTTATCAAAATCTACTGCATTTTTCTATTCTCCTGTGGCTACTGGTCTCTTGTTTTGTTCTCCCCAAAGCTTTTGTAGCCAGCTCCTGATATTTAGAGGTTTTTTTCTTTGTGTGAATCAGCTTTTAAAACCAAAATCTTTGCTGGCTTTCCTAAAAATCAGTCTAATACCTATTAAAAAAATGCAGGACTGGATTCACTCCCTGTATAGCTGCAGTCACATTCCACATATCTTGGGGGAGGAACTTTTTTTTATACTATGTCATCCCCTAGCACTGCCGCTGTATCTGGGCCAAGAGTTGAGTATCTGTACCAAGATCAATAGAGATAAGGGATTTCATCCTTGAATGCACAGCTCTGCCTTTTAGAGCCTGCAAGATCTGTACTGTTGAATAAGGATCGCAAGATCACATGAATCAAACTAAAAGTGTAGGCATAGCTGTGCATGGCCAGAGCAGTCATTCTCTTCCTGGACTTCTCCCTCTTTAACAGAAAAAAGATGGTCTTTCCCTCCAATATCAAATATTCTGAAATCCTTAACAAACTGTTGCTGACAACCATAGCCACCACATACAAAAAAGATCTGTCAAAAGGTAAAAGATTTTGGAATAGTAGTTCTTCAGCTCTAAGTCATACCTTTAAAGAAGAGGGATATATACAGCTGCTTTGCTGTCAAAGACATGAAGATTTGGAAGGTACTTTTTTTTCCTCCCACATTTAGCATATGCTTTAACCATGCATAAGACTTTTCCAAGATGGAGGGAACAAGAGAGGAGGAGGAGGGGCAGGGAGGAGGCAAAATTGTCTTCCTTTCTAAGATGCAATCTGAAGTGATTATAGAAATACTCATGTTAGCTATACATATTTTTGAAGATAAGACTTGTTCATATCAATCAAAACAGAGTGGCAGCAGCAGAGTGAATTTACTTCAAGTAGTTCTACTTTGCAGAATCTGATGCGGCCCTTTGATATGTTTGTTCAATTGTAGAGGGGCCCTAATGTCACAGGAACAGCTGGTTTCCCACTCAGCTATCACACACAACAGTGGGGGCTCTCCTCCGCTGCAGGTGCCTCTAACATCAGTACTGCAGGTCTTCCAAAGGCCACAGCTTTCCGGTGGGCCAATGGCCTCTTCCATTATACCTCTGTCTTACTGAGCTGGTAAATAAACTGTTCTTCAGGTTTCTTTTTTAAACTCAGTGACTAACTTCCAGCAACTGGTGATTCCAAACAAACAACACCTTGGAACTAGCCCTTTTGAAGGAAGATGGTGCAAATCTACTAATGGTAAGGGTAAGTAAAGAGTGGTGGTGGAACCAGGAGAGACCTGGCCAAAGAGGCGAAGGCACTAAAGGACGTCCAGGTGGAAAGTGCTGCAGAGTTACTCATCTGCAGAAGCAGAGCAGTGGGAGAGGCAAGGGAAATTCCAATCTTGTGCTTTCTGAGCTGATCTTGTTATATCCAGTGCAGCAACTCTTAGACTTGCTAAACCATTTCCACTGACACCAATGTCAACCATTCCATTGCCTCCAGTGAGAATATAGCTGGGCAGATATTGAGTACCCTTACCCTAGAAAGTAACATTTTGAAGCGCTTAATTTTTATTTTAGAAAGTGTATGTCATGGATTAACAGTCTTTATTTGCATCTCTTTGGGTTGCAAGTGTCTGAAACTGAAGCACTGCTAGTTTTCTGATAAGAGATCCATGATTACCTTCATTTTAGGTTAACTGCAAAACATTAGGAGGATTTTGGTATCATTTTTTCTGCCTTAAGTAGAACAGAAAACATAGCAATGAATATTTTAAGAGATGTCTTTTTTATTTAAAAATCATGGTTACTGCAGGTTTGGTGGCAACATTTTTGGCAAGTTCTGACTGTATATGAATTTCTTTGCACCTCCTTGCATAGTATAAGGCAGATTAAGTGATGGCTATATATAGCTTTTATCTATAGCTGGTGATGGTGGCCTGTCAATAGTTGCCATAGAAAATTGTTTATATTTATGTGACAAATGTTAACTGTTCTCCTGGAAGCAATTTCTCTTTATCCACCATAAGCAGTGCTGGTCATTCTCCAATGTCTGAATATTTAATAGCTTGGTAATGGGATTGGTGCAGAGCCATACTATCCTAGATTGACTCTTTCTTGGCTTGGAGATGATAGACTGCAGCCTTGCAATGCAGGATCCATCCTTTCTTGAGCACTGCTAAAATTCCACAACGAAGGAGTTAGGGACCGCTGTCATTTGTGATGGAGAGTGGCAACCTCAGGTGGCCAGGTAAGTGTAGCATGCAGAAATAGTGGCACAGAGAGTATGTCAGCTGATAGGGAGCTCTGAAGCACCTTCAGATGCTGTGTGCAAATTAGCCCCTAACCATATAAAGCCAGAAATCAAGGACTAACCTTGGAGAGAGCCTGGGACATGCTCAAAGCAGGACCTTCAGGCATAGGAAGGACAATAGGGTCTCTTTTCTGAAAAGTACTGTAAATTCTCTAGACATAGTGTGGCATCATCATCAACTAAGTACATCTAAGAGTGTGTTCAACACCAAATTTAGCAAGAGAAGTTTCTGCATGCCATACAGCCACACTCTTACAGACTGCTTATACCTTCCCACCTGAAAGCTGCTCTTTGGAGTGTTGTTTTATCACTTCCTCCCAGCAGCTGTGTAAATCGTACAGTCTGGTGTTCCAGCTTAGAAGAAAGGACTAGAAGAAGAGGCGGTGTGGAGCACACTAGTCTTTCAGTGGATAAATGTGGCAGTAGTGGAGTGCACTGAAAATTATCTGTCTGGAAAGAGTCCTAAAAAAAATAGAGCTACTCAGGTGGTCTGTAGCTCTTCACAAAGCTCTTCAGTCCCCTCGTCAAGATGCTGCAAAACAAAGAAGTTGCATCTTTGGGATATGGACTTGGGAATGAAGTATGCTCAAGAGAACAGGTTACAGAATCCAGTGAAGTTGTTTCCAGCCTCAACATGAAATACATCATGTGGTTTTAGCAGGCAGGCAGACAGACCTAGTTTGTAACCGGCCTTTCTTGGCACTCAGAGGGACACCCCAGATTGTGACTGCCATTCTAAAATGCTGAAGCACATAATAATAAATCTTAAGCACAGAAAAATTGCAATAATCCATATTACTTGTGTCAACCATACAATGGTCACTTAACAAGGCTAGAGAAATTGTAGTAAAGATAAGAGTTTTGTCAAGTTGTTCAGAATTAACATCCACATATTCTTAACTCTCAGACGTAGACAAAAGCATCATATATGGCAAAAAGTAAATAGATATATTGCACTAAAAAGTGGTCATCAGCCTCTCTTGGAGTAATCCAGGCTGAATCCAAGGTGCAGATGGCATAATCTTCACTAAGGCAAATAACCAAATTCACATATGGAGCTTAAGCTAGGTATAATGAACTTTTCTGTGTATTCCTAACTAGTGTTTATAGGCATTGTTGTCACAGTAATGAATCAAACTGTAACAAAGAAAGAGATGTGTTTTAGCTTAAAAATCACCTATGATTTGTAGCGACTGCCTAGCTAATTACCTGACAGTCAGGATGGGAATATCTGTAAAGAAGATAATTTGTTTGAACTAGACAGCTAGAAAGGTTTGGCAGAGGGGGAGGGTACTTTGCTGACTGTCCTTGCTTTTGTTAAGTTTAAAGCAAGGAGATACATCAGGTCATAGAGCTGATCATATGCTGTTAACGTCACTGTAACAAAAATGGAGTCAGAAGGAAAGATAGGCTTCACATGACTTTCTCAGCCACCTACCCAATTAAAACTGGGCTAGTTAAAAAGCATCAGACATTCACTCTAACAGCTGTAGACACTTGGAAAAAATTCAATGTGATCCTAGTACTTTAATCACACTATTGATCTCCCTTTATGTCATTATTGTATTTTGGATTCACTTTTTTCTGTGGTTTTTTTTTTTCACAACCTGCTAAGTTACTACATTCAGCCTTTGCATGAAATACAGAGGGCCAAGTCTATGCCCTTTTGTAAGGCTACAGACAGCCCACGCTGCATTAAAACAGCCATCATTTTGCTGGTCATGTCATGTGTGGGTGGTAAGATGTAGAAATATCCTTTAAAGCGTATTCTCCCTAAGTCAACACAGGAGGGAACAGGGGACCAAAATAAATAGATAAGTTCTATCTAACATTTCTGAGAAAAAACTATAATAAATTACAGAAATAACATCCAAAAATAAAGATAGCAAGTGAATAACTGAAAGAAATTATTTTACTGTAACTGATCTATGTTTCTAAGAACTATTTCACTATTTCATATTTTTGGCACAAAGAAGTCTTTGTTAAACATCCTGATCACCTATTTCTTCAATTAAGATCTGAGACCTAACAGTACATATTTTGTGGCATTGTCAATAAATCCTTTAGCAGACCACAAAAGATCAAAACCAAGAATAGGATAATTTTATGAGGAGACTGTTCTGGCATTTATACATCCTGTAGAAGATATCAGAAAACAAAGCCAATTTAAGAATAGTTCTCCTCCTCCTAATGTACCAAACAGGGCCTGAAATTATTCACTTTAAGTTCAGTAAAAAAAAACCCATTACCTTTAATGAGTTGCATCAAGTTCCCACTGTGGCAGTCACTAAAATGTCAATATTTACAGTTGCCACCAAGAAACATCAAACTGTCACAGCACTCCCCTTTTGATAATGCAAAACTAGCTCTCCCTGGTTAACACCACATGGTAAGTATAGGGAATAGCAGTCACAGTAGGGATAACAAAACATTTGATGAAATCCAGGCATGGAAATCCACAGTGCCTTTCTCTTCAGAGGCACTCAAAATGCAATAGGTCTACAGTGGCACAGTAAGTAACTCCCACATCAACCTCCATTAGATAAAATAATTAAGTCTACCTCAATGATTTTGAATAACAGACCATTGTCACAGGATCAGTGTTGTGCACTTTGAAGGAGAAAGAACCTGAGCTGCACCATACCATTTATTTTCCATAAATACTTTGTCTTTCCTGTGCTATTTTTGCATCTGCAGGAGCCCATTATCCTGGATAATATTCTGTTCCATTGACAATTATCTCTTAATTATTTCTGTCCTTTAAGTAGCCACTACTTTGAGGATTTTTCATTATTTGATGCAATTTTCATCATTGAAACGTCTTTAACTTTCACTGACAGGAGTGCCTTTTTATATTAACCCTTGTGAGCACCCAGCAATACCTCCTAGGAGTCAACAATCTGGTAGACTTTTGATGGCTGCAATAGGATGATCACTGTACAGAGCCGCTGCTTGGGAACCAAGTGATTTTTATTTAAGCAGTCAGCAGGGACAATAGAAATCCCAGGACTCAGAAGAAATGAGTAGATTTAGGCTTTTCCCACATGCTGTTTTCTCAATAATACGAGCTTTCACTAAAAGAAAAAAAGACTTCTAGCCCTTCCAATTGCAAAAATAGTCTTCGCTATGTAAATCCCATCACTGCTGTTTTGTTGAGTCTGCAGCCAGCCAGACTGAAACAATGGCACCCAAAGAGCCCGCAAGTCCCCGGTTGCATCTTAATGGGCTGTTTGTTAACTTCAAAGCTGACCATTTAAATGCTAACTTTATTAGGCAAGTAATCCAAAACATAAGCACCCAGCTTGAATCATTAGCATTTAATTACCTAACATTTTCTCTCGTTTAATCTACAACGCTGTGCAAACTGGTCTTAATTTTTGTTTTGAACAGTGGAGCACTCACGTTTATGTCTCCCTAAGTGGAGAGCCATAGTCTCATGAAAAACAAAAAAAAAAAAAATTGAGTTTGCAAATACATAGATCTTTTAATGCCATGAACAATGCAGTTTTACTCTAAAGTGTTCTCAGAATTTTTTTTATTTATTTAGGTTATTTCTATTGACTAGGATCCTTGTTACCTGCTCTGGGCAAGGACTGCTGTTAAAAAGTAAATGAAGATTTCAGAAGGAGTTCAGAGTGGTTTCCCCTCCTCTTTCTTTAAGCAAATGGGGGAGAAAAAAGAGGTTTCTATTGCTTTTTCAAGGTAGTGTAAAGTCACTGACAATAGCTCCCCTATAGATGCCAATGTGTGACATTTAGCCTGAATACAACAGAACCATGATTAGCTACCAAAAAAATCAAATTCCTTTCTAAATAAAACTCAAATGTGACTTAAAATAAAGAACAGCATTTAACTCTTATCTTATGATCTTACCCGAATCTTGCAGCGTGTCTTCTGAATGCAAAAGACTACAAAAAGATGAAGAAACACTACTCATTTAAAATAGATACAATGAGACCTGGACAAAGACAACCTAAAGTCTATGAACTGATGATTAAAGTAAACAGATGATTCAAAGTTGCAGTTTTTAACAGCTGAGTCCAAGTCTGGAGTACGAGGCTGGATATTCCATCCAAATCCAGAGACAGATACTCCCTCACCAAAGAATAACCCCCAAATTCCTTTTTTATTACTGAGAGGCTCCTTGTGCATTTCGGAGGTGGTGGTAAGCTCCAGCAGCGCTGAAAGCGCCTGCACTAATGCCAGGCACAGCAGCACCTGAAGTCAATAGTCAAGGCTTGCCTCAAAGAATAATTCAGTTTTTCCTGGTAAAAGATTCACATTCAAGGCACTGCTACCAAAAAGTGTTCTTATTTATGTTGTTGTTAGAAACACAGAAGCTGTGGCTCTTTAGTTCAGTTATATTTCAGAGACTAAAACCTGGAGAAGTATTGCCAGGAAGCTAAGCAATTACCAGTTTTGTGAACAAGAAAGAGGCGGTAATGGCAAAAGATAAGGAAGGTGACAAAACCAAGCAATGGTGGTGTATTTTTGACATTTTTGTCCTCTGAAATTTCTGTTCTGCTATTAATTTCTTTTTTTCAGTGCTCCTCCGAGGTCTGGTCTTCATTGCTGAACAAGCAGTGTTTTTTACCTTGATCTAAGAAGTATTGTCTATCCCAAAGAAAAAGCATAATTAAAACAGCATACCTAAGTTTCACTTCAAGGTGAAACTTGGTGAAACCTAGACCAACCTCATTCCACACTTGAAGTTAAGCTTGGAGTAAATTTACCTGAAGGAAATGTAACACAACTCATCCTCACTGTATTTTTTACCTCAGGGTAGCCCATTTGTATTCATTTCCCTGCAGTTCAAATGTAACTTTTTTGGCTGTGAAGAGAAGCCCTGAAGTGGATGGACATATCAAACCTACGTACGCAGGAGAACGAAGCTGCCATGAGGTATTTCTACATATATATTTTTACATGATATTGTCATACAGAGACTAATTTATGGAAGATTATTTTATATAAAGCCTGTAAAACTACCTGGATTCACCATTACATAATGTTAGCCTGTGTGCACTGCACTGATCCATGGTGAAGAATTGGGTAAAGGACTGTTCTCATCTCTAGACAAAGAAAGCATTACTAGGCAGATTCGCAGTCCAAAAGAGTTATGAGGTTGAGCTGCTAGCTGTTCTTCAAGATCATCCAAAAAAGCCAAAGAACGTTGTAAAAGAAATGGGAAAAAAAGACATTGAAATTAATGACTGCAGGACTGGAGTTTGGATGAGAACTCAGGCAGATGTAAAGCAAAAAGGATGGAGAGAAACAAGCTAGGATCCTAAGGTCTGGACAGCAAACTGATTAAAGTGCTACTTTGTCCCTGGCTGCCTGTAGACCTTTTCCTTTCTCTCATCCATAACAAGTGATCAAAAAAATCCCTCTGTCATTCTGTAGCTAGTTACTTTATGTGGCAGTCCCTTTCCCCATTCCCAGGCGTGGCTTTCTAAAACCTTTTGTGGGGTTCTGAAGGCAAAAATATGGGCTGAACTTTGCAAACTTCTCTCAAGCTCTGGTGGTTTCACACCAGTGTCGCCATTTCCATTACACTGACATCTTCAATCCACTCTTTTCTAAATGCAGTTATCGGAATTTTATGAATCACCTTGTTGAAGTTGTAGAGTAATATAATATTATGATGCAGTAATGGAGGGTACCAGCAGATGGTGACATATGGAAATTACTCTAAGGATTATGTACAACAAAAGCATCTTTAGAAGGTGCAGACACTCTATGTAGTTCTGCTCCTATTTCTTGTAATGCTCAGGAAAAAAAAAATCTTCCTTTCTTTATTTTCAACTTGGCCTGCTACAGCTGGTGGCAGCTGTTTGGGGACTTTTTTCTACCACTTAGATAGTTTTGTTTGGCATTGATGCCTGAGTAGCTGCTGCAAACCATCTTGGAAACTCCTACAGAGTGTGTCTACATTATGCTTTTTTGCTGAGTAGTTTTTTTTCCTTTGGAGAAGTTATTACCAAGCATACTGTTTATTGACGATATCACAGGGGAAACAGAATGCAAAATAGATGGCTGTAATAGCCACAGGGTAGCATACTGGGGGCTAGCAGAGGAGAATTGCTAATCCCCATTGCCATTTCCTGGCCCAGATGGTCAGGACTTCAGCACACGATGGTTTGAAATGCTATTATGAGTACAAGCTAATATCAAATCTACAGAGAAGACTTTGGCAAATCTATTACCAGCTCTTTTAAATTGCAGCTCACTAACAATTTCGGGTAGCTGTTCATCCAGAGAAAAGAAATACAGCTCTGGGCTTGCTGAACTCTTCTCTGAGTTGACCTTAGGAAGGAAAAACTTTGCAAAGTCACATTAGTGCTTTTTCTTGGCAAAAATTAATTGCAGATCTGTTCTGCAGAGACGACTTGCTCAAGCAGCAGCCCTGTCCTTGTACCCCATACAGCTCACTCATTCAATGAGGAAACACTTGTGGCCACTGAAGGTGTTACTGCCCCAGTCGTTTATTGTAGCCCATCCGTTGGAAGCTTTCACCTCAAAATAGAAAGTGCCATGTGTTGCCACTCCACATCTCTCCAGCAGTCCCACCCTTCCTCTCTGGTGGATCAGATGAACATGTAGGACTGTGAAGTGGGTGCCACTGAGGCACAGGAATGTTCTCTGAGGCCTTGGGGGTGGACAGCTGGAGGGCAGGGTAGGCAACTGGAGGCATCGATTGCACCCCTGTGGCAAAACTGGTCCCAGCTCATCTGTGGGAGCTTTGCGAGGCTACGGTGGTGCTGCTTATAGGGTTGTTCTTTTGTGTTAGCACCAACTGGTGCCATTTGGAAACAGTGAAGAAAATAAAGCAATTAGACTGTGGTAGCTGAGGAACCAATAAGGTTTGCTGAACCAAAGGAAGGTTTGTGCTCCTATGAAGCGTTATCCCACATATTCAGACTAGGGAGAAGAAGAAATTGAGGACAATTGGTAAATAATGGAAATAGAAGCAGTACAAAACCCTGAAGTAACCAGAATGGAGACAATTTTGTTCTCAGACGTGGTCACAGTCATCAGTGCACCCAGCCCATGCACAGCTCTAATGTCATTCAGGCTGTTCTGAATATTCTTTGCCCTGGCCAGGCCAGCTTTCACTACACCAAAAAGGTGGTCCTTTCCCAGTGCTAAGCTATATTGGCCCCACAGCTGCCAGATACAAGCAAGATATATTCTCAGAGCTCCTCTTCTTTCTTCTTAAGGTTCCTAAATTATGCAGCCTCCTTCAGGACACACTTCATTTGGTCAGACTTTGTGAACAGCAGGTGTCCTCCATTTCTAGGTAGCCCTAGAAGCTGCATGTGTTTCTCCATTCAAGAGCTGGGATGAACCAACCAATGCTGCCACTTTAGCATAGTGTTAATTGTAACCACTTTATCGTGTAGAGGAGATCCAATTTAAAAACATGGTGTTAAATGCTTGTAAGCTGTGAGGAAGTTCAAATTTAGAAGAAAGCACAGTGATCTAAAGCCATCCCTTTTATTTTGGAACAAGTAATTTTCAGTTCTTTGTGTTTAAAATTTCCTTAATACAAAAAGTATACTTACAGCTCTGGGATTATTCTGTATGGGACAATTTTTTTTTTTTTTTTTTGCAATACAATCACTTCTTATGGCTTACAGTCTTTGTATTTCTAGTTTGGCTGTCCATAAATGCCATTCACTCATAAGGCCATTGCTACATAACATGTATTCTTCTGCCTAGCAAGCTCTGTGTCCATTATCACCGATATTTTTGTACCACTCATCATGATTTCAGCAGCTCTAGATTATCCTGAGCTTTTCCCTGAGTGTATAATTTTCCTACGTCAAAAGCTTGTTGTTTTCCATTTACGACCCTTATAGTGCATTTTGGGGTTGGGGTTTTTGTGCTGCGTAGCCTTGGGAACAAAAGACACATACATACACAAAGTTTTTTGCCTGCAACAGGCAGGCCATTGAAGAGAGACATATCCTGTTATGAGGTTACGGAGCACTGCACTGCGGTCATCATGTTGCCCTGTTCAGAAAAAAATCACAGAGTAAAGTGTATAATTAGGAGCCCTGCATGTATTCAGATGACTGTGTATAGATATTGATGCTGGAAAGCCTTGCAGAATTTGTAGTGTGAGTAGGAGCGTACTTTCCTCTTCAGATTTACTCTTCTTGCTTGGTAGGAATGGATTTGGCAGCAGGGCTGGCTTCAGGCAAAAATAAAGTGGGCAACTGCCTATATGGGGCAGCAAAGCAAGACTCGGAAGGGGCTGAGCATTGCCCTGTTGGGTGAAAGCAGCATCACTGGCTGGACTAGGGGGTGTGAAGGTAAATGTGCCTCTGATGAGAAGTAATAGGCAATGATAGGCAGGCTGGTTTTGCTAGCTGGGCCTGGCAAGACAGAAGAAGGAAGAGAAGAGGTATGGGTGGCAGCTGCATTTGCTTCCCCCATGCCAACACCTGCCTGTTCGGCATGGCCTCACCTGTCTGTCCTGCACTGCCCTGCTGTTGAAGTTTGCCTCTGCTGCTGACAAGCTGTGAGCCAGCTCTGTCCCTCAGGCACAGAGCTGTCCTTTCCTTGAATGTAAAGCCCTGGTTCTCCTCCATCCTCACTCGTTACTCTATGTCTGTGTTGTAAAGGATCAAGCCCCTTGGACCACATTTTCTCTACCATTCTCATTTTCCCAACCTCTCCTTCACCATGTTAGAGTACCATCATGACAGCATACAGTGCACAAGAGCGTTGGCTTTTTCTATGCTGCATAAGGCATTGTCACTACTACTTAATTCCTGAGTTCAGAGTTCTGCTGAGGTCCAAAAGCCCCTGCTTGCTGTGCTCATACATCACACAATGGCTTGACAGGATATGGGTAGAGTGGGATAATTTTGAGATCAGTTGCAGATCTAAATTAACCCTGGTTTTAGGATATGTTTTCACAATATGGCCAAGCTGATCTACAAGTTCACCACTGACAAAAGGGGGAAGCTGTGGTAATCTTTCTTCAGACTCCTCCTTTCTCCATCCTTTCTCCCCTTTCCCCTCCCCATTTCTGTCCCCAGCCATCAGCTTTCCCTCCTGATTCCTTTACATTGGCTCATCTGATCTCAAATGAAACTGCTTCATCTTGTCCCTTTTTGCCATCTGATCGGGCTGGTGTGGCTTGCTCTGTGACTTACACAAGTACAAGAGTTACCTCAAAGTAAGCAGTGGGAGATCATGGCTAGGAGCAGGAGTGGTGGAGATATTCGGAGGCCAAGCTGCTCCTTCAGCATGTCTTAAGCCATATCATGAGGTCAGACCCTAATTGTACCCATGCATTGGACAGAAATCATGTCATTAATTTTGTTTATACTTTATTCTAAGCACTTCGTAGAACAATAGAATCACTGAATCAGTTGGGCTGGAATGGACCTCAGGATGGCTTTCAGCCTGCTCAGAGCAGGGTCAAAGGGACCATTAAAGATCCCTTTTGTTGAATGTGTGCCAGTGGACTTTAAGACACCCCATTTTGGTTTTAAGATTTACCTGCTGACAATCTGTAAAACATAAAAGTACCTAGCCTGACATGAAAGGAAGCAAGTGGATTCAGCTTCCCTGCCAACCCATGAAAGATGTCCTCTGTGTAAGTGGCATTTATGGCCTTGTATTCTCCTTCTGAATCTGCAGGTTTTCAGAACAGTTCTCTTGGTACGCACTTGCTTCTGTAAGATGTCCCTGGAATGCTGTTTTCCACAGTAACTCCTGGTAGGTTCAGCTGAGAGTAAATGCAAAGATGTTCTTGCCTCATAAATAGATAAGGCAAAGGAAGTCAGGGAAGGGAAATATTATCTCTGTTTTATAAAGGAAAGCTTTGCTGAATCTTTTTTCCCCTCCAGAGTCCCAGACACCATGTGCAGCAGTGTAGCAATAGGGACAGCAACCTCCTGAGGCTCAGCCCAGTGCCTTTCCTGTAAAACTATTATTCTTCAAAGCTATCATCTATGAGGATTTTGTTAGCTGCTCACAGCTCTGAGATTTGTTGGGGACCTTTGCTTAAGCTCATTCTCTGTCTTGAATACAAGAGTGCATTTGTTTCCTTGATCTGCTATCATACATTTTCTTTTTAAACAGAGCTTACTGTGCAATCTTATGTCAGCCTTTGCATTTGTTCTTGTGCCATGCACAGATTTTTCTTTGCCTGGTGTGCCTCCACACACTTTATGGAGATTATAGCTGCTCTAGTTTGTGCTATCACTGCCTTACCCACCTCACTTTTAAAACCATCTGTAATTCCATTAGAAATTATTCCTTCTACAGGATGTTCCAACATCGATATGAAAGATATTTGAAAGGCTATTACAGAGCAATAAGATGCCTTGCCTTCTTTTGCCAACTGTTGGGAACACATGGTGACCAAATGCAGAGTTTTCATGTGGGTGCAACAATCTTCTAATATTTTGATTGGAACATTCATTTTGTTCAGTCTCTGCAAGTTCAAAGGTGAATGAGTTATGTTAATCCTATTCTCCCGCACAGTGTGAGTTCAGCTTTTCAGCTTTTCTCCACTGGAGTCTTTTTTCTTTTGTGCTGATGTGCACTGAAATATTCTGTCTGGCTTGTTCAGTATTTCCCTAGATGTCCTTCTAGTCTTAGCTGCTTGGGTGGATAATTTCACCCATTCACTGTTATTACTCTCACCTCTCATTTGAAATCTGATGTCCTTTGCCTCATTTACATTCTCTTTGCAACTGGTATACGAAGAGACCCTTTTGACTTCTGCTGTTTGCCAAAGTTCATGGGGCCCAGAGCTCTGTGTTAGGAGTAAAAATGGATGACAGAGCTAGGTATCTTTGAGGTAATCCCTTTCTACTCATGAAGCCCTTAATGTGGAAACAATTAAACACTGGGAGGCAATGTATTTGCTTACAGCTCAAAGTAGGCTTCAGTCAACATTCAGTTTTAAGCTCTTGATTTTTCTCAGGGCAGTGTTTCTGTTGAAAAAAGAAGTGGTTGTGTGTTTCTCCTTGTGTTGTTTCACAGATACCTCCACTCAGACCCAGCCACTCTCACCCACATAAAATTTCTGGATGCCTCCATCTTCCTATTTCTGTGGGGAGGCAGAGAGATCCATGTTATGGCTTTATCTGGGAGATGTATGGTTTTATTACCACAAAGGAAGAGCAGCAACTGAATTAACCAGCGTCTGTGATATTTTCCCATCCTGTGACTGTACTGTTGGTGCACCTAGAGTGCCCTTATTAGAAAACATCTACAGTGCCAACTCTAAACCACTGAACTGCTGATTTACTACTGGAAGATATTCCAGTAACTTGTCCAAAAAGACAGACAGGTTCTCCAATATTTCATGGAGAAGGAATCAGCTGGAGCAGCTCCACTTTCTGCCACTTTAAGAAACAGTGATATATGATCCAGAAACAATAATATATGTGCATCACCAATAGAGACAGTGACGTGATCTGGCTTTTCAACCTGGCTGCTTTTTCTGCTCATCCTTCCTGATGCTAATTCCCCAAATTAACTTTGTAGTAAACATATTACCACTCTGGCAAAATGGCTGCATCTGCACTCCTAATTATCAGAAGGTGTGGCCAAAACATTTCCTGAATCATTGCCTGGTCTCTGCGCTAAGGATGTGTGAAAGGATTTTGGAAGGTCAGGCACTTTCTGCGTAAACAACATCAAATGTCCTAAAATACACTGGCTTTACTGTGAATTTCAAAACTTTTCTTGAGCATTTATGTTAGCAAAATTTCCTTGCTTAGAGGCATGTGAAGGATAAACACAAAGTGGCTTAGAACATGGCCAGACCTAATTCAATTTTTTATGTAAATGACCATCCTCAGGAAACTTTTACTTAATACTACTAATTTTAAATCTAATGTGTTAGGAAAGAGATGGGGAAAAAAAAAAGACAGACATTTATATAGAAAATATTTTAACACCTACTCAAGGACTACTGTGACACTGGGATGGAGCAATGTCTGTAGACAGGCACTGCAAAGATGTCTGAGCACCTTGTTTAGTGCTTGCAAGTAGGCTGAACCATAACTCCTCATGCTTCTGTTTAAATGGGCTATTCCACAGGTCATATTTCTCATTTTCTGCAGCCAGCTTGTCACCTGGTTAATATTGCAAATATTTACACTAAATTCACAAATGCCAGTTTGAAGTGTCAAAGCTCCTTTAAAAGAAAAATAAAGTTAACCTGGGCAAAATGCATAATACATATTTTATAGTCAAAAAGTGAGTTTCTTTTAAGCTTCAGAAGAACTGCTAGTTCCTACAGCCTGTGATTGCAATAATTTTTCCTAAGGAACAGAAAGTATTTATACCTTGATATCCAAGTCCTTAAGGTATGCCTACACTTATAAATTTAAGTATATTTCTTTGCTGTTCATTGTGTACTCTGGCAGATATTGGGAAAGATGTAAATTTTTGCTTTATACATGCCAAAGCATGAACAAACAGTGTCACCCTTAACAATTCCTATGAAGCAACAGTCCTCAATTTTTCTCCAAAGTTAAACAGAAAGAAAACACTTGGTGTCCCAAACTTTGCCGGAGTTGCTTCTCAAAAGAAAACAGCACCTCACTGCTGCAGTCCCTGATGTCCATACTCGATTAAAAACAGCTTCATACGTGATGTTTGTATGCTGAAGATCCTGGAATGCAATGTAAATCTCATTTCCAGACTTTAATTAATGAGAAAAGATTGTAGCAACTGTAAAGGAAGACTGCAAAGGGTCTAAAGATTGCAGCTCAGTTATTTCCAATAGACAAAAGACAGGTGGAAGCTTTTATCAAACCAGGTCTTACAATGCCACTCACGGACTGAAATGGAAATTTTCAGTGATTTGGAAGACATGCAACCCTGTTGTCCTGGGATAACATGACTATGATTCACTGCCTCAAAGACAATCACAGATCAGCAACTACTTTCTGCCCCCAGACACTCTATCCCGTGTCAGAGTGAAGGTCATAACAATTTTCAGCAGGCTGGTGAATGCCTGGGGATTTTGTGGCTTGTGTTTGTCAGGAGTATGTGAACACAAGTACTCTTCAGTTTGTCATCCAGTTTACAAATGCACAGGGCTTACATCCGTCGATATTATAGGTTAAAAGTAGTTAGGGAAAGCTAGGGCACGGAGGATAAGAGTGAATCCCCTGTCTTTGTCTATATATGCTTGCATTTGTAAACTGGAGGTCCCACAGGCAGAGTGAATCATGAGGCTGTCCTGGGCAAACCAGTCTCAAGTGGAGGAATTTTACATAATTCATTGCCAATAAACAAAAACTTATGAGCACAGAGAAAAAAAAGAATATGAGTACTTACAAACACATAGGTAAAACACCTATCCCCCGTCTCACCTTATCTTTCCCACCGTGAGGCAATGGGCAGAGCAGGAGGGGGGGATGTTTGAGTAATGCTCTTCTGCTGACCTTTGCTGCTCACTGATTTTCGTGCCAGACTGTTTCTGAGCATCTCTGCAACAGCGTGGGCCCCCCATAGGTGGACTCAATAACTTCTGCCCTTCAGAGTGGAAGACTTCAAAGGAAAGATGGTAGATAAGGGAGCTGTGAAGCAGCTCCTGTGGAAGGGGAGTGTAGCCAGAAGATCAGGAGAGCTGTATCAGCACTGACCAAGGAAGGCAAGAGGCCAGAGGGGCTTTACAAAACCATGCCAGAGAGGGACTTTTTGGGAGGGTAGGAGAAGATTTGTATGGAAGAACAAGCTGTGAAGACCAGCAGAGCATGGTGTACAGCAGTAGGGTGGAGATGCAGAAGGCTTGGGGGAAGATTAGGTGTGGTACTGTTGGTGTGCTTCCTGAGGAGAGGGCTGGTCTTCGTCCTGCTGAGAGAAGACAACCAGTTCTTTGGAAGTGATGGGTGTCTTACTCTGTGTTTGTGGCGTTGTGCTAGACCTTTGGCTGATACGCCTACATAGCACTGGTCTCCCTGCAGGTTGCACTGGTATGTCCTGTGGGGATGGCCTAGCTATCCTGGGGAATTTGAAAAAGCAATCTGTTTCCCGCATGTCCTGGAGGCCACGGAGCACTTACCTCAGTGTATACTACACCCCCTTTCATCTTGAGACACATTAGATACTCCCACTTAATCTGCTCTTAAATTTGTAGTTTTAATTAGCCAAGTTTTCTGCTTTTCATTTCCTTCCCGCTCCCCCAAGAAGTGCTGTGTAACACTACTGTGCAGAAAGTCAGTGGGTGTCCCAGGTCCAGATCTATCTGTGCCTGAATGAGCTTAGGGACGTGTGCTGAGGAAATCTCTTTGAGCTGAATTGCCCTAACGTTTAACTAAACTGCAAAAAAATTCCTTGATTTTGAAATAAGTAATTTGAAACTTTGCCAGAACCTTGCCAAAACTTTACTGGTCTCCCATGGGACTGCTGGTTCTCTTCTTTAAAAAAAGAAAAGATCTTTACCCTGCCTATTCTGACATTGTTGTGGCAGAACATACATCCATGGACATACTTGGGTGTAAATGTTTAAAATTTTTCCAATGTCTGCTTTGATTTAAATGCTAATATGTACACTTGCCTCCCTCATGAATGTCAAAACCCCATAGGAACCATACTTTTGTGCTTATTGCTACCATGTAAAGTGAGTGTCATGGTGATGAGTAAAAAATATAAGAGTACAAGTAAAAGAAGAAGGCACTAGTAGAAAAAAGTCAAAACCAGAAAAGAAGCAGTAGGAATGACCAACTATGAATGGAGGGAAGTTCCAGAAAAGCTGACTGCAGAAGCAGCAACAAGGGGGGCAGAAAGGGAATCCCATTTTATCTACAATGAGCCCTGCAAAGATGTTAGAGGAAAGAAGCGGAGAGGCACCCAGTCAGACAGCAAACACAACACCCGTATTTTCTGCTGTGCCATCTGTTTCTACATCTTGCACTGCATTGCTACATACAGCTGCTGCCACCAAATGCCCAGCTAATTTTAGGGTACTCATCTGTGCTTGAGCTTGGGTAAGTAGTCTCTCAGCCTTTATTTGTAGGAGATGACACATGAGCTTTCCCACCTGCTATAGATTTCCTGACAATGTCCCTTGGGAGACCATACAGGCAGCTATGCAGTTGTGGGATGAGAAAGAAGGGTTGTATAATTAATTAGAAACTACTAAGTTGTCAACAGCATTGGCTATAGTAAGCAGTTTGTTTTCAGCCTGGGGAGGGGTTGACTTGCAAAATAAATAAAAAAAACCCCTTTGACTGAAATGGCCCAGTATATTCAATAATGTTTGTGTAAAGAAGTAAAGGAGGATACAGCAAAGCATGCAAACAATACGAAATAGCACTGTTAGAGCAAAAAAAGGGAAGAACTGTTTTGGGAACATAGACTGTGCTACGTGCCTGGACAAGGGAGTGCCTTACTCCTAGGTAATGGATCCTGCTGCTGGAGCAACAAGAAGTTGCATCCTGGGGATGTGGAAATCTGTATCTATAGGACTTTTGTTTGTTTTCTTGCTTATCCATATGCATTGTGTAGGGGATGGAAGGGGAAGGGGAGTTGCTGCCTATATTTTCAATGAAACTATGACCTCAGCCAGATGTGTGTGTGGAAAATGACCTAAGCTGTGCCGGGAAACAGGCGAAGGAAGGATAAATTAGATGGTAACTCAGCCATGATTTGGTGTGTGGACCAGTGTTTCTCCAGGTTTGAACCTTTGGGTTGGGAAGGGCTTGCAAAGGAGACGTTTAAACCCCAGACAAAATGCTGGTAGTCAAAGAATTTGAAGGGAAGCAAATTGACAGCAAAATATTGACCTGCCTATAGACTGATCAGTCCTAAGTTGGTGTGCCTGCAGAAAAAAAACAAAAGGCTTCATCTTAGTCTCCTTGATGAAAACCACCTGTTGATGGAAGCTGAGATTCAAGTTAAATAAACAAGAGTCTGTATTAAAGAAAAAGAATTCTACTAAGAATGTATTATAATGTAAACTGAGAGTGTACCTTCACCTTGAACGCTGTTTACAATTCTGGGCACAACACTTCAAAAAGGGTAATACTAGAAAGCAAATGGGTCCGGAGAAGGGCAAGCAAAAAATATCAGAGGAATAGCAAGATGTCTGCTGTGTGCGTAGTGATTATAAAGGTGAATGCTTTAGAGGCAAACAAATAAATTATGACATAGGAACATATCCAATACTGACTAGGACAGAGAAGGTCAGACAGAGGCACCTGTTTGCTTCTGTAATAGAAAAATGCAGAGACACCATAAGGTGAAAAGGAAACTAATTTAAAACTGTTAAAAGGATGTTTTTGAAAGCATAAATAGCATGCAGCTGTGAATGAACTGCTGTAAAATATGACAAAAAAAAAAAAGGGATTAATAGGATTCCAAGGAGGACTTAAGACCAGATCTCCAATGGTATTTAGGTGGCTAACTCCTACTGAAGTGCATGTAGTAACTTCAATCAGCTATGATGAGCTCAGTTTTGGGAGGTTCTGAACATGCTGGCTATAATCCAGCAAGACACATGCTTTGCTCTCAGCAGGTAAATAGTGTCCCTGATAAGTGCAGCAGAAATTACTCCTGAAGTTAAATGCACACTTATATTTTTGCTGGACTGGTATGAGCATGTTCAGTACTGGGCTTTCCATAAATAAAATGCCCAGAATTATTTATCCCAGGGGAAAAAGTTGCTTCACTGAGCAAACAAATACCCAACGATCTGCATACTTTAAACAGCAACAATAACACTCATATAATAATGTACAAGGGCTGACTCAGATATGAGGAAGAATTGAGCACCAGCTGGAAATACATGTTGGTTGTTTATTCCACTGACAAGAAAGATGTTACATAAAAAAAAATTATTTTAGCTTAAAGCCGCATTTCACTGTCTGACACTCTATTTTGGAAGAAATGAATAGTCTCTTGTCAGTATGCCTCAGTTTAAAAAAAAAAAAAAGAGAAGCATTTCTTAAAAAATACACCCACACCTAGAATATTTAGAGAGTGAAATACATGAATCAAAGTACACTAAATAGTTTAGAAGACTTAAAGCTTGGGTTCATTGTTGTAGAGAGATGTTAGGATTAGTTACATGATATGTGTTCCTTGGTAGCGAAATGAGCTGCCCTTCCTCCACTGCCCTTCAGCCCTTTAAGCCTGCTCCCACACTCATTTAGATGTACCAGCACAACTGCTTGTGGGATCGTTTTGTGGACCAGATTAGGGAGATCTGCGTTAAAAAGCAAACAAACAAACAAAACCAAGGACAAAAGCCTTTTTTTCTGGAGGTTTTCATTTCTCAGTGGACTGTATCAAGGGTCTGAGACACAGAGTGTTCCACAAACAATTGCATTGCCTCTGTCAAGGAGACAGCAAACTGCTGTGGAGGGGCAGCAACTGGGTCAGGGCAGTACAGAGAAACTTCCCAAGGGAGTTTTGTCAGCAAAAATAACATTTAATTGCCCCACAAGTCTCTCTCTGGAGTCAGAGTTACAGCAGGATTTAATTCCAAAGTTGGTATTTATCCCATCTTTCTGTCATTGCACTTTTATAGGTGTATATATGTATATAAATTTATAGGAAAATATTATATGTGTGTATGTCTATCTCTGCATTTGGAAAATATTAATTCATTGCCTCATTAAGGTGTGAAATTTGTTTTCCTTGAGAAAAAACAAAACAACACAGGCAAACTGATGTGTTTGGAGACAGATTTAAAAATGCCTGGGAAAACACACTGCAATGTTTGTAAACACCTATACAATAGACTCCTTCCTAGCTGCCTGCCACACTAACATTCCTCTCATGTGAATAGGTGCTTAAGTATGGAGCAACAGCCGATAAGCACGGGCAAAGAAGCAGATGGCAGGTTTCTCTGTTAATATGGAGAATTCAAGTGATCCCAAACATTTTGTCCTGGTTTTACTCCCATGATCTGAAACTGTATTATAATGTAGTGAATTGCCAACGGCTCCATTTTAGGGCTGAGGAATCTGCAGATAGACCTGATCAGATATTACCCATTTTCTGCCAGCTCCTATATACTTGCACCAAACCTCCCATTCTTCCCTGCTTGCTGAAGTATGCTCTGTATCTGTCAACAAGGTGCTCTGTAGAGTTTATGTGTGCTGAGGTGCAGAATCAGTTTGTGTACAGCCTTCCTCCCTATCCCCAGGATAAATGGCAAAACAGTCTGACCAAGAAGATGGAACAATTGATGGATATAGAAAGAGGATTTTGGTCTCCAGGCTCCAAGATAGCATACTATGTGCTGGCCTGTGCCAGTCACTGGAACGTCTCATGAGTAAAGTTTTCCTGAGACCTGATGAGAATTGCATCCTCCTTTAGACTTTTAGATGCCTTGCACTTTAATGTGGTTAACAGGCTTTGATTTTTGGGGTTGGGTTTGGTTTTTTGTTTTGTTTTGGTTTTTTTTTTTTTCACTCTAAATCTTCTTAATATTTTGTTACCTGGGGAGCTTCATTAACATTCACCTGTCTGAAAATGATTGGGGAACTGAAATGCAAATTACTCCCATACAAAGCAAATACGTGGCATTTTGCAAATGAACCTTGCAAGACTTATGCACCTGTAAGAGCATATTCTTGATGCAGCCACTATAGTCAATTAAGCTGGTGATGACCATAATATGATATCTTGTATGTCAGAGGTTAATTGTTCATGCCGTTTTTGACTTCATCTCAGCAGGTGCTCTTATGCACCACTGTCTCCTTTTTTCTTCTCTCCTCGCCAGTAACAACACCAGTTGGAAGAAGCTGGCTAGTTTGATATCATGTGTCAGATGTGTTAAATGCTGGGTTGCTGAAGGTAGCAGCTCACTTCACTCCAGGGTAATATGTTGAATACCTGGGGACTGGTTTTGACCCCTGGACTTCTGTGCTGTGTAGTATCTAGCTTTGCTTTTTTTTCTTACTTCTCCATGCAACTAACAGCAGATGAGGAGGGACATCCTGTGAACTTTATGATATAGGAGCTGCCCCAAGGTTTCCTGCCTTCAGATTGCCTTTTGGTCTGCACTCACACCTCTGAATTAAAATTGTGATGCTTCAGTGCTTCAAATATGACAGGCATTCCACAGACAAAGGAATGAGCAGCTGTTCCCTGGAAAAAACTTCAAAAAAACAAATAGGTATCCAGCCCCCACTGAAGGGCCGACCTTCAAATATATTTGTGCATTGACGTATGAAAGCAAGGAATGTACCATTTTTATCTGCCAATATAATTTATTTCCAACCACAGCTCTACCTGACCACTGTTAGATACACTCATATTCTGCGCTGAACAGCAGAAATGGGACGGGGGGATAATGAATGGATAAATGAAGGTTTACAAAATCACAGAGGCTGTGGATAAGATGAATGCAGAACTGTTACTGACCAAACTTGCAATATTTGAACTAAGGAGCACTCATGGAATGTTAGCAGGAGATGGGCTTAAGACAGGTGAAAGAAAGTATTTTTTATACAGCGATAATTACCTGGGATTTGTTGCCACAGAGGCTGTAGAGGCAGATATTCTCCCATTTGAAAAATGGGTTTAAAAAGGGATGAGATTGATTCATGGACCACAGGTCTATAAACAGATGCTAAGAGAACAGACAGGGATGCACCCTCTGACACTTTCCACAACTGTGGAGCTAAGGAGTAGGATAGGAGAGAATGGACTGCGGAGAGTGGTCAGGCTTGATTGTGCTCCCTAAACAACACTAACACTAGACTTTTTGCTGACAGATCTAAGGGGAACAGTTCACTGCCCGCCACCCCACCACCACCACCACTTAGGCTCCCTTGAAGGGCCAACCCTTCAAGGTTGGCTTTGAATTTCTTCTAATCTTCTGAGATAATATAGGCTTTTTCCACTTTTTCCTCTCTATAAACATTCCTGACTGATATAACTGATCCATATATCTGAGTTGCCATCTTGAGTTCCTCAGTCTCACTTCTTAAGTACATAAGAATATCCTTAAAAGACTGGTGGAAGAGTGTCCACAAGTATAGCTTGAGCAGTACTCCCTCAGTTTCTGCAAGATGGGTTGCAGAGTCTCTGTGTACTTGTTGCACCTCCAGGGACTGAAAGAGATTATGTATTAAAACCTTAGAAATAATGCATGTAAATGTCAATTACCAGAATCTTAATTTCTGCTTCTCAAACAATATAATCCTCACCAAACTCATGAAAACTTTCCACACACTAATACTTAATAAATGGACACAAATCTTCCAGGATGATGTAGTGTATACATCTAGAATGTCCCCATAAGAAGACCCATCAAAATACTTTGAATTTGCATGCACTCTTGTGAAAACTGATATCCTGTGCAGCCAGTGCTATCATTATGAAACTGAATAATCAGTGTGCAGAAACAAGAACTTTTGTATATAATCAATAAAGGGTAGAAATCTTCAGCTCTAGTATTTTTCACAAAGCCTCTCTGACTTCTCAGTAGCAAACCTCAAGGGAGACCTACAAATCCCTTCAAATAATAAATCTAGAATTAAAATTTGTAACTCCTCTGGATACTAAAAAGGCGAATAATGAAGATATTACATTATGTGCCATTACAATTTGCCATTCGACCTTATTTTCATGGACATGAATGGTTTCCTTTTTGTGTCTGTTCCATAAGATCTGTCAACTCTCTCCCTGCTAATGTGTGTCACATCTCTGTCAGTGCTTTCCTCTCAAGTGATCTAATCAATTAGCAAAATTAGGTTAAGCTACAAGCAAATATATCTAACTTGTTTTTAGCTTTCTTTTTGATGTGATGCTTCCTACGAGACCTTGTAAAAGAACTCCAAAGTCTGTACTTACTTTTTTCCTCTAGTATAAGATAAAAGTTCTTGCAGCCCTACATCTTAACACAATGCTGGAGAAGGTAGTCAATCTTAGCACTTACATTTTGAAGATTGTCAGGTGGAGATGTAGGAAGCAGGGAACAACAGGGGGTTTTCAGATTACATTGATGTGGAATTTTTGATGGTGCATCAGCATCAAGAAAATACATTTCCATCTTTGGCTTTTTCATGAGAGTAGGAAGATGACTTATTCTGCCTGCTGATCTGTCACCTTTGCTGGGACTGCCAGGTGTATTGATTCTCATATGCATCTCTCCATTGGCACAAGCAATTCAATTAAAGTCTATTACAAATGCCTGTTAACCAGTAATGGGTTTTGGTAACTAATAATTACCTATGCTGAAATATATAGCAGAAAAGAAACTATTTTCTAGTGTAGTTTCCACCTCCTGTGCTATATTTTGTAGATAAGGTTTCTGTGACTTAGAATGTAAAACTCCAAGTGATGTATAAAATAATGTAAATAAAATTTTCATGCAGAATATCTTGAAGTTGAAAGATGCCTTTTGACCTTTTGACTTCACTAGCCTTTGGATCATGTTTGGTAGTGATTTAAGAAATAAATCCACACTTTTAGATATATGCACATATGAACTGGGTCCTTATATAGCCACTGTGTCTTGGTCTTTCACTGGAAAAAGCAGAATGGACTGGGGAAAACATAGGTTTCTTTTTACACCATAGAAATAACTTCCAGTGTTTCTTAGGTCCCTCTACTAGTATGAGCAATATAGGAAGAGATTTCATTATTAAAAAGGTCACAGATCACTGTTTTTAAGTGAAAGACCTCCCTTGGAAATGTAGTAGGCATATTTCACTAAGATATGTTTCTAAAGAATGTATTTAAGGAGTGATGAAAGCACTCTTTAGTCTTTCCCAATCTGTGAAGGCAGCTGCTTTGGGAAAGGGAATGGTAACAAGGGAGAGGGAGGAAGAGGGAAGAAAGAAACCACTATGCCAAATAACATAATATCATTATCTCTTTGTTTTTTTCTCATTGTGTTTGTGCATTTACTTTGAAACTAGTGTGCTTGGTGGACTTTCCTGGCTGTGTCTGAGCTGAATGTTACTTCAGGCAGCCCAGCCCAGCAGTGGTCTCACAGCCCTGTCTGATATTCCCTTTGTGTGTCAGGCAGAGAGAGATTTTGTTTCATGCATCATTCATAAACTCACTGCTGGGATTCTACAAGTCGCTACATCTCCCAGTCCTATTGCAGAAACTTAAAACAAAAAGAGATGACTGTATGGTCTTCTTTTGTGGAAATTGCTCACAGGTGCCACATCATAAGCTGTTGCTGATGGCAAAGACGACACTTATTTCGAATACAAGATAAAAAAGTAGCTATTTACTGTTGGCCCCATGTCTTGAAAGTTTTGTTCAGTCACATTGCATGCTGTCTTGTGGTATTATTTCACATGCTGACAGAAGAGTCACCTGTATCCCAGCACAAAGAAGAGGAGAAAACAAAATCTATCCTTTAAGTGGAAAGCTGCTACTTGAGAAGTTCTGCACATCATTTAATCTTCCAGTCAATCAAAACCTTTTCTATTACCCAGCTAAGTCTCAGTCAGACCTCCTTCCCCTCAAATTCAGCCTATTCTTTGCATCTATTTGGCTTCTTTCCTCTCTTTTCTCCTCCTATATTGCTCCACAGTGGGTGGTAGATCCTTTCCTCCTGTTCTTTCCACCATCTGGAACAACCATTCTGTGACTGATTGAGTTGGGCTCACGTCATATCTGGTGTCATGGGACATCTATTTTCATTGGCCTATGCCTTCTTTCCCAAGTAAAAAATAATAAAAAAACCAGTAAAATTTTAATACCTGAACGTCTCTGCATTTCCCCTATGAAAGCATCTGAAAAACCAAGATGTTGCAGCAATCACCCTTACTTCTAGCCTAGACAAGGTGTGAGATCCATTGTAACAAAGGATATTTGTATTTGTGCTGATAAATGTAGCTCACAGAGACATGTTCTCAGATGTTTCTGGTAATGGCATATATAATCCATCACAGTGAATTTTGGAGCAGGACCTCAGGATGGGTGATGAATCCTGGGCTGAATCACCTTATAGCAAGGCAAATGTGTGCTCCTATCTGTTGCCCAGAAATTGTTCCCTACAGATGGCTAGTCACATTTTTCACTGTGTTTTCACCTGATTAGGCAGGAATATAGGAAGTCCCTGATGCAGATCCCATTCAAGCAAGTGAAATAAAACAGGAATTTGATGGCACCCAGGAGAAAATTCCCATATTCAAATTTCTGACTTCACATTCCTCAAAGTTCCCCATGGATGGAGAGACATTAGCTTTGATCCTGCAATGAGCCTTGCTGCCTCTCACAGTGATCGCCCCATCATCTTAGCCATATGATTGCTTTTGTTTATCATACCCAATTTGTGCACAAATGTTAAAGGATTCAGGACTGCAGCAGAACCCTGAAACATGCCATGTTTTTCATACCATTCTTCAAATCTTTTTAATAACATTTTCCTCTGCTGACCTCCATAGAACTTGAGACAGATGCACTTTTCAATACACTACTATACAGCATAATATAATACAAAGTTCATCCCAAAAACCAGCTGAAGTGTCTTGGTGTCTAGTGTAGTATAACTAAAGGAGTCTTCTGAAATAAACCGAAATGATGACTGTGTCAGGGAGCCCAAGCTCAGAAAGATGTCCTGCTCCTCTCTTGCTCTTCATTGAGGCTGAGGTAGCAGTTTCCTTCTGTTAGGGAGCTAATGAGGACAAAAATAATAATAGAACCTGTATTAGCTTTGTGCTACCTTGACCTTTCTGCACTTTTCACTCGATGACCACTGAAGGAATTTAAAACCAAGATGTTCACACCACTGATGTTATGTTACCAAGAAACCCAGACAGATATTCAAGGGCACAATTGCATAGGCTTTCCTTTTTTTTTCCTCTAGCTCACTTTTATCTCAGGTATTTTTGGGGAAGGAATAACAATGGTGTTAAATAATGAAGAGACACATCTAGCTGAACCTTCAGGCAGTTACTTTTCAGGTCAGATTGAGAGACGTCATGATTGAATATTATTTACACAGCGATGAAGATTACAATTTGAAGTGCACTATTTTAAGTATTTTTCTAATTAATCTTCTACTACATTTTGGGATAGATGAGATATTACTTGGATACTGGTTGTCTGTAGTATCATGCAGCTTCTGAACTTAGTTCTGTTTTCTTTACATGCAAACTCCTTCTTAGACTGTGGATGAATTCATGTTTTTTGACAGAACTAATGAAAATAAAATAAGAGTTGGGACATGCATGGGGGGTGCTATGCTGACAGATATTATGTTTCCCAACTTGCAGTGGAACTTGCTGTGTGCGTTAGTTTGTGTACAATATGCTTTTTATTGCTGTCGCAATGAGCCAAGGGTGATAATGGTCCAGGCAAATCGGTACAGAAGAATTCACACCTATCAACTGGAGACATCTCCACTCATATGATATTAAAGGTGTGAGAATTTTTTTGTGTGATGGTAGAATGATATCTTCTGCTGTCATATAGGTCTTTCATTGCAAGTGCCTGTGCAATGTCTTCAAAGGTTTATGTGAAGGCTGTGTTTTGCTCTAAGTAACTGCTTTGTTCCTGAGTGTTCCTCCACACACTGCAAAATGAAGACATTTAGCCCTTTGCCCTATGAATTACCAGCAGCCTTTCACTCAGCTGACATTTAATTACTGTGCAAGTCTTTTCCTGTAGGTCTCTGGACCTCATTCAGTGCTGGTATTACCCCTTGTAGAACAATTTACATAATGCAAAATATCAAAAAGTGTCATTTTGACTCAGTCTGCTGCTGTTGAGGTGCAAATAGTCACTCAAGATGTAATGCATGGGGTATTCACCACTCCTTCCCCACATTGATTCAGAATCTCAATGACTCTTCAGGCAGATGGATCAACATTTTTCATGAGGGAAACTGAAGGGCAAGAAACACTGCAAACTAGTGTCTAGAAACACTAGAAACTGCTACAAATGCCTCCTTAAGGACTGTATGGTATGTGAGGCAACTGGAGATTTTCATAAAGCAGTAATTAAAATGAAGCACATCTTCAGTATAAGCAAAATCTCCATACAGGAACTTTAGCCCAACCTATTCTCTCTATGGTATTTGTTACTTCCATTTGCCACATCCAAAACAGAAACTGTTTGGGGGTCTTTGGTGCAAAACTCATTTGCTCTGTGAAAGGACACTGTAAAATTAATTAATTTTAGGTCTGGTTTTATTAGCTGTTCAGGAGACATAATAATCCCTCTTAAATTTTGTAAAGGACAGGCGGAGAAAGGAATTACTCAGAAGGACTCAATTTCTGTCATCACAGCTCAATTGACTTGCTGTCTCCAGTAGCTACACCGCACCAACTGCTTGCCAAAGAGCCTGTCTTCCCTTCATTACAATTTTCTAAATTTTCTCCTTACCTCCTGAACTCTCTGGCACTTTATCTGGAGGACATATCAGTTTAAGGCAAGGGACAGGACTGTAGAGCTTTCTCTCCCTGAAGAAATTTAACCTTTGTGCTGGATTGACATGTCTCTGCTCTTAAAACCATTTTATACCTAAACCATGTCCAATTCAAATCCCCCAAGCCCCAGTATTTCAGTCCTGAGGGAAGGGGGGCAATTTACATCTAATTTTGGGAGGAGTGGGAGGAACAGTGCCAAGAAAGATGTCAATTATGAATGGGACAAGCTGTTTTTCACCTGCTTGTTGAGGCACATGCATAGGCAAATCCTTAGCTGCTGTAAATTAGTGTAATTCCACTCACATCCAGAGAACTCTCTCCATTTTCATTATCTGGATCTTTATTTTCAGGTACTGAGTGCATTACACAATTTCCTTTGTGAGGTAATTTGCATTCAGGCATGCTCCAGCTGCACAGTTCTATAATGTTTATACGCCTGTCATTATAAAATGCTGAGTGAACAATAACAGGGACTAAACAGGAGCATATGAAGAGGAGAAAGGACTTGGGATGAAGTGCATGCCTCACACAAATATTCAATGTGTTAAACTGCTTTATTACTATTTTCAGTTATTTCTTAGCTAGACATAGCCAGTCAAAGAAATAGTCTCTCCAACAATTAGAAGAAATTTAAAAAATAAAGCTATGGGACAGCTGCTTCTTTCCTGCTGCAAGAGCTGAGAGAAAAATGCACTTTGAGGATAAGCTTTTCAACGTAGAGAAAGCAAAAAAAAAGAGGCCAAGGACAGTACACAAAAACCTCAATGTGTGCAAGGAGGTAAACCCTGAAGGACAAAGATGTTCCCCAAAGGCACAAACATCTCCTTGCCACCTAGTCTATGTGTTTTACTCCAAAAAGCGGAACAACTGATGAGAGAGGAAATGGGAGGCGAAAGTGCAACTGTCAGAAAGCCCAAGTGAAAGTAGCCCTTGAGATGAGAATGGGAAAGAAACAAAGGAAGAGAGAAGAAGCACTAGGAAACCTTCTGTTCCTTTATGCAGACTGTTGCTTGCAGTCTCCCTCTCTGCCAGGGTCTGAGGCATGCTGAATTCTGACCGTCAAAAGCAGCGTAACCAAAACCTTTCAGAGACATCAGATGATCTACCCTGCTGGCTGCTGGTCTTACATGGGACTTTATGAAGCTGTCATTTGAAAGCCACTGACAATGAGACATGAGTTAAGAAGAGTTATCATTTAGAGCTCCAAGTGGTTTTAACACCTGGGTTATGAAGTTTAGTAGAGAAAAGCATTATTCACCATCCAAGCAGTGTCACACTGTCTTTTTTCCTTCAGTTAGATGTTTAGCCTTCTGATGAAGGGCTAGTAGTGCAGCCCCTAATACAGGTAAAGTTGAATTTCAGAACTAAAATATTAGGCAGCACTCACACTTTGTTAAAAAGTGTTAACCTAGAAAAACTATCAGTCCTTCAGAGCTTTAAGGACCCAAGCATAAATAATCTTAAGTATCAAAAGAGCTCTTTTATTCTTTACTGTTCAGATTGCAACATTGCTGCCTGCCGAGGAGGGAGCAGAAACAGGCTCTGCCATTCAGTTAACCAGTTGCAAAGCTCAAGTAACTGAGAGCACGTTGCTTGAGAACAGCCCACATTCTGGGAACTACTGATACAAGATGCTCAATGGATATTTATAGACAACAAATGCTGCAAAACAAAGCCAGGTTATTAAATTGAAAAGCACGTATTTCTGTAAGAAAATATACATATATGCAAAAATTCAAAATGATTGAGAACTACTGAATTCTGAGTTTGAATTACCACCATTGAGAATCAATCTAAGAAGATTTAGGACGGCAAAAGATTTTAAAGAAAGAGAGAGCAGATTCTTTAAATAAACGTTTAAAGCCCAGTTCCAGCTGACTCTAGGGAGCATGTCTTTGAGCAAAGAGGGTGCAACCAGAGTCAGCCAAATAGACATTAAACAGTAATAGACATTACACATTGCTGAGGGACTATGAAGGATTTGGGCATGGGGGGGAGGATGAACATAATGCAGCCAAACAAATGGGTTACACAGTATAATAGGTCTATGTCTGAGCTCAGAGACCTTTTATTCAGGCTTAGTTCAAGCTAGCACCAGAACTGGAAGCAATATTCCTGCATCAATATGTCACTGAATGCAGACAAATAGATGCTGTGAACTGACATAGCCTTACAGCTTTCCAATCCTAGCAAGTGTCCTCACACGGCATGACACTGCACCCTGTGAACATGCCACCTTGAATCAACAATAGTTGAAGGGGTAGGAGTACAGCACAGCAGGACAATAACAAGGGAGGCCACTGTGCCTTGCAGCACCCCTGGGTTCACCCTTCATCTGCCCAGCACACTGATGCCACCAAAAAAAACAATTTTTTTCACACATTGCAGTATTGCAGTGAGGCTTACTGGTTCTTTTCTCCCACCTTTGGAAATTAGGAACTCTAAACTCTAAACACAGAGAAAACAAATAATTTTCCTCTCTAAAGGAAAGAAAATAGAAATAAATGGGTTTTCTACTCATTACAAAATCTCTTCAGTGCAAGTCATGTCACTAAGTCCCAGCTGGGATGCACTTTGGTCTTCCTTCATTTTCAACCATCTAAATGAGTCTCACAGTGTTGAGGAGATCAAGAGCAGGTGCGTTTCTTATCTAGCACGGGGGCTTTTACAGTGGGATGATTCTGCTTCAGTCATTTTATTTTTGAAGACATGAGTATTGATGAGAAAAGAAGAAACCTTAACCCGAGCAACTCCAAACATGCTTTATGTTATAGAGGAGAAACAAAGTTTGAAACCCTAACCTCACAACTGCCTCGATTTCTAATGAACCAACCAAAAACCTGAGACATTCCAGATGTTCTAAGACTTTGGGATTCAGATTAAAATTCCACAGTATCAAGCCACTTTTAAAAATAAATATGAAATGTGGTACAGATTTAGGCAATTTAATTCACTGAATTCTACTCATATTCTGTATAGACAAGTTGTTTTGCTATTCCCATCAGTAATGACTTTTGTAATTGGATATGCTGTGAAATTCAGCTCTTCTTCATAGCTCCATCTATTACCAGTTTCTCTGTTCTCTTTCTGATGCCCAAATTATCTCATATTCATCTGGACTTTGTCAATGCAAAGCTGTTCTTATTACTATCCTTTGTTGTTTCCTGACTTGATTTTGAGTCAAATTCTTTTCTTGTAAATATGTATCATTAGCATACTTGATTAACTTATTAAACACTGCAGCACAAGCTCATTATGTGTTTGTCTGATGTGATTTAACTTTCATTTTTAGTGAGTTCATTGCAATGGAAAGGCTGTATGATACAGAGGGAGTGCAGGATACTGCATAACACTCTCTCCCTGTCAAGCAGTGGTTCAAATCCAGTCTCCTCAATAGCAGCTTTAATTATCACTATCTGACAGATTTGGAGAAGGATTGTTTGGTTGCTGCCTCATAAAACTAGGAGTTGTCTGTGTAAAGACTTCGTTGCAAAAAGGGAACAATCACAGAAAAGGTGCTTTCGTCTAATATTGAATAAGGGACTTTATTCTAACAAAGAAAACTGTTATTCCCCTTGGCTTTTCTTATATCTTCTCTTTTTACTGCACTGTAGAATTTCTGCTGTGAACTTTTTCCTGTCTTCCCTATGCTTATCTTCTGCTTATTAACTAGAGCAACTTTAAGTCTGTTTATGCCACAGTCTGACCCTGGGCAAGTCACTGCATGAGCACACATCCTTTTTCCAGCTGCAGCAGTGCCAGCTGAAAAGGTTACCAGCCCGACCCTGTCTCCTAGCTCCCCATCCTTGCCAGAGGCAATCCAGCCTGAGCTGATTTCGGGAATGTCCTTGAATCCAGCTCGGTTAGCAGAGATTTTCTCACCACCCTCTTAAGAAAGGCCCACCTGTTTAGGCTGAAATGGGTTGGGGAGCTTTGCCATGGTAAGGTAGCCTGGAGGAGCAGTAGCTTCTGCTGGGAAAGTGGTGATTAGCCTTGGGCACTGGGTAAGCTGCAGTAGCTCCTTCTGTCAGCGTAAGTGTAGGTAAAAGATGACACGTGTCCACACTCTTTTGGTCGGCACACTTTGCCTCTCCCTTCTGTAACATGGGGTTGATATTGTTCCCTGTGTTTCGTGCAAGGTAGAGTTCATCAATATGTGCAAACTACTCCAAGAATAAGGGTGTCAAGTACAAAGAAAAGTCAAAGCATGATTATGAATTGGTATATCAGATCCTAACAGAGAATGATGGTGGACATAGCTACTACATTTTAGCCATGAAATTAAGTAAATGTTTTGTTTCCATGCTAACTATTCATGGCAGATAAGAATTGCATCCCCCAGTGTCCCTGGAGGAAAGGCCTCATGTGGCTGTCCAGCTCTGCGTGCAAAGTGCATGCCAGACTGTAGATCACAGCAACACTTTCCACCCCCACTCCCAGACTAGAGAAGAGATAGGTCATTTTTGCCTTCTAGGTTCATCTATTTTCTTGTCCTTGCAAGCTCAGTTCAGCTTGCTACTATATTAGGGACCAGAGGAGTGGGAACCTGTGTCTGCCTGGTTACTGCACAAGATATAGATTGCTGGTCTCCTGTAACCAGAAAAATCCCTGAAGGAACAAGATATTGTTGTTCTTCCCCACCATGCTTCTCTACATGGGTGGACAAGCCAGGTCAGAATGTGATCCTTCACGATCAGCACATCTTTCTGTTGGTGCCTCATCAGTGAATCAGCCCCAGGGCTCCTGAATGCACTTGGCCATCAGACCACTCTACAGACAGACAACACTGGTGCACAATTCCTGGCATATCAGGTGTTCCCTGACTGCATTTGAAAAACTGTCTCATTGCAGTGTGGGGGTGTCCTCCAAGCAGAGTGAAGTAGGCCTATTAGATCAGGTTTCTGATGTGGGAATTTGCAATTAAGTCAAAAGTGCAATTTCTCTGAGTGTCTGTGTATTGAGTAAAGCACTAACATTCCTGGGAATAAAGTCATTCACCGTGATATTCTCAGGAAGACAGTAGAAAAGGTATGTCTTAGAAGGGTTGGGACCCACTATCTATATTAATTAAGAATTGAAACTTATACTCTCCATTAGAGATCCCTGTTTCAAGATTTACTCAGCTCCAGTTCACATAATCCACAAAGAACCTAAGAATTACTTTTGTAAAGAAACTATTCAGACACTGTTTCAGCAAAAAATGAGGCAACACAGTAGAAAGTGACACTGTCCTTTTGCTGTCTCATAGATAAAATAACTCTTATGTTCCAGGAAGAAAAATTCTCTCCTTTGGAAGAATTAGTGAGGGAATGTATCTGGTCTGTATTTTGTGGGAAATCAGTCTCGATGATTGCCACTGTCCCTGCTGGCTTTAAGCTTGTCAGTCTCTGCAGCTGATAGTCTAAGGTTTTGCACAAGTACTAAACTAGTCTTTAAAAAAGTGTTGAGCAGTTGTATATGATATGCATCACAGGACAACCTGACTGTGTGAGTGGCAGATTTTCAATTTGCAATATGTCCTTTATAAAGAATCACACTTTCTTTTAGAACAAATGGGGAAAAAAATATTCTTGTGTTCATCACACTCTTGGAGCTCCATGACAACAAGCAAGAAGTCCGGAAACCATGGAAAAGAGGGCATCATAATCCATAACACTGCATAATTAATCATTTTTGCAAAAACACAATCTTAAAAGCCTTGAAGTGTTTATAAGCTTCCAGTGGCCTATTAATAAAACACAGTCAAAATGGAAATTAACTCTTTAAAATATGAAGGTAGGTAAAATGAAATTTTCCACAGGATAAAATTAGTCTGAGGGCATGCATCTCTTTGTCTCCTGCTCCTTTAGAAAGAATGACTGAATAAATCTGACTTTTGATTTAAGATGAAGGTATGTACAATAGTGTATGGGATGGTAATCAGTTCTACAGAGCAGGAAAAATGTTAGCACAGGAGCCATATAATCTAAAAATAAAACTGTTCCAATGGTTTAGCAGATTGGTTAAACAACACAGATTCTGAAGTCAGGAACTATCAAGAAATTCAAGTATTTCTCAGTGCTTCATGATATTTTTCCATTGCCTATCACAATTTTTTTTAAATAAAACCTAAATGGTTTACAATACACACTCATCATTTCACATGCCGAAACCACCATCTATTAAAGGAACATTAAGGTGATAAAATAATCCCACAGAAGCAAGAAAAACTGTAGCTGCAGATTAAACCTCTATGGTTTAATATAAAGGGCACAACAGGAAGACGTTAATGTGGAACGTAATTTTGGAAACGTAATTATAATGATTATTCTCCAACAGCTAATAAACAGAATAATTGGCATTTATACTAGTGTCTTGCCTCCTGTGTGATCTGGATGCATTTGGTACCGCTGAAGTGAAGCTACCTTTTGGGTGAATGAGGAAAGTGGTGGAAAAGCAGGTCTGTGGCATGCTATAGACAGCACTGGTAGGAGCATTTCATACAGCCTTCCTCCAGTTACCATGAAAAGGTCAGGGATGTTTATGTGGGTGGGTTATGAGTTTGGGGAGCTAAGCTAAATTGGTACTGAGTGCTTTAGAAAAGCTCAGGCTAATGCCTACCTTAAGTGAAAAGAGCTGGGAGTATGGAGCCTTTGTTAATTCCATTTGTGCTTCAGAAATTGTTTTTCATTTTGTTTTTAGTTATTTTTTCAGTTTTTATTTTGCTAAGTAAATATTGCAAATGGATCATATTATTGATTTGGCAGTAATGTAATAATAAAACTCATGTAAATTTAGACAAAATTGTGTAATAATGATGTAAAAACTCTTATTAAGCTTCAGAGAAAGAAGCATGTGTATACACATTGAGCTAGTCCAAAGGTTCAGGATGTTAGTAATTTCTACTGCTGCTACTTCCTCAAAATTACAAAAGCTGTTATGTATTGATCACAGACTGAGTCAAATACTGGGTTCTCAAAACAGACACAGTAGATTAGGGAGTGATGCTGTCGTCACTAAACTGATGTGCCAGAATTTTCAACCTGTAGTTTCCCGTACCCCTTAAACTGCCATCAGCCATCAGCACTGTTACAAGTTACCCTGCGCTCTCCACAGCTCCCGTACTTTGGTCACTCCCCTGTTGTGCTGGCATCAGCTTTTGCTTGTGGATGATGCTGTAAGTGTTCATGTGGCTGGAGGGGAATAATGGAATCGGGAACCCAAGCAAGTTAAAACTAACTGGTTGCTCTCTCTCTCTGCCCCCCACCCTAGGTTAGTTTCACCAAGGATCTGTTCCCCACTCCATACCACTGTGCACCTTCACTAACACTGATGCTCTTTCCACAGAGAGGAAAGAGCTGTTCAGCCACCAGCTGCCAGAGTCAGGGGAGAGCAGGACAGTTTGCTTTCGCAGTGGTGTTCAAAGCAGGTGTGACACCTGCAGGTGTGACCAGGTGACCCACCTGGTGGATGAGGGAAAGGCTGTGGATGTTGTCTACCTAGACTTTAGCAAGGCCTTTGACACAGCCTCCCACAGCAACCTCCTAGAGAAGCTGGCAGCTCATGGTTTAGGCAGGTGTACTCTTCGTTGGGTGAAAAACTGGCTGGATGGCTGAGCCCAGAGAGTTGTGGTGAATGGAGCTAAATCCAGTTGGTGGCCGGTCACGAACAGTATTCCCCAGGGCTCAGTGCTGGGGCCAGTTCTCCTTAATATCTTTAACAATGATCTGGACAAGGAGATCGAGTGCACCCTCAGTAAGTTTGCAGATGACACCAAATTGGGCAGGAGTGTCGATCTGCTTGAGGGCAGGAAGGCTCTACAGAGGGATCTGGACAGGCTGGATCGATGGGCTGAGGTCAATTGTATGAGGTTTAACAAGGCCAAGTGCCAGGTCTTGCACTGTGGTCACAACAACCCCATGCAATGCTACAGGCTTGGGGAAGAGTGGCTGGAGAGCTGCCCGGCAGAGAAGGACCTGGGGGTGCTGGTTGGCAGCTGGCTGAACATGAGCCAGCAGTGTGCCCAGGTGGCCAAGAAGGCCAACAGCATCCTGGCTTGTATCAGGAATAGTGTGCCCAGCAGGAGTAGGGAAGTGTACCCGGCACTGGTGAGGCCACACCGTGAATACTGTGTTCAGTTTTGGGCCCCTCACTACAAGAAGGACATTTCGTTGCTAGAGCGTGTCCAGAGAAGGGCAACAAAGCTGGTGAAGGGCCTGGGGAGCAGGTCTTATGAGGAGAGGTTGAGGGAACTGGGGTTGTTTAGCCTGGAGAAGAGGAGGCTGAGGGGACACCTTATCGCTCTCTACAACTACCTGAAAGGAGGTTGTAGTGAGGTGGCTGTTGGTCTCTTCTCCCAAGTTACCAATGATAGGATGTGAGGAAAAGGCTTAAAGCTGCAGGAGGGGACGTTTATATTGGATATTAGGAAAATTTTCTTTACTGAAAGAGTGGTCAGGCACTGGAACAGGGTGTCCAGAGAGGTGGTGGAGTCACCATCCCTGGAGGAGTTCAAAAAACACATAGACACTTTGGGACATGGTTTAGGAGACATGGTAGTGTTGGGTTGATAGTTGGACTTGATGGTCCTAGAGGTCTTTTCCAACCTGAATGATTCTATGAATATATGATTCTATAATTCTATGACACTGTGGCTGCCACCACATGGCATTTGCTCTTCCCCTGGGAGCTGAGCTGACTGCGGGTGGCACAGTCACAGTGGTGACCTAGTTAACCAGGATCTTGGACCAGATACAAGCTCAGTTTTCTGTCCCTAGGGAGCCTGGTTTCAATATGACATAGGTAAAAAAGGAAATGGGGCTGCTCGTCTTAATGTAATACGTCTAATAGGTCATGAGTCACAGTTTGGCCCAGAAAGCAGTTTCTCCTCGGACACTGTCTACGCAATCATATGTATGGTCACAAACCACCTTCTCCTGTCCCCTGCACTAATGAGATATGAACCAGTTTTGGCCCTGCAAAGGTTAGTGGAATGGTTGCGCTCAAGTCAGGAAGTTGTACTGACAAGAGCTTTGCAGTATGTGCTAACGCAACTAAACAGTGTACGCTCCATCAAGGGGGGACCATAGGCCATAAATAATTACATCTATCTGGTCAACATGTGCTCAAAGTAATAAAGCAGGTTATGAATCAACTGGTTTGATAGACACTGGCACAAGAAAACTCTTCCAGTACCTGCTGACTAAATGCTGGGCTCTAAGCTGTCTAATGCCATGGGAATGAGATTGAGTTATTGCATTTGCAAGCATTAATCTTGGGCTCAGATGAGTTGTGTAAGATCGTAACTGAGGGCTTGGAAACTTCCAGCTTACTCTTTATCTTTCTCTGCTATAAAATGGCTGAATGATTTTTTGGAATTAAAAACAAAACAAACCAAAAAAAAATCACTGCTGTGCTAAGATCTGTATTCCAAATTATAGTACAGAGCGTATTTTTATGGCAGGGTTTAAAGTAGAAATGTGGGTAGAATCTTAATTAAAGGATTGCTGTAGGCCTCACATTATCGGTTGCCAATAACTATCATACTGTATATGGTTAAATATCACTTTCTAGGCCTGCATTTAGCAATATTCCTGACTTTTAATGTTTCTTTTTTATAAGTAACCAAAACCTGCACTTTAATTTGGTACATAAACTGTGTGTAACCTTATTAACATGTTTACCATGATTATTCTGATTCAGTTTCTTTCATTCTTCAAATAAGGTCTGTGGAGAGGGAGGAGATGATGCCAGGGTATTTTACATACACACAGTAATACCAACAACGTATCACAATTCTGAGAGTACTCTGCAGCCCAAATTGTTTAAAAATATTGTTCCTTTATTACCTGCACATGAAATCAGAATCATGTGTGTGGATATGAAGTTGCTCCAAAATGTGGTTATGGCATAAAAAAATTGGGGAGAATTCAAGAGCATGATGTTACTGAGTTTCATTCTAGTGCATTGCCACATGTTTAAGAGGATGTAGTTGGGTGAACAAAACACAGTCTGTAATGGAAATATATTGGTTAATGAAGGCTCATAAGCACATGGGGCCAGGCTCATCACAGGCCTAATTGGACACAACAGCACCAATCTCAGTGGTGTTGTACCCACATATGCTGGCAGCAAATCTGGCCCCATGCCTGTAGGCAATGAGCAGTAATGTTAGAGCAAATATGAAAAAGAACAACCCTACTAATGATTTTGAACTGAGATCACTGGTGACACAGTTCAATTACAGCATTAGTTCCTGGTGTCAGAGAGGGGTTAAAATGGAATGTAATGACTCTTTAGCAGATAGATTTGGAGCAATTAGAAGTCTGAAAATGTCTCTCCGTGTAACTAAAAATATAATTGCTTTTGAATAGCTAGGCTATAGAATCTTTTTCTTCTTTTTTCTTTCTTTTTCTGCACTGAAAACTGTGAGTTTTACTCCTATTACTCATCTACATGGACTTAATTGACTGAGGTTCTAAACCCCAACCCTCTAGTGAGTACTGATGAGGTTTTAAATTACTCTGAATTGCAAGCACTTTAAAAGATAGGCAAGGAAGTGTGCTAAGGCAATACAGCATACAGAGTGAAGTGGTGGGTTTAGATTATCTCCGTTTCATATCTCTGCATGGAACTCCTTGAAGGCCACCTTGGAAAGGGCAGCATTGCCCACTGTTAATCACTGTGTTGTTCCTATGCACTGTTGTCGGTGGTGGTTTCCAGCTGGTCACCAGAAGTGTGTAGAGCTTTTATTTATTATCTGTGGCTGCAGCAATATGATGACTGAGGCTGAAATATTTTCACTGGACTTTGTTATCCCTTCTACAATTTAGCTGAAAACATGCAGGTCAGGAAGGAATGGGGGGGAGTGGGAGAGGACCAGTTTCATGGAGGAGTCTGACACTTCCCCACCAAGCTCTTCCCTATTATCCTGGCTACCTTCTACATCACAGGTCCAGACCAACACAGCATATACCACAGCAACCCTTTGGCAGATATCCTTCTGTTTTCATTACCTTAATTCTGGAGCTTCCGGGAGTGACTGGGTTTCTGGGATCTTTTGATCACAAAGGGTCCAGCTTTTGATGATCATAACACCTGAAGCAGGAGTTTTTGAATGTTGAAAAGAGACATTTGCACTGTACTGAAATGAACAGGAGGGCTAATGGAATACACAGCAGTCATACTGTGTAGATGGACCATGCTGTACATGTATTTTAGGCAGATTTTTAGCCCAGCACCACTCTTCTGCAGTGCTCCTCTGCCCCAAAGGGAGGGGAAGCTCCTCTAAGTTCTGTACTAAAGATACTCTGAACAGCAGGATTTCCATATGACAAGGAGCCAGAGAGCCAGATCTTGCACTTCCCTCCTTCCACACCTCAGATGTGTCAGACTTCAGGAGGAATGCAAAGCCAGAAAGCAATGTCTTTCAGCTGTCAGTGTGTGATCGTAACCCACTGATGCAAAATAGACCCAGAACTACTCTTATCAGGGTTGGAGTCAGGCAAAAAAACAAGGAGCTGAATAAACTCTACTCATGCACCTTGAATGAGCTAGAGGGGTTCCTCCTGCAGGGGTTGGTGAGATGCTGCTGCCTTTCCATGCCCTCTAAAGAGTCTGAAAGGCATACTGCAAAGGCACTGGGTCAGAAACTCATCAGAGGGCAGCAACAGTGCTGCCAAGCATACTTTCTTCTTCCAGTTTTGTAACTCATTTTCATTGTGGTGAGCAAACTTCACTGATAGACATGACAACAGAAGAATATTGATAACTCTCCAATAAACAGCTCTCTCTCAGGTGTCAGACACATGAGACAAAATGCATATCAGATTGGCTAAGCCATCTCACCTGAAATCCGATAGTGCTGGCAAGCAGCAAGAGATACCAGTTTTGGTATCCCCATGATTTTGTTTCAGATTTAGGGAATTGCAGAGACCAAGAAACTTTCTGAGCTAAACCTTAAACACTGAGACTCTAGCAGTTCTTCAGAACATTGACCCAAAATGGGAACGTGGGCTCAATGTTGGCTTGAGGAGCGGAAGCAAATATACATCTATTTCTATCACTTTTATGGCACTACCAGATGTTTTGCCTCATCTTCTACAGTGCTAATGTGGTTAATGAGGCTGCCTGAAAACATCAGGTCACTTGACCTTGAGTAGAATTTTTCTCATTCCTATGAACAGCAAGGTTGTATTTGTTAGCTAGGGAGGCAATAAATGTTTATGCCCAATTTAAGCAATTGCAGACAGTACCTATTATGTTTGGAGTATTGGTTTTTAACAGCAGAGATGGATTGAAAAAAGGAAGTATAACTGCCATTTTATTAAGACATAAATCCATGGAGGTTTAATTGGAAGGAGACAGGTGAAGGAGAGCAGTACTCTGACTTCTTCCAGAATTTGTCCCACATAACATTCCCAACAGAGCAGTAAATGCCAGCATATTCCACCAAGGAAACAAAAGGAAGAAAGATTTTATCACAAGCACAGCCTTCACTGGGTATTCAGTGATCTACAGGTAAGATATTATTACTGACACTTGCACTTCTGAGAGTTGATTAATTTTTCTGGTGGTATCAAATATATCTCAGCAGAGTCCAGATAGTTTGTTTAAGAAGTGATCAGTGTTGGATGCTTGTTAGTGATTCCCGATAACTCAATTTTTTTCTCTTGACCACATTTTTAATTTTCACCTATGCAACCCTTACATCAATTTTCAAGTGATATTATAGCACTCCAGAGTTGCAGGAGACAACACAGTCGATTGCAGCAAAAGTCTAATAACTAGAAGTTCCTGGATTCAAACTGTGATTAGCCATTAACCTATCGTGTGACCTCAGACATGTCTCTTAATTCTCTTGTCCCTCAGTTTAGCTATCTAATTTGTTTTCAGACAATTACAACACCTAGCCAAAAGATTAAGAGCCTCCTGTGAACCAGCTATCGTGACAACACGGAATTAGAAAACAATGACAAAAGGAACACAAAAGAAAAGTGAAGAAGGTAATGGGTGCTAAAATAGTTACCAAAAAGGAAATAAAAAGGTTCATCTCCATTCATGTGAGTGCCTTGTTGCACAGTCTGCTCTTTAATACTAAATAAACCTTTTTCTAAACAATCGCATCAGCATCTGCTTCTTAGGGATTTCTTTTTCTTCTTCCAGATTTGTTGACTAATAAACCTGGCATCCAGGTTCCTTTTAGAATTAATGTAATCTTATAGCTAGAGCAGATGAGAACAAGTAGCTTTCCATGTCTGGAAAAATCTGGTAGCTCACTCAAAGCTGCATTGGCAACTTCAACTCCCACCAGTGATTTCCCCCCCACACCATGTAAAAGTAAATCTGTATAGTAATTAAAAATGTGGAAGGTGATGTTTTGAAAATGATGTGAGGCCAGTTCTGAAACCCTTTTACACCATTCCTGACACAAAGAGAAAATTCTGACACAGAGAATATCAAACACAACTAGATGCAAATCCCGCTTGCACTGATGTAAACACTGAGACCTCTAAGTACGGACCCAGTTGCAGGTGCTCACAAATTCAGTTGCTCTGCTCATTTTGGAACAAAAGTAGAGCAGAAGGTGATCCAGGGGCATCCCAGATGGCCAAAGAAAAGTCACTCCGAGCTTGGATGCATTCTAGTGCCATACCCCAGTAAAGTCCTGGTCAGTCCAGCTTTACCACATCCAGAGCTAAACACATACAATATGGATTACACCACGTTAACCATAATGCTTGGATCATAATTTCCTTAGGCATCTTTGTGCCAGGGTCTGTTTTGCATTGTGTGGGCTTGGTCTTTTCTGTGCCATTTCTAATTCATTCCCTGTACTTTATCATCATAGCAGACCAGTAGCCATGGACCTAGCTTTGTACAGACTTTTATGCCTGTTGCCAGATGAAAATTCATCTCCAAAGGAAAAAAAGAACAAAATTGCAATTAAAATATTTTGTATCTGGATTGATTTAATCTCCTCCCTTAATTACTACTCTTCTTCTGCTCCCTATAGCTAAGATCCCTGAAGGAGGGTTGTTGTTGGTCACACATGCATTCCTGTGAGCTGCAAGTCATACTATGAATCGGTGCTTTACCCTTCCGCCTTTCTGGCCAGTCCATGGCACCGACACTGCTCCATCCTCACTGCTTGAGTTAGTGCCCTTCAGCTGCTTAATCACTGTGCTGTGTTTGTCTCCTGTCCCTCCTCAGCAGAAAGGAATTCCTAAACATGTATTTTCTTTCCTTAATATGTATTTTCTTTTTCCAGAACCACCTCTTACTATGTGCCTGGAGAGAGCTTGCCCGCAATGGCCTAAGGACACAGTCAAGGCAAGATTTGTTGGTACTAGCATTTAATAACCCCACTGGCATATTCTAACAAACAAGCTCTTGGGCACACAAGTCCTTTTTCAGGCCAGCTCATACATGATATTTTTCATTGGTAGGCCTCAATGTGCTTAACAAATGAAAGCATTGTCATTTTGCAGATGGGGAAAAGAGGTGTGGAGCAGGAGCCTACCACAAGAAAGGCATGATCTCATGGCTTTTAGGAAGCACTGAAATGTAAATAATAAAGAGAAAGGCAGAAGGCTGCATACCTAACCCCTTCACCTCGGCATTATGCACTAGGATCTCCCCTGCCTGACACTGCCAACACAGCGTTATCTTCCATGAACCGGGTGGTAATTCGAGATACAACATTTTAATTATTAATAAAAGGCGCTTGGAGACATCATGCCCTATTAGAGAAACCTCTTATAGTGAAAATCTGCAGATGGGGCAGAATGTCAGCTTAAACGATATGATTAATATTTATGCAGCTTGATAAGCTAGTTCAGATCCTGGCCCTCGCTGGGTTTCTGTGGATGTGTGCTCCTGCCTGCATCCCTTCCCTCCCTCCTCTTCCTCCTCCTGCCCCGACCCGGGTAGTAATCCTGTGTCTGCTGCCGCTGCCATAGCTCTCAGTCCCAGGTCAAATTTTGAAGCTAGAAGGGGGCTGAATGCTGCTGAGCTTTAAACTGGAGCTCTTGGCCACCCTCCCCCGCCTTTTCTGCACCTCTTTGCAAGGAAGAAGAGGAAGGAGATCTGCTGGCATCTATTTAAGTGCAAAACAAGATGTATGAAAGCACAAAGCTCAGAGGTTCAATCTTGGATTAGGATAGTGGTTTTAAGTTTTGACAGGGTTTTAGGTAATGCAGAAGGAGAACAATAAGAAAGTCAGGGTAGGGAAGCTCCTGAAAAAAGATTAAGTGATCCTATGAAATGGTTCTGCAAGATATAGTAGACCAGGGAGCATCATTTTTATACGCTCTAAGATTTAAAGGAACATGAACATAACATGTCTATCATGATTTTGTTCAAGAAAAGTTTCTCCATTTCTTCCAGTTGTGCTGAGTTGCCTTATTTTACCTCTCAGTGACAGTATCAGCCTAGGGCCTATCAATACATCACTGTGGGACAATTCACTCATAGCACACTTTAAATGAAATATCCACAAATTAGATTACAGCCCCAAAGCGCTCAGTAATTTTTGCTTTCACTGCTTAATAACAAGTGTGCTTGCATAGGAAAGGTGACACTGAATTTAGCATGAAGCTTTGCTTTTCCAATTTTATGTGGTGAGAGCAGACAAAAAAGTGGTGTTTTGCCTATTCATCAGAGCTAACCTTAAACCTCCCCATCTGTGAGTGAATGCAAGGCTGTGAGCATTAGAGGGCAGCACAGTAACACTTTCCCACCTGCAAGGAAAGGATTATAGGATGCCATCACTTCCAAGAGGTCCAGTTCAGACAGTTCTGTCAGACCTCCAGGAGTTTCACGTATCTCCCATTAAGAGATCTCTCCTTAAATGCCTGGGGAACAGAGGATGGGGACAATGTTGGCCACAAGAATAGGTGAATGAGCATTAACTTTCACATTGTGGCTGCTGATAAAGTTCCTCACGTTACAGTCTCTCTAATGGCAAAAGCTTATTTGTCCATTTGTGGCTTGGTTTCTTTGCTCTCACTTTATAAATCTTTTAATGCTGTTTTCTGGGAGAGGGCAGAATCAATCCAGTGCAATGATTAACATACCAGTTGATTGAAGCATATTGTATCTTCCAGACACTGAAAAAAAGTCTGTCTTTGGAAAGGGCAAGTTTAAACACGAAAAGAACTAATGAACTGTAATAATGACAAATCGCCCTCTGTGTTATCTAATTTACTAGTGCCAGGCACCTTGGCAATTTTTGTGCTCTGAGTAGGATCTTGGTAAATAATCCATAATTACACTACCATCAGATGAAGATTGATTCAAGAAGGCCATTTTTATCCTACAGGATCTGAAAGATTTATTCTTTTCCTTTCTTCTTATGCGACTAAGTCACTTTAGTTGTGACAAGATAAGTACATATGGTATTGGAATATACATGAAAATGTTACAGAATTCCTCCATTGCCCAGACAAGTCAGAAGACTGATCCAATTATAACAGGATGAGACAGCCCCAGCTCCTGACTAGGTGTCACGATGAGCCCAGGTAGAGATTCAGACTAGTAAGTGACCTCCAGACTGTCATTCTGCAGGTCAGTGAGCTGGAAACAAGGCTAATGAGGAGGTGATCGGCTCCATCCCCGAGCAGCCAGAGTTTCCATCCCTGCCTCATGCCCGTCCCATTGTCCCCATGGCACAGCAGCCAGCTCACAGAGGACCAGCACTGATCAGAGGCAAATGCTGAGCATCTCACAACTTGGTCTACCAGCCTGTGAGTGTCCTGAGGTGATGTAGCTGAAGGAGATTTAAGAGGCATAAGCAACACAAAAAAGGCATGCCCAGAACCAAAGGGAAACAAGAAAACTCTTCCACAACTCATTAGAATGGCATGGTGTCCTAACTCCATCTTTCAGGCAGGTGAGAAGCTTTTTCTCGTGGTAAGAAAGAGAAAGCCTGTGAAGAGATGCCTGAGGCCTGCAACACACATTCAAAAGACAGGAAGGAAAACAGAAGAGAAAAAAAGTCTGCTTGCATACTTTCAGCAAACCAGCTGAGTGAAGGTTTGTATCATTGAATTAGCTTTTAAATCAACCAGATCTTCCATAGTCAAGGCCAATGCTTTCAGTCTTGTACACTCAGTTTGACATCCTTTACCCACTCATTCAAACACTACCCGCTACCACTGAACTGTGCTGCAGGCTGCTTGACAAAACAGTGAAAAACCAAAATCATACATAAATAAAACTTGGCATGATGTGTCTTTCTGCCTATGTAGATCAACAGCCCTGCCTTTATCGTGAATTTCTTCAAAATAGCTTTCTTTTCCAGTAGACAGTAATTTAGCATTGTCCAGGGAAAACTCTTATTTCATGAATTTAATTTTACCACAGATGACTGGAACCTGAGTGAGGAAACAGACACTTATGTGAATAAACTGATTATGAATAGTCTTCTAAAACTTGATTTGGAGAAAAAAAGATACAATGGTTACTTCTTGATTGCCTCTTGGAGCAAGTCCTGGCTCCTGTTTGCCCCAAGCATGTGCTTTTTGTTTATGTGGAGACCAGGTTATCTGGAGGGAAAGAGTATGTCAGGCTGGTAATACCTTACATGGAACTGGGATATAACCAAATACATGTATGGATCATATAAAACTGTGTGTGTATATATATATTTATATTTATATATATATATATATATATGACAACTTCCCTCATTCATTTGACCCTCTTGCATCTACAGACCAGTGGTTCACAGGAAATATCATCACTATCCATTGAACGGGACTTTCTCCAACAGGCTCTACCCCTCCATGCTGAAGTCTTTGGAAACACTAACAGAAAACTAACTAAAACTCTAACATGGATGCCAATTACTATGAGATGCTGCTGCAATTATAGTGACAGTGCAGGACAGGAGGGTAAGGAGACCTAAGATGGCCTTAAACTAGCCCAGCTACCAGCAGCTTTGTAGCTGCCCAAATATTTACCCATCTCCTTAGCTGGCTTTTTACTTTGAGCTACTGCAAGTTCACATATTCAAGGTATTTTGAGTATAGATACAAACCACAGTCATAGCAATAGAGGCAGATATACAGTTAAGGGGAGAAAAATTGAGAAGAAAGACATTTCAAGAGAGAGAAAAACGAGAAAGAAAAAGGTGGCAGCTGGGGCCAAAAGAAGAAATTGCTGTCATGATGGGCTGTAACAAGCTCCTTCACTCTCAGTCAAAAATACAGTAGCACTATATCTTATCTGATATTTGCACTCCCCCTTCCCTGTTTCACTCACTGCCCCAGTCATTTTGGTTCTCTATGGAGTCCTGCAGTCTCCTACAAGACTTTCAAGGGCAAGTGGCGAAACAACATAGGCCATGAGGGAGCTAAGGTTCCCTGGGGGTTCAGAAAACCACCCTCCACTGGCTGCCCTGTGGCAAGAACAAGTAACTGGTGTGACAAGAAAAAGTTCAGGGCCACAAAGTGTCTTATTCCCAATCTCAGCCTGGAAGGATTATCCTCAAAACTCTCCAAGGTCATCTAAACATTCACTAAGCCCAAATCATGGATGTCAGTCAACACTCCTAAGATTGGCCTGTGTCATAGGCCACTTTTCAGATAGCTTCGGCCTAACCCATCAAGTGTAAAAAAATCGAAGCAGGAGCTTCAACTGTTATTTGGTAGGACTGTGGATCCTCTGCCAGCTTTTCCTACTCAACTGGATCGCTGAATATTACTCATTTCCAGCACACAACAGTGGGACTACAGCAGTTTAATTTACTTTCCTTTTCATTTAGGTTTTAAAAAAGCTTGAATGTATGTATGAAATAGTACAGCAATGCAAAGAAGTGAGCTCCCGTAAATGGCTTGTCAGCTATTAAAAGTCTACCGTTTCTTTTTAGAAAGTGAAGACCTAGCTGTCCTCCTGTCTGCACCATCCTGCCAGGAGGGCTTGGACGGGCAAATGCAAGGTAATCTTTGATGTGTGATCTGCCTGTGGATCCTCTCCTAGGCACTGGAATTGGTGAAGGAATGTCAGATGTACCATCTCTTATATGGGACCAGATAACTAGATGACAAGAACCCAAGTCCACAGAAGGACTTTTGATCCTAAGACTAGAAAAAAGTCCTGCCTAAAGCCTGTCCTATCCTGCACCTGAAAAATTGTAGTCAGTTATATTTTCTTGTGTAAAGTTCCCCAGTGCTGCATCCAAATTTAACATCATGACCTTAGGATATATTTCCCTGATTATCCAGATAAGCCACTTTTTGCAGCTGTTTGGCAGTGTGTTTCTGTGGTCGGAAGGCACTCTGAGCCTGTACCCTGACCTGGGAATTTGAGAACTCTAACGCAGCTCCTGTGATGAAACTTGCTTTGCACACTCGCAGAGCTTCTGCCATACTGACAGTTCAAAGCACTTCAGCAGCTATCTCCCTCCTAAATCTGGTCACGAGCTAAAAATGTGAGAGTTTTGTGGCCAGCTTCCCTGACATACTAGCTCTTCATATTTGCCAGCAGTGTTGTGTTCTGTGTAAAACACAGGCACTCTGGCAAACCTTTCTAAAAGCATTGATGGTTTGAGTGCTGCCTCCATTTTACACAATTGCATAGTTGTGAGAGCATCCACCCAGGAAATCAGATGCCTGGGTGCGGGTGCATTTTTGAAGAGTTAGTGACTTCAAATGCCTGCCACTTGCAAAAGCACCTCAACAAACAAACAAACTGTTTTGGGGGCAATATTCTGCATCTCCTGTTGAACAAAGAAATAAGATTTCTTGGGCAAGTGTGACTCTTTACCCAGAGAACCAGGCACATGACTTGGAAAGGAGGTTCCTGGGTTCCTGATGGTAAGAATAAAATAGATACACTTTAGGAAATCATTTAGAAGCACAAATCACACTGACAGTCTGCTTTTCTTCTCAGCCTGGTCATAAATAATTGTAACACAGTAATTTTCTTGCTGTTTTCTTCATTTCTACTTTTAACGTTGTTTGGAGAGTGCTTTCAAAGAAGACCTACTTGGTTTGTTTTTTGTTCTCTGATTGGCAGGGACCAGTCCACACAGCTGGAAGTGGCAGCAGAAATACTTGTATTCCCCTTCTCCTGATGTGTGGTTGTGGTCTTCATGATTTGCCTGAGAGTGAGTTAGTGCGGCAGTACTTAGGTTTTGCCTGTGGGGTTGCTTGGAGGAATGTGTGGATGCATGATTTGATACGGTCTTCCTCTGTAGACCTCAATAGCTTTATGGGTGCATCTTGCCATCTGCATGAAGCACTCTTCAAGTCTGGGACCAACTTTTGGATGAGTTCCCCCTTTATGTGAGATGTAGCTGAAGTGTGTGCTATTGTTTGTGTAGGTTTTTAGACTGAGTAAATTTGTCCTTGTTTATGTTGGAATAAACTTTTTTCCCCCTTGAGTATCATCCAAGTGCGGAGGTGTTAAAAAATAGGTATAGTTGCCCCACCATAGCTACTGAGTGACAAATAATTTAATAGCTTCATCCCTCCACTGGTTTTGGTAAAATCACACACAGTTTTAATGCATGACGTGTTTCATGGCTTATAAAGACACATGGTTTGTGTATTTTGGTGATGAGATTCTGGTATACTGAGGACTCACAAACCTTTCCCACTCTGCTAGGGGTACATGTAGTGCATAAAGCATTTACGTACTATAGACAGGGGGAAAGGCCAATGTTTTTTCTTCTCTTAAGCAAAACACATACACCCCTCATAATTATGGAGGCAAAAGCACTGGGAAAGACCTCAGTGAACTCTGCTGCAGAACTCCACTACATAGTTTTGGGGAAAAGATATGCACGATTTATGCAGCTTCATTTTTAAGGTGAAGCTTCTCTCTGGAATATTGGATTTATTTTTTCCTTGAGAACATGTCTGAAAATATCTGTCTCATTATAAAGGCAAAGAGTGCTCATCAGAAGTATATTTTATGAGCTCCAGCTATTAAAGCTCCCTCAGATAGGGACTATACGACAGCTGGCAGACAAGCAGCAGACTCTGTCAGAGTCCTTAAATTGAGTAGTAGGACTCCAGTCCCCATGGCAATATGTTTGGTGCACATAGCCCTGCCATCACCTGTCCTTGTTTGAATGGTGCATTACTGTGATCAGTCCTATTTTGGATGAAAATGCAGTCCTCTTCTAATCACTGTCTTGCAGAATATCATGTTTAATTCCTGGATTTCATGGTTCTGCATGATGCAGTTGGGTGTTGCTCTGCAGAAAGACGACTGTTGTGCATGTGAAATATTTGAGTGATTGGAGTGGCAGAGCATAGTTGTGCAGGCTGCAGAAGATGGGGAAAGGTGTGAATGCAGCATGAGCTGAGGGAGCCACTGTTCAGGAAGGGTGAAGCCAATTGGTTGGAGCAAGACATTTAGAGGACAGAGAGGAGAGGCTGGGAGTGGTTGATGAGAAAAGACCACTTTGGGAAAGAAGGAGAGTCCCTGTGGAAAAAGACCCTTAAAAACATGTCCTCTTGTGACAGAAGTACAATGATGTTGGAGATAATAAAATGAGAAAGCAAAGGAGGAATTTCCTTTAACAAATCTTAATTCATAAATATACTTAAATAATTCTATTCAGATCAGTTTTCCACTCATCACTTAAGGCAAACTCTTGATCTTGTAACTCCTCAGTCAAGACCTGTGCACTAATGTGATGAAATTCTCTTGTTCTCTGGACATTTGTTTCTTTCCCGGGAGGTAGAAACAGAGTGCAAGTCACAGGTCTTTTAGCTATTTCCTTTCTGTTTTAATTTTCTCTGTATTAGCCCTTTTTGCCACTTCTCAGCTTCTTCTTACCAAGAAAGATGGCCAACTGCCTGATTAGAGGAAAGCACCTTGAAATGCAGTTGCTTTATGTCAGGGACCTACCTGAAATCCCAGCCTGTGCTGAGCATCCAAACAGAGGTTGTTTCCTTGGAAGTTGTTAACCATCTCCCTTCAGGTTCCTTTCAAAGAGGTGACAATGTTCCAGAATCCTCTGCTTTGTCTTGGTTCAGTGTTTCTATTAATGTTATGATCCCTACCCTCTTCTCACCATTTTATTTCACTCCCTTGTGGTTGATTATTTTCTAGACCTATGGCAGGTTCTCAGTGAAGAGATGGGCCGTTTATTCCAGGTGGACCATCTCTAGCATGTGAATATGGCCTGGGGAACTTTGATATTGGCTGGAAATAAACCAACATGGGAAACTCGATGATACAAAACCAGGCTGTGCTTTGTCTTATTTTTCAGCTTTCTGTTTTCATTCTCTTTGCTAGTTCTCCCTTAACTTTCTTTTTTTTTTTTTTTTTTTTAATGAAGAAAGACCTTACCTAGAAATGCCACTAGGAGGACAGGGAGGGAGAACCACACCATGAGAGGATCAAGTATCAAATAGCTATCTTGCTAGGAACATGGCATATAAAACATGCAGGAGTGCCGCTAGGACCCCCTTGGCCAGGGAGGTCAATCTGAAGGGAGGCACAGCAAGTTAGGGCAGAGGGCCCTGTTGCATTCGTTGCATTAAGGAACATGGCATCTGCATTCACTTCTCTGCATTTCAATGAGAACCATCTCTGTTGCCTCAAGAAGTTAAATTGCATTTTCTCTGCTGCAAGCAAGGAGGTAGTTTTGAGGAAAGAATTGCTATCATCTTTTACATGCAGACTCATTAATTTCTGTGATGTGCTAAATCTGCTCACTTGGTTGATGGTTAGTGCAGGCGTTTTCTAATTGCTACCCATAATGCGCTTCTAACCCCACAGAAGCTAATTTCACAGCCTTTATTTTCCTCCCCTTGCATTCTGTTAGGTAGGATTATGTTGATACCATGTAAGTTTACAAAAGAAAATGTTTTTTGCTCTATAAAGCTACTGTCTGGACATCCACAGCAGAGTCAAGGGCTTTAAATGTTTATGAATGAAAGGAGCCCATAGCAGAGAAGTAAATATATTGTAATTTTAGTATAACAATATATGCCTCTTCGATGTTGAAAATATATTGGCTTCCTTCAGATGTTATTTTGTTGTGTTGTCCAACAAAGATATTTATAGTTCTAAGTTAAATATATATCTCAGGACCTTTCAAAAATGACTGTTTTTTTCCCACCTTAATGCTTTCATTTTTGAGGTAACTATCCAGAGAAATCTGGAAGGAAGACAGGTTTTTTATAAAGGTGGAACTTTTGTTCTTGGTTATGGAAAAGCAAAATAAGCTGGGAAACATAATGTCACATCTGTTTTCAACAAAAAGAAGTGATCTAGCAGCAGTGACCATGCATGAAGAACTGGAGTTTATGGAAGTGCCAGCCCAATGTCCCTTTTGGTGAGAGGGGTCTTCCATGTCTGGGTCAGTTGGCTTCTCCACTGGCTTTGCACATGGCTGTTAGCATGGGTGCAGAAGTCTGAGTCTTCCAGATTGCATTTACTTTGAAGAGGTGTCTCTGACTATAATTCAAGTCAAAAAAACATTGAGCCTGCAGCCTAAACTAAGTTTGCATCAGTGAGTTGCTGCCTATGCTATTGAAGAGCTTTCTGCCATATTTTTATTCTTGTGACATCCTGCTCTGGGGTCAGAGGAACAACCAAAGCTGATGCAAAGGGGAGAGATTGCAAGATGGCAGGGAAAACCAAGGATTACATTTTCAGTACCTGTAACATGAAACTTCATTTACATTCACTTCACTGAGCAGCTAAACTTCAGCCAGGCCACTCCACAGGTACATTATGTTCAAGATCTGAAGGGCCTCCTATATTCACATGTCCCATTACACACAATCACATTCCTGTTATGCTTGTTGGCAGAAAGTAACTCTTCTGAAGAGTGCAGTGTATCGCCCTAGTTACTGCCCAGAAGAAGGAGCCAGTTAGGCTTGAAAACAGACCGCCAAATGTACTGCGCTGCACTGCAGCTTGCCTTCAGAATGGTCTTTGGGGAAGGTTTGGTCAGGAAATGCTGGAAATGAGTTTACAGTACCTTTTGTGCACAAAAGGACGTTTCACTTTGTAAGAGAGAAGTGACTCAGATGCTGGGTCTCCTCACATAATTTTTAGGGCTGCAGGCAAACATCTGCACCTCTGGCTGGTTTCTACCCTGCCATTAAGCCAACCAAGTGGGATGTTCAGTGGAAAAGGATGGGACATAACATGAGAAATTGCTGGATGTGACAGATAACCATGTGAGGAGCTGACAGAAGTTAGAGATAGCGCCATGAGGGATGGCTGGATTTCACAGGTGGCTAAGAGGGAGTTACGTGAGAAACGGCCAGGCTTCACAGACAACTGAGCTGGGGAGTGCTGGGGACCTTCTTGGTTGTAGTCCTGCAAGGCCACCAGCGCCTAGGTAACCATATTAGTAATACTTTATTTGGGTATAGGTGTAGGCAAAGGGAGGTGTGAGGATGGCAGAAAGGAGGATCAAAAACAGGACAGGGGATAATAAGGTGCACAAATCCTGTCAGCAGTGCTGCCTGGGGGGTACCTGATGGTCAGCCCTGCTCAGATAAACCAAACCTGTTCTTCTGATCATACCACAGGGGTCTGAGCTGTGGCTGGGAGGTCCAGGTTGGGGGACAGAGTGCTCTCCTGGGCCCACAAGGGGATGCCCAGGTGAACCAATGGGGCATCCCAGTGTCACTGTGTCTGTGCCCATTCCAGCTTCAAGGGCGCTGGCAGCTGCTGCCACTTCTAACACTGACAGACACAGTTCTGGGGCACCTTACCTGGGACAGGCACAGATAAAACTGCTGGCCTCAAATTGCAGGCTGGCATTTTGTTCCAAGAATATCTAAGAATAAGAAGTTAATCGTCTTCTTTCAAGTAAAAACATAGCTGAGAATGTTCTGTAAAACTAACAAGAGTATACCAGAAAAGGAAAATAACCCATAAAAGGTTTGTTGGGAAAAAACATTTATTATTTTAGTAGGGTGCAGGGGGTTACTTAGGGACAGGAGCACAGGGGGTTAATTTCTCAGTGTTCTTGCACTGATCAAGTGGGAATGCTTGGGGGACTAATCATAAATAATCATAATCATATCCTGCCTAGATGGATGCGGATTTAAACATAGATGCAGTTGCCTGCAAATTGTTCTATAAAGATACTGAAGGCAAAAAGGGGATATATGAAATTAACAGCAGAATGGGCTAATTAAGATCTTCAGATAGGTACTTAAAACTGGGTTATTATGTAGAAAGTTGCTTACTTGACTGTGCCTTCTAAAAAGGCTGTTTTCTTGAGTGTTTTTTGGGTTTTTTTAAACTTAACACCCTCCCCCTCCTTCTGTTTTGACCTCTCAGGGACACACAGGTATACAGGGGAGAGTCTGATCTAATGAGCTGCAGCTGGAGAACACTGAGCCGACCGTGCAGTTTCTCGATCCTGGTGCCTCCTACATGTTTTGCCAGGGAAGCCTCTGGGAACACACTAGCACTGAATAACATTGAAAATTAAAAAAACTTTTGAAGCAGTACTTTTTTTGTTGTCTTAAGGGTTACTGAGAGTGTCTCAGTCCACACACACTGAACATTGCCTTCTGAGTGGGTCTTGTGGTTGGTTAAAAACTCCTTACTTTTTCTCCTGAAAACTTCACTGTCTCCTGCAGTTTTCCATTTCACCCAAGGGTCTCTTGGCTAACTCATTAATTCATTTAGTAGAAGCAACAGGAAGGCTGGAAGAAAGTGCGCATGACAGAGGTGTAAAAAAAGCATTGGCTGTGGCAAAGGAAAGAAAATGCTGCGCCTCCACATCAACACTTCCACATAAAATATAAAGGGTACAGAGCTAACCAGAATTCATCAACTGCTTCTTTTCCATAAATAATTTAAGTTGTTCTCATTTTCCAGAAAATAAAAATTTTCTTAAGGTCTAGAAGGGCTCTGCAGTCATGCCAAAATTGTTGAATCTTTCCAAACTTTCTGGCAGATCAGCAGCAGTTTCATTTCCTAGGTAATTGCAGGTACTGTGCTAGCACAAATATTTGAAAACTACTTATCTGGGACACTATTCTGGAAAGCAAACATCCACATCTCTCTACATGTGGAGGATCAAGTCTGAACTCCAAAGTGCAGCCATCAGCATTAGAGGGAATGTATCTCCACAGCTGTTTTACTATCACTGATTTTAGCGTGGAAACATTTTGCAATACTCCTAAAACAAAAGCACATGAATTCATACACTTTGTTTTCAGAGCAGATGCTTTTTTTTTTTTATCAGCTGTGCCCCTAACAACAATTGATGGTTCAGGTCGAATGCGTGTTGTTATGCTATTTTTATGTGTTGTTATTGGGATTGCTTTTTGTTCGCGTGATGGTAGTTGCCTGCCAGCTGGTGGCTAGATTCTGCTGGACAATTAGTAATTTTCCCCATCTGGTGAATAGATTTACTCCACATGCATCTTGCATGTGATAACATCTGAGGTTCAAACAGAGATGTTTTGGTAAAAGGCTGTTCTTCACTGTCCATAGCAGGGCTTTCTCCTGTATGCTTTGCATGTTTTCAGAGAACTATGGCTTTTGAGAATGGTGGGAGTGCTGTTTAAGTGGTTTGTGATGCTCCAGTTAGACCCTGGTGTTTGCAGTTCTCCTAGAAATTAAGCAAAACTACAGAAATAATGTTCTTAATTTGGTGAATAATAAATATAAAGGATTTTTTCCTTTTTGCACAAACTTTGTTCATAATTAAGTGTCGAGCTCTTTTGGTGATCCGCTTTGTTTCCACCTCCTGCACAGCTCCAAATTGACAGATACCCTGTAAAACCAATCACTGCAGGACTGAATTGTTTCAGAGTCCACTTCACTACATCTCTTCCTGCCAGATTCCAGCTGATCATAGAAGTCATGCTGTGCACCCATTTAAATTGAAAAGCTCACAGGCTTGGTTGGGCCATTTCAAAGTTTGCAGAGATTTAGCTCTAATCCTCTTAAAATATTAGGCCATGTGACCTTGCATACCATATTGTCAGTGGGATAAAGATCCCTTTGATTTTTATTTACACTTCTTCACATGGGAGGAGGCAGGTTAATTCATTACATCTCAGTGCCACCTTTGGCTCCCCATCCCCTCCCTTAGGTCACTCATGTGGATGCAGGAATGCTTCAGCAAGTAGGGTTTGCATTTTTCTGCAGCTCTGTGCTCCACTTTGTTCTCCTGAGTCACGCTTACAAGATGTCAGCTTTGCAGGCAAATAAATTGTTTTATTTTTGCATAAAAGATGTCCTTACATCTATCTTTATGGAATGTAGTTTTTCACTATAAATGTTTCATGTAGACAATTTCAACAATTCATGTACTTTCTTTTACTTTATAACTTTTCAATTAAACAATGGTTTTTAAAACCTGGCAGTAGTTTCAGCCCACTGTTGTTATGAATTTTGCTTTCAAGTATTTTTTTTTTTTTTATGTTTAGAGTGTAGTAAAAAGAAGGCATAAGGAGTATAGAGAATAAAAATGCGGTAAACATGGAGGATAATGGCTTTCAAAAAAACAGAGTACACAGAAGTCCCACAGCCCCTATCTTCATTACTTTGCATCTTTACATACATGTAAAAGTAGTAAAAATTTTTTATTTACTTGTGGGCTTGGCTGGGAAACTACGTTACATGCAAGGAAAAATATGGGGTTATTCTGTCTAGGAGAGGAGGGAAGGGGAAGGAATAATTTACAGAGATAAATTGAGAGAGTTTTGGTTCTGTCCAAGCATTCAGTATCTTGACAATGACAAAAAAAAATTGCAAGAGGCTGGGTGCTTTCTATGAAAATATCATTTTAAATGAAACCTCATTTTTCTAGCTAGTACTGCATTCAAATTTTGGCTATTGTTGTTTCCCTATTGTCTTCCAAATTCCAAACTAAGAGTAAAACAGTGATGACTTCAGGCCCAGTGCTAAAGATACACTACTTGCTCATAAAGTTCATCTGTTTAAAGTCAAAATATTAACCTGTCCTGCCATCTGCTAGTAGCCAAGCTATTCTTACACCATACCAATATTACGAAGGACACATTTTGTCCATTGTCTCTTCCTACATATCCTTCCTTCTGAAAGAAGTAACTCTTGTTAATTGCCTCCGTACTTCCCATAGTTTCATCAAGCAACAGTGTAGTTTGTAAATTATTTAAACACATACAAGCCCATTAAACAAAGCAAATTTACCAGGTGATCTAATACAAGGCAACATTTATCCAAACTTTATCTGTCCAGCTGCATTTCCAAACAAAAATGCCCATTCTTACAAGAAGCTGTACATCCACCGCCTTTCCCACCGACAACAATCCATGAGGATTTCTATGGGATTTAATAGCCCTTCAAATGTCTAAAACTGTATTCTAAAGGGGATAACTTTAAGGGACATCTTCCAATTTAAATACGACCTTGATCTAAGAATTTTCCAGCTTTTATTACTGCAAGTAGTACCTACATGCTCAGACTGACAAAGGCAAAAAAAACCTGTTTTTTTAATTCTACTGTTTATTTTACACATTCAGACACGTTTTCTTTTTCCAGGTGAACCTACAATACATAAAAGCTTTAGAAGAGATACTTTTGGTTTTGGGATCAGGGGCAGGAGAATGAGGCTAGGCAGATAGCTATGGCAATTTGGAGACTTGGCTCAATTTCTGACTGAAACATGGAAGAATCCATATGTTCTGGTTCACTTTGCCTTATATATAGAATCATAGAATTGTTTAGGTTGGAAAAGACCTTTAAGACCATCAAGTCCACCTGTTAACCTAGCACTGCCAAGTCCACCACTAAACCATGTCCCTAAGCCCCACGTCTACAGTCTTTTGTATACCCCCAGGGATGGTGACTCAACCACTTCCCTGGGCAGCCTGTTCCAACGCTTGACAACAATTTCAGTGAAGAAGTTTTTCCTAGTATCCAATCTAAGCCTTCCCTGGAGCAACTTGAGGCCATTTCCTCTTGTCCTATTGCTTATTACTTGGAAGAAGAGACCAACACCCACCTCACAACAACCTCCTTTCAGGTAGTAGCTGCAGTCAAACCTATTACTTTCTCTCCACCACATCTATCCGCAAAAGCAGGAGTGAGGGTTGTAACAAGGGCAGCTAACTCCAAGATAGATGATGAGTCAGAGGCTTCAGCTGTGATTTGTGCAGCCTGGCATATTAATGTAAACTGATAGCAGCTTATAATGAGCATCTGCTATTGCCTCCTGTTAAAGATGAGGTACTGGACTTGCTGGACCTTTGATGTGACCCAAGTACAGCTGCTCTGGTGCTCTTTGTAAGGGCTCAAACCATTAGTGCAGCCACTCAGGGACAGAAAAAAACATGCACAAGCTGACTGTCAGAAGTTCCTCAGAAGTCTCTGTGTAAATCAACAGAGCTTAGGAGTCTGAGGCCAGAAAAGTTAGAATTAGTCTTTGGGGGAGAAGGCAAGGGGCATATGCACTAAGAGACTTGAAGCTACAGATGGACTGGAGTGGGCTTATATTTTTTAAACTAAGTTGAGATTTGGTTTCTGTTTGGACTCTGAAAGCTTAAAAAGTACCAGACACAGCGAGGTGAGCCCCAAACAATATTGTGGGAGCTCTGTCCCCTCAAAAGGGAGGCCAGACAATGCCAGGTATGCGTGAGAATGATCACTCACACAGCTTCTCCCTGAATAGTCAGTTTTAATTTGTTATCTTGCATCTCTTGTACTCCAAGAAAGGTGATATGTGTGAGAAGGGGGAAAAAAAAAACATCTGAAGAAAACTGAGGTTCCAAATTCCCAAGGAGATTTGGGAGCAGATGTGAAAATTGAGGCTGCTTTTAATTCATTTTAAATAGCAGGATGGCAAGTCAACAGTATTTCTCTAAATGCATGGTTATATGCTGAACAGGTATATAGCATATATCAGAGTGCTAGATCTATAGATCGCTGCTCTGGAATGATATATCACCTGCGCTGAAAATTAAATGTCATCCCACGTTTAGTATTTGATACAGTGAAATATGACTTTTGAGACCTGGGTAGAGAATTGAGGACTAAGTGAATACTTTGAGATGCTGCTGTTGCCGAATGAAGGAAGAAGGCAAAAGGTTCGTGCTGGAGCGGATGGGGATGCCACAGACTGTTCCTTGTGATTAAATGACTGGATTAGACATTTTCCACATAAACAGATGCAGGGAAGGTTATTACTATCTTAAAGCACTAACGGCAGGCAGCAGCAATGTGAGAGAAGCACCGGGTTATAAGCAGAGACTTTTTCTCAGGATTCAGGTTGTTGCCTTTCTAGCTTTCCATCCTTCCCCCCTTCTGAGTGATCCAATTAAATTATTAGATGAAATTATTAGTTGCTGTGATAAGTGATAAGGGGAGGGGGATGGGAATGTCACTGTCTAGAAATTAGGAGTGAGCTTTATTTTTTATTTCCTTCCAAAACTGCCTCTTGCCCTTAAATCCTTCCTCTCTCTTCCTCCCTGCAGAGGTTGCCTCCTCCCTCTCTTCTCCTCTCTGCTTATGTCCTTATCAGCAAAACTTAGTCCTCCTTTCCCTTTGCCCACAGGCAAGCAGAGCCCTGTTGTCCCACCTGCGCTGGGCTGCATGCCCAGCTGCTGGCTGCATGGCAAACCACGTGCCCAGAAACGAGCCTTGGGTCTTGCCATGCTGCCGGTGCAGCTGGTTTGGGAGCAGCTGGGGACTGAGAGGGAGTGGGCTGGTTTATGGGGTGAACAGAAACTGTGAGCAAAGGGAAGCTAATTCCCTCATTGGGCATTCTGGCTTATTTTGGGAAGCTCGATAGCTGCATGTTTTGGTTTTGAGTGATGCAGTGCAGGGGGGCATCTCACTTTAGCAGTGTGACAAGTATATTTTTTTTATTCAAGAAAGAAATCAAATTCAACATTGAGAAATATGAAAATGTGCCCAAACATTTGTGTTAGGAGTACGGAGAGTTAAAAGGAAGAGGAAGAAAGCAACACTAAATGTCAAATGCTCTACACGCTGGCCAGAATGACCTGGGGAGCACCCCCGTGGAGAGGGAGCAGGCAGCGGCCCCTCTGCTGCTCACAAACAGGCAATGAAACCTGGGAACAGGGCGGTGGAAACAGGTGGAAATCTTGAGATTAGCTCACAGGGACTGAGAGGACAAAACTTATTAGAGATGGGAGAGGAACGGTAGAAAGGAAAGATCTGTCAGATCACACACGTTGCTGGGGTAGGAACCAGTCGAGCTGTGCGGTAAATGCTGCCAAAGAAAGATTATTACAGTGAGTCCTCACTCCAGCATAAACATCACCTGACAGGCTCTTGGGAAAAGGAGCAGATCTTAAAAAAGTACCTTTTTCTTTTTGATTGAGAGTGGAGAGAACTATGGGTATAACAAGCACAAGCTGTTCTAATTCGGTGCTATTTAAGAGGTGATCGCTTTAAGTATAGCAATACCTCCTGGCTGTACAGGAGTCCCTGAAATCTCAGAGGCTTCAAAATGAAAGGTGGCTGTTGTTCAGTGCAAGGAGTCCTCCCTAAAGTCTCTCTCTGACTGTGGCAAGAAAGCAATGTGATGGCTGAAGCAAAATGTTCCTATAAACACAGCCACCTTGGGAGTGAATCCCCGTGGGCAGCAAATACAGCACCTGGACTGCTACCCTGGAAGGTGAAAGCAGGTTAGATTATAAATGCAACAATAATTACAGTATCGTTGAAGACAATTTCACTGTAAATGAAAAATTCAGATGATACAAAGGAGTCAGTGAAGCTATGAGAGATGGCTCTGAGATCTGAGGATAAAATAAAAAAGGCCAGCACTGGAAGAACACCGGCTCCAGGAAAACTGTGACAAAGTGACTGGTCAGCACTTTCAGGGAGGAGATGCAGGCAGACATAACAAAAAATGAATAAAGGATATTCAAAGATCTGAAAGGGAAGAAGGGTCTTGGGGTGAACAAAATAAACATTGTGAGACAGGCGTACTAATGAAAGGCCTGGGAAACGCATAAAAAAAGTTCCACTCTGAGTAATTAAACAGATGCTTTTTATTTCTGCTACGGCTAGAAAAAAGAGACAGCATGGGAAAGAGCCAGAGTCAGGCTTGGTTGGAGGGGATAGCATCAAAAGGGGTGAGCCCTGCTGGGAGGACAAAGAGGAGTCTCATGACTATCAGGACACATGGGAAAAGGATCCTTGCTTGGAAGGAGACCCACAGTTCTAGTTTTGCCATGTCTCAAACACCAGCAAACATCTACAAGTCATTACTGAGAGCTGTTTGCTGTGAACTGAGGTGCTGTTGCTGGTTACCCAGACTCCAAAGCACTGATAACCTGTGCCGCTGCAGCCAGGGAACTGCTTGTGGGGATTTACATCTTGATGTGACATGGCTGCAGGGATCTTCTGTGCAAGTGTGCAAACCCTTTCTTTTGGGGAATGATGGACCTATTACTCTTACTGACTGTGCTGTAGGCTCCAAGTCATGTAGAAGTGTCTGGTCCATTCTAAAGATCCTATATTTTATGTGTGGATACCCCTTCATTTGGAAAAATGCTGGACTAAATATAGCAGCAGACAAAATCTAGCAGCACAGGCTTTGACTGCGCTCCTTAGTTCCCTGACTGGAGATCTTGGAGATTTTACAGCCCCACACAAAAATGCTGAGCAGCTATGGTTGTACATAAGATTAAGGGTGGCCATATTTGACAACTTTGAAGGAAAAGTCCTCTAAAAATCTGCAACCTATTTGTGTGACTCTTGAGAAATATCTTTCTGGCTTTTTAAGTTCATCTCACTGGTTAATGCATAAGCCAGGAGTGCACGGTAGCAGTGGCTGCATGTGCTGTGTTGTGGCCCCATGTCAGAGGGGTGCAGTGGAGGTGCCTGTCTGCCTTCTCACAGTCCCATTTCTGGGGGTAGACACCCACCCCTGCGTGCAGACCTTGAGACAGATGTGCACTCCAGCCTGGGTGCCTGGATCGACAACTGGAGGAAACAGGGTGCGAGGGCATGTTTTGGTGGGTTGTTGTGCTTTGTAAGTGCTGCCTTGCTTCATCAGCTTCCCATCTTTAAAATGGAAGGAATATAAACTCCTCTCTAATTTAAAGATAAATTAACTTTTGCTTCTGAAGCATTCAAGTGGCATATTGAGGAGCACCACAGGAGAGTCCATGAAGAAATAAATTATTTTATACAGAGGGAAGGGATTTAGTTAGTGTACAGTTAAGCAGAGCCTGGAACTAGATGGTAGGTGAAGGGAATGAAACAATATATTGCACAGCTGTGCATTGGCACCATCTATTGCACTGAGTGACGCACAGGGTTTCATCAGAAAAAATAGCATGTGGCCGTATAATTAAAGGCTGTATTGTAAGTGGAAGGGGGGCAGAAAATCTTAAACCTGCCATTTCCTAACCTTTGAACAGTTGACTTTGCACCCGCAATGTTCTTTTACTGTTGCTTCTTTTTTGCACGTAGCACAATACAAAGCAGAAAGGGCTTTTATTATTAAACAGAAGTGACAACAGGATGGATATCTGTGGCACTGGGCTGCACAGGAATGTAGTGGAGTCAGCAGTCCAGTCCATGATTGTTTAATCCAGGATTTAGGCAGTCTCTAGGCAGTGATACAACACTGTGCAATCGCTGTTCATCAGCCTGCAGGTTAGAGAGGAGCAGCTAAGGGCCACGTCTCTGTATTCCATCCCCCCCTGCCCCAATTATTTTGTTTCCCATGTAGCCACTCGTACCACTGCAAATCAGGTTAATGCATGAAAAGATGCAACATTTTGCTTGTATCTCACACACCGTCCAAAAGGCAAGCAGTGAATACACCTACTTCAGCATATACTCCTTGCTCCCACCATGTGTTTTGTGCTGCTTTGCAGAACTCTTTTGTGTTAAACAAAGGTGAAACGTTAACACAAGGGTAGTAGAGAAGCAAGTTGACTTTTGGTGCTTAGAAGTAATAATAGATGCTTGCCTCTCTATGAACTTTGTGTCAATCAAGTTTAACCTTTACATGCTTGTGTAGGATAAGAGATAGATTAGGTTTGCAGGAGGACTGAAGGTTAAAAAAAAGAAAAAGACCTTAAATCCCAAAGGCATGAAGGAAAAGCCAGAGGTCTGATTGCATTGTGTCAGATGGCAGTTGTTCCCCTCCTCTTTGAAGCAGCTCTGATACACACAGGGTAGTGTAATGCCATGGTGTTACAGCCTCCTCTATTCTGTGAACCCTTAGACGATGTTTTCAGAGGAGCAGGAGATCCTCAGACAGTAAATTTAAGCCTACAGCAATATGCCCATTTTCTTAGGTTATTGTTTCACATTAGCTTTCAGACAGTGTAAGACCAGTACCACAGCCAGATGAAGCTGTGTCATGCTCAGCCACTTGGTTCTACCCCTGCATCACCTCCTTTCTTGTGCCCCATGCTGAAGTCTCTTTGCCCTCTGAAAACAGTGTAAGTGAAGGCCCTGGAGTGAGAATGCAATGCCATGCACTCAGCAAGGAGCACAGCGACGGCAACGGTAAGTTCTGCTGCTGAGCACGTGTTGATGAAGAAAGTGGGGGTTCCCAGAGCGTGGAAAACCCACTGGGGTGCAGAGAGACCTGGCGGGAGCCAGCAGATCTCACAAGTGGGGCTGATGAAGGGGGCATTGCCAGAAGCAACTGCGGGAAATTTAAATGCCCCCAGGAAGCGTGAGCGAGCAGGGTGCAGCGTGGTAATTGGCACATGCAGTTTGTGCAGGGAGGGCCCTGCCACTTCAAATGGAGGCCGCAACCCACTTGCAAGGAGCTGGGAACAGCAGGAGCCATGGTATCCACCTGGCAAAAAGCTGTGCCCTCTGTGTCCCTCATGGCCCCTCCAGCTGCGAGAACTGATGCAGCCACACAAACAGAGCTTTCAAGGGAACATGCAGCCATCCAGCTCCCAGGCTGCAGGACTTGCCTAAGTTTCAGGTCAGTATCTGACAGCAGCAGTGAGCTCACCCATGGGAGGTGTGCCCAAGTAAAGGAGCTGCTCGGCCTGGTGACAGAGATTCGGGAGGAGGTGTCCAGGCTGAGTAGTATCAGGGAGTCAGAGAAGGAGATTGGAATGGTGGAATAGTACCCTACCATCTGTGAGACAGATGCACCAGCCAACCATGGCACAAGAGACAAAGAACCCCCTACCCCCTCACCACCAGGCAGAAGGAGGAGACCCAGGAGACTGGGGAGAATGGAAGCAGGTTACTGCTTGGGGCAGCAGGCGAATTCACTCTCAGCCTGCCTCACCTTCCCAGGTGCCTGGACACAAGAGCTATGAAGCCCTGGAATTGGACGGGCAGACAACTGATGATGTGGATGAAGGTCTTTCTGGGATGGAGGGGTTGTCTAGGCAGCCTACCCCCTGCATCACAACCACTCGTTAAGAAAAAAAGGGTAGTTGTCATAGATGACTCCCTTCTGAGGGGAACAGAGGGTCTGATATGCCAACTGGACCCAACGCAAAGGGAAGTCTGCTGCCTCCCTGGGGCCAGGGTAAGAGATGTCACTAGAAAACTCCCTAGTCTGGTAAGGCCCTCAGACTACTACCCACTATTGGTTCCTCATGTTGGCAGAGAAGAGGTAGTAAAGAGAAGTCCAAAGGCAATCAAAAGGGATTTCAGAGCCTTGGGGTGGTTGGTTGAAGGTTCAGGTGCTCAGGTGGTATTTTCTTCGATCCTTTCAGTAGCAGGGAAGAATATTGAATGGAACAGGCAGACCCAGCTGATCAATACGTGGCTCCGAGGCTGGTGTCATTGGCGGAACTTTGGGTTTTTTGATCATGGAATGGTTTATTCAACACTAGGTCTGCTGACATCCAATGAGACGTACCTTTCTCAGAAGGGGAAAAGAGTTTTTGCTCAGGAGCTAGCAGGGCTGATTGATAGAGCTTTAAACTAGATTGGAAGGGCAAAAGGGACAATACCAGGCTAGTCAGTGATGAGCAACGGGATGTCACACCAAAGTTCAAGGATCTGTGTGCTAGTGAGATTCTTCAGACTGCTCCACGTGGTGATGGGTACAATGAACCACATTTTAAGTGTTTCTACACAAATGCACGCAGCACGAGGAACAAGCAAGAGGAGCTGGAAGCCTTGGCCCAGTCCCAGAGATATGACGTCATTGGCATAAGTGAAACCTGGTGGGATGAGTCCTGTGACTGGTGTGCCATGATAGATGGTTGAAGGCTCTTCAGGAGGGATAGGCAGGGCAGGCGAGGCATGGGGGTGGCATTGTGTGTACTGGAGGAGCTGGAATGCATGGAGATTGCAGTTGGAGATGGCATAGTTGTGAGCCTCTGGGTAAGGATTAAGGGACAGACAAATAAAGTGGATGTTGTCATGGGAGTCTGCTATAGGCCACCCAGCCAGGATGATGACATCGATGAGTTATTCTTTAAGGAACTAAGGAATGCCTCTAAGTCATCTGCCCTTGTCCTTATGGGGGACTTCAACTTGCCAGATGTCAACTGGGAATATCACACAGTTGGGACAAACAGGTCCAGAAGATTTCTAAACCATCTGGATGACAACTTCTTGGTACAGGTACTAAGGGAACTGACCAGGAAAGGTGCCTTCCTCGATTTGTTGCTTATTAACAGAAAGGGTCTCGTGGGTGAAGTGGCGATTGGTGGCTGCCTTGGCCGCAGAGACCACGAAGCAGTCAAGTTTAAAATCTATGGTAACAGGATGAAAATTGCCAGCAAGACCTCAACTCTCGATATGAGGAGAGCAGACTTCAGGTTGCTCAGGGAACTACTTAGGAAGGTCCCCTAGGGAAAAGCTTTTGAAGGTGCTGGGGTCCATCAGTGCTGGTCACTTTTTAAGTACCACCTCCTAAGAGCACAGGAGCAGGCAATTCCAAAATGTAGGAAGTCAAGCAGGCAAGGCAGAAGGCCAGCTTGGCTGAGCAGGGATCTTCCAGAAATAAGGCAAAAAAAGAAAGTATATGGCCAGTGGAAGCAAGGTCAGGTGACGTGGGAGGACTACAGAGATGCTCTTCACCACTGTAGGGAGGAAATTCATGCGACCAAAGCTCCATTGGGGTTGAAGCTGGCCAGTACTGTGAGGGACAATAAAAAGGGCTTTTAAAAATGAGTTAATGGCAAAAGGCAAGCCAGAAATAACATTGGCCTGTTACTCAATGAGCATGGACACCTCACAAACAGAGACATAGACAAAGTAGAGATGTTTAATGCTTTCTTCACCTCATTCTTCAACACTGATGATGAGTTCTGGGTCCTCCAGAGCCCTGGGCTAGAGAACTGTGACTGTGGGAATGATAAACTCCCAATTAATGCCAAACTTGTGCAGGACTTGCTGCTCCAGCTGGATCCCTGTAAGTTGATGGAGCCTGATGACATTCATCCGAGGGTACTTAAAGAGCTGGCTAATGTCATAGCAAGAACTCTCTCAATGATTTTTCAATGCCTTTGGGAATCTGGAGAGGTCCCAGTTGACTGGAATTTGTCAAACATCGTCCCAGTCTTCAAGAAGGACAACAGGGTTGACCCCACTAAATACAGGCCTGACAGTCTCACTTCCATCCCTGGTAAAATTATGGAGAAGATTATTCCTGGAGTTATTGAAAAACACTTGAAGGACAACGCAGTCATTGGTCCCAGCCAGCATGGGTTCACAGGGGAAAGTCCTGCTTAACAAACTTAACTTCTTTCTATGACAAGGCTACCCATCTAGTTGACCAAGGGAAGCCAGTCGATGTAATCTTTTTGGATTTCAGTAAAGCTTTTGACACTGTCTCTCACAGTATCCTCCTGGACAAAATGTCCAGCATACAGCTGGGTAAACATGTAATGCAATGGGTGAGCAATTGGCTGACAGGTTGGTCTCAAAGTGTTATAGTAAATTGGGTTACATTGGGCTGGTGGCCAGTCACTAGTGGGGTTCTGCAGGGATCCATCTTAGGGCCAGTACTCTTTAATGTCTTCATAAATTACTTGAATGCAGGACTGGAAGGAATACTACTTAAGTTTGCTGATGACATAAAATTGGGAGGAGCTATTGACACTCTTGAGGGCAGAGAGGCCCTGCAGAGAGATCTAGACAAATTAGAGAGCTGGGAAATCACCAACCATATGAAGTTTAACAAGGGCAAGTGCCAGATTTTGCACCTGGGGCAGGGCAACCTTGGATGTACATACAGCCTGGGGAACGAGAGCCCCATGGAGAGGGACCTGGGGGTTCTGGTCAACAGCAGGTTGAACATGAGCCAACAGTGTGTCCTGGAAGCCAAGAGAGCCAACCATGTCCTGGGGTGCATCAGGCACTGTATTGCTAGCTGGTTGAGGGAGGTGACTGTCCCGCTCTACTCTGCATTGGTGCAGCCTCACCTTGAGTACTGTGTGGAGTTTTGGGCACCACAGTGTATTAAGGATATAAAGCTATTAGAGAGTTTCCAGAAGAGGGCCGCAAGGTTGGTGAAGGGTTTAAGGGGAAGCCATATGAGGAGTAGCTGAAGTCACTTTGTTTATTCAGCCTGGAGAAGAGGAGACTGAGGGCAGACCTTGTCGCGGTCTACAGCTTCCTCACAAGGGGAAGAGGAGGGGCAGGCGCTGATCTCTTCTCTCTGGTGACCAATGATAGGACCTGAGGGAATGGCAGGAAGATGTGCCAGGGGAGGTTTAGGTTGGATATTAGGAAAAGGTTCTTCACCCAGAGGGTGCTGGAGCACTGCAACAGGCTCCCTAGGGAGGTAGTCACAGCACTAAGCCTGACAATATCCAGGAAGCATTTGGACAACGCCCTCAGAGACATGGTGTGAATTCTGGGGTTGTCCTATGCAGGGACAGGAGTTATACTTGATGATCCTTGCGGGTCCCTTCCAACTCAGGACATTCTATGATTCTATGATAAGGTAGTCTAAAACAGGGTTGCTCTGATTCCTCCATCCATTCTGATCTCAATTTTATGTTCCCACCCTTCCTTTTTTTGCTGCTGCTTATAAGGTCATGGCATGAGATCTGAAGCAACCGAATGCTCCTGAAGCTTTTTTTTTTGGTTTTATACTGTTAGTTTCAGCTCCCCAAATAAGCTCTTGATGCAGCTGTCTGGGTATCAGTCCTGGTGTGAGGGAGGGGACAAAAGCACAGCTGGGGGCAGAGCCACTGGATGCAATGCTGGGCTGGGGCACAGCTGACTTGGATCAACCTCACCTACTAAGGAAATGTGGCTTAATTAAATATTCTGAGTGCTTCATGTTTCTTCCCACCCTGCAGAAGTGAGATATATATAGCCCTTGATTACAGACTATGCCTAAACAATTGTCTAGACCAAAGACATGCCTAGAAATCTCTATCACTCCCACTGATCCAGAATGAAAACCCCCCTAGACCTTGCTTCCACCTTCCAAAGCAGTGCTTTGCAGTGTTCATTGTTGCTTGCGTGCATTAATGTTTATAACAACTTTGAGCCTTTTGTAGTCATCATGTGGGGTGGTAACAGGCTGTGGTATAAATGCATGACATGCCTGTACCACAGGGATTGTGCAAATTAAAACTAATTGCAGGGAGGTGGGAAGAGTTTCAGAAAAAGGAGGCGATGAAGAGCTAGTGGAGGAAGGAATACAAAGAAATAATCCAAGCCATATTTATAGATCGGCCAGTATATTTACAGCTACTGTTGAGAGATGAGTTATTGAATGATATGTATTTTCACCCTGGCCATAGATATCAGAAATGCATGCAAGTACAATTATCTTCACCCAAGCGGTAAACATTTGGACAGTTATCAAATCTAAACGTTGTTTATGAATCAATTTTTGCCTCCTTAAGTTCAGCTTGGCTATCCTTGCAGCATACCAAGTGCTGTAACCCGCCTGACGGATTACACAAGGGTTACGTTTTGCATCGGGAATCCTGCATGCAGCACTCGTCCTGGAGACATGCTTTCAGACATCTGCACTTAGGGTGGGAAGGAAAAGGAAGCTATGGGAAAATGTACCATTCTTCCCTCTAAATGTAATTCTAAAGTCTGTGTTCTTTAAGAACAGTCCTTTGCTATTGTATAGATAACTCTAGTTATGCTTCTGTGTTTTCATTGTTTATTAGTAGCATAAGCTCTGAGGGTAATGGGGGCTTGACATTTTCTGCTAGGCCAAATCCTATGGTCAGCTTTCAGCTTTAACTGTTGCAAACTCCTAATGTGAGAACTACAGGGATTTGTCTGCATACAGGCTTTTAGAATTTTTTTAGCTGTAAAATTGTCTATAATGAGGACTTCAGTCTCTGAAGAACCTGTGCTGGCTGCTGTCAGGGACAGAACATGGAGCAGGGTGGATTAGTGGAGTAATCTGGTAATGCAAATTCTTCATATTTAATCAAGGGAGCATCTACTCTGCAATCCAAAATGCTTCTTGGCAAAACAGACTGGCAGCGCTGAGCTCTGGCAAGATGGCAGTACTGTTATTTCTCTCAGAAGGCCAGAACTAAACTACCTCCCATTCCCTGGGAAAGGCTATAAATAGAGGTCTACTGGGAGCCCGATCTCACGTTCACAGAGGCAGCTGCTGACTGGGATTGCAGTTGACCCCCATCCCTTTTTCATCTTTGCTCTTTCCTTCCTTGCTGGTGTTCGTGTGATTTTAAGGTGAGCTGGTCCAGGGAATTAAAAAAACTGAAAAGTAATCATAGGAACAGAAGAATCTGGTGCTTTCACATATTGCACTTTGCTTCCTCCATATTTCTGGCTACCCCCAGAGAAACCAGCTCTACCCTCCATGCAACTTTCTGAAGTGCTGGGCAATGAAGTAAACAAAGTGCAAGACAGCTTAGGGATTTAAGTTAAATCCACATCTACATAGTAAACTGCCAGAGAAAGGCACACATTATTCACAAATACAGGGTCAAACTGGAAACCGTCAATCACATGCTATTTACTAACTGCAGTAACAGTTACTATTTCTGTACCCGCAAACCACAAAAATAATGAAACCTTGTAGGTTAAATTAATGAAAACTGAGAAGACAGCAAAACAACTTGCTCGGGACTACAGAGTGCCCAAGATGTATTTAACTCACAAGTCATTCTGAACTCATGAGCCCCTGCCATATGCCTGCTTTCCTGAGAAAGTGCTGCATTTCTGTGCAGGAGGGAGTGTGTCCTCAGGGAAGGGCACAACCTAAATGAGAGCAGGAACACCAGCTAGGGAAAGCAGCACTGCAACAGATTTAGTCAGCTATGAAGATATATCTGTTGTATAAAATTTTCTCCTAAATGTTTAGCCTGTTAAAAGCCACTGCCTAATAACACCACAGGAGGAAGGGGATATTTTTTAACTGACTAATATTATATATGTGGGACGGAACTTTTATTAAAGATGCCCCTAGTGCCATGTATTTTGCTGGAGTGACCAAGTGACATCTGCTTTATCAAGACGCAGGAAATGTCATTTCCCATCTAGTCAGGGGCATCAAGCCAAATACCGGTCTCAGTTGTCAGCCAGTCAATTATTTGATTACTGATGTACAGCCAGCTTGTGTTTCTGGATCGTCCTCCAGCTAGACTGCAATGATTACATATACATTCGACAGTCAGTCTCAGGTTTATTTCCAGCTTTAAACCATTACTTATCAACACAGAGGGCTGGCCTCATTGAAGTGAATTGTTCCCAACTCCCCTGTTGTTCAAAAATTTGATGTGCAGTGATGAGTTTGTTCAGGTCCCCATTCTGGTTTTTTGCAGAGAAAAGAACCAGTTCCTTCTTCTCAGTAAGAGGAAAGAAGTAGTACTTTTTTTGCTTATATCCCAAAATAAATTAAGTAGGATTTTCTGGCAATCATAGTCATTTCATCTCTTGGTTTTGGGAAACGCTATTCATCCTGAGAAAACAACTCTCTGTCTGTTGGCTTGAGGATCCAGCTGCCTGTCATGTTAGGCCATGTGGAGACTGCATCTGAGTCCAGCTGTATTGCCAGGATCAGTGCCCTAGAGACTCAGAACAAAAACACTTTGATCCCTCCCAGTGACAGGGTTTTTGCTAACAAGCCTCCAGACATTTCAGTTGGTATGTCACCACCCTTGCTAAACTAGAACAGAAGGATGAAACAAAAATATTTCCAAAGACCTTTAATAACGTCAGTTGAAGGGGAACAAGTAAAACATCCCAGGTGAGACATTTCTGTAAAAAGCATTAGCATCGGCCACATGACCATACAGAGGAGAGAGAGGTCCCGTCCCCCCCTTTTTTCTTTTTTCTTGTCTTTCTCTTCAGAGATGAAAGAAAGGATAGGAGCTATGGACTGCGAATTGCAATGAACAAAGCACTTAACATCCTTTAAATAGCTGGATAGGGTCAAAGGAAGGCAAAAAGTCTAAAATGCATAGAAGAGAGAATGAACCTGAAAAGTCCTAACACATTTTGTACTGAGTGGCTCCCCTGCAAATTGTACATCTCAGTGATGGCCTGATTAGTTCAAATTTTCCACACATTTAACAAGGACTAAGTTACACAGCTCCTGCACATGGTGATAGGATTCATGTTTTTCATTCCCACTGTTATAAAGCTGCAAATATACCCTATTGCTTTTACCTTTTAAAATCCAGACTGCGTATGCAGTGGACATGTGAATTGTGCAGCCAGGATTTGGGATGAGTCCCTCAAAAGAGCAATTGCCTGATGCTCTTCTGCTAGGAAAATAAGTAAGAAGTTAACTAATACCTTGTGTTGATGAAACACTCTGGTGAGTAAATAACTTGCAGGTAGTGTTGAATTTTGTGCTAGACACCTGAAATCCAGGGTTTTTACAATACAAGTGCATTACTTGAGCAGAAACAGATCAGCTGGATTGTCAATAAGGCGGTATGTGATTAGCATTAGCAGAGTGACTTTCAATAGATCATGTAAATGAAGCAGGGAGGGCAGCAGGGCCAAAATCATTGCCTTAATGAACAGAAAATATGTTTTGTAGATGATTTTGTTGCTTAGAGAAAAAGAACTGTGAAGGAGAGAGAGCATTATAATGCAAGGCTTGGTCTAACATGCCCAGCCACGCTCCTCCCACTTCTGCAGAATAATTTTGCTGAAGACAGTCAATTTGATCTGAAAGCCTGACTCTGCATCCAAAGGCATGGGAACTTTTGCCACTTGGAGAATAAAACTTTGTGCAGTTGGGTAATGATCCAGCATGACCTAGTGGAACAGAAACATTTAAGCAGGTGTTTAACATCTAAGCACATCAGCTAGGCTACAATGCTTTAAACATACGATACTTAAAAGCGTGTATTTCTGAAAGAAGAGCTACCTAAAAGTCTAGGAAATCAAGGCACAGATAACTTTTCAATAGTGTGATAGGCTTGATCAGTTCATCTTGTCAAGCACCATCCAGTAGTTACCTTGACTACTTATTATTACTAATAAAGTTGTTCCAGATTATGAGCATTAGTGAAAAATGACCAGGTATTAGGATCTATGCAAACCAAGCAGTAGATTATTTGCCACTAAAAAGCTGATGTTTCTGCAAATGTGCCTTTCACCTTGTTTGCAAGATTTTTATTCAAAAAGTTAGTTTATTTTTTTAAAACAACAAGCAAGCAACCAAAGCTCCTCTTTCCTCCTCACCCTCACCAAAATATTTCTATCTCTCTTTTTGCTACTATTTGGAACTGAAGAATGGAGAAAGCTTCTTGAAGAAATCACTCATCCTTGCTGTGCAGAACAAAAGGAGCACATGTTTCTCCTGACGTTCACTGGTTTTGGCTCCCCTTTAGTCTCATCAAAATTCTGTTTTCCATCCAGAGCACCTCCGTGTTTTCAAGCTGGGTAGTGTTTGCATTATGGTTGAAACAACCTAGAAAAGTTGGATTGCTTGTGTCATGTATTTCTTAGTGAATGACACCCTAAGAAACATTTTCCTGCCAGAGCTCCCAGCTGTCCTCTTGACAGAAACTCTTGTGGCAGTGAGTGCAAATAGCTCAGTAAGTGGTTCTAGGGTAAATGTGAAAACTCTCCCCCATGCCAAAGGGAGATTTCTCAGGAGCATTTCACAATGTCACTCTCCACAAACATCAAGCCATGCCTGGTGGCAACCAGACTGACATTGCCTCAGTATTTCTCTTCTCTTGACAGTACTTTGACAGACTGTTTAGTTCTGTTTTTTTCTTTTATTTAATGGCAGCATTTGCAGGGTTTGTTTGTGCTAACTAGGTAGCAGTGTGCCCACTCATGTATTAGCCAGTCTTTCCTGCCTTCACAAAGCACAGATGCAACTAGCTCTGCTACTGTGCTTAGAGTACAACCCAATCAGAACTTACTTCCTTGTAGTTTTATTTTGCACTATTACACTTGGGAATATGGGCACATATCAATCATGTCAAGATTCCTGAAAGCATTGTATCATCCTTGCCTGTCTGCTCTAGCTGTAACACAAAAAAGCATCATTATATACTGCCCTTCTACATGAGTCAGGTGATTCAACTTCACTGGCAAGAAACCAGTTCAGGGAACATCTGAAATATATTGTTCACGTCACTGAGCTGTCCAATATTGTTATACAGCTAAAGAAGAGCAAAAAATTGTGCCTGAGAAGCCAGACTCATGTCTCAAATGACCTTGAAAAAGATCCTGGTGACATGCAGTGGTAGAGAAGAGAGGAACAGTTAATTTTTCCTTGCAGGTGCACCTCATCCTTTAGCATGAACCAAACAGTACCCCCTCACTGGAAGACTCCTGACCTCATCTTCAGTGAATGTGGATGGATTTGCTAGTTTCCTCCTGCTTGTTCTAGCCCGGTGTCACAGCCATCAAACAGCACTGACACAAGTAGCCTTAGGAAAAGCAGAAGGGGGTCCAGTCTTTTGTGTCTCTAGACAGATTGTTGCCCTTTACCTCTTGGGTTGTACCCTGAAGAGACACCTTGGACCTTGCTCAGTGTTAGGTGAGGAACTCTTGCCTATTGTCCCATTCTTCAAATTGTGTAATATGCATTAGATTTCCTTCTTTCAGTGAATGGAGTGGTGCTTGGTAGCTTACTGTCTGTCTGTGAAATCTTTCAACACTAAGTCACTGCTTAAGTTCTCTATAAGAACTCTCTTAAGTTCTATTAAATGCTGCTACATTTCTGATCAAGCTTTTGCAAGACTCCAGCTTTTTGTTAAACTGACTGAAGACTGAGCATCCTTTGGTAACAGTTGTGTTTATAGGCAGTAGCTAAGTCAGCTGAAATACTAGACAATAATAATTGCAGAGAATTTTGTATTTAACTAAAAAGTCCAATTTTATGTGAGCTGGAAAAGCTTTTTTTCTTCTTTCCTCTGAAGTACAGTGCATGTTCTCATTCTAAGTCTATCTCTGAGAGAATCTAAATTTACTCTCTCCTGGCTTTTGAGGAATAGACAGCAAGACATCAGGGCTTGATGGGGAAGAAAGCTCTGAAATGAGGGAAGAGAGAGAAGCTTACAAAAGAAAGTAACTTGTCTGTATTTACTTGTTTATAATAGTAGTCTGCAGTGCCTCTGAGGGTACATTTACAAAGCTAAGCGTAGGAAGCATACTGTGCTGTGAGTAAGCTGGGTGTGAGTCAGCTTTCACATGAAAGCCATCTAATTCATCACATTTTTATTAGTCTGACCGTGGTGTCACACGAATGCTGCTGCTGCATGGCTTTTTAATGAGAATGCAGTCATGGCTGCTCAGGGCAAAGCATGGGCTCAGCAGGCTGCATGCCCCCATTATGTGTGGACATGCATGAGAGGAACAAATGCCTTGCACATGATTTTTGCAATCCGTATGGCCTTGCAAGGAGCTCTTTAAACAGCATGTTCTAACTTCTGCTTTGAGACTCCTTTCTTCTGCTGTAGTTGTGTGAGGGCAGACTCTCATTTACGCAGAGGCCTCTGTGAGCAGCAGGCCCTAACTTTTTTAATGGAAGTACCCACAGACAAAAAAAGGAGTTCTGCTTTTATGCTATTGTGTAATCTAAGCTTTATTCCTCAAAGGCGTTTTCCTGTCGATAAGAACAAAACCCTACACACAAATGTCTATTTCTGTCAGCATCCCTAGAGGTGGTGTCCCCTCTGTCCCCTCCTGGCTCTGGATCTCTGGATGCACTGACAGCTGGGAGCATGCCATCACAAGGAGCGTAAAAGCTTCCTTAACCTGTCACGCCAGTTACCTGGCTGGAAGGACACACTGTTGAGGAAGCTGTTTGGAAGAGATATTCTGAATGTCAAATTTTTTCTTTTTGGTAATGGCTCATTCTAACTGAAGTGCTGTAATTATTCTAGATTCTGCAAGCATCACCGTGTTTTTCTAAAAATGTGGCAAGTTGCTTTTTTTTCCTTCTTTTTTTTTTTTTTTGAGTGAGAGCTGGCCGAGTTGTTCTTACTTTACAGATCAACAACCCCTTAGGACAATGGTGGAAAATTAAAACTCCTCTTCTTTCTTACTTTAAGGCAGTTGGCCCTGAATCTTTTGTTTTATGGACTGTAAAGCTGTATTCCTTTACTCTCTTTTAAATCTGTTGGTATAAGGGCTCCCTTTCCAAAAAATGTGGACACAGATATATGAGTATAAAGGTCCTACACAATTTAATTTGTGAATATATTTATAGTGTGGATCTCTAACTGTAGCTTAATCCTGTATAATAGGTAAGTAGTTCATGGTGGTGTAGCAGAACAGCCTAAGTGACAGTGGCAGCGTTATCAAGATCATAACTGTCTGTGTTAGGGTTTTACTAGCAGAATCAGCTCAAGCAGAGGGTGTGAAAGTTATGGTGATATAGGATCCGTCACCTCAAGTAATTCCAACAAAATATGTAACTCACGACTGTTGCAACTCCAAGCATAGTTGAGTAATAGGGGTTTGATATGCTGCTGTGATTCTGCTGAGCTGCAGCAGCTGTCCATGTGGACATCATTGGTTCTTCCCAACAACACAGCAATGCTTACCTTAAATATCAGTGATAGCATTAGGCACAGCATCAAGTTAATAAGTGCATGTGGAGTCGGTGGTGGAGAAATATTGATGTCAATTCATAAATGAATTTTGATCCAAACACAGAAGCTATTCATATATGCTGAAAATACCAATCAAATTACAACTATAAATAAATGAGAGAGGTCTCTGTTGTTGATGGCACAGGTGCGGACATGGATAAGATATAAAACCAATTTACTCTCTTCCTCCTGTGGGAACAGCTCTACTATTATGAAACATTTAACTGCATCCACATTAAAGAAGCTGTGCTGGTTTTAGTCCAGTGTAGGTAGAGAGACTGTTATGCTAGTGTAGATGAAGACTTGAGGTTAAGATTTGATGAGGGACAGAACATCACTTGTATTTTCTCTGCAGTTAACATAAAACATACATAGAAATTAAATGCTGTGCATTAATAATTTCCACTAATTTATTATGTCAAGTGCAGAATAGAAAGTCTGCTGCTAATCATAATAATTCCACTGTACATCACTCTCTAACATAAAAAGTTCATAAGCCATTAGTATAATGATTTCTACCATTACTTGTCAGTAAAATGTGAAAATATTTTTTTATTATCCATTTACATTCATTTCAACATGCATGCATTTAGTCAGAAAAATGGACTTTTTGAAGTGATTGCTCCCCATTGATTAACATGGCCAGAAGTTTCCTGATTTGCCAAATGGCACAGAACAACATTTTATTAATGATGCCTGTTTTGTGTATAAAGCTTTGCATCTGAAGAGGTTTCATCTATTAAATAGTAAGGCTTAGAGATACTCAGAGTTACATGAGAAAATGTATTTGTAGTGTGGTTGCTGTGTTGAGGACTTCACTCCTAATGCATACCAGTAGTGATCTTTTGCCTTTGGATGAATGGAAAGTTTGAGTCCTACAGAGGTGGAATTTATGTAGTCTCTAAGGTGAAGAACGATTCTGATATAGCGAGCTGTCTGTATGCAATGCAATTTAAAAATGCTGTTCATCCTCCTCTGAGAAGGAGCCTTCCCTGCCACACTTACAGACAGGGAAAAATCCCTGCCATTCAGGACTGGATGCCAAAACCCACTGGTAAACTTGAGACTGGGTATAAGGAGACGATCTTCACATAACTCACCATCTCCTCCTTTTAAAATAACACCTATCTGACAAAGCTGTCTTTTGCTGGGAATTTTTGATTCTTCTAGACCAAAATTTTTCAGGGGAATAAGAAAGAGTTGCTGGAAAGAGCAAGGCACATGTCCCAGGATAAGCAATAACCCTATGCTAGAACAAAGACCAGGGGCTTAAAGTTTCAGGATTTGAATCACTAATTCAAATCAGTAATGTAAACCCCTGCTGCCAACTGTGTTATGGCAGTATTGACTCAGCTCTTCCAGTAGTAGTTCTGTTTTGTAGAGCTAACAAACTGGTAACCGAGACTCCATCTGAACCCCCATAACCAGAGACCCTCACTGCCATGTACTGAGGCCTCTTTTTTGTCCTAGTTTGAAATATCTTCTTTCCTTCCTAATCCAGAAAGAGGAGATATTTGAAATCTTGGATTGGAGACAGTAAAAGCATTTTCTGTTTACTTGCTGTAATGTAGAGCTGGGTTGAAAGCAGCAGTGTTTGCCTCTATTCCTTTTGTTTTCTCTTTCTGTGAACATTCAAGTGAAAAGGATTTTGTCCTCCACATTTGTAGAAAAGCAATTTTAGCAATTTGTTTAAAGTGTCCTTGGAAACCAAATATTATATTTTGCCCAGGCAAGCACTGTTGCTCAAGGAGCTTGAATATGCACTCAGCTGGGTAATAGGAACAACACCATGTGACTAATAAAATCAATGTCTGCTAAGTAATGTGGTTCAAACTGGCAATGTTCTCAATCAATCCAGGGGTAATTTTCTTTTTCTGACTAAAGAATAAAATGGAACTAGTCTAATAGCAGATATTTTGCTGTAGAAAAAGTTAATTTATATAAAGCAGGATTTTAATAGATTTGATTAGCTCTACATGACGATAGCATCTCTGATTTAATGCTATCTTAACTTAGTCAAAGTAGCATTAGACCTTTTCTTCATATAAAGTGTTCCATGCGATTAAACCAATTTCTGCCCTTAGTCCTGACATGCTTTGTGGTACAATGCACTTTGAGTATTGAAACGTAGGCTTACCTGTCATTAAACATAGCTGGGAAGAGATCTGGCATGATTCTATATTTTCTTATTGCTGAAGTAGCTTCTAAGTATTAGCACTGTATATTGCTGGCAAACCACGAGGCATTGGGACCCTGCAAATGTGGCAAGGGACTTGAGGGAGTAACACTGGTAGAAGTAAACACTGCAGAAAGAGCTCAGGAGTTTCTTCAAAGTCAGGCGAGGGTATTTCGTGTCCAGGTTTAGATGTCACCGTGTGCAGTTTGGCTGAAGAAGAGGCATTCCTGGCCTGTACCAAGGTAAGAAAGAGAAAAATGACAGTTCACAGCATTCAACTTCGACTCGCTGAGAATCATCTAGAAATAACACTCCTTCAGAATCTGGCTTTTTCATTTCTACTCAGTCCTCATGCTAGTAAAATGCACCAATTTCAGTCCAAGTCCTCCGTTTAAGGACTGTAGTTTTGATTCCCATGAAAGCATATGGAGAGAAAATCTCTAGTGCATAGAAAATAAAGCAAGCTGTCCAATTAAATCACCACACTGATTCCTAATTCCACTGTGGCCTGTCTGAGAAGGCCATTAGGAACAAAAAACCTCTCTGAGGAACATTTTTCTAGTACTTCACACTCCTGAGGAAGGTATCCACAGGCAGCCAGGCATGTGGTGTGCCTGGAAAAGCAGGAGACACTCAGGGAACTGAAGTTGTGTGGCATTCTGTGCAACATTGCAAGGAAAAACAGAAATGTTTAAACACAGTAAGTAATCCTAAGCAGGCACTGCTATGATCAAGATGAGAGATAAGGTTCACAGTGAAGGGAAGAGACTCGGTGTCAGAGCCCCCACCTTTTCGGTGCTTATCACTTGCAAAGGGCTGCAGAATGCCCAGCAGGCAGACAGGCAGGCAGCCGTGGGGCACAGGCAGGCTGTCTGTAGTAGGCTAATGAAACAGCGTGCTCTTTGGTAACTGCATTGTGGAGGGGAAAATAGTATTTACTTACCTTAATACCAGGCTGCAGTAAATGTCTTTAATACATAATGTTAAACAGGCAATTAATAGACAAATGTTTCTATATCTAGAAATATGGCGGTATTCAAGTTAATCCCTAATGGTACAGAGCAATCGCACTAAGCTTATTAAACTTCATATCCAAAGGCAGTATATTTACTACAGGGCTTTCATATCTAATGGTGAAATCCCAGGCAGTTATATCTTTTAATTTGAGGGTAAACACTGATAGATCCATCACTTGGAAACAGCCAGTTGTAAACTGAAAATGAAGAAACAAAATACTGAGGATTAAATGTGTTGCCTGTGTGCTGCTTTCTATCACCATATACCAGGACACCGTTTCAGTATCAATGAGATCTGGCAACAAAAAGGAAGAATATGGAGGAACACATTTGTTTTACAGAGCAATGCACTACCGGGGCTGTATACAGAGTACAAAGCCAAGCCAGTGAATTTCTGCACCAAAGTCAACAAACAAGCTGATCGACAGTGTTTGCTGATAACAACCACAGTCTCTCTGTTACTCCCAGCCAAAGCAATCAAAACTCAGTAAGCATGAAGGGACAGTATGTGCAAGACCTATAGTTAATGGATGAACAACGGCAGCCGCTCAAGCTTGAAGAGAGCTTGCTCGTGGTAGCAATAGAAGTGGTTTCTTCTTGCAGCATTAGAGATAACCCCCAGAATAACTGGTAAAGAGTGAATGTTAGTCCTAGGACTGTTATGCTATGTTTCAGCTTGTTTTCTTGGCAGCATTAAGGGGAGTGCAATTCTGTGAATCATGAATATGATTCATACTAGCCAAACTGACCTTTGAAAATTGGGAGTAGGCAAACATATCAGAAAGAGATTCAAGCTCTAACAAATAAGCTGATAAAATGAATGAATGATATTTACAGACCCTGCCAGTCTATTAAGAGGTCACTTTGACAGCCGTGTAGGTCCAAATGTGAGAGTTTCCACTCTTTCCTGCATACCTGAGCAGCCATTCATACATACCCAATAACGAGGTGTATTCTCACCATTTTGGCTATTCACACAGATGACTCTGTGATAAATCTGTATGCAGACTGCAGTGTGTGGTACAGAAGACTATGCATATGTTTTTGTGGGTCTGAGTGTTCATGAAGTTCCTGACAATGTTAAGAAGCCCAGCTGAGACAAAGTGGGAGAGAGATAAATAAAGGAAAATTATGGCAGATGTATAAAAACTTTGCATTATCACCTACAGCTGACCTTGACCTAGGGTTGGACAAGGGCCCTGCTTTGAGCAGGGAGTAGCATTAGATGACCTCCAGAGGTCCCTTCCAGCCACCACATCCCTGGCTCTGTGCAAGCACACAGGAGGAACCCACCTGAGGAGATGTGGCAGAGAGCAGGGTAGGTGCAAGAGATGACCGTCAGCTTATTCCAAAGTAAACTTCCACCAGGAGATCACTAGAAGGTCACCATTTTTAAAGACTTTATCAGTTAGCGGCTGTAGACAGTTTCAGTAATGTGGTTTGCAAGACCTATGCTCAGGTTTGCTTCATGTGAAATTGCAGACATCAGAAGTGCTGGAGGTAATTTAAAAGATCTTTTAGCTGGACTATTTTCTTAATCAGGGGTTCCTTGACATGAGTTGAGAACATGACCTGCCATAGCCCTGGAGCCCATAAGCTGTGTCGCAGTAACAAAATGTTCTTCCAGGCACCCCTGTCATAGCCTGTGCCATTACTGGGTTTGTAACTTCAGTTTTTAGTTAAGCATTTAGAAAAATTGGCACATGCAGTTTGTGCACTTCTGAAACCGTGGCTTCATTCTGTAGTTGTATTTGATTGCTGTATATGAGCCCTTAAAGCATTTTGGAATCTCTCTAAAAGAGAAAAGCTGTTTAATATAAAAATCTATTTCCTTTTCTTAGTCCTAATAGCAAGGTAAATAAGTGTTGAGAATTGCATGTGACTGGAAGATTTGAGGTTTGCTTAGAGCCTTTCCAGTGGTTATTTTGAACCGTTATAGCAAAACAATATCATTTCCTCTCTTCACATTCATAACTTGCTAACATGTTTACATTTTCAGCTGAATGTTTCCATTCTTGGCTGTGCTGAAAGGTGATTCTCTGTTTACTGGATGTAACACTGAGCAAAATCCCTTCAACCTTTTGAATTACCTCAGACTGAAAAGTATAATCCATTATCCAAATATTCTCCCTATGTTTTTCTAGTACAATAATATTGCACAACAAACTGAAGATGAAAGCTTGGCCTGGATATAGCAATTGCTAAGGATTTCTTTGGCTGGAGATGAAGGAAGAAGGTTTAAAATAAGACCACCTCTGAGTGTGCTTAATGAGTGTTTTGTTTAGATTGTAACTCAGTGCAAAGAACCATTTGTGGCCATCTCTATAAAAATTTCTTCTGCCTGTGTGGATGAGAGGTTGGTACTGAGACCACACCACTGCCATTAGCTACTTAAAAACACTATGAAGGTATAAAGCCAGAGTCCTCTAATATAATTTAAAAGAAGAAAAAAACACAACAAAATAAAACATAACTTTGATGAAATGTATTTGTGCGTGTGCGCATACACACACACACATAAACACACACAAACACACCCCTTCTCTATCTGGGAAAAAAGTGACGGAAGTAATGATTTCTCACGATTACGCATGAGACTTTTTTTTCCTTTAAATGATAATAATTTAAAAAAGTTGGAGGCTAAACATATAAAACTCTTCCTTTTTTCTTTTTAACTGCAGTTTAAGCTATGCAATGTAACATGATCATTAGAAGCTAGTAGCATTTTTTTGCTTCTGCTTAAATGTATATTTAATACTGTGTTTTGTCAAAAATCCCATCCATCCTTTTACACAGAGCAGGATCAACTAATCTTACATCATTAGCTGACAGATGCCAACCTGTTTTGGGAGGCTTCCCAGGCAATCTATTCCTGTGTTTTGCTATACTTACCACTAGAAAGTTTTTCCCTCATGTCTATGACAAATCTCTTATGTTGGAATTTGGGCCTATTAGTATTCACTTTTACTCTTTTTTTCTCTCCTCCTCCCCTTTTCTAACACAATACCTAAAAATGTACACAGTGTTTCACTTGAATCTTTACAACTGAAAGACAAGAAAAACGTCATTTTCTTGCAGGTTTTGCTCCTGTTTATACAGTGCAATATGCTGCTTGCCTTTTTTTGGTTTGGGTTTGTTTTTTTTTTTTTAACAATGGTCTGATATTATTTACTAATGTGACACATAACTCAAGTTCTTTTCTGCAGAACTCCTACCTGTCCAGATGTTCACCAGCTGTGTTCATGCAGTTGATTGTTTCTGCCTAGTTTAGAAACTTCTAGTTGTCCTTAATAAAGTGGACCTCATATTTTCAGCTTGTGTTTCCGGTTTGTCAGAATTTTTATTCTTTCTTCCCTTTCTCTCTTTCCATGTTGTTGTAACCTGTAGATTCAGGAAACACTATCTTTTCCATCATCCAACCCATTAACAACAATATCGAAAGATGGTGGACACAAGACAGATCCTTAATGAGCATCATATTGATGCCATTAGTAACTCCCCTGAATATATATATTTTTCGCCAGTTTTGTACTCACAGTCTTATTTACAACCTTATCTGCATGTTATGCAAAGCACTTAATATTTTTGAGCCTATGTCTCACCCTGCAGGTTATCTTCCGTGGGGGCACAACATGGACCCCGATCTGAAGTTGGGATTGGAAATTTCCATGCACAGACTGACATTACTGCTGCCGTGGCTGCTATGAATTGCTGCTGAAAGTGACTGGAGGAGTCAGGTAGCCCTCACCAGTTACCCGTTCTGAACTAATACTTACAGATTCATCACAAGAGGATGTCGAACACTAGCAGTTTCCATGAAGTCTGAGGTTTAACTGAGGAGATTTAATCTACTCTGTGTTGCTATCCCAAGATACTGCACTTATGATCTTCCATGTGTTTTTCTATTTCTTTGCAGGAAGGTAATATGAAACCTCCCTCCCTTGCATGGGGTGGATTGTGACCATTTCTGGGAAGGCAGGCATGGCTGGACAAGGGTTTCAGCTGCCATAAAAGCCCCAGGTTCTTGTGCAGGGAGAGACACTGCTGGGATATCTACCTTCTCACAGGTGGAGAGTGTTCTCTCAACCTGCCAGATACACAGAATTGCTGCACGACAGCTTCACAGATGTGAAGGATACAGAGGTTTGTTTTCCTCCTCACTTGTTTAAAAAAAAGATAGTAGAGTGGTTCTGTTTATTTTTTCATGGCAGAGCTGTATTAAAGCTCATGTACTCCCTGAAGGTCAGAAAGACTTGCTTGGATCCAGAGTGCTCTGGGTCTTGTCTTGCGTGCATATGCCGTGTGATTAGGCTTAACATAACACAAAGGGCCACAGACCGAGCAAAATCTACAAGTCTGCTAGCCTGTCAGTTAGTTGTGATAGCCATCTGTGAGAAAGACCCATCTGAAATCCACTCCTTCCTTTGCTAACAGGGAGCTTACACAGAGCTACCTTGCTCTCTTTCTTCAGTCCTGACTACCTCACAGTTCTACAACATGCACATGGAGGATTGGGATGCAGAGATGCTCCTAGCAGCTTTCCAGCCTGGAAATACCTTATTTGATCTCTGTGGTTGGGGTAGGGCTGCTTGCAGCTTGGGAAATGCTGAGGGAGACTGATGTGTCCTTGCCCTACATCTGTCACTGCTTAGCCTCAAGTTGGGTAGACAGGTATATAGGAATGATTCAGGGCATTTTTATGCTGCTTTCACAATCTTAATATAACCTAATGCAGTTCCACTGTCAGGTTTTTTCAAATGCAGCCTAACTTTGAGATTATTTACAGCCTGGCTAGCTGGATGTTATCCTTCCTGTCTTCCTTCTTGTAATTCCCAACAGTAATCTCTTATCTCAATATTATACAATGAAAAACCACTAGATTGGCAACAATAAAATGAATAACAAGTTTTTGACAGTAATTATTCTGCAATTTATTTGGAGTCCTCTCCCTCACTTTATCTGATGTTTATTTTTTCTGATCCAACCTTTTGCTCACATGTTTCCTTGCTTGAGTAAAAACATCCTTAATGACTTTTTCTTGTCCAGAAAAGAAACTTCTTCAGTAGAAAAAGAAGGCTGATCGGAGAACAGCTTCCACTGGCATATTTGTTGTGACTACTTTATAGTCTGTAACATATGTGGGAATAATATGTAAAGCAATACCATTAATAATAGGGTGTCCTACAAAAACAAGGTAGGCAAGGTCTATGATACATTTGAAAAATAAATAGGCAAAGCACTGTAGAATAATAATTTGCCACAGGGTATCAGGCTAAGCTCAGTAAAACAGCTGGGACAAATCTAACAGTTGATATTGGGTACTGCTGGTATATCAGGAAGTGCAGCCCAGTAGGAACGGATCTGTGCAGTGAAACAGCTGAACTAAACTACTAGTGTAGACACTCACCATAACCAAAGAGAGGAAGCAGAGCAACAAAAAATGAGGAAATATATTAAATCTGAAAATAAATAGCTGAGCTTAAATTATTGCGGCATGTAATGAGGCTTTTGCTGCTCTGGATGACAGAACGTCATGTTGCTGTGACTTCATTAAAGGAAGTAGCAAATGCACAGTGGCCCAGTGGTACTACAGGATGTAGAATCATAGAATCATCTCAGGCTATTTTGTTTAGATTTTCTGACACCTGTCCTGAAACCAGGAAAGTCCTGTAATAAGGAAATTCAAAACAATGCCATACCAATAGAGTTTCAGGTGCATAGTGAAAAATGAAGCCACTTAATGCATTCAATGCTGGGAGCATGATTTCACTTTCCTGAAAAAAAAAAACAACCACCCCATAACAATCATCAACCTCTAATTTTATTTTCTGTTCCACAGAGTCTTGTATTTCATTTACAACCATGGCCTCTGAGCAACTTCCTGTATTGCCTAAGCAACGTGTCTACCATCTGTCATCTATTTGTTTTGTTCTTCTGCAGAGAAGCATGGACAGTGGTGTCTCTTCTTTTTTTTGGTTACTAAGGGTTTTTTGTTTCATCTTTTACGTACAAGCTACTGTACACTTCTTAGGGGAGAATAAAGGTGCTAGGATTCATGATTGTCTGTAGTTCCTTGGAAAACTAGTTCAGATAAGCTCCTGAGAATGTTCAGTCCATTAAGGGGAAAAAAAAAAAAAACCACCAAAAATTACTGTTGGGTATTTTATCAAGCTGCATCAGTAGAAGGCTTATGCTTTTGTGGGTAGGTGGGTATCTGTATATACATTACCTGGAAGTGGAGGGAGAAAACTGCAGAGCTTTGTGGGAGATTAGGGTGTTAAGGGAGTTTGTAGCCCAGTGACGACCACTTTTTCCCTCGCTCCTGATTCTCCTTGTGCTTTTCTTCTTGGGTTGCTGCTACCTCAGGGCTGAAAACAGGGAGGATGACACTGCAGTGAAATTCTCATATCTGCCTTAAAGACTCATTTAGCTCATCTCTATTTGCTAATCTTCTTCTGCAGCCACACTAGGCAATCAGAGCAGCAGTGAGAGTAGTGGGGAAGGTGCAGAAGGGAAATAAGAATAACCAGGTGCTCGAGGCACTCTCTGACCAGCTGCACACAACCAGCATTTCTAGCCCATGAAGCAAGGAGTGAGAGGTGGGTCTGGACCACGTTGTGAATCTGGAATGAGCAATAGTTGCTGCCTAGCTTTTAGTTGGAGAAGGGCATGCTCTGGGAGCTTGTGTGCTGAAATCACTCCAGCTCTCCAGCTTGCAAATGCTAAAACAAGAACTCTCTCAGTGGAGCAGTGACTGATGTTCAACCTAGCTGCCTTGGAGAACTGGATAACTACAAATCTCTGGAGCTTCTCCCTCATGCAGCATGCCATAAAGTTGAACAGGCTCGCTAAGCTTTACCACATCATTTGTGTTGTACCCCCCCTCCTCTGAGCCATGCTGCTTTGTTTTTGTAAGCTTGCAGGAGATGGAAACTCTGTGTAGGCTTCTTATATGTTTCTACAGCTGCCTAGTCACAAATATGACAAACCATAATAGAGCTTTCATAAGGACTAATCCTTGCCGTGACAATACTGCAGTAGCCAACTCATGTTTGTTCTGCAGTTGCCACTGCTGTCATTTATTTCTCTCTGAAAAGTGGCCCTTCTGAGGATATTATATGAGCACCTGTTTCATCAGGGCTACAGGATTTATGCACCTCTCAAACAGATGTAAGGGACGAGTAACGTGGAAAGAGAAACCAGTTACGTGTGCTCTGAAGGAGAGAGTCTAAACTCAATATTAAGCAACAATGAGCCAGGCCTGTTCCAATCCCATTTTCATATTTACATTTAGTATTTAAAAATAAAATGGTGTGGCTTACAACTGGCTGTGCTGGCACCATCTTGGAGTCCTGTTATTAATAGTTTATATTAGGTATTATATGACAGGTATTAAAATGAACTATGGAAGTATTTTTAAGGAAGCAAGAGTTCATGTGCTAAAAAGCACATGATGGAGGACCTAATCAGCTGGGAAGTCCTTTGCTTACAGCGTGCGAGTCTCACTGAGCATTGCAGGTTTGGAAGGACAGACTTTCTGCATTGGAACATTTACTGTGGGGTCACAGTGTCTGTGCATTTTCATTCCCAGCTAAAGGGTGTAATTTTTTCCTCTGTAACTTTCCAAACTAAAAGTGAACATTGCTGTGAGCTCACACAGACAGCAAAGCAGTTTAAAACTCTTGTGTCAGCCATGCAGACTGTTGCTGTAGTTATTATCAAGTTTCACACAACTTTTGTCATCTCACTTTTCTGTCTGTCCTCAAAGGAAGTATAAGTTTTGCTTCTGTTTATCAGCAAATGTGGATGTTAGATCTTAGCTGTGATTTAGAAAAGGTTTTCTTCTTCCTTTTGAGAGTAAAGATTCCTGCCAACACGTGAGCCAATTTTTAGATTTAGAGGAAATAAGCAATACTGGAAGGTAATAAAAAAGAAGGGACAAACTAGTTTAAAGCTCTGGTAGCAACTGATTTTTCATGTTATACTTAATATAACCCCCTTTTCAGCCCCTTGTCCTCCACAGAGGCTTTATTTCCTTAATCTGAAGAGCATCAATGTGCAAAATTGTCCTGGTGTCATGAACTGTTCTTGTCCTCCCCTGTTGCATTTCTACCTCTTTGTGCTCTGTCCAAATATGTCTCCTGGTTATGTTGCTATGTCAGCAATGGTCTAATAAGTGGTAGCCAAAGCACTGGTGGAAGGAAAACAACAACAGCAAAAAGCACACAACCCTGCTGTAATGTTTTCCCCTGGTAGCTGGTTTTGTACATTTTCTTCTGTGAGATTTTGTCTGGAATAAAGCTTTGTAGCAGTGTGACTTAGCAGTTCCTTTTTGGGTTTTGGTTTTTTCCCCCCTCATCACTTAGTCATCTTTTCATATAAGCACAGTAATTTTGTCCTAGGAAACCTGCCTGTTGATAATGGCCATCAGGCAAAACCTGGAAAACTGTCTTTCCTCTCTTTAAAAGAAACACTTAGCTCATGGGGAGCTGTGCGTATACAAGGACTTGTCAGTCATTCTAGCATGATTCCTCCATTAAAGGGCTATAAATTTCAAGGCTATTGTTACTGTTGGCCAGTTCTCTGAATCATTTGAATAAACAGTAGATCCTTGCACCTAAATCCTTGAAGTTGAATTTTGAAACTGGTGACTAGTCCTGCAAGGGAAACATCCTTTAATTCCCTTTTTCTTTAGTTACGACAATCTTGATATGTTTGCTTTTCCCGTATCAGATTACTTTTTGAAATATAATATGTTGTTGCCATCAGTATAGAGAGACTGTGAATAGATCTGAGATTCGCTACTAGCTTGAGAAAGGAGGCAGATTGTATATCCTCATTTCTGTAAAACCAGGTTTCAGTTGTCCTTATCACCTGCACTAACACCCAAAGGGTCACCTTTACCAGTATGGAGAGGATCACAGTCAATCAAAATCAAGCCCATCTGGAATGGAGAGCAGGGTTTAATATTAATACATACAGGGTGGTGGGTGGATGTGAAGGGTCTGCAACACCTGTGATTTATAAGGAAAGCAAGAGAAATGCAATCTGCCTTCAGACTTGGGAAGGCACTGATCCTCACTCAGCAGTGTGGGGGTCTTTCTGTCTCAAAAGCTATCAAGAAACAAAACGTTGAGATCTCTTGTGCATTTAATCTAGTTCTGCTAAACAGGGCTTTCACTTTGTAAATGTTGGCCAGCTCTTAAAGACATAGACCAGAGGTCTTCTGCATTTTAAATAATTAATTTTCTACCTATTTGTTTTCTAAACTTATTGCAAAGTGGCCTCAGTGAAGAATCACGGCAAGAATCTCGCAGTTTGTTTGTGCACTGCTAACACAGCAGTGATTTATGTGCGAGTATAGAGAGCGAGGAGGGACAAAGAAGGCAAAATGAGCCTTTGACACTTAAGAAGTGATGGCAGGTATGTGATGAGTGGCACAGTGCATGCTGAATCCTAAGGAACACCTGTGAGCATCGTAAATTGAGTGGAAGAGCTGCGTGTTGGGCTGAGCCAGTGCATAATTGGAACCCTGGAATGTATTTGTGCAGTCTGCAGCAGGCATACAGAAATATGTGGACTTGGCAAAAGCAGTCAGTAGCGTCAAATAATTATGAAATACTTGAAAGCTCCAGGTAAATAACCTCTTCAGAATTGGCAGGCATCAATGGGTCATTAATTATTTTGTTATTTCCTTCTTTATACAGTGAGCTGTTGTAAATCCCTGGTGGAAAATCCAGGGAGGCAGATAGGGGAGAATGCAATCAACAGTCCAAGAAATAAGAACAAAAAGAAGAACGGCACTTACAAATTTTCGTACAAACTCCACAGTCTTTTCCCATTCCAATCTGACAGAAAGGATTTAGCTGAGAAGCTTGGCTGGGTGAAGTGTAGTTTTTACAAGTCTAGCACAAATGACCAACACATTTGATTTGGTGGATGTGTAAGCTCTAACAATAATATTCAGCAAATTCAATTCTTTAATCATTGTGACCAAAAGAACCAAGTGTTTGTAATGTTCTCAGGACATGTAGAGAGTAATTACATTGGATTTTAATAAGACTTGCTGTGAAATGTTGACCAATGATTCACTATGGGGGAAAAATTAATTAAATTTTAATGTGAAAAGTTATTGTTAATTAAAAGTTGCATGAAAACAGCCATAAATAGTAGGGAAGGTGGACAGGTTTTGAAATTACTAAAACGGCATATAAAGGAAGGGAATAAGATATGCTTTTGGCCTGGATTTTACTCTACAGTATATATACCTGAAAAGACATATCCATATGCAGACTCTGTTCTCCAGCCATGAAATTCTGTCCCAGGAAGATGCACACCCTGTGACAGATGATAGTTTGCACCCATGGATGTAGAGATCAGAGTGGTCTGTGGGATCAGTAGATGGGTCGGACACAGGAAGAACATTTACTTTCACACCCTTCTATATGTTTGCCTCTGTGGAGCTTACAAAGAAAAAGACCGTGCCCGCTAAGCAACCGGTGTGGGAGCACAGGCACCTGGAAATGATGCCACTGCAGCCTCAAGGTCCATTCCAGCCCAGGCCCCCACCAGCTATACCTCTGCCTTCATCCATGTTTCCTCTCCCCTGGTCAGCCTCTGCTTTCTGCCCCCCACAGTGGCCTTTTTAAAGGGTCTGTAAAAAGCCTCCAGATATGTGGAAGCTGGAGAGAAAATGCTAGAAAGAAACTTAGGCACAGATCCCAAAAGCGACTGAAGTATAGTTTACAGTTCTCAATGAAAAATTGCAATCCTCAGGACTGCAGCTGAGCTGCTACCCAGCTCCACTGTATGTGGGCTGCTGCAGGCTTCCCGCACATAAGGTTCTGCTTTTGAGCATGACCAGAACATGTAGGAGATGTGGTTAAGCAGTTCAAAGCCCAGTTCATGCCCAAGCCTGATTAAGATCTATGTTTTTGCCTCCTCCAAGAGGTTTGGACAGAGCCAAACTCTTGCAACAGCTACCTGATCAACATTAACACACAAGAGAGAAATAACTTTTTTTTTTTCTGGATTATTAGTGAGAGGATTTTGTGTGGGGTGTTTGAGCTGAGTGGGAGGCTTTTTGTGAATCTCATTCTTAGGCATCTGGTTTCCCTAAATGTTGTGTTGTCACTCTAGTCAGGGTTGTAGACCAGGCTTGGAGGACCAAGCACCATAAGTGAAATAACATAACACCACACTATGGCAATGAAGCCCTCCTTAGACTCCAGACCATAGCATTTTCCTCTACAACAAACCTATGAGGGATTAGCAGGGCCTCAAGTTGGGGGTAGGGGGTGAGGGGTGTCTCACCAGACTCCTTTATTGATTGCTTTCTCCTTTTGCAGTCCAGAGATTCATGGGTCTTAAGTCACTTCATCATACGTGTCTCATTCAGGTCATTATAATGAAATCAGCAGGGTTAAATCACGCATTACAAAGTGCTTTTCCTTAATCATCAGTTTATCCAAAGGGCTGACAAATGAGCTATTGCACTGGATAATCCAATGCCCATTTTCTCCTCAAGATTAGGATTTATTTACTTGTAACTGACAAGCACCTACTATCTCATTTTGATGGTATTTGTGTAAATGAAAATGTAAAGTCTTCCCCATTATACGGCAAACTCCTGTGAAAATTTCTTCTTAAATTTTCAAATAAATGTAACTGTATATTTGTACAGTCAGCTTTAAAAGATCTCAGTTCAGTGGTCTGAAATATATTGGAATATAACACATTATTTGTGGTGTAAATGCTTTACAGTAAAATATTATTCACTTAACTCTATCAGGGGGTCAGTGACCGAAAGCAGAACTATAATGGTAGTCTAACTACTGAGATTCATTTTTCCAAACAAAAATGAGCTTGAATTTCTTCCCAATGCTCAGTATTTCTTAAAGGGCAAATACATAATTAGAATTAAATCTCAGTTTTAATTTAGCTTTGTGAACACTGTACTTGCAGTTCTAAAAGAAACCCATGTGGAGCTTTTAAAAGATGCTAGCAGAATCCTGTACCTCTTGACTGCTGAAAGCATCTCTAAATATTAAATCAATACACACATATGTATGACCTTTCAAATAGCAGTTTGTATGTCATTCTCAGTAGCCCCATGAAACCGTTCCAGATAAAATGTCAACAGTGGGATCTTTTTTCACATATCCACTGATCAAAAATTATGCTTGCTGCACAGTGCTGTGAATATGGTGACCTGAGACACAACGAGCATAGCTGCACCAACAAATTATAACTTTAACCAAAAGTAACAATTTATTTTACCATTATTCTATTGCCTAAATCACATCATTGTGTGACTATTAATAAGCACAACTGAAAAATAAAATTAGTCGGAGAGGTTATCTCACAAAGAAAGATCATGACTACCAACATATAGCCCAAAATACAGAGAACACGGCCTTTGATAGAAAGGAAACATTTGAATACAAATTATTTCTAATACTATAATTCCCTCATATATAATTAAAAAATAAGAACAACACTTGCACAAAAATTAGTGATTGATCCCTATTCAGTGTACACTGGTCTACAGCTGTGCAATTGCATCTGATCTGCTCATCAAAGCACTGCAGTGCCAAAACAAAGCTTCGGAGCAGATGGCCACCCAAGCTCTGCCTTCTCCTCCCATCTCTTGCTGACTTTCCTTATGAACACAAGAAGCTCTGTATCAGCACAGGGCCTGCCACCCTGGGGACTAGTTGTGAATGGGGACTTTCTCCCAGATATATGGAAGATAGAAGAGGGAAGGTGTTTTTCTGGTAATGTTTTGACATTAGCCTTTGAGAATCTTTTGTTCCTGTTCTTTTTTATTTTGCCTGATTCTGTACAATGACTTCAAACCATTTGTACCTGTTCTTCATTGGCAATGAACTGTCAGCCACTGCACCCATTTTTGTTGTAATTCTGCATTTGATTGTAATCATACTTCTTAATTTGACAAGTACCTAAACATCTACAGTCTATTCACTCGCCCTGTGCCTATAATCAATAATTCATTCTCTGAATAACTCCATAAAAATGACAAGGATGATGAATATTTTCTTTCTCTCTCAGTTTAAAATAAAATCCATATTAGTTTCATCAACTGGCAATTATTAATGTACCTTACTTAACCAAGAATTGATTTGATTCTGACAGTTTCTTAATGTCTTTAAATTGTGGTAAATAATTGCTATCCATATTCAGCAGTTTAGTATACCAACATAAGCTGATCTTATTTTAATGGAAGACATAGTTGTAAAAGCATGCAGAATATTGGGTAAAAGCCTTCAATTGCTGACAGTCATTTCTTTTACTTTAATGCTCGTGCTGGACTGGGTGTATGGGTAGCTATGGCAATAAACAGAGGCTAAACAAAGCTTGGGGCTCAAAACTCAAAAGCAAAATCAAGCTGCAATTCTTAGGTTGAGACTCAAATTTAATATATATGAAACTTCTCTCAGCCTTATTTTTATTTTTAATTCCTATAATCTGAAAATTTTTATACAAATGTCTACCTTTTAGAAGTCCTCATAGGTTTGGCATACCTATTAATAATTCAGGAGTTTGAAAGGATAGCCTGTCAGTGACATTAGCTTGTCATAAGATTGGTACATTTTATCTTATGTATATGGCTGTATTACATATACCTCATACATACAGTATAACTTCTGTGGTAGACATTTAGCTCAGCTGTTTAGGCTTCTTTGTGTACTGTCTTCCCTCTGTAAAAGCCTGTGAAGCAAAGGGGATAACACTGATAATAACTGTGGACTGAGGGACTGTGGGTAGGATAGGTCTTATCTGAAATGTGAAACGACTGTGGAATAATTTAAGGAGTATGGTTGGTTTGGGAAATGTAGTCAGTTTAAAGATCTCGTGGCTTTGAATTTCATTATTCTCTTCCATTTTTGGCTGATGTACAGCTCCATTTGGCTGTCCAGTGATGGACTTCTGAGTAAAGGACATTGAGCTTAAGTATTTAAGATTAAGTATGAACTGTACTTGTAGAGTAGCTGACTGAGTGTTCCTAAATCAAATTGGGATTCCTATATCAACTGTGACCTTGCCTACCAGTCCATCCCAGGTCTTATTCAAAGGCACTTGTCCCTTCCTTTTAGAAGAAAGGTCTGCCTTTCATTGCTCAATATCCCAGCAATGAAACTTAGTGTAAAGAGCGGAGCTCATAGGTATAAGATGAAAAACTTTGGAATGAGAAAACTAGAACTTGTTAACATTTTCTGTTTGTACGGATGGCATTAAGCTACCCAGACCTCAGAAAAATAACAATGAGAAAAAAAAAACCCTGTTTCAAATTCACAGAATGCAGGTAGAGAAGTGCTGCATGGATTTAGTAATTTGTTTATTTAAAATGGCACTGCAAGCTTGAATTTCAGCCACCCTGCTGGAGTAAATTGTACTAAAGTGGGCTACAAGTGTTGTTTAGGTCCCAGACATAAGCCTCTTCCCAGTAGGACAGCTTACACAAGCCTGCTGGAAAAATGCTTGTATTCAACAACAAATCTAAATTCACATTGAGTAGTAAACCTTGGTATAGTCTGAAATGACGAACAAACAGTCACTTGCAAAGCACATATTGTAGAAATATCCCATAAAGATACAGGAGCTCACATTAATCATGTGAACTAGGACAATGGGTGACCTTTTCTAATAAGAAATGAAGCATCTAAAGCAGCCATTACATTTCACAGCAGCCCTATTTACTGTACGTCTGTGGCATTCATCATTGCACGATGTAAATGTCCTCAGACTGCTGACATTTGCCAATCATCCTTCACTGAGAGGAAAATTGTTCTGAAGCTTTTAGAGCACTGCTCCCCAATTCTGGCAATGCCAAGGCTATTATAGCTCCTTTTCAGCCTTAAAATGAACAGAGAGCAGCTGTTGAGCAAGCAAGGTTAACAAACCTTGGAAAAGCATTAGTGCTAATTCGTTTTTAGCACTTTTCAAAGCACAAAAGTTGAAAATGACTATCTGACATGGGCCCACCACTTTTCCAGGAGCCAAATCTACAAAGTCATCTGGGCTTTAGCTTTCAATAAAAATTCTCATGCTTGTAGATCTAATTCATGAAGGGTTTTTAATAAACAGGGCTGATATATACTGAGATGTAGTCACTGCTTTAAGCCTTGCAGTTTGGTTTCAAACTCTGGACAGAGACGATAATTAGAAATGCTGTCGAATAAAGATACCATAATTCGGTGGCTGGGAAATGTGTTCTCTTGTTGGGCTCATGAACTCTCACTGTCACTTTGAAAACTTGGATGTCTACTACTCCTTCAAGACCTTGTTTCACTGGCACATTTCTTTTAGCTACCCTATTAGGATTTTCTGCTTTTGAAATTAGCCTCAGGCCTTCGCAGCTTCACAGAAAAATGATGCTAAAACAGCAGCTAGAATTCTGCAGATCAGGCAGGGGCCTTGAAACCACCCATGAGTTTTCTTGTTTTCTTTTTTTCCTTTTTGATCTGCACGATTCTTAATCGATAGGCCCCGCTTCTGACTAAGAAGCCATCACTTTGACACCAGTGCCCTCCACAGCCCCAGCCATGTCTTGTTTCACATCATCATCGAGGAGCTGGGTTTTGCAATGTTAGGCTTCACTGAGTGCCGGAGAAGTTTCATGCTGGTTTTGACGTAGAGATTGAGACTCCTTTGCCACTGATAGATGATCTGCTTATGTCTACCACCAGGTGAGCCCTTGGTGCTCTTACTGTTTTAGCTTATGTGGCATTTGATGCAGCTGATTTGCCTGAGAGATTTAGGACAGTGGGGAGATCTCATCCCTTTCAAAATGCCTTCTTCCATTTCTCTCTGACAAGTCTGAGGCTGTGTATTAAGA